>OU343218.1:4703001-4854296 GCA_910596185.1 Chrysanthemum makinoi | reverse complement strand
CCATGCATGATGTCATGCAATGGGTCATGGGTTATGGATCAAGCTCGATGGGTATGGGTTATGGACTTTGGTTTTTACCCTACAACATTCATTATACCTAGTCAATAGATCATGAGTTATGGGTCATGGACTTTGGTTTTTACCCATTACATTACCCATTACAATATATACAAAGTATATATATACATTTTTATATTATGTAAACACTAGTTGTTATACATATGCATTTCTATAAGATGTAAACAATATTGCTTGTTTAGTGTTTATATGAAAATGTCTTTGGTTTTATATAAATTATTTACTAAACATGTTTTGATATGGTTTTAATATGTTCAGTATAAGTGTGTTAGTAAACTATTGGCTCAAACCTTTTACGTATTTTATTTGTTTCGTTAAAATGATTTTACGTTTGTTATCGACAAAACATTAGAAGATCGTAAGATATAAATAAATGTTTTTATGGTTTATTTGTATTAACAATCTCCCCCTTTTTGTTGATGAAAACACATAAGATTATTTTAAGAAAAAAATAAAATTCGGAAAAATTTGAATTGGAGTTTTATTTTCTTTCTCCCCTTTTGTCTAAAACAAAAAAGAGCGTCGAAAATAAACTAACCCATTGTTTTGAGAAAAATGTGTGAAAAGTAACAATATGAAAAATAGAGAGTAAGAGGAGAGAAAGATACTCGTCTTAGCTCCCCCTTTACAGATGTTTCCCTTTTCTTGAGGGCGTCAAGTAATTAGGAAGACTAAGCGAGTGTGTTGCAATTATTTTTTCAAATGGTTTCGTCTTTGACGAAATGCTCCCCCTTGACGAGTGCTCCCTTTTGAGGAGGTGATAACATCAAATTACCTGATTTTTATATATCAAATTCCCGTGTTTATAGCCTCTTTTCTATTAATATGGTGCTTAATTTGTTCATATTCGTTCATATTTGCATTTCAGGATAAATGAGGCGTTGGAGCGGAAAAGATGTAATATAAAGCTAAATATATGTTCTGAAGATTGATTTATGAGGGCCTGATAATTATTTGTGAAGATTACGCCGTAACTCATTAATAATGTTACGGCGTATTTATGATGCTTTGAAGGATGCGGCGAAACCATCTCTTATGGTTACGTCGTAATTATTTTATGAAACGGCGTAACATGAATTTAGTTACGCCGTAGAGTTTATTTCGGATCGGATAAGTAAGAGATGGCGAAGGATTACAGCGTAACCCGATGTTTAGTTACGCCGTAATTAATTACTTAAGCGCAAAGTTTTGAAGGCTACGGTGTAATTATAATTTAATTACGCTGTAATTAATTAAATGCGGCTATTTTATAAGAAGATTTGAAGTCCAGGGGCTGAAGTCGTCAATATTAAAAGAAGAATTCTACACATTTATATGTATAAATAAATGATGAAGTGAAGATTGGCTCCAAATGAGTATGTTGATATATTGGAGGACTAAAGGTGCTAATAAGCTAAAGTATTTTAATATAAATAGATGCACATGTGCACATTGAAAAGGCATATTTTTGGCTTGGTTTTGCTACTGTACGACAAAAGAGGAAGATCAGCAGTTGTACGCAGCAATTAAAGGGGCAAACCCCTAACTACTCAACTACGGGATCGATATCTTTATCATTGGCACGATATGTAATTATTTTCTAACTCATAATATTATTTTGGTTTCATTATTGTTTATTATAATCTTGATTCTTAATATAATTGTTGGCGAATTAATTCTTATTATGTTCTATTTAATTGATTATTAATTTATTATTAGTCAATTAATTATTTGATGTTATGTCTTTGTTTATTTATTGTTTTATATGGTAATTATATTTGTCATTCACTAGGGTATTTTGGAGATGTGGAAATTAGGTCTTGGCCTAGTTTTGATTCATTTTATTATTAATGCTTTTGCGTTATTAATTGTTTCTAGTATATGCATGCATAGTTTATTGGTAGATACCCTTGTTTCGGTAGTTTTGAAAGGCGGTAGAGGCTAGTTGCTTAGGAGATATGACAAACTAACCCTAAGTAAGTAGACTGAGATGGGAATTGTAAGATATGACCAACTTACGACCCTTTCTACTTGTGCGATTTGACCAACTGATCACCTACCGTTTGGATGAACTTAAGAATTAGGGTGTGAGTGTTTAAGTTGCTAACGCCCGGGCACTCACTATTATAAATATAGCATGTAGAGGAACTTAATGACTTGGCTTAGGGGACCAGGAATAACTGGGCTTATGAGGGGACACCTGACTTCTCCAGTGGTGGCATCTTTGCTGATAGGTTAGGGTGAATTGACCAAATGATGTCCTCTCGACTTTGACCCCACCTCAAAAGGAATCTAGTGACTTTTAGAACCCATGTATTGCGATAAAAAACGCGGCTCTTAATGACTGCTATTAGATTGCCGAATGATCCCGGGTGACCTATTCATCTTGGTGAGGATTCTAAGAACCATAGGGTAGGCGAATTGACCATAGGTGTCTATCGACTGTTGCCACTTGTGGAAGAACTTGGTTTAAGAATTGCATCACTATCGTTACTATTAGCTTGTTTACCAGAGAACCAGCCCAATTGATCATGTGACACCTTAAATATTATCAATCCTTACATTAAAACTTATTTGTTTGACCAAATTAATTAATTAGACAGCTAGGAATCAACCGTTCTTGGGACGACCTCGGTCTTGTCATTCCCTCACTACATGCGTGGGGTACACCTCGTTAGTGTATTAGGTAGGCCATAGGTAGACGAGTTACTATAAATGTAAAACCTGGTCAGTAAAACCTGCATCAAGTTTTTGGCGCCGCTGCCGGAGAGCGGTCTTCGTATTTTTGGTTGTTTGATAAATATTATTCTACAATTATGTCTTTTGTCTTGAGATTACGGCGTAACCTTGGCCATGGTTACGGCGTAATCTATTCTTATATTACATCAGGTTAGTAATTGGACTTACGCCGTAACCAAGTCTGAGACATCTTAAAATTATGAATGATGTGTTTTATCTCACTTGTTGCTCATGTTTATTATTTTTACACATTTAATGCACGAGGTTTGATAGTGTGCAGGTTGAGCAGGAAGAACAAGTGGAGGGAATCTTGACAAGATCAAAAGCCTAGATTAGTTGAGCAATGGAAATTATTTGGAGACGTCCGATTGATGGATGTTGCAGGAGTCTAACTTAAAGACTCAAGGGAGATAAAGAAAAGTGCTCGTCGGGAGACTACCCGTCCCTATCCTAGATTTAGTTTTTGATTTTACTTCTTAGACCATTTTGGATATTTTTGGTAGTTTTTATTTTGGGTTTGGTATGTTTTGTTTATCTTGTTTGCAGGTTTAAAGACCAAGGATAGATGACAGGAGTTCCGACTCCTCTTGCACGTAGGAAAAAGTTGACACCTACGGCACAACAACATCAGATTGAAATTACGGCGTAATGGGCCGATCCATTTACGCCGTAACTGGCTATCAGTAAGGCCATCTGCCCACTTCATCATAACTACGACGTAAATAGGCCGATCTAGTTACGCCGTAATCTCTTTGTTCCAGGTATCTTCTTTTCTCAGGGCTTTCTTATTACGCCGGGCAGATCCAGTTACGCCGTAACTATCCTCTGATATGAAAATTTTTAGTAAAAACAGTTTCAAATAATTTTCATAACCTTGTATTAGTAATTAAATGAACTTTGTGGGTGTGTTCCTTGTAAACCCTCACGAGACTTCACTCGTCCAATCGGGACACCGGTTGGTTTTAAAGGCTTGTTGCATGCGCTAAATGCAACCATGATTCCTACGAAAGTGAGTTAGGTTTTATTTTGTTTTTATATATCGTGCTATTTTTGCTTTTTATCCGGAATTATACTTTTTGGTATTAGTTTTTCTTGCAGCAATACAGGTTGAAGAATTATGGAGCTATGATTGGCTGCAAGGGAACACTTTTTATCTGTCCTAGTTGAGTGCTATTGTGTTTGCAAGGAATGTTGATGTGTAGTTGGATGTTGCTCGTGGAGGCACAATTGGAGCATGTTTTTTAACATGCATTATTAATCATACCGAGCAAATCCAGGGGAGTTTTCTGTTTCAATTCTAACCCTTCTTATTTTTCAATTATATGCTTAGTATGACCCAAGTGGGGGGAAGGGATTAGACATAGACACCCACTTGATTTTACTTGCCTTTATTTTTCTAGTTTTTGATGAAAAGTGTTTCATTAGTAAAATTTTGACATGTTTTTCATTACTTAACTGGATTAATCTAGACTGAGCACACCTACCCTATATTTCCATTGTGTGAGGATAAGCCTTTTCGTTTTCCCCTTATACGTAATTCCATAAAAATGAGTGTGTCGGTGGCTGTAGTAGACTTTAGAACTTGGCCTTGCATATCTTTTCGAGACCACTATCATGAGCATTACATGAGGTAACTTGTGATCGTGCAGCTAGGATATAAGGCAATTTTAGGATTTAACCCAAATAGCCCATATATGTTTGTGTATATTGGCTTTTCACATCGATTAGTCAATCCCCTGTTAAACCCTTTTTGTTGCACTCACCATTAGTGCAAGATACCCCTAGATACACCCTTCAGAGCCATTCCTTTCATTTTGTTCACCCAATATATATTGTTTCGTTACACCTATCGCCTAGCCTACCCTGTAGTTTCTTATGTCCATGGTCCGGCGCTGTTCGTTAATTTTGGTTCCACTAGTGAAAGTCGCGGGTTTTGAATAAAGGGTTTTGGAACAAAATCGGGTTTAGATGATAGTTGATCTCAAGTGGGGGGATGCTTTATATATTCGTATTGTTTTTATTTTTATCCATGTATACCTTGTGTTGCATAAAAAAAATGAGAATGCAAGCAAGAGTTTGTTATTTTGTTTATTGCTGATCGATATAAATCAGCTTATGTGTCGTATTGTGATAAGTGTTCTCGCCTTATTTCAGTTAGGCGCAGTTTTTACATATCCGTTTTGGTTCTTACGGATAAAAATTAGAAACCCGTACATTTCTATCTCGCCTTTCAAATTTTAATCAATATTCGTACAATGGGGGCATTGTACATTACAAGTAGGGGGATGGGAGATAGAAATGGTTGATTTTAGTAAAAATATGTGCTAAAAGTACCCAAATTTTAAAAATTTTCATAGCATATACTTTTTTTTTCAATAATGAAGGCCGAGTTAATGCATCTTATTTGCTTAAGTTTATGGAGATTATGAGGCACTACGTTATATTTTATATGCATTGACTCGTGTATTGAAGACCCCTTGACTCTTGACCCTCGTTTTTTGCTCTGGGATTGAATACGACTAGTGGTGGGGCGACTATGGACTTAGGAATCTATTTGTTTTGTGTCTTTTTATTTACACCCATTAAATGTTTTCCCATGTCTTATCCTACCCTTAGTCATGAATCGAGTTTAGGTGAGGAAGCGAGCAATCATTGGTGTCTTGGCCATGGATTTGGTCATGTATCATTGGTTTTGTCCCCTTCGCCGTAGCTCGTTAGTAATGACAAAATAACACCATAAGCCTATGTTGTGTCAACCCATTGCCTTTTAGAATAGCTGCATCTATAGACTCTAGTGGTGGAGATTAGTATCTTTGACAAGCTTATGATAGAATACTCGCCATGACTGAGCAATTGAGTGATCACCAAAAAAATAAAAATAAATAAACACGTGAATTATGAGAGAGAGTGTGATTTCAATTCCCTTTTCGTGAGGTGTTCGGTTTGGAATTTTCTAGCTGAGGTGATTTTTAAACTTATATTTTCCAATTAATCATGGGAGATATCTTTTTAAGAATTATTTAAATGGTCTACTTGAGGACAAGTAGGATTCAAGTGGAAGGATATTTGATAACATCAAATTACCTGATCTTTTATATATCAAATTCCCGTGTTTATAGCCTCATTTCTATTAATATGGTGCTTAATTTGTTCATATTCGTTCATATTTGCATTTCAGGATAAATGAGGCGTTGGAGCGGAAAAGATGTAATATAAGGCCAAATATATGTTCTGAAGATTGATTTATGAGGACCTGATATTATTTGTGAAGATTACGCCGTAACTCATTAATAATGTTACGGCGTATTTATGATTCTTTGAAGGATGCGGCGTAACCATCTCCTATGGTTACGTCGTTATTATTTTGTGAAGGTTACGACGTAACAAGAATTTAGTTACGCCGTAGAGTTTATTTCGGATCGGATAAGTAAGAGATGGCGAAGGATTACGGCGTAACCCGAAGTTTAGTTACGCCGTAATTAATTACTTGGGCGCAAAGTTTTAAAGGCTACGGTGTAATTATAATTTAATTACGCCGTAATTAATTAAATGCGGCTATTTTATAAGATGCTTTGAAGTCCAGGGGCTGAAGTCGTCAATATTAAAAGAAGAATTCTACACATTTATATGTATAAATAAATGATGAAGTGAAGATTGGCTCCAATTGAGTATGTTGATAAATTGGAGGACTAAATGTGCTAATAAGCTAAAGTATTTTAATATAAATAGATGCACATGTGCACATTGAAAAGGCATCTTTTTGGCTTGGTTTTGCTACTGTACGACAAAAGAGGAAGAGCAGCAGTTGTACGCAGCAATTAAAGAGGCAAATTTACTCATAATGTTATTTTGGTTTCATTATTACTAGTTATAATACCCGTGCACGTACGGGATTTTTAAAAAAAATTATTTTATGTTTTATTATTGATAAATAAAACAAACATTTAAAAGTGTCGTAATTTGTTTCGGTTGTTGGATTAAAATAAAAAATCTTGTTTACATATTAGTTACTTATTTATAATTCAAGAAAAATGACATGCACTAATATAGCGAGATAGACCATATTTATCGGGTATCAGATAAGTATTTGATAAGATTTATTTTAACGTATTATTATTGACTAAATTTGATTGTTGTTTTTTGCAATTTTAAAAAATATGACCAACCGGTCAAGATCAAATGTAAGGTTACATAAGAGAACAACTCGACGTTTACGTTTAATTAACTAAATTTTAGTCAAATAACAACCTCTGACGAATAAGATCAGCATAGATAAACACTAAAGAGTCGGCTTTACTTCAACGGGAATAAAACATTTTTGGCCATAAGACAAGGAACTCGGCCAAGTTTTCACCTTGATCATGTCTTAGATAAACCATCTCACCAACCCATCTAGAATCAACAACTTTAGTATTGCTCACAAAAATGCCAAAGACCACATACTAATTAAACATACTTAAATTTAATTTGATCTTAGCCGCAACAAATTGATATAACCCATTTGTAAACATTGCATTACTGTATGCATCGTAGCAAACACACGACCAACTTTTGTTAACTTCCAAAACTCAACCATTATATATGAGATTTTACATACCATTACTTCACATAAAAAAAACCCCCGAAATATTGCATTCAAAACTACCAGTTTCATACGATCAACTATTGTGCTTACTATTTACCATTTCATGACTTCTTTCTTAAACTTGGTGTCTTGATGCTGTGACTTTTAACACCCAACACCATCAGACCCACCCTTTTGTGGTGACCCCTAGCCACTTTTCTTCAATGACAAATTCTTTTGTTTATGGTGCAAGTTAAGCAGAAACATAGAATTATGTGGTGGTGCACTCAATGCCTTTCAACACAATTTCCCACATGAACACGCCACGTGGTTTAGATGACGGTGGATCCTGACGAACAGAGTCCCATTCTTTAATGTCTATGAAACCCATTGTTCATGACAAATGGTAAACGGACGGTCCACATTTTGTGACTTTGGTGCATGGAAGACATGACTGCATGAAGGAACTCCATTAAGCATATCTCCACTTCGGGAACCCCAAGGTGACATTTGGCCCTTTGGGAAAATAATGCTCACACATGCTGCATTTGTGAGGATTGGATCTGTTGGGAATTGCATTCAATAAGTTTTGCAACTTCTGAAAACTTAAAATCACTAAGGTCATTAAATTTCAGGGGGTTTGTTTCAACTGGAAGGGGCAAAGGGTAAACAACTATGGAAATGAAGCAACCAAGAGCAGTGCAATTATGGGGGTAGGATAGTGATTTCGCTCTTTTTTTTAATCACTCTAGTCTGAAAGTCCCTATTAAAGAACTCGCCTAAAAAAAAGATTGATATTTTAGTTATTTGTTTACTGAGTAAAGATGGCAAGATGGTTGGTGCAAGAAACATGTTAAAACAAGTCCAGCTAAAACGGGTCATTTGTTAATGCTAAGTAAAACACGTCGAGTTGGTTTCAACCTTTTACGCTTTAGCGTCCACTTTTTATAATTCTATAAAACCTAAATGTATGAGTAAAAACAATGTAAGTATGCATCATGGTAAGACTTTTAGTTATTTTCAATCCATTTGACCCATTCCCCTTTTCGCTACATTTTTTATTTGAAACGTATGAGACAAAAAGACAGCCCGATTCAGTACATTTAAAAGTAAAAGGGCCCTTATTGAGACATTTAATAATCACTTTAGGAGTAGGCACAACAAAACTAATACCATAATGTGATTAACTATGAAAAGGTGTGTATCAAAATCCCTAACCATTTGTTAGTGAAGCTGTGTAGATCCATCACACAATAATCCATGGCACATCCAAACGTGTCATGTATCCTAAAATATCTTGAAGTAAATAGATAACTGGTGTATTTGGGGTTAATGACTCTAATTATAAAACTAATATTACAAAAACCCTCGTAATCTCGTTAAATCTTCATAATTACATAAAGTAGTAATTAACATTAGTTATACCAAACTTCCAAGAGGAAGACCACATAAGTTATTGATCTCAATTTCATTGAAGTTTCTCTTAAGCTATTACCATAGAATACTGGACCCCAAACAATTATATAATCAAGATAAATTTCAAAATAGCCAAGCAATATATATAAAGATAACCATTCTGATATGGCAACGGGAAACACCACCTAAGAATATTCAGAATCACACGCACCATAGATGAAAATGTCGTCTTTAAAACCATCAAAAGTCCCTATATATAGAGTGTTTGGAATTTACTGTGCAAAATAGACTTTGTTATTTTGAAACTTCGGTTTCAAAAAGCTATCACAAACACACTCTCCAATTTTGGTTTGGTTAGCAGGTTGCCTACGCTTTTACATCCTATTATTTAGTATGGCCTTTAAGAGGGAAAAAAAGAAAAAAAAAAGCACTATTAGTAGTTTAACATATTCAAATGATCAAAAAGTAGGAAACTTAACCTTCTTGTAAATGATTGTCGTCCAAACATCATCATCGCCTCCATATTGTTCCAAGTAATATATTGCAGCAACTCGAGGTAAGATTGCAAATCATGACACATCAACTGCCCATCCAACCTGCTCGCCAATTTCATAACATACAAAATTATGATAACAAACGATAATCCAAACCTTATGTATTACTTTACCTCTAGAGCACTGAGGCAAAAAACTGAGGAAGAGCCAACCAAAATTGGACACTTTGGCATCCGTATCACCATATACCAAATAAACACCCTCTCGAAATTGATACTTCAAAAGATATGCTAATTCACCGACAAACCCTGTGCGGCTTAAGGTAGATTCAGGTCCACTTGCCAACTGCAAATCAATGGTTTGAAAGTTTAGATAACTTAGTTTTAGTTGCGTCAGTCTACGGCTTTGCTCAACAAATCAAATCCACACACAGTCACCATCAATTTAACAACCTTCTTCTTCTTCTTCTTCTTCTTCTTCTTCTTCACCCTGACCATCCTCATGACCACACCGATCATTAAACCGTGTAAGAATAAATACCGGATTATAAGATTTGTGGGTCAACCCAATCCCACCAACGACCTTTTTCCACCTGTCTTAAGAAAATTCCACATTTTGAGCCACCCAATCTGCCACCTCTAGAACTAATGGTTGATGTATTATATATTTGTTAAAAACATACCTGATGCTGATAGTCGTTCCATGCAATCTTGGTGTCGAAATTGCAAAGATAGATTTCAAATGCCTGAAAAGCTGTTATGGGGTGCTGATATGGGGATTGTTAAGGTAATCTACTCTCCCATCGTCCATATAGATGCCTTCTTGCATCGATTGTAGGAAATTCTACGGCATCGATTTGCTATCAACATCTTAATAGTCATCTGAAGATGGAGGAGTCCATAGATCTTCTAATGTGCGAAACTATAAACATGTGAATACTAACTTACTGACAGATAGATTAAATTAGAGAACCTGGTTGGCAATTCAAATACTCATCTTGGATATTACCAATGGTTTTAGCATACAGACAAATTAAGAATTTAATGTAAACCCATGGTTATATAACATTTTTTTCATATTATGAAATTAGAGTTTTTGGATATGTAAAATCGTAAATCATAAATTTAACACAAAATAATGGTTTTATAACATTAGGATGATTATTAATACAACAATAATGACTGAAAACAAATCTTATATTGATTATCAATATACTTGATATGATGGATTAGATGGTGATTTAGGAGAGGTTTTTGTGCAGAGGAAAATTAAGAGTGAAAGTATGATAGGGCTTTTAAAGTTTGACATATTTACCATTGAAATAAAAACTGTACATATTAAGTACATGTGGTTGTATCATTTTTTAAATCAGAAGAACTAATCAAACGAAAATTATAATGGTTGACCAATTTCTTTTTAAGTTTTGGCTTTTAATTGGCCAATCATATCTCATGATTTTGCCATGAGTCAAAATAAATCAATCTAATTACGGTGGTTTAACTCTTACAATACTTTGATTGTCTGTTCGTAAGCATGTTTGACTACTTCCACCTAGTTGACGTGTTCCCAAATTGACCCAGTTATAATTAAAAGGGTTGAAACTTTCACCTCTTACCATTTAATCTCAAATCTCAAACTTAGTGGACATCATTCACGCTTAAATACAAAAAAATCTCACCAAGGGAGATAGTCGGTCACAATTGAGAAAAGGTGGGTGCAAAGTAACCGCGCCAGGAAAGAAACGACAATAAAATGACGTAGACGTTTCATGATTAGAACCTTCCATAAAAATTTAAATACATGCATATTTGGTAGTTATTCTACCAAAAAAGAATATAAACAGAAGTCAAAGATGAATGTTAAGTTTTAGGATATACCTCCTACAGAAACTCCTTCATTCGACCGTCATGAGGGTGTGGTAGTGGTAAGTCAACACTTTAAAAGCAACATCCTATGATGAAACCAATGAATTCTTATCATTAATCTTAACTTTATATCAAGTATACAAAAATGACAAACATATTCACTAACTTGTACTGAACCATGCTACTCAGAACGATACACTATCCAAAATCAACCGACAGGCCGATAAAATGTTTACTGCCCCTTTTATCAAATATAAAATTTATAAATTGCCAAGCTTTTTTTGTTTGAACTTCAGATTTAGGCGACAGAAGCAGTTAAATGGTTATAAGCAAAAGACCAACCTAATACAAATCTTTAACCAAAACCCTAAAAAGTCAAAAGAATCTGAAGAAATTTTTTAGTCAATTTTGTCACTGTCATCAAGAGCCCTAATGTGAATATTAAAAGTCAAAACATTAACTGAAAGATAAAAAACAAAAAAATCATACCCTGGATTGATAGTTTTCCGATTCTTATCAATAGTTATGAATACTTGTGTTGAGGTTAAAGCATATATATACCTGTGTTGAGGTTGTGCACCAGCAGCTTATGAGATCTCACCCACCGATTCTGTTACTTATCCTACACCTGCATTCCACCATAGTATTTCCAAGTTAGAGTTAGTAAAAGATTTTTTTTGGTATTCTTTTTATATACGTTATATTGATGTGTATTGTTTATTGATAATTACCAATGATATGAGATTCTCTCTATATACCCTATAAGTATCAATCACACGATAGTGTATTGTAAAGATTAAGCTAAAAGTGGGAAGGTTCGAGCCCACCATAAGCAAATGGGTCACTGGAACAAAAGTGTATTAAATGGGTTGGAATGGGTTGACCAATAAGTCCATAACACATATTGTAATATTGCACTGCAACACATTACACCATATAGAGATTGCATCAAGCAACAAATTACTTCCAACACCAATTGTGATACTAAAAGTCAATACGATGTAGTTTAGACTTTAGAATGGTTATGTAAATTTATCAGTAATTTGAAAACAATGGGCTAACAGAAGTTGGAAGGTAAAGTAGACTTTTTCTTGCGTAGTTGTTATACGAAGTATGATTTCTAATGACTTATTTTTTATTTTTTTTTTTATTTTTTTTTTTAGAAATATATGCCTAAAAACTAATAGTGGCTAATAGTCGTAAAAGGACATTTTTCCTACTTAAGACCTATTTGCATGCTTAGCTCTATTTTAATATTACATGTGAAGATACACATAAGCCTAAGTAATCCATTCATATGAAATGAGTCAAACTTGTCACGTCTATTAGTTTTACCCAAATTATATATTACTCTAGTTCCATTAAGAGAATGTAACCAAAAGCTAAGGTTGGCAAGTATATATTGTTCAAACTAAAAGTAGGCAAGAAACGCAAATATTAACTTGTGGTTTAACTTCCACGATGTTCCACTCTTGACACATATCTCGATTACACATTATGCTTGATATTGGACATATCGTTCAAGACTGTAATTTTGTTCAAAGAGTGTAAAATTGATAATAATTTTACTCACTATAAGACCGATACACTTGCTCTTTATAAACCGTTTAGCAGAAAAGCTTAGCCAAACACTTCCTTATTCTCATAGTCTTTTCATATAAGCGGATCCTTGTAGCATAGGGTAAGTAAAGCATGTGCCTAGCAACTATAATTTAGATTTCGTTTCAAAATATAGCAAGACCACATATACAAAAAAGATGTTTTCAGCCTAGTTCAAACATTTTCAGTAAAGAGTGTGTATGGTCAACTTAATTGAGGTTGATACCTTTACAGAGCAAAGTGACACATGAATACTCAAAAGAGGCTGTTACATAATTCAAACTTGTAAAGTGATGGAAATACCTCACAATTGTTATTCAAAACATCCATAATGCAACTTGAGCGAGCCCTACCACGTTCATAAAAACCCAGAAACTTCAAATCATGAGTAGATACCAACAGTAAAGATGGGCCTGGTCAAAAAGTTAATGGTGGTTAAAACGGGTATGGGTCAAATGAGCAGTTTTTGCCAAACACTAAAAACTTGATGAAATTCAATCGCCATAACCTAATCAAAACCAAAACTTAAAAAGATGTAACCTTTAAACACTCAATACTAATCTATACTCAAAACCGACCAAAAAACCTAAAAAAACAAAAAATTGTCCGAACCCTGTAATCAATTTTGTCACTTTCATCAAGAACCCTAACGATAAAATCAAGAATCATTAATCAAATGAATCGCAACTGAAAGATTAAGAACAAAAAAAGGTACCTTGGATAGATAGTTTTCCAATTTTTAACAATAATTAAGAATACTTTGATTGTAATATACGATTTTGGTTCTTCAACATCGTTTACATTAGGGTTGTTCAACAGGGGTATAGAGTTTAGCTTTAGGGTTTTTAGGAAGTGAAGCGTTCTTTTTCTATATCATCTAATTTACGGTTTGGTTTAGAAAAAGGTAGGATTTGTGTTGTTTACATTTTAGTCGTTGAAGTTTATAATATCAAATCCGTTTTTTAAAAGTTCTTTTTATCACGTTTTCGACACATATGTTTTTTGCTGGTTTGTTTTCTTCTACACGAATTTTGTTAATTTTGACTAAAATCGATTCAATTTTGACTTTTTATTAACCAATCAGATCGTACGATTTTGCCTACGTGGCAAAATCAAGCTTTTCTATTGGTCCAATTTTTTTTTCAATAAGAATGATTTGCCAAAATCACTCCGAAATGATGTAATTCCTATATTATATAAAAGATTTATTATAATCTTGATTCTTAATATAATTGTTGGCGAATTAATTTTTATTGTGTTCTATTTAATTAATTATTAATTTATTATTAGTCAATTAATTATTTGATGTTATGTCTTTGTTTATTTATTGTTTTATATGGTAATTATATTTGTCATTCCACTAGGGTATTTTGGAGATGTGGAAATTAGGTCTTGGCCTAGTTTTGATTCTTTTTATTATTAATGCTTTTTCGTTATTAATTGTTTCTGTGCATAGCATTTATTGGAAGATACCCTTGTTTCGGTAGTTTTGAATGGCGGTAGAGGCTAGTTGCTTAGGAGATATGACCAACTGACCCTAAGTAAGTAGACTAAGATGGGAAGGGTAAGATATGACCAACTGACGACCCTTTCTACTTGTGCGATTTGACCAACTGATCACGTACCGTTTGGATGAACTTAAGAATTAGGGAGTGAGTGTTTAAGTTGCTAACGTCCGGGCACTCACTATTATAAATCTAGCATGTAGCGGAACTTAATGACTTGGCTTAGGGGACCAGGAACAACTGGACTTATGAGGGACACCACTTCTCCAGTGGTGGCATCTTTGCTGATAGGTTAGGGCGAATTGACCAAATGATGTCCTCTCGACTTTGACCCCACCTGAAACAAGGAATCTAGTGACTTTTAGAACCCATGTATTGCGATAGTAAATGCCAGCTCTTAATAACTGCTATTAGATTGCCGAATGATCCCGGGTGACTTGTTCATCTTGGTGAGGATTCTAAGAACCATAGGGTAGGCGAATTGACCAAAGGAGTCTATCGACTGTTGCCACTTGTGGAAGAACTCGATTTAAGAATTGCATCACTATCGTTAGCATTAGCTTGTTTAGCAGGGAACCAACCCAATTGATTATGTGACACCTTAAATATTATCAATTCTTACATTAAAACTTATTTGTTTGACAAAATTAATTAATTAGACAACTAGGAATCAACCGTTCTTGGAACGACCTCGGTCTTTCCATTCCCTCACTACATGCGACCGGGTACACTGCCCGTTACTGTATTAGGTAGGCCATAGGTAGACGAGTTACTATAAATGTAAAACCTGGTCAGTAAAACCAGCATCAGGAGGACGTCAAGTAGTATAGAAAACCTAAATGAAAGTATTGGAAGCGTTTTCAATTGTTTTGCTTTGACGGAAAGCTCCCCCTTGTTGAGGGTGTCAAAGGCTTCATGTGTATTTTGAAAATCTACAAAACAAATGTTAGAAAACAAGTATATGGTGCATACTTTCCTGCAAATGAGATTCATATTAGTGATAAAGTGTGCTTCTGTTGCACGGATCCTATGGATCCTTCTTGTGAGGTATCCGTCTAGGCAAAAATGAGGGAACCGTGTACGTGCACTTTACTAGCAGCAATGTAGATGTGAAAAGTGAGGTAAGCATCAAAATGAGTTATGTATTATAGCACCAAACATATTCTCATAACCATATAGCACAAAACATGTAATTTCATTCAATAAAGCAAGAGAAATGATGTACATTACTCTAAAACTAAGAAAATGATCCAAACACGAAGTATGATTCCTAACAAGTCTAAGTTACGCCTAAGATGAGAACACCACTTGAATTCCTATGCTTATGGATGATTAGATTTGTTGACCTCATCCAAACGTTCGAGGAGGTGATAGAACATGAAACATAACTCGTCACGTACTTCATGTACTAAGCTTTCAACATGTTGACAATGATAACAATCTTTGTCATGGCTAGGGAATGATGGTGGTAGGAATAGAGTGGTTTGAGGTGGAAGTTTGGATGAAGAAGGTGGAGGTTCCACAAAGTATGGAGGGATTTGTGGAGGCACGTTTGATGAGGTTAGAGGTGGTTCAACTAAGGGTTAAGGTGGTGAAATATGTGTTGATGATGGCGGTAGAGAGGTATCTACTTCCATGTGATCCGGTTGTTGATTTTGATGATTCCTCATAATCCAAAATGGACCATTTGAGGGTGATGGAGAAAATTGTTTCAACACCAAAGTTTTGGTGAGAGGGTTGTTGTTGCACCATTTTCACAATTGAGGAAAATGTTGGCAATGGTGGTAGATGAGATGCCCTAGAAGGCAAGTCCTCTAAGTTGTAGAGGTGTTGAGATGAGAGTGGAGTGGTGAAAGAGATAGCTCTAGGTACTAGAGGTGACGGTTTAGTGGAAGTAGGGGTATTTGGTTTAGGAGGTATAGTAGTATTTGGCAAGGGTTGTCTTGTGGGAACAATTCTTTTGGGAATTGGTTTGATTGGTAGAGTTGGTTGTGAGTGAGTTCTAGTGTTTGTGCCTTTAACGGGTGATGATTCGGTTGAAGAGATTTCATGAATAACCCGGGCTAGTTTCTTGGGAGGTCTTTTAGTGGATTAGTTAACACTAGTGGCTTTCCTCATGGTGAAATGGTAGAAAGGAAATGTGTGAGAAGAGAGATTTAGCTACTGAAAATGAGTGTGTGAATGGTGATTTGGAAGTTCTAACAAAAAGGTTTATAAAGAGAAAGATTTGGTAAGTGGATTAAAGCTTTAGCCACTAAAATCCTTTAAATTGCAATGATTTGCATGCATAAAAGTTAACTACAGAGTTGCACTGATCTAGGAAGTCAATTAAGACAATGTGGAGTGTTCAAATTAACAAAGAGGTTTTGAAATGATTGTTTTAAGTAGGATTGGCTTAGTCTGTGCAGCCGGTTCCAACGGATCCCTCACTTGAGGGATCCGGCTTGCCTAAAGCCAGGGATCCGGCTCTCAGAAGCCAAGAAGAAGGGTGATTGGGTTCTAGCAAGGTCTAGCACCTATATATCTTGAGTGATTTAGACTACTAAGGTATCTTAAATGGTATAAGACTTGAATGACTAAGTGTAATGAGTGAGGATAACCAATGAATCCTTTTATGGAAAGAAATGGAGTTTTTATGAACACCAATAAGTGATCAAGGATGACACTAAGAGTTTTGAGGATGGCAAATAATTATAGAGACCAGATGGTGATCAAAGAAAAATTTAGAAAATTCCTTAAAAATGACAAGAAATGAAAAACTTGTTTTTAGAGCATTTTAAGGTAAAGATGACTAAAATCAATTTGCTAAACTTGAGAGAAATATCAACCTAGGTGTTTTGAGATAGAAGGAACAATGTGTAAACATTGGAGCAGAAAGATGGTGAGTTTTGAAGTAATGATAAATCAAAAACAGCTTGAATATGATCCTAAGTCATCCATGAGTGAATGTGAGATCAACTGAGCCTAAGGAAAGTTTAAGTCATCCTAATGAAGAATGTTTAACTAGTTCAATAAGGTCTGGAAGGTTGGATTGATGTAAGAAAGCAAAAAATCACTTCTGTTTACCCGGATCCCACAGATCCTTCACTTGAGGGATCCGGCTAGTTATAGTCCAAGGATCCGGCATCTGTGACAGATTTCTTGACAGTGAGCGTGCAATATTGTGCAATAGGTATCGAATTTTGAAACCAATGATCTCTACAACAAGCGTATATGTATACAAGTCACGGCTGAAAGATCAGAACGTCCTCTACGTCTACGCGGAATACTTACAAGCTCTGAAAGTGGACTTGTAGAGCTGGAAGAACAAGTGCGCATGCACTAAGTTTAAAAATCAGTTTTCAAAAACAAATACGAGGCAAAACGACAAGTGAACTTAAACCAATAATCACAAACGAAATGGCTTCTTTAAAAAAGGTACACCAAATCACAAGGACACAAAGGCAAGTTTTGATCTTTAAGATTGGGAACATATTAATGTTCACACCCTTGGCAGGTGTTCGCCTTGGTTTATGTGGTTGATTTTTATGTATTTATTAAGTACCACTAAAAAGACGTAGGTATGGATTTGTGCTAAGGGTTTAAAAACTTTTGGACAATATTTTTGGTATCGTCTCGTTTAACCAAATCGTACCTCTTTAAGAATTACCTTAAAGAAAATACAGGATAGAAAACGTTACGATTGTTTTGTTGTTTTATATATATTTTTTTTGGTGTTGTTAACACTTCAGGAAAAGTGTTAATGAACTTTTGATTTTGATAACTTTACAAAAAAAACTGTTTACAAAAGGTGGTATATGCACAAGTATGGGTTTGAAAATGTTTAAAACACGCCATGCCTCCCCGTAAGCGGCGCCAAAATTTGATTGATTCCAAACAGTAAGAAATATTGACCAAAGGTTTTAGTCAACAAAAGTCAACTATTATGGACTCAATACAATTTCCTTGGAATTTAGTGGATTCCCGGGTCGTTTAGTCCCACGGAGGTTGAATGGTGTGTGAAAATGTTCAGACGTAGAATGATCACTAAGGATAATGATCTGTAAGGATTATGGTTGATAATTACACTACTGATTGTTTGGAATTGTATTTGGATACAGAATTATAAAGCAAAACAATCAGATTAAACAAACGTGTATAGCAAGTAAATAAAAATGTAAATTTAAAAACTACAGGGACTTAAAATGACAAGTTTAAAACTAAAGGGTATAAAATGAAAATTTAAAACTTTTTAAACTTAAAGAAAATTAAAATCTAAAAAGAAAATATTTTACTAATATTATATTAATTTAATATTAATTAATTAATTAAAACTATTTTAAACTTATTAAAAATTTAGTTTAATTAATCTAAAAAGGATTTATAATACAAAACTAACTAAGAAAATCACAAATTTATTTTCTAAAAATCTAGAACAACTTAAAAGATTTATAAAACTTAAAAACAAATATTTTTGTCTTTTAGCTAAGGTTTTATAAATTAAAAACTTAATTAATAATTTAAATCTAATTAAACTAATTAAAGGATTAAAATTAGAAAATAAAAAGGGAAAATTATAAGATTAATTTTTATAGGTTCTAATTAAGTTAACAAAGCTAGGAAAAATATAAAAACATGGTTTTACTTAATAAAAATAAATTTTACTATTTAATACTTTAATATTAATTAATTATTAATTAAACTATTATTAATTATTAAAAATACTAGATGACAAAGGAAAAATCTAAGAAAATTCCTAAAAATACTTTAATGTGACAGAAACTTAAGAAAAATATAAAAACATATAAGTGCTTAATAATAAGCTGAAAAGAAAATTAAAAAGCTAAATTATATTAAATAAACGCTATCACTATTTTTAAAATTGATGTTTTTGTGTTTTTTATTTATAAACCTATTTAACTACTGATAATACAAACTTTTAATGAAAACAAAAATTTTAGAACTTAAAAATAAGCAGAACAAAAGCTTATTAGCTTAACAGTTTGAGCTTTTGAGCTTAAATTGATTTTTAAGCTCAAACAAGCTTGAAATAAGCTTCACAGTTGGAACCAAAGGTACTTTAAGCTATAACCAATTGAGATGAACTTAGAATAAGCTAAAACAACCAAGAAAGTACCCTGAATAAGCTACAAATTGAAAATAAGCAAATCCAAATCCTATAATAACCAAACAGGCCTGCAGGGTTTTTGGAGGCTAGATTAAGCTAGGGGCAAAAGCTCCAAAACTCAAAATGAGCACTGACACAACAAGCTTGTTAGGTGAGCTTCTCAGAAAACCAAAGTATACAAGGTGGGGCCCACTATTAAGCTCTGTGTGAGCTTGTGAAAGTGGCTCAAGTACACTGATTGAGCAGTGTACTGAGTGAATTGGGACAAGGTAAAAGCTACTTGCAGCCCTAACAAATAAGCTAGAAAGTGGAAAATAAGCACTGGACTAAAGAGATAGCTAGATGAGCTTTCCAAAAAACTAAGGGTCAAGCCCTGGGTCCCACTAATAAGCTCTGTGTGAGCTTGTGAAATCAAGCAGATACAATTAACTACTCTGGCACAGGGGAGATAAGCTGTTTTGAAAAGCTGATTTTAAGCTTAAAGAGCTTAAGAAAAATTTCACAAAAATCAGATTTAGAAACCAGACCAACTTAACTTGTTAAACCCAAAATATCAAAAGCTTTTGACCAAATATGAAGACATGAAAAATCCACAATGATTCATGTAAAACTGTTTTTAACCAATTTTGACTTTTTATGGCAGAACTGAAAAGTTGACTTAAGTGAGACTTGAATCCAATTTTTGAACTGAGAATGATGTATAATGATGAAATAATCCTAATGCAAGCTTTATCTATGATTTATAAGCCTAAATGCAAAGTTTGTCTAACTGATTCAAACAGTGATGAACAAGAGAATTGATTAACTTTGATTTTGACTTCCACTATTCTAATGAGCAAGTAAAAGACAGTTTAAACTCTAATTGACCTATATGAGACTAATTCAACTAATTTTAAGCAGAATCCAAACCTAAAACTTACTAAGACTAGCAGATCCAAACACCCCTTTAATAAGACTGATTTTTGGTTTTTAAGGCAAATGAGTACAAAGACTTTTGAAACTGCTTTTTATCAACTTGCTATGAGTTAATAAGCTTAAATGAACACAGAAACACTAGCTTAAACTACAATTACTTGGTATTCTATATTATGCTAAAATGACAGTTAATACAAAATTTTTAAGAAAAATGAAAACTAATTAATCAAGTCTACAATATTAAGCTTTAATACAACCAAGATATACCTAATAAGCTAGAAGAACTAAAAATAAGCATATAACAAGCAGTTGAACAGTAAAATCACAAAAATAAGAAAAATTCTTACAAAATGCTATCCAACCAAAGACCATGAATCAAGGATCAAGAACACTCCTAATAGCTTTCCACAAAGCTTCTAACCCAGAGAAATCCATGAGCAACCCTGCTCCAATGCTTCTTTCATCTTCTCCACTGATTTTTGATTTTCTAACTATTTTTGAGTATTTCTCTTGTATTTCTGAATGATTAAATAAAACTAGATTTTAAAGTTTCTAAAAGCTTTTAAAAGCTTTATAAGGAGCTTATATGAGCTTATGAGTCCATAATAACAACTAATAACAACATTAAGCTAATATGAGAATTTAAGCTTGAAAAATTGCATAAACTGAAACTTGAAATTGCTTATTGAAAAAGGTTTACAATACACTGAGATTGATAAAGACAGTACTTGAAAGCTAAAACATACACTGGAAAGCTTAAATTAATTAAAACGACTAAGAAAATTAAAAATTACACTCGATAGCTTCCACATTGCTTCTTTTCTTCTTTATAAAGATCTTTCTGAGCTCTGTCGACATCTCTGAATGTTTCCCACTTGATCCTGGCCATTGAATTCATCAATCTCATCATAATCGTGCACTTGGCATTTTGGCGCCAAAAATATCAAAAGCAGGTTTAAAGCATTTAATGCTTCTTGGGATATTGTGGAGGTGGAAGGGAGTGGGTAGACAGCTGGGATTGAGGTGGAAAGGTGGTAGTGAGGTGGTAGGAGCAAGTGGTAGAAACCATGGAGGTTTCTGGTTTTGGCGGGTTTTGTGAGGGAGATGAACAGTGAGAGTGGTTTGACTGGGTTCGACCGGTATTAATAATAGGGTGGGGGTTCACAAAAGGGGGTCACGGGTTGTTTTGGCCTGGGTTAAAAATACAAAAAGGGTCTGTTTGGCTTAGTAGTTATCACAAGGACCATTGTTGTAATTTCTGATTTTTGAGGGACTGAAATTGTATCTTTCCCAAACTTATCAAAAGGGTCAAACATGCCAAGTACCAATAATACAAGGACTATAAATGCCATTTTTCATTTTTAAAAGAAAACAAGGATCATTTTTGACACTTTTCAAAAGTTTAAGGACCTTTTCTGCCATTTGCCCAAAGATTCATTCAAGGATCATTTTTGACAACTTAGAATATTTCAGGGACCTTGAATGATAAAACTCCATATTTTTGGATTCCAGGGACTAGATTTGCCAATCTTTGAAAGTTTAGGGACTGAAACTGTAAATTATGTAAACTTTGTTGTTTTTCATCAGTTTTCAATCCTTTTGCACTTGAGACTTATAAAAACACAGTTCAATGATATTTATAGTATTTTGTGGCATTTCTGAGTGTTTTCAGATGTTTTAGCAGTCTAGATGGGTATAAAATGATGTGTATTTAGACACACATCAAAGAGTAAGAAACACATGTATATGCGTCCTTAAGAAAGTGAATTGTTTAGAAGGTTTTTTTGGTTTTAGTGAAGGTAATGAACTAAGTATAGTCATTACGGATGGTGATTAGCATATAATGAACTTCATCCTTGAAGTCATGTAGCTCTTCTCGATCAAAGTAAGATAATTGTTTGATGAGGCAAGTGGTTGTGATTGACTAACAGAAGAAAAATCAATTTTACAACTTGTTTGATTAGTAATCCTAAGATGACGAAGATGTTATGTTAACCACAGAAGTTTAAAGGAATTTGGAGAATAAAAATGGAGAACAAATGTGGAGAACAAGTATGGAGAATAAGTATGAAGAACAAGTATGGAGAACAAACATGGAGAACAGATATGGAGAACAAGTATGGAGAACAAGTATGGAGAACAAATATGGAGAACAAATATGGAGAACAAGTATGGATGAGCGAGCTCAACATATGTTGTTGGAAAGCTAGAGTTTGGATTTTCGAATATGATCAATTATATTTGCATTGCAAAATAATTTACTTGAGTATCTCTGATGAAGTAATCAAGTTGTCAATCCTACTATGAAGCTTGGAAAGCGATCATAGAAAAGAAAACTGGAAAGTACATCATCAACACTAGTGTTGGTTATGATATGATGTACATTCTTGTTGTTTCAGAAAATGACACAAGAAAAGATGAAATCAAGAAATCATATAAGCACATAGTCAAGTAATACAAGGTAAAACAATTAATCATTTAGCATAGCATACGTAAGTTCTTTTCTTCGCTTTTTGTTAAATATAAACATGTATACCAAGATTTATTAGTTTCCTTTATATTTATGACCAAAACCTTAGTTTCAAAAGAAGACACATTGTTATTCAAAGACGAAAACATCCGTCTCCAATTAGACCAAAAGTTTGTGCAAAATTTATGACCGAAAAATGACTTTCAAATATAAATCAATGATTATGTAAATTTTTGTTTTGAATCAGTTTATGAAATAATTTTTATATGAAATTAGACCCAAATACCTTTCAAACGATAGGTGACACGACTTCTACGGGCTTACGGTTAATTTATGAATTTTTAAAATTTAACCAAATCTGTCCTCTACACAGACGGATCCGCCGGATCCTTTACAAAAGGGATCCGGCCTTTGATAACAAAGGGATCCGTGGATTTGACAAAGATTTACAAAAATACATATTTTGATTCGACGAAAAGATTTAACCTTTGTAGACATTTTAGTGAGGTTATATTACCCATTTTAATCATTGTTCAAGCTTGAGTAATAAGATATCTAACAACAAAACTTCAAAGAAAAAAATCAACAAAACACCTTTCATATTATGCTTATTATAAGAGAGAAACATATATCACCATTTTATCCACAAGCAATTAGCACATTTTTTATCAACTAATTGTGTAACCACTGGTAAATTTCATCTTTTATTAAACTAATATAATATTCTAATAAAAGAATATTTATCTATTTTCTACGTCTAATTTTTTTAGACTAAATGTTATCGGTTTATCTGGTCACAACAACTAATGTAATGTAAAAATTTTATAATGTAAATTGACTATTGCTCTTTGAATTTTGACTATTTGACGTTTACTGTAACGTGAAAATCAAATACTATAACCGGTAGTTAACCTATAAGTTTCTAAGTTAAATAATTCACTCTACTTCAAAATTAATACTCACTGGATGTTCAATTCACTCCTGTTTATTTAACAAAAAGTTATCTCGTTAAATGTGAAAAGCTACATATATCGTGTAACCGACACTGTATTAGTTATGGTTCAATCCTGATAATTAATTTTCTTAGTCGATAACTTTGTTTTTAAATAACTATTATAAAAACACTTTTGGAATTATATTTTTTATAGTTACCAAACCAAGACACCGTGTTTACATTCTAGCTCAACGGGACACGACATACACGGAGTACACGGGGCATAAAATAAATAAAACTTATATATCTATTTACCACTTACACCGCCTTTATCGTATTAATCAGATAAAATCTGATCTAATCTCTCTCTCCCCAAAAAAACGCCCCACTCTCCTCCTTTCCTCTTGATAACTGCCTCTCCACCGCCCCTCAAACCATCCACCCTCATCATCATGATCATCATCGCCAAGATCAAGGAGGACCAAGGGTTGCGTTAGGATTTGTTATGGTTCGAGTTAACCACCTCAGCCATTCCTCCATCACCATATACCTCCTCATCGTCTCTTGTGGTATGCTGAAATCACGAAAAGTCATCTTTTCATACTTCTCGTGTTTTACCTATTTAAACAAACGAATCATTTATTTATTTTTCATGGGATTTTAATCCGAAAATAAAAAAAATAAAAAAAGAGAACTAGTTGATATGGATTCGTGTGGTTAAATTAATTAAGGGAGATTCTTGTTTGTTTCGGTTATATGTATCAGGTCGGGACTATACCCGGTTTGGATTACAAGTATCAAAGAAACAACACCCCGAGAGGTGTTCGGTGGTGTTTGGTTTCGGGTCAAGAACCCGTTTGGGGTTCAATCGATCCACTTGGGTCACGAGCTTGGGAAATGAAATTTGCTTATCTCTTGATTCTTATGACTTATTTTGTGGTGTGCTTGTTTTGCGTTATCCTCTGTTCAGAAAAGCCACAAGGGTGGTATTGTTTTCGGTAACCACATAAACACAAGGGTGTGTTTGTTTTTTCTCGACTGGAAAAGAAACCACCAAAAGTGGTGTTTGTTTGCTTTGGTTCTTGAGTCACGACAGCAACACCCAAGAGGGTGGTTTGCGTGTTTTGGTTGCTGGTTCAACGTGAGACACCCGTTAGGGTGCTTATGATATGCTTATTTGAATTTAATTGAGGGTCTTTGATGTGCTTGTGCATTCGAGTCAACAGGAAACCACACTCACAAGGGTGTTTGGTTGTTGTACCCGACTCACCACCGAGAGCTACTAAGGGTGTGCATGTTTTTTTTTGTTCACGGTTCACTGGTAAGACACCCATAGGGTGTTAGTTTGTTCGAGTCTATACTACTTCTGGATTGACTCTCTTGGTTTATACTTAGACTCATGATAAGTTTTAACAGCTTCTTTGTGCCTAGTGAAGTCTCGACACACATACAAAACCACCAAGGGCACTCATTTTCATTTTGTATACCTTATGGAACAAGGGTGCGTCTAGTTTGTTTGTATCGACCCAACACCGAGGGACCCAAATAGGGTGCGTTTGACTTATTTGTTTCGTGTTTGGCTCAGTTCAACAACAGAACCACAAGGGGTATACCTGGTTGGCAGCAGCCCAGCAGGGGCGTTAGGTTAATGTTGTCCAAACCGGGGTGTTTGGTTTATTTGTTTGGTTCGAGTTGAGTCAGCACAGCCGAGGGGCGTTATTTTCTAGCATGTACTCCTGATATTTGTAATACTTATATGAGGTATGTTTGTTTAGTTATAAATAGGCTATGTTTATTTCTTTATTATACCAAAAGTGTGTTAAATATATTTGACTACAAGTTGTATTATCAAAATATAATTAACTTGTATTAATGTAGGCATACAAACTAACGTGACCTATTTAGTTTTGGCATGTTTCGGAAAATATAACGGACTTGATACATTTGGACATATACCGAGTTGATAATTTCTATGGACAACGGATAAAAATATTATTGGACTATACTAATATTATTGGACTTGCATAATACGGATTATAACCTGAATCATATTGGAATAAACTTGGACAAATATCGGACATGACTAGTTTGGACAAACTTATTAGACTTATGTCGGACTAAAATAGACTTTGGACATATATTGACTCGGGACTATATATATATATATATATATATATATATATATATATATATATATATATATATATATATATATATATATATATATATATATATATATATATATATATATATATATATATATATATATATATATATATATATATATATATATATATATATATATATATGTATGTATGTATGACATTGGACGAAGGTTTTAGATATTGGACTTGGAATTTATTATACTACTTACTAAATTATTAAGTGAACTTAAGCATTTACTGTTGGATTATATTGAACTAATTTACGGACTATTAATGATTTATAAACCTTATCGGACTATAAAACCAATAATCAATAGATATAAATTAAACTTTTAAGGACTAGTTATTAGTTAAACTTAACTAATTTATTTGTATTTTACTTAATTGCTATTTGATCCTTACAGGTTTATTTCCTTTCATACGTGTACTATATATATATTTTATACTTTGATATGTGTTTTCGAGTCTAGATCTTCAAACCACCACACGAATGATGAAACTAAACATTTTACAAACATTAATACGAATCTTCCATGAAAACTAAAACACTTATCTTTTGAAAATTTATCTAATTTACGAGATGCATTCTGAGATGAATCACATACTATTAGGTTTTGCCAATGACGTACCGTTGTGTCCGTACTCTTGTATCGTTGTGCGTTGCTACCTTGTGATACTATTGTGATACATTTCTCGATGCCAGTCGTGTTAGTTGTGATTCTTATATTTCTTCGGACTAAGGTGAGTTTCACAGCCCCATTTTACTGTTTTACTCATTTTGGGGTGAAAAGCATGCTATGATTACTTAAAACTAAATTGGTTGTGCATTCATGAAACTATGGATTTATTGAAATGATTCAATTTACTGAGCTATGCTCTGCTGGCAACTGGTATGTATGCTTATGTTTGGCGCCTGAGAACAACTGTAAAAGTCCCCTGTCACTACACTACTTATTAACTCCTTCCCACTGTACGAGACGAGCCGTTGATATCTATGGATTGCAACTATTTAGGGGTAGAGCCATCCCCTCACTCTACTAACCGGAGTGCATAGAATCACTTTCTCATGCTGGGTTAGAGCATGTTGCATGTAGGGGCAATGTCTTCGGCTGAATTGGCTTAAGTAGTGGAACCTTTATGCCATGAACATGCTGCATACAGAATGGACCCTTTGAAATTTTGACAACCAATTGATTTTCCTAATTTGGAAGCTACTTGTGTATTTAAAAACCTGTGAATTCACCAACCTTTGTGTTGAAACTTTTAGCATGCATTTTCAGGATTTCAGGCGATAGCTAAACTTTGGAGGCGCTTGGCCATTGGCATGGCATGGTTATAGAAGACTCTGATATAATTTGGGGACCACTTTAATTCTTTTATGGGCCTACATTCCACAATATACATTTTGAAAGGTGTAAACATCAATCTTTATGAAATAAAATTTTTAAGTTAAACCGTTGTTCTATACATTGTGTTGTGGTACCAATCGAGTAATACCCCGGTAACACTTACTTCCGCTGCAAACCATTATTTTGGGGTGTTACAGATTGGTATCAGAGCCTCGGTTATAGAGAACTGGGTATTTTTGAAACCTAGAGTATAACTACTTTTATGAAAACTTAACCATATGACCGATACATGCCTGCCTGCCAAGCTGATGCCTCGATTTTGACTTGCTGAAGTCATACTTGATGAGATATGTATTATATTACTATCCACTTAATCTCACTATGAACTATGATTGCTTTCATATATGTATGTTTACGTACCACAGCGCTACGCCTTATCCCTCACATAAATGGAATGCTCGTTTTACTTTTCGTAACAACTAAAAGTACAGGACATATTGCTAGTTTAACTGGGCAGAGTATTCCAAAGTTCATGTGAATATAGATTGATCACCTATATTCATCAGGGAGAAGGGCATAGACTGATCACCTATGTCCGACCCTGAGGCAAACTTTGCAATACTGGGGATGATTATTTTGGTTTTGGGAACGAAGAGATTTTTCATGTGTAAACGAGCATGGACATGATAAAATTTTAACCCTACACACAACACACTGGCATCACAATACTTATTCATAGTGATATTTTTCCACTTTTACGGAACGTCTTTCATCGCCACTTGGTTATGTTACGACTATGAATTACTTTCAGAATTAATGAAAATGTTTAATTGTGCTTTACGTTGGGTCGAGTTAGACCCGATTGGTCACCATTTGAATTCGAGTTGCGTATCTCGACACGCTTGATATCGTAATAAGTTCATTAAACTTACTGGAGTGTTTTGGAATTAATCTTGACTATGTTTGATTTTGGACCATTTGGTATTGAGATTCTGGGTCTCGTTGCGGATTTGGATTTGCTACTTTCATTTAGCCTTGCCTTAGTTATGATTTTGTTACGGACCCCCGACCCCAAGCTTTATCTTGGAACGATTATTGTTTATTTTTCCGAATCGATGCCGTTCACTCGATATTATTCAGTTGATGTTATCCACTCGATGTTGTTCATTATCTAAATCGATAATGTTCTACTGACGTTGTTTCGTCAACAATACTCGATTAAAGTTATACATTACGCTTTATTGATGTAATACCTTACGCACTATTGGTGTTATACCTTATGCTCCATTGATGTATTCCTATCGATGTCGTTTTATCGACACTGTTTTATTGATGTCGTTTTATCCATATGATCCTACTATGTTGTTTTATCAATGATATCCTGCTGATGTTGTTCTATCGATGCTATCCTATCGATAAGTACATTACACTCAATCGATGTTTGATCCTCTATCGTACCAATTGGGAACCATTGACGTTTACTCATATTTGGAGTTTGACTTGATCTCGACCTGTTGTCGGATTTCTTTTGAAACTATGATTTGAAACTCGAACGTTGTACTCTTCTTCGTTAAGTACCGAGCCAATCGACTGACTACTAGTAATAATTAACTCTCTCCTCCGAAGTTGTACCTTGAACTTGCTAACCACTCCCTTCAACATAGATTCTATACCCAACAAAAAAGACGCATAACTATTTAAACATTTACTATCAGCAATGTGCGTGGAGACTCCTTTGGCAGCGGATGCACACTATTTAAACGTTACCTATGAAATATTAAATCACTATTACTGGGTCGTTATAACACCATGTCATCTCCGTCCCATCCCATTCTCATTTTCCTAGACGTTGAGATCAAGGTTGCCTCGTCACTTACTGTTGTAATAGTGTCTCCTATATCCCAAAACTCGTACTCAATTGATGAGTCGAAATACATCCTTGCCGTTCTAGGCACGACACATCACGACATCTACGAAGGGAAACCCTCGTTGAACATAAATAACGAGCGAACTACTTAACTATTAACAATCTAGAAACATATCACGAGTTAACTTGTAACTCGAGATACTATTTATGGGAACAAATACCTAATCCTCTACTTATCCCTAGAGAATACCAATAGTTTGCTCAACTACTCCCCCTTATAAAATAGTAAACTGTGTCGTTTCCTAACGCACAAACTATAATTAAGCATCTTGTCAACCGTTTCGCGGTCAATCCACCAAATGCTATACTACTTCATCACTGAATCAAAATTTTTGACTTTACCAGTATTTTATAAACAATGAGTCTTTCTCAAGTTATCCTACAAACTGTTTGTACAAAATCACTTCACGGACTACTATATTGTAATAAACCGATTCACTAGTGTGCTTCCATTTCATTAAACAACAAACACTTTTTCTAACATTTTATAAACTAAGTTACAATTACTCTACAAGTTTACCACAACCTTATGAACAAGCTTTGCCATTAAATAACAAAATGAACTACAAATATTCCTACTATTGGGCAATTAATAAATTGTTTTCTTATATACTCCATGAATTATTTACAAATCATTTTACGAGTTATGTTATAACCTGAATTGTTGTCTTATCAAAACATTACAAAATCTAACTACAATTTCACTACTATTCTGTAAATAATAAATCGTTTTCTATTATTCTATAAGCTGAAAAAAAAATAAATAAAATAAAAACTTACCAAGTTGATGCTTTGAATGCTAAATCACAAACTACGATTTACCACTAATTTTGCAAATGACAAAAAGTTATCCTTATTACACAATAAATGAATTCACAAACCGTTTTACAAATTATGCTACAATTACATTATAAACCATTTACTCTCTTGAAAGCTTTAAAGGATAACCGATATCTCCTTTTATATCTGAACCAAATCTTCAGAATAGATATGAAATAAAAAAAAATAAAAAAACATTTAATGGCAAATTGCTAAGGAACAAACTGATTCATTATTTACAAAAACTGAGGTGTTGGAATTATTTGAAATTGAGAAACAACTTTTGAATTCGCATGTAAACCTTTAACTTGGATTCCATGTGGCCATTTAAACCTTATTTAACAAGTTTTCATTACAAAAGCTGAAGTTCAGCAACTTTCTCTACATTCATTCAAGTTCTCTCCTGAAATTTTTAGCAAGTCGAGACTCTTTATTTTTATAGCATTCAAATCCGAGAGAACGGTGACACCATGCCAACCATTATAGAGTAAACTACCGACAAGCATAACCTTAACAACTAGACTCTAACCTTAGGCGTCTAAAACTTATGGATTCATACATACTTAACTACATTTTCTTCTATAACGCTTTGCCTTCAAGGACCTTCCTTTAAAGTTTCATTTATGTCAACGATAAAAATTGTGATGACATTTTTCTGAAGATACTTGTTCTTACGGATTAGAAATTTCCGGTCAAACCTTATCAAACTTTCTTATGTTAAGAAACATAAAAACATCGACTTTTGTGAAACTGTCTTATTACATGTCACACGAAACCTATCTTATTAAAAAATATATTCTTTCGAGGTCACGAACATCTTACCCAACTATCCATCTTAGACAAAGATGTTTGTATAACTTACAATTCACAATACTGTCAACTATTGAAAACAACAGATATGAGTCGTGATATTAATATCTCTGACAGCAAGGTTCTAAAATCACCTTCATTTCTTGCACCTCATTCTGAGGGCAATACTTCTTGATTATAACTTCTTCAACTTAGTCCAAATAATCTTATGAGTATTCTCAATACTAATACACTGAGCAACAACATGTTACCATGACAAGGCATCATTCAGAAGTATGCTTGTGGCATGTTTGACTTTGCAATCTTCATCATAGTTGATGATTAGAAATACCGACTCTGTCTACTCAAACTAACCATTCTTTCTGTGATTTTGAAATTGTTGAGCTTGTAGCTCCAGAACTCCTTGTAAGAACAACCTCTGACCACTGATATAACATTTATGCCTGCGGTGCCTTCAACTGGCCCTGCAACATTACTCTGGAGTTTTGTTAATCCTCCAATTATCTATATTTTATATTATCCTTTGGAATATAACAATTTGAAGCTTGATAATAATCAGAACTTTTGCACACTGATAAAACCATAAGAGAATTCATGATTTCACTTGGAAGTGTGAGATCAGAATCCATCATGAACACTCACATTTTCCCCAAACATCTCAACATCAGACTTTTCAAAATCTTCATTTGAATTGGATCGATAGCTTACAAATTCGAGCTACCACCCGAATTTACCAGTGTATACGATGCCATTCAGTTATACGATTAGGAGAAGCGTTATACGAATGTGGCACTCACTATCCCTCTGAAAGAGATCCAAATGGATGAACGCCTGAACCGTATCGGAGAACCTACTGAGAAACCAAACAACTTAGGCAAGTCACATTTCTATTGTCAAAGTTCGATGAAAACTCGAGAAGAGTTCCTGAATGCACATAGGAACGTGAAAATGAACTCAAACACACCGTCAGCAGACGACACTCACAGAACTTCGGGACGAAGTTCCCATAAGGGGGTGAGACTGTAACCACCGGTAAATTTCATCTTTTATTAAACTAATATAATATTCTAATAAAAGAATATTTATCTATTTTCTACGTCTAATTTTTTTTAGACTAAATGTTATTGGTTTATCTGGTCACAACAACTAATGTAATGTAAAAAATTTATAATGTAAATTGATTATTGCTCTTTGAATTTTGACTATTTGACGTTTACTGTAACGTGAAAATCAAATACTATAACCGGTAGTTAACCTATAAGTTTCTAAGTTAAATAATTCACTCTACTTCAAAATTAATACTCAATTGGATGTTCAATTCACTCATGCTTTATTTAACAAAAGTTATTCTGTTAAATGTGAAAAGCTACATATATCGTGTAACCAACACCGTATTAGTTATGGTTCAATCTCGATAATTAATTTTCTTAGTCGATAACTTGTTTTTAAATAACTATAAAACACTTTCGAATTATATTTTTATAGTTACCAAACCAAGACACCGTGTTTACATTCTAGCTCAACGGGACACGACATACACGGAGTACACGGGGCATAAAATAAATAAAACTTATATATCTGTTTACCACTTACACCGCCTTTATCATATTAATCAGATAAAATCTGATCTAATCTTTCTCTCCCAAAAGCCCCACTCTCCTCCTTTCCTCTTGATAATCTGCCTCTCCACGCCTCCCCTCAAACCATCCACCCTCATCATCATGATCATCATCGCCAAGATCAAGGAGGACCAAGGGTTGCGTTAGGATTTGTTATGGTTCGATTAACCACCACCACTCCTCCATCACCATATACCTCCTCATCGTCTCTTGTGGTATGCTGAAATCACGAAAAGTCATCTTTTCATACTTCTCGTGTTTTACCTATTTAAACAAACGAATATTTATTTTTTTCGTGGGATTTTAAGCCGAAAATAAATAAAATAAAATAAGAGAACTAGTTGATATGGATTCGTGTGGTTAAATTAATTAAGGGAGATTCTTGTTTGTTTCGGTTATATGTATCAGGTCGGGACTATACTTGGTTTGGATTACAAGTCTCAAAGAAACAACACCCCGAGAGGTGTTCGGTGGTGTTTGGTTTCGGGTCAAGAACCCGTTTGGGGTTTAGTCAATCCATTTGGGTCACGAGCTTGGGAAATGAAATTTGCTTATCTCTTGATTCTTATGACTTATTTTGTGGTGTGTTTGTTTTGCGTTATCCTCTGTTCAGAAAAGCCACAAGGGTGGTATTGTTTTCGGTAACCACATAAACACAAGGGTGGTTTGTTTTTCTCGATCTGAAACCACCAAAAGTGGTGTTTGTTTGCTTTGGTTCTTGAGTCACGACAGCAACACCCAAGAGGGTGGTTTGCGTGTTTTGGTTGCTGGTTCAACGTGAGACACCTGTTAGGGTGCTTATAATATGCTTATTTGAATTTAATTGAGGGTCTTTGTTTTGCTTGTACATACGAGTCAACAGGAAACCACACCCACAAAGTGGTTTGGTTGTTGTACCCGACTCACCACCGAGCTACCGGTGATGTTTTTTTGTTCACGGTTCACAGGTAAGACACCCATAGTGTTAGTTTTGTTCGAAGTCTATACTACTGGATTGACTCTCTTGGTTTATACTTAGACTCATGATAAGTTTTAACAGCTTCTTTGTGCCTAGTGAAGTCTCGACACACATACAAAACCACCAAGGGTACTCATTTTCACATACCTTATGGCACAGGGTGCCTAGTTGTTTGTATCGACCAACACCGAGGGACCCAAATAGGGTGCTGACTTATTTATTTTATTTTGCTCGGTTCAACAACGAACCAAGGGGTATACTGGTTGGCAGCACCAACCATGGGGCGTTAGTTAATGTCGTCCAAACCGGTGTGGTTTATTTGTTTGTCTGAGTATCAAGCCAGGGCGCGCTCTTTTCTAAGATGTCCTCGATATTTGTAATACTTATACCAGGTATGTTTGTTTAGTTATAAATAGGTATATTTATTTCTTTATTATACCAAAAGTGTGTTAAATATATTTGACTACAAGTTGTATTATCAAAATATAATTAGCTTGTATTAATGTAGGCATACAAACTAACGTGACCTATTTAGTTTTGGCATGTTTCGGAAAATATAACGGACTTGATACATTTGACCGAGCTGATAATTTATATGGACAATGGATAAAAAAATTATTGGACTATACTAATATTATTGGACTTGCATAATAACGGATTATAACCGAATCATATTGGAATAAACTTGGACAAATATCGGACATGACTAGTTTGGACAAACTTATTAGACTTATGTCGGACTAAAATAGACTTTGGACATATATTGACTCGGGACTATATATATATATATATATATATATATATAAGTATATATATATATATATATATATATATATATATATATATATATATATATATATATATATATATATATACTAGTGTCAAAACCCGTCCGATGGACGGGTATGACTTGTGGTTTTTATTTCTATGATTTTGTGGATCAAATATATTCTAAAAAGTAATTAAAAGTTAAATGAAAGGGTAAAAATATATAATTGATATTACCATAATCCATTAAACCAATAAAAGCAGGTAAGTATTTTGATTTGTGGTTTTTATTTTTAAGATTTAGTAGAACAAATATATACTAAAAAGTAATTAAAAGTTAAATGAAACGGTTAGATCTATAATTGATGTTAATATAATCCATAAAACGGCTAAAAGTAGGTAAGTATTTTGATTTTTTATTTTTATTTTGAGGATTTAGTAGAACAATTATATACTAAATAGTAATTAAAAGTTAAATGAAACGGTTAAGATCTATAATTGATGTTATCATAATCAATTAAACGGCTAAAAGTAGGTAAGTATTTTGATTTGTGGTTTTTATTTTTAGGTTTTAGTAGAAAAATTATATAGTTAAAAGTAATTAAAGGTTAAATGAAACGGTTAAGAAGTATAATTATCGTTGACAAATTTTACTATAACGTTTGAAAGGTTTTTTCAATAATTAAAACTGTCCAACATATATTCTTGGTATATGTTGCTTTAACGTTTAATGAAAAATAATATTATGAAGTTATTTGTTAGAATATTAATGAGAATAATATTAGATGATTTATTGTTTTTCTTTCATTCATGGTAACAAACCAAATGCTTTTTCTTTCATGGTAACAAACCAAACTCTTCCTAAAGATTAAATAATTACATGAGTAATAAAATACTTTTAAGTAACCGGGTCCATTTTCTTATGTTTAAGTGTCGCATAAATCTCCGTTTAAGTGCCGTAAAGATCTCGTTAGAGCATTAGGTACCATGGCTAAGTTTTGGATGCCATTTGGGCCACTATCTAGTGACACATTATTTTAACACTCAAACCTCAAAATAACCAATTTATCATAAATAACTTTAACTTAGTCATTTGGGCCTCCACCCACCTTCAATTTTATTTTATCTTTCTAATTTTCCAAACAAAATAAATTTTATTTAAATAAAAATATCATAAAAAACTAAAAATACAAAATTGTAAATTTATTTTTAATAAAATACACAACACACCAACTGTCCATTTTTTTATATACAAAATTGTAAATTTAAAGTGAAAAATGACAAACAAAACAAACTCTTAGGATTTAAAATGTCATTTTATTTTTTATGAAATAATTAAGACATAAAAAACACGTCTATTGTTTTCTTTTTTTGTGAACCTGCAACGCTGCCCAAAAAAAAAAACATATTTTTTGTCGTTTATCATGCTGGAGAAGTGGCGAATTTAGCTTTGGCACAATGGTATCATGGCCAACGCTTGGCGCCACGAAAGTTATTCCACATCATTTTGGTGAGATATTTCGTCACGCTACCTAATGCTCTTAGTGGCATATACAACCCTTTGGGTCCATAACGCATATGTAGATAAACTGAATAAGTATATGCTCATGTAAATCAAGTATACACTATATTGTAACTTTAAAGATGCATAACCATTACACCCATATTAGTTACATGCCAAACCTATATAATGGAACAAATACTTCAACGTAATTTTTCGCTCTTGTCAAGTTGTTTAATGAAGACTACGTTTAGAGTGGGGTTTGATGACCCTTGACTCGACTTCCTTATTATCTTCAACCTGAAACCAATGAACTAATGACTTAGAACACCAACAACTCAGGAAACATCAAAACCTCATACATGAGAGTAATAAGGTTAGCATCATCATCGTCGTCTTTAAGCGGACATGAGTTGAAGCATTTGAGTTGATTAGTGACCCGTTATTCGTCTAAAGTCTATAAAAGATGAAGAAGGGGAGCAATAGAAGCGTAGTCGTAGTCTGCAGCGTAAGTTTCCTTGGCTTGATGATGTTGACAAATGCAAAGCATGCATTCCTGTAACTCCTGGGATACTCGCTCCCAAAGAAGCTTGAGAGGGGAAGAGTTAAGGAAGTTGTAAAAGGTTTCGAGAAGGGGGCCCATGATCTCCTAGGAGCCACACCATATATGATTTTGATTATCTCCGTCTTTAAGGAGAGCTATAAGATAGTTGTATGCATCTATAAACCTGATGATAATTAAATGAATAGATTATTTATCATAAATTAATTAAGTCAACTTTTAAGTGAATGAGTAGCAATGTAAAACCATTATTAACCCTTGGAAATTGAAATAAAAAGGAATGAGTAGAAATGCAAATAGATGAAGAAATAAAAACGGACCATGACTCTTTGAGATGTTGCAATTGAAGTCGATTGTTGTCGTCATCGTCGTCATATTCTTCAATGGCCTTCCATCGCTCCAACAAATTAATGCTTTATGAAAATGCAGTACCTAGGGGTGTGTTTGGCAAAAGTAGCTGTGAGCAGTAGTAGTGAGCAGTAGCTGTGAGCTGTGAGCAGTAGCTGTGCAGCTCACCACTCACCGCTCACAGCTTCTTAAAGAAGCATTGGAAAATTGAGCATTCCTAACAAATAGGAAAGCTCACCGCTCTTTTGTCAAACGACTACTAAAAATCAAAATGCTCATTGTTCACCGCTCTTCGCTCCAAAAAGCTTCACACCGCTCCGTGCCAAACATACCCTAGATATGCAGTTCAATTAAGCTATTACAAATACCCCTGAAAAGAAAAGACCATCCAGACCCCTACTATACCATGATCTAAAACAATTATCTATACTTCATTATAAAGTATTTGAGACATTAATAAAATGAAAGGATTAAAAAATTAAGATTCAACACTTGCTTTTTCTTAATGGATGTTGCAATTGCTTGAGGCGTCTTGGTGTCTTACAAACATAGCGGTTGTACAACCTGGAGAAATAAGAGCTCTATTGATAGCATTACCATTACTTATTGCTCATATTGGAGGTCAGTGATTAGTATTGGGATTTTAAATAGAACATTTGCTAGATTATTAATGTTTATTTAAATGGTTTTGGAGGATTATTTTCCATAAAAAGCACACGTGCAGCTAGGTATGTCCTCAGATATTACACGATTTTTTTTCAACTCCAACACGTAATATCATATTCAGATAGTAGTATACATTTTGGTGTAACATACTCTGTTAGAATTTCTTAACTCAAAAAGTTTAATTATGAGGCAGTTCTAATGGAAGTATTGAGTTTTCATGTGCTATTGTTTATCAATGAGGCTTTTGCATATGAAATTGTTAGAAATTAGGCATGGGCTGGATACTTCATCTTGACACATACGTGCTAATGCATCCTCCTGATGCTCGAGAGTATTCACTAAGGCAAATACTTCATGATGTTCTCCGAGATGTGGATATGGTGGTCTTTCCAAACTATGTAAGTTTTGTTACCTGCCTTTTGAATTTCTTGGATGCTAATGACTCCTTTAAAAATAAAATATTGGTGTAAAATATATGTTGAATCAATCACCTTTTCAAATAAAACTCAAATCGAACATGATGATTCATAAGAATCAAACATCAATACACATACAAAAAAAAACTACACATACAAATTAACGCTACTATACACCGTCGCCGTTCTGCGATGGTAATCGTATAGTATACTAAAACTGAGCCGGTAAGCAAGCAGTTTCTCAGGTGCCTATAAAGCAAATATTAGAAAAAGAAATGTCAAATTTCTATATTAAGTTAGTAAGTTACTTATATTGTTATCAACTCACAGCCTTTCCTTCCGAGTCAGATTTCGAAGACCAGGGAAACTTGAACTTTGTCCAGTCAAATCAGTTATCCTCCCGAGAACCATATTTCACATATGGAGTAAGTTTCATGATCAAACTTTCATTAGGAAATCCAAAATAATATATTGGTGAAACAAAGTGAGCTCACAATTCTCGTAAAGTTGTCATCAAAGATATTGTTGAAGGAATAGGTCCTGCCATCGATGTTTCTTGCATATCACTACACAATGAATGGTATAACAGATATTACTTTGAGATAATTATTAGTAAATGTATCTAACTAAGATTCCAAGGAACTTTAATATGAATTTAAGGCAATATTATTTAATATAGTAAAATTACATTTTAAAGCATATGTGGTTTTCAAAGGAGCAGTAGACTTATGAATATCATTGAGAGAAATAAGTTAACGAAAAATAAGCTATAAACATACCAAATTTTTTTATTGAATGCATTAAGAACGAAAAGAAATAAATGGTTATCCAATATGAAAGGAAAAAAAGTTTCAAAGTGGTAAGCAAGAACAAAGTATCAAAGCATAGTTCGCCCGATGGGCGAGCAAACCTTATGAATATCGTTAGAAAACTTAAGTTAACGAAAAATAAGCTATAAACATACCAATTTTTTTTATTGAATATATTAAGAACGAAAAGAAATAAACGATTATCCAATATGAAAGGAAAAAAAGTTTCAAAGTGGTAAGCAAGAACAAAGTATCAAAGCATAGTTCGCCCGATGGGCGAGCAAACCTTATGAATATCGTTAGAAAACTTAAGTTAACGAAAAATAAGCTATAAACATACCAATTTTTTATTGAATATATTAAGAACGAAAGGAAATAAACGATTATCGAATATGAGAAGGAAAAGTTTCAAAGTGGTAAGCAAGAACAGAGTATCAAAGCATAGCCCGCCCGATGGGCGAGTAAGCCTTAATTGCATTAAGACCGAAAAAAAGCAAACATTTATAAAATATGAGGAAAAAAAAAGTTACAAAGTGGTATGCTAGAATAAAGTATACAACCAAATAGTAGGATGTCGAGTTATGAGGCTTAGGATATGTGAATACACATGCAAAAGAAGCGCAAGACAGAGAAAGAAATAGAATTAAGACTATTTTTTAGTAACATAGTAAAAAAATAATACATAAACTAATATTGAGCAAGAAGGTAACCTTATCATCACAACTTAAGCTTGTGTCGATACAAATTATGAGATAAACCCAACATACATTGGCTAATAATGAAACTGGTGAAATTTCACCGGTTGAAAATTGTCCATAATATAACCTTATATGTCTTTTAATACCTTTGAAAATAAAATTTGTGAATATAAACTTTTTCACCCGCCATGACCCGAACCGGTTTTGGCCAGCCACCCGACCCTCCCATTTTTATAGGCAACTGAAGTTGGTCACATGTGTTGACATAAATGGATTAAAGTGAATTTATTGTATCTTGATATGTGATGTACCAATTTTGATCAAGGAAAAGAAATGTGTCTGTAATGTACCAAACTTGATTACATTCGTTACTCTGATAATCCTTGGATAAACGTCATTCTTTTTCCTCTTCGCTTTGAGGGATGTAATTATTTTTGAACCCTTAACCTCAAATCAAGCTCAACTATTGCTCTTCAAACTTCAAGAAACAATATAAAAAACATACTCGAAAAATTTATATTAAAACATTGTCATGTAACACGTCTAATATCGCTAACAACCATTACAGTGCCTTTGGAAAAAAAGTTATGACGTTAAGTTTTTACCCGTTTAGGATCTGAGAAGTTCGCCTAAATTACACGTTCAAAATCTAAGAAGTTGAAGTGTTTGCCCATTTACAAATAAGGGATCAAGTTTCCCCACCATCACCTAACGCATCCATTTGTTCTTGTGGTGCATACTAACACAAAGATTGGAAAATTGATGCTCGTAAGCGGGCATGACTTATAAATATCGTTGGCATATTTTTGTATAGCATGAGAAGGGTGGTAAAGAATGGCTGAAAAAGTGGACATCTGGAAATTTGGCTCACTCAATGGGCAGGCTAGACTTATGAATATTTTAAAAAAAAGGTACTTACATAATCATATGTGACCCATTGCCTCACATGCACACTCGAATTCATCAATACCTTCGATAGCAGCTCTAGACCTACATAAAAATGAACAAAAAAATAATCTAAAAGAAACATGTTAATCATCTCAAACACACACAAACAAAGAGAGAGATACCACATTCGTCTTTAAACATAAGAATTCTAGAATAACTACCATCAAAACCCTCTCTTGTATGTACATATTCATATAGAACTTATTATACAATAAAATCATCACACATACGAAAAATGGTAAGAAGAATATGATAAACATATTCATGCTATTCTAAACATGTATTTACCTCAACACCACTGTCATAAATTTTGGCCTCTGAAAGAACATGTCTGTGAAAAATGGGTTACTTGTCTGTTTGACCTCAATAGGTCAAAGGTAATGTCATGAGAAATTACCAGATCCGGGTTCCAGTATGGCCAGTGCTTTTGTAGACAATAAAGAGAATTATATCATAGTCGCCTAGTAATATAACCATGTATATTGTGGCCGCAACATCATCAACCAAAATCCCATCATCTCCTTTCACTAAATATTGCATAGTAACTCCATTGGGCTTATTATAAGACGTTCACATTAAAAAAATTCCATATTAACCAAATAACTGAAGATGTAGTATAAAACGTATGCGGTGCTTAGTAGGTCTTTATTTGCTTAGTAGGCAGATATCTAATATTTACTGAAAAAAACAAACCTTTTGTGTATGAATAGATAGGGTGAGGGATTATTGAATATAGCCCTTCTCATGAACCCATATTAATGATACGAAGTAAAATGAAAGTAATAAATTAAATCAGTTAATCTAGAACCATTGTCTTTATAGTTAATATGCATTAACATACTGAGCATTTATACTACTAACCTTCCATATCCATCGTCATAGATACGCTAAGAATAATAAACCGAGGGATTAAAGGGGCCATTTAATTATTAAGTGTCAATTCAAGTTTTGTTCATTTAGCTTCAGTGAGCTGCACATGTGAGTTAATAAATAACAGCTAAAAAAGAGAAGTAATAATCCAAATTTTTTGGTTAACTTGGTAAAGTCAAAAGTGAATACAATCCCTATACATCATTTTATCCTCTGATATGATGATGAGGATGACAATGTTGGCCAGGGAGGAAGTGATCAGCGTCCTCGCAAGGCCGGGCAACTGGAGAGGAGTGCTAATGCAACTGCATTTCCAAGCACATGATACCATGTAAAGTCCACGCCTTGAAATTTAATCAACTGGCGATTACCCATCTTCACTTATTTAGCCATGATCTTTATAAAACTAATTTTCTTCTAATAAAGTCTATGTAGCAATTAAGGTACGAACTCTATCTCGCACTACCTCCGTTGAGTGCCATTTGACTACACAAACAATAAACCTAAAATCTAATATTAGAACCTAAAATCTACCCGTTTACCCATAAATGGATCGAGTTTGAAACTTATATCTTATAGAGCTTCAAAAACGAAAGTTAAAACAGCATACCCGAGGTAGAATGATCTTTGATACATCCATGTAAGGAAGTGATTGTAATATAAACACCAGGTTTATCATGCTCTACCCATTGATCATCACCACGAGACTTGTCATCTTTGCTTATGCTGGTACCGTTTCTTGTTTTTGTTTTTTTTGATTAACCTACTTTCTTCCGGCCCAAACAACAGTTTACAACAAGTTTGAATATGATGGTGTTCAATTGTTCACCATTAGACTGCTCGACCAAAGCATTTAATATGATATCACTAGATATTTTAAACAGGGTAATGCCTGTTTTTTATCTTGATATTTTTTATGAGATAATCACTTTCAAAGCGCACATCCAAACGCCCACTTAGTACCAGCAGTCTGTGACTATTGCTTCATCTTTGTCAATCTGTAACTACAACATTAACTACAGGTAATACATATATATTTTGCTACAGGTATAAAAATCCAGGTATGAAAATCCAGTCAGTTAACACAATATAACTACAAAATTAACTACAGGTATGAAAATCCAGCCAGTTGCTATGAAATATGACCCTGAATCATACACAGTGGTGATATGATTATGGCCCTAGCAATTGAGCAGTTGGGAAATAAAAGAGATATGATTATGGCCCTTGCAGTTGAGCAGGCTAAATAAGAGGCTATGAAAGATGACCATGATGAATAAACAGTGGTGATCGGTGGTGGTGCTTCAGTTTTTTATGGTCACGATGATGCTGATGCAATTGCGAAAGACATGTCCACAGATAAGTTCATAGTTTCAAAGCAGCATTACTTCACTGTTTATGTGACCATGAGACTTGTTAAACAAAGAAGATTACCTTAGCACTTGTTGACCCACTGATGAACCAAAAAAGTTCCTCCACAACACCACGCCAAAACACTTTCTGTATAGACAAATAAGAGACATAAAAGTCACCAAATTAAAAAGAATAGGACTATACATTGTCGGACATGTATGTCAAACCATTGGTGATTAAGTTACAGAGATTACTCTGTCGGAGTTTCTTTATCTAATAAGTTAATATATTATTTAGAGATATGCAACAATACCTTGGTCGTAAGGAGTGGAAAAGATTTTCGTTAATTGAATAAGCTAATTTCATTTGTCTTCTGTTGCGGCATTCACGTTGCTTTAGTAGTTCTGACAGTTTGTTTAATGATTGACTCGGACTCCAGGTTCATCAAGTTATACACAAATAAAAGCTGATATCGTTAAACTATGAGGAGAACATATCAGCGTAGTTGAGAGTTTCCCAAAGTTAATTATTTACGCATACAATTCTAATTTACGATATTCAAGTACTCAGATGACAACAGTAGTTAGGAAAAATTATATGTACCTTGCAGACAGAGGCAAAGCTGAGACCAGTTGTAACAGTGACTGCCAAAAGACCAGACTCTTCCAAACCTGCTCTGATTACTGCAGCGATTACATAGATTATTTGATTTTGGTTAACCAAAGAAGGTCTAGCAATTTCTATATCTTGTCAATTTTGTAGCTTTCCGTGAAATGATAAAGCAAGTTGACGCTTCTACCAAATAAAGAAAAACCATATAAAACATGTAATCAGACATGTGACTATATATTGATACCTTGTACAGCGAATCAGTTGCAAGTTATGAAATTTTGTTCTGGTTCGAGAAGTTTCCAGTTGCGATACTCAAAGTCTCATAATCAAACCGATGCAATGTTTGATTTTCACTAACTACAAATTCAACAAATTACCAATTATTAGATAAGAGACCCATTAAATACTATGTCAAAGTCTGATTCCCTCTATCTTTTTTATCAGTTTTAATAGCCATAGTTATAGAGTATGCAAGCTGTTAACTAAGTTGGACGGGCGTTAGTACAATCTAAATAAAAAGATATTTAGTAAATTCTTGGTCTTGGGAAGTCAGGATAGTGGGGGAAGGAGGAACCAGGTGTAATCTTATTCTTGAGATTAATTGGCAAAGAAAGTAGGTTTACTGTGATTTATTTCTTAATTTCCTTTTCGGAACTTTGTTCACATAGAGTTTTAATTTCTTCTCCATATATTTCAAAGAAATTTAGAGATGTGGTTTGTTTACGTTTTTTGCTTTAAGGGTTGCTATTGTTATAGCTTTACTATCTTTTTTCAAAATCTGGCACTGACGCAATTTGAGAGATTTGCACAAAAGGTGAATGGATGTTTTATATACCGAGTTATTCCTGTTTTTTTCAAATATGCGTGTCCCTTATGTTTGGGTCCACTCTTGAAAAGATAGCTGAGACATTGATAAACCACATAGCAGATATTAGAAGCGTGAAATCAGAAAATTGCAGTTAAAAAAGTGGATAATCATATACCTCGTTGGTGCCTTCATCATCTTTATAATGTGTCATAACTAATATCTGGTGGACGGCAGTCAGATCCATCCTTGAACAGAGGTGTGGCGGCGTGGCTGGTGCTTCTTCATGTTTCGGGATCCCGAGCATCTGATAAGATGGAACCTACAAATATAATGGTTTTCACCATATTGTTTTGTTCACCCCTGATTCATACCACAATCTTGGTCACTATTATGCAACCATCTAAGCCATTGCACTTGTACCTGTGTGAATCAAGGACACTCTTTCAGGCTCACGCCCATTCTGGTTAAGCTGCAGCTGTGATGACCTCGGCCTACCAACTCACTCCCTGGTAAGATAAGAACTCCGTTTCACTCATGGTTCAGGGATTCGATTCTCAAAACCAGCTTATGCCCACATCATCTGATATGGCATTGTTGAATGTCTTGGTGTCGGATTGCGATTGAGGATTCTCAAAATTCAAGCATCAGCCGACTTGAGTTATGTTTAGGATGTTCAGGTTTTGTAGTAACTTAAATGCGTTAAACACACTCTTAAGAAACACGACATCAATAGTAGTTTTGAATACGCATTTAAGTAACTAAGGTCGAGGCACTGATTTTTTGGTATCATCAGGTGATGGTTACAAGGTTTAGGCCTAGGTTCAACTTGGTTCAGGGAAAAATTTCAGGGATTCGATTCTGGATATGGGGTTGGTGGTAGTGTGATTCACTCCCGAACTACCCATCTTTTATTTCCCAGCCACTTGTGAATGGCTGATACTAAAAGCTAGACAGCCCGGGAGAGAAATGCAAGTTTACCAAGGATTAAAATATCTTTGGATCGTTTATGTCCTGGTGAGGTGTGATATCCTGAATACAACGACTATGTGATAAAATGATATGATCAAGAATGTACAAAAACAGGAATCTGATTGACTAACACTAGGAATGTGAATAGTAATAGCTCTGTCACAGCTATGCCGTTAAAAACGTACAATCAGAAACCTAAAAAGCAAAAAGATATACAAACGTACGTTACTAAAACGTAAACGTATATAAAAAAAAACAAAACGACTATAACTATAATAGAGATTTACAAGTCTAGGTGACTTAAATGCAAATTAAATAATATTAAATTATTAAACTATAATTTACAAGTATATACAAAAGGTTAAGATAACTAAAAACTAAAACAACAAATACATATTTACATAATAATTACGTAAATGTAACAAAAATGAAATAAGAAAAGAATTATAATTATACTAAGGAAATATAAAAATATCAAAATTTTGAAGTCATTTTAATTCTATTTTTACAATTGTTTAACCGATTAAAATCTACACACGTACGTTTGCTATCGAAATTATACGTGGCGTACAAAATAAACGTGAATTCAGTCCAATACAACTCCCACAAATGTGAAAATTATATTTTTAGAATCCTAAAAAGATAAGAAAATTATTAGAAAAGAAAAATAAATTTTACACTATTAAATTAATTAATATAAATTAAAAATGAATTAAATGTATTTAAAAATAAATTAAACAATAAGAAATCTAAAATAAGGTTTTCTGTTACAAGACTGTTACAAATCTGTCACTAAACTTGCTTTCTCCTTCCTCCCATAGTGATTAGCGACACATAATCTGTCACTAATCTGTCACTAAACCAACAGATATGTAATAGCAGTAGCAGAACAAATGATTAATTATTTACCATTAGAGTGGTTCTTTTTGGTTTTTTCTTTTCTAGAACTGATATATATCTGATATTATACATGTTTACTGAAAACAAAACTTTACAAACTAGAAATAAGCAAATTATGAGCTTATGAGTTATTCAGTTAAGCTTATGGGCTCACAGTGGACTCATAAACTTACAATAAGCTTGAAAAAGCTATAAAGGGGAAATAAAAGGTAAAAGTATATATGTACAAGTATAAATGGTGAGAATACACAAGAATAAGCACTGACATGTGCTTATAAGTACAAGCTTATGGTTTAGACAGTCAAGCCAAAGGCTTGACTTGGATGGAATTGAGGCCTCAAAGGACCTGTAATAAGCTCCATACTTAAAAAGTAAAAGATGAAATATGAATGTACGAGTATAATGTACATATATGAACAAGCTTATGCCTTTGGAATTAACTTATAAGCTCAAAATAAGCTAATAAGCAAATCCAAATAACCACAGATCCAAAATGACCAAGCATACCTTTTGAATTGGCAAATTCAGCTTAGTATATGAGCTTAATAGGCCAAAATGAAACTTGGAGTAGCAAGATGGGTTGGTTGGGTTTCCAAAAAGCCAAAGCTCATCAAGTGGGACCCACTGATGAGCTTTTGAGAGGCTTATGAAAATGGTCCTGCAGACCATCGACTCTCAAGCTGGGGTGAATGCTGATAAATGGGACAAAACAAAAGCGTATGCGCCCTAGAGAATAAGCTACAAACTAGAATTTAAGCACATGATCAAAAAGTTGGCTTGCTAGGCTTCCTAAAAAGCCAAGCCACAAGCTAGTGATCATTAATGAACTTGTGAGAGGCTTGTGGAAATGGTGTAAATGGACATAAGCGGTCCATTGTTGTGAATGGGCAAACATCAAGCTCATATATGACTCATCAAATAAGCTCTAATAAGCTCAACTTGAACTGAGACATTGAGATGGCTGCTAGCTTCTCACAAAGCCAAGAATCACAATCTCAAGCTCATTAAGGAGCTTATAGGAGGATTAGGTAATAAGCCCCACTCAACTGTTTGCTTCAGTTGAGTGGTCAAAATGGGACAAAATAGATGATGAGATTAAGCTACCTAAATAAGCTAAAGATGTAAAAATAAGCAGACACATAATAAAGAGGATACAAAGGCTACACAAAGAAGCCAAGTACACAAGCTAAGGTCAAATCCACAAGCTTTTGCAAGCTTGTGAATTTGACTCCTAAACTTGTGCCAGGGCATCAATACGAACAGGTACTCTAAATAAGATGGAAAATAAGCACTTAAAAAGCTGATAAATGGTAAACTAGTATTTTTGTATTTTTCTTAAGCAGCTATATTTTGAAATCCCAAAAGGATTAAGACTAAAACTTAACACTGAGTCCTACACAAAATTATACATTTTATTCAAAAACGACTCTATGAAAATTTTGACTTTAACTAAAAACTGAAAAGGTTGACTAAAGTGAATTTAAAACTTAATCTACTGATTATTTATGTTATATTATGCTATGATACAACTGAATTAAGCTAGATAATCTACTTATGAGTCACTGTGATGAAATTTGTAACTTAAATCCTAACAGTGAACTAAATAAGATGAGATTAAGGTGATTTTGACTATTTGATAAACAAGGACAGTATTTAAGACTTGAACTAAGCTATATAACACTAAAGTGATAAGAAACAACAATAAATAACAACATAACAAACCTGGACTGCTGGTTTATCAGCAAATCCAAACACACTTTAAAAGGGATTAAATTGGACTTTTCATAACATCTGACTGTATAAACCAATTTTATCAAATCCACAGGCTTTCATCTGTTAAATTAGGACCTTTAAAGCTTAAACAAGTAGTCACACAAGGTTTAAACCATGATTATCAAAAATCAAGCATATGAGCAGTCAAAATGTATTTCCAAGCCACAATGAATTCCAATACATAAACACCTAATTTAAAACTATAACATGACTATATAATAACAAATAAACATAGAATCATCAAAATCATAGCATATAAAACAGTAAAACATTAAAATACAAAAAATGGAAAAATGAAGCTTACATGTGATCAAGACTTAAAACTGAGTACCAAGGCTTAAAACCACTTCTAGCTTGGTGTCAACAAGCTAGAAACCAAAACCATCCAAACTTAGCTTCTTACACCCGAACGCTTATTGGATCATATGTTGACCTCCATTGATTTTTTAGTATTTTTCTTGATTTTCTGAATTTAAAAAAAAACTGAGATTGTTTTAATGAATCTAAAAACCTTAAAACTTTGTCAAGAGCTTATTGAGTTTAAAGAATCCATCAAACAACTATTAAACTAGAATTTGAATAACATGGAAATTTAAAGGAAATAAGTAAAAACATGAAACTGAGATGAAACTGAAATTAAACTGAAATAAAGGTTTCATTACACTAATTTAAGATAAAATACAACATTTTCAGGATTAAAAGACATTTAAACTAAGAAAAGCAGTAAAAACTAAAACTACTTGACTAAGGCTTAAGGCCAAAGTGATTTCTTCACTCTTTCTTCTTCCTTTTATATTCCAATGAGTTCCCACTAGTGCTCTGATTTGATCCCACCATCTTCCAGCCCTTGGATTGCTCAAATTCATCAAAACCATACATGTGTCTTTTTGGCGCCAAATATTTCTTTGAGCAGTTTTAATCATTTAATGAATTTGGTTGAGTTAATTAAAGCTTTTGTTGTTTAGGGGGTGAGGAGGGGACATAGTATGGGAGGGGTGAAGAAAAATTGGTCAGTTCTGGTTTTGAATTTCTGGTGGGGAAGAGATACTGCTACAGTAACACTGGTTTTAGAGCGCGTTTTCTTGGGTTTGACTTCGTTTGACCGTAGCTAATATTAAACGAGGGAGGGGTCAAAATGGGTTGTGGCTGGGGTCAAAAGGAATTGTGGCCTGGCTCAAGGTGCAAGACCAAGGTCCAAGGTTCATGGGTTTTGGGCTAATGTTGGGCCAGCTGGTTAGTGGATTGGATTTGGGTTTGATATGTTAAAAATATGTCCGTTTGGTTTAAGTGGTAAACAAGGACCAAAAGTGCAACTTAACCAAACTTCAAGGACTGAAAATGTAGCTTTTCCAAACTTCACACAAGGACTAAACTTGCCATACTTGAATAGAACAAGGACCCTTTTTGCATAAAACTTTATTTTAAAAGTTAAAAGGACCTTAATTGTCATTTTTGGATTTTGAGGGACTAAAGTTGTAAATTTTCCAAAAGTTATCAAATTGTTCCAAATTTTCAATCATGCATAGTACAAGGGTATTATTTGTAAAATTCCAAGTTTAGAATACCCAGGGACCATTTTTGCCAATTTTGTAACTTGAGGGGTAAAAATTGCCATTTTGTGTAAACTTTCATCCAGGGATGTTTTGTGAACATTTTTGATTTCCCAAGGACTTAAGTTGACTTTTCATTCATTTAAAACATTTAGGGACTAGTTTTGACATTTTGTGTAACTCCAGGGACTGAAAACGACAATTGTTGTGAAATTGATCATTTTTCACTTGTTTTTCAATCTTTTGTACCTGAATCACATAAAAACACATTTTTATGAATTTGTATCATTTTGAGAGTCATTTGTGTGTTTTTGGTTGTTTTTGTGGGTTTAAATAGTACAAATATATGTGTATTTAGACACATATCATAGTGGTTTCCAGGTTTAGAGATCTTTCATTTTTGAGAGACACATTCTCTTTCAGTCGTGCTAAGGATTAGTCACAAAATCCTTATTAATGATCGCTTATCCACATAAGCTCAGCCAAAAGACTACCATCATTCGATCTTTATAACACCCTCTGTTAGCGATCATATCAGCTGATTCCTTACCCTGATTTGAACCACATGATACTCATAGTTCCCTGAAGTACGACCCTCTAGCCTGATTTACAGATTCTGAGAAATTAGAGACTTCTCTTTACCCTCTGATACTTATCAGTTCCTTATCACTCCCTGGTAACCAATCGGCTATCCCACAACACAACAATAACATTCAAGCAAACCACACCTTTTTGCACTTTTCTAACCCAACCATAAACTCAGATCAAACCTATCTCCGCTTCTATTTGTATCTTCCAATTAAAAAATAAAGATAATAACCCCACGTATTATCTCATCCAGTTAACTGCCATAATTCAAAACACACTAATACAATCATCCCCGTATTCAGCTCCTCCAAAATTAGCTTAATAAAACCCAAATCCTAATCAAACCCATCTCAGTTACCCAACTATCTATGCCTCAGAGACAGCAAACCCCCCACTTTCAGGGCATTATTAGGCCCAACACCAGTTTTATATCATTGCGATAATCTTCTTGTATATGGCTTATGAATAAACAACCATCTTCGACATATTAAACACTCTAAATCCCTTTATTTATGAAAATTCAGTATATGACTGTAATAAGCTAGTTTTTGTAATCGTATTTAACACATTAAGTATTTCATAAATGATGGGATACACTATTGTACCTCTAACGGGACATAGTGGGTCGCAAGACCACATGCAAGCATTTCAGCTCCATCTAATCTAGCACCAGTAAGACCCATATATTCCCCTGCCAAAATAAAGTCCAAGTAAATCATCACAAGATTATTCCCACGCAATATAATATTAACTTAATTAATATTTTTTTATGTTATTATCATAAATATCATTCATGAAATAGAAACGAAAAAAAAAACACCATGTCAGACAAAATAAGAGTAAGATCAAACTAGATTTACCAAAGAATCCGGGTAGTCTTGATAAGAAATAATAGGAACCGACATCAGGAAATATCCCTAGCGAATCATCTGGCATTGCGAAACCTTGAAAAAAAAAGTAACTTTTAGGAAAACAACCACTCCTATGTATAATATTCATAACCTGCCCAATGGGCGGGTTCGCTTCATATTATGTTTTGACAAAATTTAAATGGACGTAAGTAAATAATAAATAACGGAAAATATGAGGTTAGTGTTCAATAACGTTATTCAGAAAAGAAATATTGTTATGGATAAAAAGCGAGAAACATGCAAGCATTAGTCATGATTGAACCTGATAATAGATTAAATTTGAAATTGGTTAAAGATTTGTCAGAACTTAACCCATCATACTATGCCATTAACTGGCTTATGAGCTTATTGAACATTGAAGAACTCAAAAATTCCAAATTTTGGCCTTATAAGCTTGTCAATGCGAGCTTGTGGCTAATTTGTGTTTATAAGCTCAAGTTGATATGCTTAAGATCAAAATTTTGAGCTTATGAGCTTGTCAAAAGTTTAATAACCTCATAAGCCGGCCAAATAAGCAATAACAAACAACCCCTAAGCCTATGGATAGATGTGTAATAATTGTATATAATTATGACGCACGTATATAAGAAATACATCAATCTATGAGATGTTATACTCTTTCCAGCTTGTCGCACAATTGGCATGCATACGTGCCCCTAACATACTTATTAGACATGACAAAGCTTATAACCGATTTGTCTTGTGCGCGACACTGAATACAGAATCTAATGATACAGTCATAATAATGTTGATTGAGGACACTTGATGAGAATGAAAAGAACCAAACCACATTAACAATATAATACAATTTCAGTTTTGATCCTGAAGATCTGATAAAAGATCGATATAATACAATTGCAGCTTCAATAGAGCTATAAGTTTTTATTGAACATAATTGACAAAAGAGATGATATCAAACATAATCGCCGAAACTATTATGAAAGAAGTCACATTGTACTTTTCAATAAATGCCTAACCAAACAAATCACGTTAAAGCTTTTAACTATTCTAAAATTAGCTCTCTATCTTTAAAAGCTCATTCACAGTCAAATTTAGAATAAAATTTGTGACATCATTAATAAGTTAGTGGTATATCACAGAAAGCTTACTTTGCATGTTTATCTTGAGTTACACCATGAATAAATTGACACGGGAGCTTAAGTAGCTCAAACCAATAAACATAATTCCAAGTTATAAAGTACCACTGTATGGAACTCTCGATTATGTCACTACAAACAATAAGCAAGTAGCCAATTAGAATAACACAAACTAATTTCCTAACTGATTACTAATGAAGAAAGAATTCATGTTTTCAAAGCATGGTTTTACCAGTACCAGGGGGTCCAAAGAGCAAGATTCCTTTACAAAGCTACAAAACAGAATTTTATTTTGTCGAGTTAGATAAACTGAGAAATAAATAAATTACGTATATGAGAATAATATAAATAGTTGAGGTTTTACCTTTGTTAGTTGTCCTTTGCAAAACAATTCAGGCCTCTGAAGTGGTAACATAACCAACTCCTTCAGAGTATCCTTCACAGATTCCAGAGCTCCAATATCCTCAAAAGTAACACCAAGCTCAGTAGGAGGAATAACTTCAGCCAGAAGTCGCTTCTCAAATTCGTTTTCAGTAACCATGTCCTGATGTATCAGGAGACATTTATATTAGAACTTTTATTGAAAGTATTTTACATTAATGCCTTATCAAAAGATGTATGTATAAGCTTCTTCACCTTCATCACTATATCTGTTAACAGTGTCAAAAATAAAACTCAACAAAACAAATATCCGATATCCGCTTAGAGTGTAAAATTAAAAAATCAACAAAACCTGTTAAACACATAAGTCGAAAAAAAAATTAGGGATTATTAACCTGTAAAACAAAAAAGTCGATAAAACTTGTTAGGGATTGTTATGATTCGGAATAATATAATAGGATGTATTTACAAAAAAAAAATAGGTTAAAAATATATAAGGAATAATTATATTGTGAGTAATGTATATCATATTTTTTTTAAATTGTTATCTCCATAATATAGATTCCTAAAATAAAAATTGTAGGATTTTTTTAGCATCTCTTTATTTTTATTGATTTGAAAGATATAAATCAAAAAACAATTTACTCTAGTGGTAAGTTGTTTACAAAACTCATGAATGACCCAAGTTCAAATCCAATACATGTCTTCTTTTTAATTAAACAATTTTAAAATTAAAAATTAACAAACAAAAAACGAATTTTAAAATTAAAAAAAAAATTGTACATATATTAAATAAAATGCCACATGTCATTAAAAAAATTAAAAAAAATGCCACGTAAATAGAATGATGACATGGAAATATGACATGGCATTATGGGATGCCAAGTGGCATTTTATGTGGCATGCCTCCTCTTATATATAATGTATAGATATATATGTATGACATTGGACGAAGGTTTTAGATATTGGACTTGGAATTTATAATACTACTTACTAAATTATTAAGTGAACTTAAGCATTTACTGTTGGATTATATTGAACTAATTTATAGACTATTAATGATCTATAAACCTTATCGGACTATAAAACCAATAATCAATAGATATAAATTAAACTTTTAAGGACTAGTTATTAGTTAAACTTGACTAATTTATTTGTATTTCACTTAATTGCTATTTGATCCTTACAGGTTTATTTCCTTTCATACGTGTACTATATATATATTTTATACTTTGATATGTGTTTTCGAGTCTAGATCTTCAAACCACCACACGAATGATGAAACTATACATTTTACAAACATTAATACGAATCTTCCACGAAAACTAAAACACTTATCTTTTGAAAATTTATCTAATTTACGAGATGCATTCTGAGATGAATCACATACTATTAGGTTTTGCCAATGACGTACCGTTGTGTCCGTACTCTGTATGTATGCGCTTGCTACCTTGTGATACTATTGTGATACATTTCGATGCCGTTGTGATTCTTATATTTCTTCGGACTAAGGTGAGTTTCACAGCCCCATTTTACTGTTTTACTCATTTTGGGGTGAAAAGCATGCTATGATTACTTAAAACTAAATTGGTTGTGCATTCATGAAACTATGGATTTATTGAAATGATTCAATTATCGAGCTATGCTCTCTGGCAAACGGTATGTATGCTTATGTTTGGCGTCGAGAACAACTGTAAAGTCCCCTGTCACTACACTACTTATTAACTCCTTCCCACATGCGAGACGAGCCGTTGATATCTATGGATTGCAACTATTTAGGGGTAGAGCCATCCCCTCACTCTACTAACCGGAGTGCATAGAATCACTTTCTCATGCTGGGTTAGAGCATGTTGCACGTAGGGGCAATGTCTTCGGCTGAATCGGCTTAAGTAGTGGAACCTTTATGCCATGAACACGCTGCATACAGAATGGACCCTTTGAAATTTTGACAACCAATTGATTTTCCTAATTTGGAAGCTACTTGTGTATTTAAAAACCTGTGAACTCACCAACCTTTGTGTTGACACTTTTAGCATGCATTTTCAGGATTTCAGGCGATAGCTAAACTTTGGAGGCGCTTGGCCATTGGCATGGCATGGTTATAGAAGACTCTGATATAATTTGGGGACCACTTTAATTCTTTTATGGGCCTACATTCCACAATATACATTTTGAAAGGTGTAAACATCAATCTTTATGAAATAAATTTTTTAAGTTAAACCGTTGTTCTATACATTGTGTTGTGGGACCAATTGAGTAATACCCCGGTAACACTTACTTCCGCAGCAAACCATTATTTTGGGGTGTTACAAATTGTAACTAAGAGAACATACCTTTGTTATATTCCCTTTATATGGTTATAGAAACTATAGACACGAAATACTTCATGAGCTTTTAAAATACTTAGTCGTATTTTAGAAAAGCAAGCTGTGATAACTTTTGATTCTTCTTTGGGTGTTAACTTCATTTTTCCTCAGATAGAACAAAGTCATTCGAAGAATCCTAGCATGAAGATTTCTCAAAAGAAAATGTCAGAATGATCTATCACTATCCAACATTTAAAATGTAAAGATTTCTAAAACATGAATTTTTGTTTTAAGAAATATTATTCTTTGTAGTTTTCAAACATAAACGGATCCTATCAAGTTTTTAAAGTACAACATACTCTAAGAAACTTGGTAACGAAGCTCTGATACCAATTGTGGAAAACTAGAAGGGGGGTTGAATAGTTTTACCGATTAAAACTTCATTTTAAGCTATTTAGATCGACTTTTGTCAATCTATTTAATATGCGTGTTGGATAATGATAGATAAGCATATGCATAAATAATGAAAAGATAAAGAGTAAAGAAACATAAAACCACGACATGAGTATTTATAGTGGTTCAGCTACTAGGACACCTTCCTTGCCCTACTCCACTCCCCTAGTACCCCAATCGAGAGTTCGTAAGCACTACATAACACAAGCTCCTTAATGTGGCGGAGAAGCCTTGACAACGTCGCCTACTCTTTATCCGGTACAAGGCTAGACACCGAGTTCTTCTACGAGGTAGAACCAAACCTATCACAACGTCGCCTATACTTTATTCGGTACAAGGCTAGATACCGAGTTCCATTACAAAGGAGGAACCACTACCCAACACTACACCACAACACAACTACCCCATAAGAGACACACTCCTTGTTATAACACTAGAAGGATATCACTATCCTTTAACCCAAACTATCTATCTTATACATTGATACACCATATTGAATGTACACCCTTGGCACCTATCACTAATGCCTTCAACACGACCCTTCAGCACATTTCACTAATGCCTTCAACACAACACTTCTATGGAGGGAGAAAAGAACTATCAACAAGATACACTTCAGTAGTCTTGATGATGACGAAGCTCAGCAACTCATGACCTTGAGCTTGCACGTCTTCAAGAGGTGGTGATCTCGCCTTTAAGAGAAACCTAGAGAATCACACAAACTTAAAACTACATAGAATGATCCTTTGGATCAGAGGTTAGAGATGTTACAATACTAAGAGAAAATATGTGTAAAGTGGTGGTGAGCAAGAGAGAAATGACTCACTATTTATAGAAAAAATTGTCTAATGTCCCACGGTTCCCACGGATCCATCCCCAGAGGGATCCGGCTAGTGCAATCCTTGGGATCCGGCTACTGGGTCAGCTAAGTCCGGATTTAGGGTTGCAAACCGGGTTATGGGTTATGTGTTATGAACCATGGGTTATGTGTTATGAACCATGGGTTATGGGTAATGGATTATGGATACCTAACAAGATGAAATGTACCTAGACATTGGGTTATCGATCTTGGGTCATGGGTCATGGACTTTGGGTCATAGATCATGAATAATACCCAACATGACCTAATGCATGATTTCATGCAATGGGTCATGGGTTATGGATCAAGCTCCATGGGTATGGGTTATGGACTTTGGTTTTTACCCAACAACATTCATTGTACCTAGTCAATGGATCATGGGTCATGGACTTTGGTTTTTACCCATTGCAATATATACAAAGTATATATGTACATTTTCATATTATGTAAACACTAGTTGTTATACATATGCATTTCTATAAGATGTAAACAATATTGCTTGTTTAGTGTTTATATGAAAATGTCTTTGGTTTTATATAAATTATTTACTAAACATGTTTTGATATGGTTTTAATATGTTTAGTATAAATGTGTTAGTAAACTATTAGCTCAAACCTTTTACGTATTTTATTTGTTTCGTTGAAATAATTTTACGTTTGTTATCGACAAAATATTAGAAGACCGTAAGATATAAATAAACGTTTTTATGGTTTATTTGTATTAACAGTTTGCACATAACCATTCGTTTGTTTGTTAAGGCGATGATGAGTGTTTACTGGAAAATATCTTGGCGATGTAACCACAGCCGAGCTGTGGTTGCAGCCATGGCAAATCTGAGCCTTATTTGTCATGATTTTTATCCTTTATGTTATTTCAGATTTTCATAGGGACATGAACGGGAAGTGGTTGTAAAGTTGAATTATTGGGTTGCACATGACCATTCATTTGTTTGTTAAGGCGATGACGATTGATTTTCGGGAATATATCTTGGTAAGGCAACCACAGCCAAGTTGTGGTTGCAGCCAGGACAAATCTGCAGACAGGACATGAACGGTAAGTGGTCTGGGTGCTAAGTTAGTTTCCCGAATCAGCTTATGAGATGGAAGTACAAGACAAGCTCGACCTACAAGTGAGTCTAGTTGAAGAACTTCTGCGTTGGTAAGAAATTAGACAACCGTTATCTCACTTATGTCTTCCATGTACGACATGTTTTTGCATATGAATCATATGTAATACAAAACTTCGAATAAAAAGAATATACAAACTCAAGAGCATTACTGATTATAAATGGAAAATGTGTACTATTTTATCGACATTAAGTAATATGTTTGAATATATTCTTGGTTTTTCAATAGTCATTTTCATACATCATAAAACATCAAACATTTTTAACGGTCTTGGTGGTAGAATTGGTTACATATGCTTTTCTAAGTGCCAGATTCACTTTGACCACATCTTAGCAATATGGAAATGTGGCAAAATGACGATTCACAGGTCAAAATGTAAGCATGTTTGCCAATGTATGATGGAAGGCAAAAAAACTGTTAATTTTGACAAGAAGGATTTTTTTAAGTCTGCTTGATTTACGGGTCAAAACGTAACCAACTTAGACCATATCTTATAATGCCGCAATATGAATGCTATTTATAAGGAACTTTGCATGTCTGTCTCATAAATAAAAAAGGTCGTCACTGGAATGGCTTATTTTGTTGCTTTAATTAAAACTAAATGACATTGTGGTACGAGAACCTTACTGAGCTTGCAGATGTGACCGCCATGCAAATGTTATGCAAAATTTATTCTTGGTAAATGTATAGCAGTAATTGGCGATGATGACCCATTTTCTGCATTCATGATTTTTAGGATCGCCTCTATTGACGCTCGTATCTTGGCATGGCAACCACGTCTATAATGTGGTTGCGGCCATGGCGGTTGTTTTGTGACGGTCCCTTGCTTGCAAATCTAAGCCTCGGTTTTCATTGTTTTCCAACCCGTGTTTCGTCATTGGTTGTGAATACATGAATGGGGATTTGGTGCGATGCATTGGTTTATGATAGTAGTTTGAGGGAGGAACGAGATTATACATGCTTTTAATGATGTTAGTGGGGAATATTATTTTTCAAATCAATGTAGTTATTATTGTTCCCTCTCTGAGTAAACGCCGGTGCATCATCATTTTATGATTTGCTTAATTAGCTAACAACTGTTATGCAAATGTATCTGATTAACGTATCTTGGCGAGGCAAGTTTCCTGATGTGGGTGGTTTTCAAATTGATCTTTGTAATAAGTTTGTGGTGTAATAAGATTTTGCCAGGCCCATGAGTGCAGAGGCCATATATGAAAACATATCCGAAAATACAGGCGAGCTAGTTTTTTTTGGTCTACATGTCTTATGTTAAATATTAAATTTCATTCCAGTTAGTGCTACACCAAAAACCATCATTTGCCTCATATATTCAGATTCAGGTAAATTTATATGGACGGACAAGAAATTGGTCACAAGTCGTTACAAAAAAGAAGATATTTGGAAGTGATTCGAAGTAAACAATAGCTCCTTCAATTTTTTTGTCGTTTCATATGTTTTTTACAATATCTAAAAAAATTCAAACTTGGCCTTTTTTTTCAAACTTTATTGATTTACAATGTCACACAGGGGTTGTGGTTCACCAAGTCACTATATACGTACACCTGGTGTTCCAACACCACGCCAAGGTTCAGAACTCACCTTTTTTATGCATTCTCTGTAAGTTGGTCGCACCCGCCAATCTTATTTGTATCTATTTTGATTGTCCTTTTTTATTGTCACTGCTGCTGACATGAAACCACGATTTTCTGCAGGACCTCCATCTACCTACACTTATCCAGGAAACTGTGACCAAGATTTGAACATCGGCGCACGTTTTTCTGGTATGATGAAAGAGTCAAGCAACGCCGGATCAGCCGCCCGCAATACCATTGCTATTGTTAGGTGGCCATGTCAAATTATATTAGCCGGACGAATATCCAGATTACATAAAACAATTGTTATCAGATAGAAAACAGCCACTTTGTGCCAAGGTTAGCCACACCCAGTTACCTAATCCGTTGTATACATCTAATTTGGCGATATGCATTGTAATATGACTATTCGTGACTTTGTTTTTACTTACTAGACACAACATGTACACGCCAAAAGTTAGGTGTGTTCGGAATGCCCTTTTTTTGTCAAGTTCTTGATTGGCTTTCTGTACAATAAACGCAAGGAGAATAACTCTAGCGTCCGCCCCTAACTTTGTAAGCTCACATGTTTCCCTCTCACTTAACGCAATATCAAAACACCTCCGCCGCATCGCGGCAGGTTCTAATTACTTGTTTCTAAAATTACTAACTCATTATTCTTGTCTTCAAACTATCTGTCTACTTCATATAGTATAGCGACTTTGTTAAGAGGTGTCACCACATATTAGGTATATCAATATGTATATTTATTACATCAGCACATTTTTATCACTTCAGTAAGTAAAAAGTTGCGCAATTCACTAACTTACTAACCGTAGGATTACCACAAATCAAATGAGCACGAACTTTCAGCATCACATAAAGCTTCGGTTAGGTAGGCTAAACCGTAGGGTGACTGCATCAAAATTAATTATAATGCATCTTGGCTAAAAGAGTCTGGTAAAGTTGGACTGGGTTTTGTAGCTCGCAGCGATTCTGGGATGTGCTACTCTCATTGGAGGGTCAAGCTAAAAGCTTTCTTGTGGGCAACAAACTATGCAAACAACAAAGGTTATTCCAATGTAATTTTTGAATCAGACTCCATGTAGTTAATGCGCTTCAAAAAGAGACTAGCCTTCTACAAATTGCGAGTATATTTGCGCATATCAAATGTAATTCGTTAGCTTTTGGGTTACGTGCTCGGTCTTTTGTTAAAAGAGAGGGAACAAAGTTGCTCATAATATAGCTACTTGGGCTTTAGGATGTAGTGACGAAATAATTTTAAAAGGTAAGAGTCTCAGAATGTTCATATAAATTGGTAACAAATGATAGACTCTCTTCCGATATATAAACATAGTTTTATTTTTGGATGATAAAAAATAAATAAAAATAAAAAAACTGAAAATGCCTGTTTAGACTTTTGTATTGCTAACAAAAGTTCAATACTCTGTAGGTTATGAATTATAGGCAAAAACGTTCGATACACAGAGGCTAGTTACATTCACATATCCATTTATATAAGGGGGTTGATACTCACACCATATTTTTTTATTCATGCACCACAATTTATGTATTACAGTATTGTACGGTACAAACTGTAATGCACAAAATGTGATGCATGCATCACAATATGTGGTGTAAGTATCAATTCCCTTTATATAAACAACCATTTCACATGAATTTGGAGAGTTTATGTATAAGGGACTGTTAATTCAAACTCTTACATGCTTTGAATAAATGGCAAAGAATTTTAAAAGGTTGTTAGAAACTCGAAGGCCTTTTAGGCTTATATTTGATGAAGAGGTTGTAAGTGAAATTTAGGAAGAGAGGAATATTATTGATTGCTTATGTTTTGCTTCATCTTTACATATGCATCACCACAACACCTATTTATACTACTCCATGGATTGTTCTAGAGATGAGATATTTCCATGGATATTCTACTACGATCTAGATACTTCCTACATCATCTTGATCATTCCTAATACATCATCATCCTTATCCTAATTCTAGATATTTCTATTACATTTAGCTACAATATTCTAGACATATCTATGGATATTTTCTAGGATTATTCTTTGTCATTCTAGAAGCTTCCATACCATTCTACGACTTTCTAGAAGCTTCCACTATATGGGCTCGGACTAAATCAAGTTTACGATCCAACACCCCCCCCCCCTTTAAACTTGATTTACCGACTCCAAGCATCATTCGTTGTCTTGAAAAATCTTTCTCGTTGTGCGGCTTGGTGAGGATATCCGCAACTTGGTTTTCGGACCTCGTATGTATCACTTGGACATCTTTCCTTGCAATGCACTCTCGAATGAAGTGATAACGAGTGTTGATATGCTTACTTCGATCATGGTATACTGGATTTTTAGCTAAGTCAATGGCCGACTTGTTATCCACATAGATCTCGGTCGCATCTTCTTGTTCCATGTGTAGCTCCTTTAGCATACTTCTAAGCCAAATTGCGTGACATACACATGATGTTGCAGCTACGTACTCCGCTTCACAACTAGACAAAGTAACAATAGGTTGCTTCTTTGAAGACCATGTAAAGCATTGTTACCTAGGAAGAATATGAATCCTGTTGTACTTCTTCCATCGTATTTGTCTCCAGCCCACCATCGTCGCTATATCCAACCAGCTTGAAGTCTTCACTTGTTGAATAAAACATTCCGTAGTCTACGGTACCTTTGATATAACGGAGGATCCTCTTTGCAATCTCCAAATTCTTTGTCGTAGGCTCTTCCATGAAACGACTAATTAAACCAACCGCAAAGAGTATGTCAGGTCTTGTACATGTCAAATAGCGCAAACTTCCAACGAGACTCTTGAATTGAGTTGAGTCTACCGCTTCTCCTCCGTCATGATTAGAAGGCTTTGCCTTATGTTCTATGGGGGTGCCAATGGGATTGCACTTATACATGCCAAACTTCTTTAATATCTCCTTGGCATATCCTTCTTGACTTATGAAAATTCCATCATCCGTCTGCTTCACCTCGATGCCAAGATAATAAGACATAAGTCCTATGTCTGTCATCTCGAACTCTTTCGTCATTGACTTCTTGAGCTCATCGATCATACTCTGAGAGTTTCCTGTAAAGATCAAATCATCTACGTACAAGCAGACGAAGCGATACTTCCATTTGCAAATTTCACGTAAAGTGCATATTCACTTAGGCATTTAGTAAAACCATGTTCTTGGAAATACTTGTTAATTCTAGTATTCCAAGCACGTGGTGCCTGCTTTAGACCATATAAGGCCTTCTTCAACCTTAGCACTTTACCTTCTTGCCCTTTGGCAACATATCCCTCTGGTTGCTCCACATAAACTTCTTCTTCAAGAAGTCCATTTAGAAATGCAGACTTTACATCCATTTGATGGATTTTCCACCTATATTGGCACAATAGCAATAATCATTCTAATAGTTTCTAAGCGCAGCAACAGAGCAAATACCTCTTCGTAGTCGATACCATGCTTCTGCTTGTAACCTTTTGCCACAAGTCTTGCCTTGTACTTTTCAACTTCGCCTTTGGCGCTTTTCTTGGTCTTATATACCCACTTGACTCCAATAGCCTTTTGGCCTTTCGAAGGTCGTCAACTCCACGTATCATTCTTCACTATTGACTTTATCTCCTCGTCCATGGCTTGTCTCCATTTCTTGTTTTTCATAGCCTCCTCAAAAACTAAAGGTTCACAATCAACATATAAACAAGTAAGGGGTATTTCGTCAGTTACCTCGTAGAGCTCCTGCAAACTTTTTGTCTTCGGTTCTCCTTCACTTGAACTTGAAGATGATTCTTGGGTTGGAGTTGGACTTTGAGGTTGTTGGACTTCTTCACTTAATTCACCCGTCTCTTCTTCATCAGTCATAGGAAGAAATTCATACCTTTCATTTTCCTTGATGCTCCAATCCCATGTCTCTTCTTCATCGAAATCCACGTCTCTACTCACTACCACCTTCCTTGTGATTGGATTATAGAGCTTATAACCTTTCGACTGCTTGTCGTAGCCAACAAACACATGCTTCTCACTTCTATCATCAAGCTTTAATCGCCTTTGGCTGGGAATGTGGACATATGCTATGCTTCCGAATACCCTTAGGTGAGAGACGGTAGGCTTCATCCCATTCCATGCTTCTTGTGGAGTCTTGTTATCTAAACTCTTTGACAGACACCGGTTCAATAGATATCTTGCACAATCAACCGCCTCGGCCCAAAACTCCTTTGGCATCTTCTTACTTTTCAACATGCTTCGGACCATATTGAGAATGGTTCTATTCTTTCTCTCAACCACTCCATTTTGTTGTGGGGAGTAAGGAGACGTTAGAAATCTCCGGATCCCATTATCCTCACAAAATTTGTTAAATTCTTTTGATAAAAAATCTCCGCCTCTATCGGATCTCATTGATTTAATTTTTAAACCTTTCTCTTTTTCAACCATAGTTTTAAATGTTTTAAAAGTTTCAAAAGCTTGGGATTTTTCTTTTAGAAAATATACCCAAGTTTTTCTTGAAAAGTCATCAATAAAGAGCAAAAAGTAAAGATTCTTACTATAAGAGGGTGGAGTAATGGGACCACACAAATCCGTGTGAATTAGATGTAAAGGCTCCTTAGCTCTTGATGTCGCTTCTTTCGAGAACGAACTCCTAGCATGCTTCCCAAGAAGGCATCCTTCACACAGTTGATTGGGATGATCAATTTGATCTAACCCTTTCACCATTCCCTTTGAGGATAATAACTTTAAGTCACCAAAGTTCAAGTGCCCGTATCTCATGTGCCAAAGCCACGAATGATCCTTCAAACAACTCTTTAAGCACTTAGCTTCATCATGTTGAATGTTTAGAAAGAACATTCGGTTTTTGGTCATAGGCACTTTTGCTATGAGATTTCCTTCGGGATTCCTTATTGTAGCACTACGATCCTTAAAATGAATATCGTAATTTTTCTCTAAAAGTTGTCCCACGCTTAAAATATTACTTTTAAGATTGGGCACATTGTATACGTCCGAAATATATTGGTGACTTCCATCTTTAGCTCGGATAAGTATCTTACCTTTTCCTTTCACCGGTGCCTTTGATTCGTCTCCAAAGGTGACGTTACCTTTACTTTCTTCCATCTCCACGAACAAGTCTTCTTCACCCGTCATATGGTTACTTGCAGCGGAATCTATATGCCATGGCTCTATCCTCTCTTCTTGTTCGTCATGTCTTGCCATTAGCAAGGTAAGCTCATCTCCGTCTTCTACCTCCACAAGATTAGCTTTTTCTTCCACTTGTCTTGAGCTAGTACACTCATTGGCATAATGACCATATTTACGACAGTTGTAACATTGTATTTGGGGCTTACCTCCTCTTTGAGATTGCAAGCCTCTCCCACGACCTCTTCGATATGAAGACCATTGGTTTTCATCTTCTTTGTTGACATCTTCTCTTCCTCTTCCTCATCCTCGGCCTTGGAAACCACCACGACCTCGAAAAGTACCGCGTCCTCGTCCTTGCTCCTTTCCATGTAGAAAGTTCTTTGCTCCAAGGGTTCTTTCCCCCTTCTTTTCTTCAACTTCTCTTCATGGGCTTGTAAAGATCCCATGAGTTGATCAATAGTCATTGAGTCTATGTCTTTTGACTCCTCTATGGCCACGACAATGTAATCAAAGCTTGGGGGCAAAGAGCGAAGAATCTTTTCTATCACCCTTGTGTCACTCAAGCTTTCACCATTTCTCTTCATTTCATTTGAAATGGTCAAGACACGAGTGAAATAATCCGAAATGGTTTCGGATTCCTCCATTTGGAGTTTTTCGAACTCTCCTCTAAGAGTTTGAAGACGTACCTTTTTCACTTTGTCGATTCCTTTGAAAGCATTTTGAAGGATCTCCCACGCTTCCTTGGAAGTAGTTGCATTTGCAACTTTTTCTTACATCGCATCATCAAGACATTGATAGATGAGTGTAAGAGCACTTTGATCCTTCTTTCTTGCCTTTTGCAACTCCACCCTTTGGGTGGCATTCATGGAACTTTCATCATCTACTTTCTCAACACCTTTCTCTACCATCTCCCATACATCATGTGAACCTAGTAACTCCTTCATTCGAATGCACCAACTACCATAGTTGTCTTTGGTAAGACGAGGAAATTGGAACAAGTTCATCATGCTTGACATCGTGATCTTCTAGCTCTTGATACCAATTTGTTAGAAACTCGAAGGCCTTTTAGGCTTATATTTGATGAAGAGGTTGTAAGTGAAATTTAGGAAGAGATGAATATTATTGATTGCTTATGTTTTGCTTCATCTTTACATATGCATCACCACAACACCTATTTATACTACTCCATGGATTGTTCTAGAGATGAGATATTTTCATGGATATTCTACTACGATCTAGATACTTCCTACATCATCTTGATCATTCCTAATACATCATCATCCTTATCCTAATTCTAGATATTTCCATTACATTTAGCTACAATATTCTAGACATATCTATGGATATTTTCTAGGATTATTCTTTGTCGTTGTAGAAGCTTCCATACCATTCTACGACTTTCTAGAAGCTTCCACTATATGGGCTCGGACTAAATCAAGTTTACGATCCAACAAAGGTATCATATTTTTTATTATTTGATTTTGTGGGTAGTGAATAATTTTTTTCTTTTGTGGGTACTTTTATTTCAAATTCATTCTTTTTATGGTATGTGACATTTTTGCCCTTCGAGAAAAAAAATCTATTAGCTAAAAGGGGCAAAAATGTCTAAAAATTTCATAAAATACCCAAAAAATGATGAATTTGAAAGAAAAATATTCACAAAAGCAAAAAAAATTGTTCGCTACCTACAAAAATAAATTGTGACAAATATGATACATTATAAAAACATTTGCCCTTAAATAAATTATATGTAAATCTGTTTATTTTTAAAATGTTAATCTATTATTATTCTTGTCCTTTTCATTTGTATCATCCTTTGGATAAGTTAATGATCGAATGCAATTTTTTTTTTCACTCAATTATTAGTTTTGGTTAACAAGTTTTATATCAATAAATTAAGTTGGAAGTGACAAAGGTCACATGCAATGCATACGGTGTACTCTGTAATCTGTATTTAATCAAGGCATAAGATGCCATTGGCCCATAGTATGCAGAAAACATGTAGTATATTATTGTGTTCTTGTTCTATACGAGAACATTAATAGAAAAGCAAACATACTAGCGCTAGCTAGTGGAATTATTGATGCATACAAAAACATTACTGGTCACAACTCACATAACTGTTTGTCTTCGTTTGTTTGTGTCAAGAAAAACAATTAATTTGGTTTTCATTAAAAAATGATTTCTTCCTACGTTTATGTTTTTGATCATTTTGTCCTTCTTTTCATTTGTCCCAAAAAAAAGAAGAAGAAGAAAAAAAAAAAAAAAGAACCAATTACTAGTACGTATAACATAACATGTTTCTTTAGTAAAATACTTAATCATGAGTATAAAAGTCTCTATTAATTAGAATCCATCTTAGATATTAACATATAAATATTTGATTTTGGACAAAAAATATAAAGTATAAATAATATTTGTACGTCAATCTATCCTCTGACATTTGAGTCGAAGCTAGAAACTCAAAAATAAACCACCAGAACAAATTAAAAGACGATGACGGATGAAGGCCATCTGAACCATTCGGTCACAATCCAAACGAAAACCGTATAAGCAATACATATAAGTATAGTCACGACTCACGACAAGAAAAATTAGAAAAAAGAGAACAATTCCATTCTTACAAGAAGTTTCACGCTATTATAACAGGAAACTCCTAAGGCTAATTAAAAACATTCATGTACTGAACATGCATATGACAAGCCTAATTCGTTAAGGTTAATTCGTTATACATTTTATGTTATTGATACGAGTTAAAGCTTTATTTAACTGCTTAAAACCTACTAAATTCTGTAGTACTTAAAAGGTATAACGAATGATATCTAAACATATATTACCATGTAATTAGTAAGAGTAGAGTTATTTTACATACCAAACTTTTCTCACATATCAAGGGACTCATCTCCACCATCCATCTAAAAAGAAATCAATGGCTGAGATTAAAGATTTTATTATTTCACTTATTTTTATAATTTAAATATCTCTTAAACCGTTAATCGTTAAGTGACAATATTTACACCATCGTGACGAGCATTTAATTATCTTTCTATAGACTTTGATATACTTTCGAAAAAAGAAAAAATCATTTTTCCGTTTTTTCGTTATTTTTCTTTACGTTCTTGAAATTTGCATGAAGAAAATCATATATGATAAAACACTAAATTGAATATCACATGTGATATTAATGTTAAATCATATATGTGATATTACACTAATATCACATGTGATATTACATATCATATATGATATTACACTAATATCACATGTGATATTCAAATTAGTGTTTTATCATATATGATTTTTTTTTAATGCAAAATTGAACGTAAAAAAAAAAAACTTAAAAAAAACGTTAAAAATACAAAAAAATATTTTTGTCAAAAGCATCAAAGCCTATCTATAGAAAGATAATGAATGCTTCGTCGCATGATATATTTTTTCGCATGATTAACGATTTGAAAATATTAATATTTGAAAAAAAAAATGATGAAAGTGAGTTTTTTAAATTGTTGGGATTAATCTCATCAATTAGATCAAATAAAAATGTAGGGTGGAGATTGATCCCTTGGTATGTAAATAATCTTTTGTCCTCAAATGATCTTAAATCAATTAGTAATAGAGGGGAGTTATTTTACATACCAAACTTTTCTAACATACCAAAGGACTCATCTCCACCATCCATTTAAAAAGAAATCAATGGATAAGATTAAAAGCATTTTATTATTTCACCCATTTTTTATATTTTAAATATCTCTTAAACCGTTAATCGTTAAGTGAAAATATTTATCGTCGCTGTTAAAACGTTTAATTATCTTTTCATAGGCAGACTTTGATATCTTTTGAAAAAGAAAAAAATTTCGCTTTTTCATGTTTTTTTCGTTTTTCACGTTACTTGAAATTTCGCATGAAAAATCATATATGATTAAACACTAATTTGAATATCACATGTGATATTAGTGTTAAATCATATATGATATGTGATATCATATTTGATATTACACTAATATCATATGTGATATTACATAACATATATGATATAACACTAATATCATATATGATATAACACTAATATCACATGTAATATTCAAATTAGTGTTTTATCATATATGATTTTTTAATGCAATTTTGAACGTAAAAACGAAAAAACTTAAGAAAAACGAAAATACGAAATTTTTTGGACGAAAGTATATCAAAGTGCCTATCTATAGAAAGATAATTAAATGCTTGTCGCAACGATATTTTTTTTTAACGATTAATTTGAATTATTAATATTTAAAAAATGATGAAAGTGGATTTTTTAAAATGTTGGGATTAATCTCATCCATTAGATCAAATAAAAATGGATGGTGGAGATTGATCCCTTGGTATGTAAATAATCTTTTGTCCTCAAATGATCTTAAATCTTAGTAATATGGTTAGGGCATATTATTGCAGGATTAGTTACTTAACTTTACCAAAATTACTATTGTGTGTAGTTAGCTTTCAAATTTCTTATTAGACGTACGAAACTTGTTTGTCATTTTGTTGGTTTTATTTTGTAATCAGACAATTAAAATTGTACCATCATGTATTCATCTTTAAAAGGAATTTACATTGTATTTAATCAAAAAACACACAATAAAAGAGGACTACTTAAAAATTTGTAAGGTTGAGCACATACAATTAATTTTGCTAAAGTTTAACTCGATCATTTTGATTGAGTTTAACTTACCCATACATGATACAACCAGTTTGTTTAGCCTCAAACAATTTGTTTAGCCTCTAAATACAGTCAATAATTTATTCTTAGTTCATATATTAGTCAGTGAAAGTATTTGAAGTATTATTATACTATGTAGTTGTGGTTGTACCAGATAAGTAGATAACTACTAAATTAAGGAAGTTTGGAGTTTTGTATGTTGTGACCAGGTTAAATGCATAAGGTGGATGCTCTATTTAAGGCGACAATAAGATACCGTTGGTTGGAGGTAACATAAACTATTATAATATCCCTACTAGTTATGTATATTAATCTCATCCTCTAAGAAACTTACATCTGTAAAGATGCATAAGTAAACGTATTATTAAGATAATAGAAAGTATTAACTTCTAACAGAAACGCAGACATTGTTATACAACCTAGCTTAATTGGCTTAAGGATGCATAAGTACGTAAACGTATTATTAAAACAATAGAAAGTATTAACTTCAAACAGAGACGCAGACATCGTTTTAAAAACGATAGGCAATATAGCTGTAATTACAAAATGTAAGATGACGTAAAGGTAAACATTGAACGCTTCCTCCATTAATGTTTTAAATATGAGAGTTTAACCGAAACAAAAAAGGCATGTACTCGATGCGAAATAATCATTGTATGCATAACACATAATCGTTCAGATCATTTCTCTTTTCGTGATCTTTGGAAAGTATGTCAAGATGAGTTGAGATCAATATAGAACTCATATTTGTCATAGAATAAATTAACCAATCATAATCCTCCATTTTTTATCTAAATTAATACAAAATCATTTTCCACTTTTTTTTAAAACAACATATCTTACAAACGGTAAATCTTCAAAATATAAAAAATACACCATCGTGGCGAATTAAATTATCTTCTATAGATATGACTTTACATATTTTTGACAAACATTTTTTCAAAATTCGTCCAAAAAATCATATATGATTTTTACGAATCATATATGATTTTAAAAATCATGTATGATTCGATTTTTACGAATCATATATGATTTTTACAATCATATATGATTCTCAAAAATCATATGTGATTAGTAAAAATCGAATCATATATGATTTTCACAAATCATATATGATTTTTGTTGACCGAAATTTTGAAAAAAAATTGTTAAAAATATATAGTAGTGCATATCTATAAAAGATAATTTAATGTCACTATGCATATAATTATTTATCGCGTAACGATTAACGGTTTGCGAGATATTTAATTTTTTTTAAAAAGGTGAAAGTTTATCATAATAAAAAATGAATAACTATTATTGGTTGATTGGATCTATGGCAAATTTTGGTTCTATATTGAACTTTTGCCATGTCAAGATTATGGTCGTGTGATTGATGCTTATATTCTAACACGAGATCAAAATCAGGTAATAGATTTGGTTTTGTACGTTTTATTCACATTAAAGATGTGGATCGTGTTGGAAATGTATATATTTACAAACATGTGAATGTCCGGATTCGAACTCGTGACAACGGGATTGCACACATTAGCGAATGAGAATTAAAGTTAATAATTAATGTTTATGTTTACGATTAATTATTGCACATTAAGTCCGGTTAACGATCGTTAAGTATTTAACGGAAAAATGACTAACGACCGTTAAATGAAAAGAGAAAGGACTAGAAATGGAAAACTTGGAAAAGTTATGAATTCCCTTTGGGCTTTGCATAGTGACCGGCCATAGGGGCCTTTCAAGGCTAATTCATAAACTTGTTCCCAAAGTTTCCCTACTAGTATATAAAGAGGGTTAGGTTCTAGGGTGTCATACACTTGTGCATTGAATTTACCCTAGATCTCTCCTCTCTTCTCTTGTCCCATTTTCGGCCGAACACCCCAATAGTAAGGGAGTTTGGTTTCGTTTTTCTTAAACGAGGACTTGTGTTAGATCTAGCAATCGCTTGATTCGTTTGGTTAATTCGTGTGTACAAGAACGTGGTTGTAAGACATTATTCTTACACAAATTAGTACTTCTTTGTTTTGCTCAAGGGATTTGACATTCGCAAGAGGTACGTTACGCATACTTTCAGTTAATTAATTTATTTGTTATGATCTTTAAGTCTTCCGCCGTGTACTCTTGATGTCTTTATGTTTTATTGTATTTTATATATCATAAACTTAACAGTGGCATCACGAGCCTTGTATAACAAGTAATTAATTACTGAAACACATAATTAAAATAAACATGAATGTGTTATTATTTGTATGCTTAGATCTAGGGTTTGCAAAACCTAAACCCTAATTTTAGGGGGGGCGTTTTTTATGGTGCCCTAATTAGGGTTTTGTAAACTATTGTTTTAATTGGATTAGAAACCCTAAGATGCATGCAACTTTATGTGTATATGCGTAACTTTGATTTAATTGCATTAATTGTTAAGTGTAATTTTATGTCCATGATAATTATCTGCATGTTTTATCATGGATCTGCTTTTATTGTATGTCTTTCTTGTTTAAGTGATATACACTAAATTATGATAGATCTAAAATTGGGGAAGACCTCAATAATTATTAATTTAATCAATTATGTGCTATGTGGTATGTATTTAATTTTGACTTGCGCAATCGATGAATCGATGCATGTGGTTCACCTTGTACATAGATGAAAACGGGTGAAAGTCTTAATTAAATATATGCATATTGACAGATCTAGAATTGGTTATTAATAGGATTTATCAAAACCGTTTGCATGTGGCTATTTGATATGCATGACTTTTATTTGTTATGCATTCATTGTTTATTTGTTTATTTTTATAAATACTTGCTTGTTTGTTTTTGTAACAAGGGTATTTTTACAAAAAAAATAAACTGACCTAAACAATGGTGAAACATGTATTTTTAAGCATAGTAATCATAATCGTTTAATTGATTGATGACTTTGGCACAAATGGTCTTGAACGGCTCACCCATGAGAATGAACTATAAAGGGGTTAATTAAGAAGTGCGCACAGTCACACTGAAAGGATGTCTAAGGTTGTGCTTTAGCGTACACAGTCCTCTGCCCTCTGTAAGTTCGAGTGGAGCTACTTAGTAAGCTATTAAATGTGCAAGCTCATCTTAAGGGCGAATTAGTTTTAATTCCATGCGCCACTTCGGTGGTAATTATCCGTAACACTAAGTGTTCACACTTATGCAAAAGTACGGTATAATGGATGATAATTAACACTAAATTCCTTGATTGGTGAACCCAATACCTCAATTAAAGTTTGATGATGAAAAGCTTATACATTAAAACAAGATATAAATGTTTTAATAAAAACTATGCTACAAAGATGAATGCATGACATCTTTGTACATATTTGATTTAACATCAAAACTATTACCCTTTAATTTAAGTTATATGCCATCCAACGAAACGGAAACACCTAAGATTACTTTCTATTTGCGTGAGAACGTGACTTAGATCTTAATAAAAGGGTAAAATGTCCACGTGTCGTGAGAACGGGCATGGACGATTTTGCAGTTTCTTAAGTTGGACAACGTAATTGAGTTAGGCAAGGTGAAGCTGGCGACTCAAGGCATAAGATGGGATAAAACATGTTTACATGGCGATTGATATTGGCTATATGTAAATCCCATAAATCTAGGAATTGCAATTGAAATTGGCAATTGAGCAAAAGCTCTACCATTTTGTATAAGGTTCATTACTAGCAGATCAACTGACGTAATGAAATTATGACAATTTGGATCCTAGTTTTCAATAAATATTAATTGGTTATATGAATATGAACCTTGGGTATTTAATTGTTTATTGAAAAGGAAAATTATCAAAATACTAATTATGGTTTTTTGAACTTTTTCCGTAGATGGCTCAACCTGAAAACACTATGAGCTTAATGAGTTCCGCTTTCAAAGATATGATTGGAAGGGAAAAGCTGACCGCCCTAATTTCAATGATTGGCATCGTTCACTTAGGATCATCCTTCGTGTTGCCAAAAGGGTAATTTTGACTACACCTCGCCGATGCTCCTCCCAACACGGCAACTGCTCTTGAACAAGAGGCATATCGTGTTGAATATGAGAAGCACAATGATGTGGTGTGTCTAATGCTTTCGGGATGTCTCGCTCAATTGCAAAAACAATTTGAGCACTATCCGCCTATGAGCATGCTAGATGAACTCAAACGTCTATTTGAGAAGCCACCGCACTGAACTATATGAACTTATTGAAAAGGTTCATAGCCGCAAGCGAGTGAGGTTGGAAAATCTGTCTCCGACCACGTCCTTGAGATGAAACATCACTTGAATCAATTGGAGAAGCTCGGTTGTGGTTACTCGAATGATGTATGTGTAGGCCTCATCAATCACTCCCTTAATCAGGATCGATTTGGTGATTTTGTCCGCAATTTTAACATGCATTGCACGGGGAAGACAGTGAATGAGTTACATGCAATGCTTGTAGACTTCGAGAAGAGATTGCCAAAGAAGGCTCCTACACCTGCTGTACTCGCAATACATGGTGGTAGGGTGAATAAGCCAAAGCCGCAAGCAGATAAGAAAGGAAAAGGAAAAGGAAAGGGGAAGCAAGTTGTCATCCCACCAGCTCCTAAGAAGAACCCTCGAAAGAAAAAGGAGAATCCTAAGAAGGATTTAACTCGCCACCACCGCAACTCACCGGTCCTGGAAGCGGAACTGTCCGGTTTATCTCAATGAGTGCCTTCAATAAAAATAAGATGGTGCCTAGCTCATCAGGTATTTTTATGTTTGAATTATTTTCTTTTCCTCATAAAAAAATTCCGGATATATGATACAGGATGTGGTACTCACATCTGTAATACATCGCAGGGACTTAGAGGGGCAAAGAAGCTGACCTGTGGAGAAAGATACTTGTACGTTGGAAATGGAAAGCGTGCAGTTGTCGAAGCAATAGGGACTTTTGATTTAGTGTTGCCTTCGGGATTAATCTTAGAACTAAATAATTGTCATTATGCACCCTCCATTGTTAGGGGTGTTATTTTAGTTTCTTTGTTAAAAGATATTGGTTTTGTGCACACTTTTACAAGTTATGAAATTTCAGTTTCTTTAAATAATGTTTTTTACTTTAATGCAATTCCTATTCTTGGTGTGTTTGAAATTGATATGGATGGTTGTATATCCAATGGAAACAATTCGTTGTATAGCATTAGCAATAAGAAGAGCAAGTTGAACTGTGACTCTTCTTATCTTTGGCATTGTCGTCTTGCCCATATTGGCAAGAAACGCATGGAAAAGCTGCAACACGATGGGCTTTTACAAACGGTCAATGATGAATCATTTGACAAATGCGAGTCTTGCATAGCTGGGAAGATGACAATGAAACCTTTTTCACCACAGGTGGAAAGGGCTTCTGATCTTCTTGGATTGATACACACTGATGTGTGTGGTCCACTTAGACATGTGTCAAAACGCGGTGCTTCCTACTTCTTAACCTTTACGGATGATTTCAGTCGTTATGGTTATGTTTATTTACTTAAACATAAACATGAAGTCTTTGAAACATTTAAGGTTTTCAAAAGTGAAGTAGAATTACAACTCGGGAAGAAGATTAAAGCTCTTCGATCCGATAGAGGTGGTGAGTATATAAGTCAAGAGTTCAAAGATTACTTAGCTGAGTGTGGAATTATCCAGCAACTCACATCTCCTTATACTCCACAACAAAATGGTGTATCTGAAAGGAGAAATCGTACCTTAATTGACATGGTACGATCAATGTTTGAACTTACGACTCTACCTTTTACCTTTTGGGATTATGCCCTTGCTATTCGCATTTTGAATATGGTTCCAACAAAGAAGTTTGTTAAAACTCCATATGAAATATGGACAGGAAAAGCTCCCAACTTTTCTTACTTAAAGGTCTGGGGTGTGAAGCGTTTGTTAAACGTGACACACCTGATAAGCTCCAAGCCGATCTGTTAAGTGTATCTTTGTAGGATACCCTAAGGAAACTATGGGTTACTACTTTTACTACCCAGTTGAGAATAAAGTCATTGTGGCTAGGTATGGAGATTTCCTTGAAAGGAATCTCATATCTCAAGAACTCGATGGGAGAGTATATGATCTGGAATATGATCAAGAAGATACAACACCTTCTAAAATACTAGCCAACTTCAAGAAGAACCTGAAAGCTTAGGTGCTCCTCCTGAAGTTGTTCCCATTCGTAGGTCCGAAAGGACTATACGCACTGACCGTCTATGTCTTAACGTAGAGGTGGAGGAAAATATGGTTGGGGATCTTAATTAACCTGCCAACTATAAGGCTCGCCATGGCGAGATCCTAAAAAGGATAAATGGCAGATTGCTATGAATGGGGAAATGCAATCCATGAAAGATAATGATGTCCGGATTGAAGTTGACCTTCCTCCCAATGCTAAAGTCGTTGGAAGTAAGTGGATCTTCAAGAAGAAAACTGACATGGATGGCAATGTACACACCTACAAGGCTCGTCTAGTGGCTAAAGGTTTTACTCAAACCCATGGCATTGACTACGAGGAGACATTCTCTCCTGTAGCGGACATAAGAGCTATTAGGATTCTCATAGCTATAGCTGCACACTATGACTATGAGATTTGGCAAATGGATGTCAAAACCGCTTTTCTAAATGGCCGTCTAGATGAAGACATCTATATGGCACAGCCGGAAGGGTTTGTGAATCCATTGTTTCCTAACCGTGTATGCAAGCTTAAGAGGTCCATTTATGGACTGAAGCAAGCATCAAGGCAATGGAATAAAAGATTCGATGGGGAAATCAAAAGTTTTGGATTTACTCCGAATCTTGATGAGCCATGTGTATATCACAAAGCTAGTGGGAGTCATGTTACTTTCCTTGTTATGTATGTCGATGACATATTAATCATAGGAAATCATATACCAAGTCTAAATGAGGTGAAAGCCTATCTTGGTAAATGTTTCTCGATGAAGGACTTAGGGAAGCAAAGATACATCCTTGGAATCAAGATCTACGAGGATAGATCAAGGCGCTAATGGTTTAAGCCAAAGTGCTTACATTGACAAAATATTGAAGAGATTCAATATGCAAAATTCCAAGAAGGGATTTTGCCAATGCAAGTAAATCATGGTTTGAGCAGCCAAGGTTGTGCTTCAACACCTGCAGAGGTGGCGTATATGAAGAAAGTTCCTTATGCTTCGGCGTAGGATCTATCATGTACGCGCGACGATGCACAAGGCCCTGATGTGGCGTTTGCTCAAAACTTGACCAGGTCGGTATCAACGAATCCGGGTGAAATTCATCGGATCGTTGTTAAACATATTCTCAAGTACCTTAGGAATACAAGAGATATGTTCATAGTGTATGGGAGAAATCCGAAGAAGAACTGCTGCATTACAGTTATCGCGATGCATCCCTGGAAGTGTGACAAAGATGATACGAAGTCTCAAACGGGTTACATTTTTGTCATCAATGGAGGTGTTGTGGATTGGAAGAGTAAGAAATAGACAACACTTGCGATGTTCGCATGAAAGTGAGTACATAGCGGCGTCGAGGTGCCATGGAAGCTGTTTGGATAAGGAAGTTTGTTTCGGGGCTTGGTGTTAAATCCTATTAAAGTATATTGTGACAATTCAACTACAATTACTTTTGCCCATGAACACGAGTCATGAAGGGAACCAGACACTATCCTAGACAATATCACTATGTTCGAGAGCAAGTCGAGATAGGTGAAATTGAGTTACTCAAAGTTCACACAGATGATAACCTAGCAGATCCGTTAACGAAGGCCTTACCTGGTGAAAAACTTAATCATTTGTCCGATAAGTTTGGACTTCGTTTAGCTAGTAGTTTCATGCCCATCTGTGACTAAGTATTTTAGATAAAAGGATATTGTAAACATTATTATTGAAATGAAATAAATTATTTTGTTATGTTTATTATTCATTTATTATGATGTTGTCCTATATTTGCATGTTTAAATCCTTGAATAACTTAAGTTATTCTAAATAGTCCGTTGTCAATCAATAACATGGGAATGATATTGAATTAAGACAAATCTGAGTATTAGTTAGAATATACTTGAAAGTATATTGATGCGTAGCATGACTAATTTTAGATGATATTCAATGAATTGAATATAGGACTTATCCCACCCGCATGATAATACTTTATGGATCTTTGTCATTATGTATATCATGGATATTTATCCTCTGACTTGAGATACAAGAGATATGTCATGGATGTAGTGCATTTTTGTGAAGCAAACTAACGCTACACGTAATGGCGGTAGTCATAAGGGTTGTTTTCGTGAAGTGTTGCGAAATTTATGAATCCTGCTTGTAGTCAAAATGGGATTTATTTCCTTCAAATTTATTTGAAGTATAATACTGGTGGGCCCCTCGTAGGATTGTTAAGATGTTTGTATGGCCATACCCAAGGTCTTCTGGAATATGTTCAGAAGAATTGGTAATCTTAATCAATCACATAAAGCGAGAAACATAATAGTTAATTAAGAAATGAGTGAGATCCATATTCTTATTAACATGGTATTAGAAACAAAAGGATGAATATGATGATGAATCATCAAACTTGGTTTTTCTCCAGAAAACCATACACGAGTTGTACCGGGGCATTGGCGTGTTGCTAGACGCTAACCAATGTCATTTCACGCTTTGTAAACATATCCAAGTGGGAGCTGTTGGAAATGTATATATTTACAAACATGTGAATGTCCGGATTCGAACTCGTGACCACGGATTGCACACATTAGCGAATGAGAATTAAAGTTAATAATTAATGTTTATGTTTACGATTAATTATTGCACATTAAGTCCGGTTAACGATCGTTAAGTATTTAACGGAAAAATGACTAACGACCGTTAAATGAAAAGAGAAAGGACTAGAAATGGAAAACTTGGAAAAGTTATGAATTCCCTTTGGGCTTTGCATAGTGGCCGGCCATAGGGGCCTTTCCAAGGCCTAATTCATAAACTTGTTCCCAAAGTTTCCCTACTAGTATATAAAGAGGGTTAGGTTCTAGGGTGTCATACACTTGTGCATTGAATTAACCCTAGATCTCTCCTCTCTTCTCTTGTCCCATTTTCGGCCGAACACCCCAATAGTAAGGGAGTTTGGTTTCGTTTTTCTTAAACGAGGACTTGTGTTAGATCTAGCAATCGCTTGATTCGTTTGGTTAATTCGTATGTACAAGAACGTGGTTGTAAGACATTATTCTTACACAAATTAGTACTTCTTTGTTTTGCTCAAGGGATTTGACATTCGCAAGAGGTACGTTACGCATACTTTCAGTTAATTAATTTATTTGTTATGATCTTTAAGTCTTCCGCTGTGTACTCTTGATGTCTTTATGTTTTATTGTATTTTATATATCATAAACTTAACAGATCGGTTGGTGAGAAATTTGTGCACAATATGGATGGGGCGTTTACGATTGCATGCTAATATTGCTAGATTTCAAAGACTTCCTTTGAACAAAGCACAAAATGATAAAGGAGCTAATGACGTTGCTAAGTTTTCTGTTGGAGTACCTAGTGTTGGGATTTTATAACTAAGTTAACCAATTAACCTCTACGAGTACGCAGCGGATATTGATCTAGTAATTACAATTAGGTTAAACACATAATTAATAAACATTAATAAATAAAAAGGAAAATAGAAAACCTAACCTTTGGCGATTAATTGAACGCAAGTGAACGAACAAAGAAACCATAAGAAACCCAAAGTATCTAAAGTAGTTACCTCTACGAGTATCACACACAACACGTAAAACGAGCATGTTCGATATGAGCTAGTCGAGAACGTAAACACAATCAACAATTTGAATACTTGAATAACATGAACAAGAAAACCCCAAGAACATCTTCTATCTTTTCTGTCCGAGAACTAATTACTGCCCGAGATCAAAACTTAGTTCCATTCGATATCAGACAAGATTTGTCTAATATCATCCATAGTTTTGTCCGAGATCTCAGCCACAAACAGAAACGCAAAACCCATTGCTGCCAATCTAGTTCGACATGGAACAGGTTACAAGAACCACCAATTTGTACAAAACCTAAACTACTTGAATCAATGAATTGATGCAAGTTAGTAATTGAACAAAACAAAACAAAACTAATCAGTTTTGTATACAAACTGGTCAATAAAGAAACCAGTAGTGTCGATCGGATTTTAAGAGTTTTAGGGATATATAAATCGCATGTCATTGGATGCATGTGATTTCTGACTTTAGGGTATATTATATATTCGTATGTTACATAACAGAGAGGTGTAGAATGCGTTTGGTTTTATAGCAAAAACACACGCCCCTTTGTCTTGGGTTTTTTCTTGATTGAAAAGCAACAAGCCCAAGTCAATCCCTTGCATGCCCGACCTGTTGGACTGATTTATCACGTTGCACACTCTCAGACCTTGAAAGATCTAGCACTCGTGGATCGTTAGTGTTGCCTATGTAATCATAAGCAAACTAATAGAAAATCTCTACAACTCGTGTTCTAAAGCGGAATGTAAACACAAGTTGTTATTACTAAGAACACTTAGATCCTCTATGGATCTTTTTTATTCACCAAACTCTATGTTTCAGATGTCTATCTATTACAAACTATATGGTTCCTTTTATAAACAAGGAACCCTAATCTCTTACTAACCAATCGACTAAACATGCAAGCATGCATTTAATGACTAATACACTAAACTATATTGAGCAATACAATAAAACCCATGCTAACCTCGGGCCGTTCAAAGATAATAATGAGTTAGCATTTAATACAAGCATCGATCCTAGTCACTTTCACCCTTCAAAGAAGAACACTAGCAATGCTTGTACTCTGCAGAGAATCACTTCTTCGAGATTCTCGCTTCTACTTCCAGTAAACCTTCGGCAAGATAATGACAGCGAAATCCTACTTCACATAATTCCCAACAATCCTCCCTAAACGGAATTTGACTTGGTTAAGTTCCGGTTTCGACCTATGAAAGATCTTTGAGACTTCGTGACTAGAGGATTGTTTTCACACATCAGTAGCAAAGAACCAATAACAAACTCATCTCTATGATGATCAACCTTTGAAACTCCAGGTCTTTGCAGCACTCTCAGACCTTGAAAGATCTAGCACTCGTGGATCGTTAGTGTTGCCTATGTAATCATAAGCAAACTAATAGAAAATCTCTACAACTCATGTTCTAAAGCGGAATGTAAACACAAGTTGTTATTACTAAGAACACTTAGATCCTCTATGGATCTTTTTATTCACTGAAACTCTATGTTTCAGATGTCTATCTATTACAAACTATATGGTTCCTTTTATAAACAAGGAACCCTAATCTCTTACTACCCAATCGACTAAACATGCAAGCATGCATTTAATGACTAATACACTAAACTATATTGAGAAGTACAATAAAACCCATGCTAACCTCGGGCCGTTCAAAGATAATAATGAGTTAGCATTTAATACGTAGTTTACGCATCGATCCTAGTCGGCTTTCACCCTTCAAATGAATAACTAACCGGCAATGCTTGTAACTCTGCAAGAGAATCACTTATTCAAGCCAGATTACGCTTCTACTTCAGCAGAAACCTTCGGCAGTAATGACAGCAGAAATCCTACTTCACATAATTCCCAACACGACCGGTTGGAACCCAAGGCCCAAGGCAGTCCAATATACGACCCAAATAAAGAATGGATCAAGTCCATGGATCGTACAATGAAACGGGTCAAGCTCATGCATGTACATCGGGTTAGATATTCAAGTATGTATACGTTCGACACGTACTCTCGTGTTTATCGTGTGTGCCCCCATAGGCTCACACACTTTTAGTGTTTACGAGTGTTTTAAACTCCCACAATCCAACATCTCCCACTTGGGAGTTGGAGTGTCGAATGACACACAAAACTAACGGAAACGCCAGCAACGCCTCACTCGCTTTTTAACTAAAAGTGTCTGAGATAATAGTTTCAAAATTTTCTCAGTAGCATGGTTATTAATGTCTTGCTTTTAATCATCCTTTGTTATAGATACCGAATAAACCATGGATAATGGATATTAAATCATTCCATATAGTTTAACCATTTAGAATCTCGTTATAGATTTTTAATTCAGATATACCAAATGTAATCAAGATTCATCTTGCATTACCCTTTGGTTCCGCCAGTGATTATCCGATTAAATATGGAGAGAGCCATGGTATCTTTCTCACATATATCAAGTGGAGTAACAAATCCTTTATTGACTACAATTGTTGTGGATGCCGCTCACATCACTCGAAATATAGCCTTTATAACTACCTAGTTCAGATAGCGTTTTGCGTATACTTACAAAAAATGATATTCACACATAACATAACTTGCTTGCATCTCAAGTCTAAGGACGAAGATAACAAACCATTTTCAATATTTTACTTATGACAAGGATCCAAAAGTAAATGTTTGAAAGTTGGGGAATCCAATATGCATCTCTAGTGAATACATATGAGTTTGGCGGGAACAATCCACATTCTCGTTAGAATATAACCAACACTCATATTTGCCTTACATAACAATATTCCTATATTGTTAACCGACAATGGACATATTTAGAATAATAAAATTATTCAAGGATTCAATATGCAAATATAGGATAACAATTATTATATGAATGAATAACAAATACCAAGTATCTTTATTCATCATAAAGTAAAAATTGTCTATCAATCCCAATTATCCAAATACTAAAACAGATATGCATGAAACTCATTTAGTAAGTTGAACCCTAATGTTTCCAACATTCTCAACTTTTCTTTAAAAGAAAAACTAAATAGTCATCTGAGTAAACTTTCCGAATACTTGTTTCAAATTTCACATATTATTTGAAATATAAGATGAGTGTCTTATCTCATATGCTCATACTATTGCAAGAGTTATAGTATGGAGATGTCGCCCTACCTTGCATGAGGTAGTAGAAGTCAATGACATACTGACAGTCATCATTACAGTTTCTAAAAGTGTAAAGTATTCTCATTCATTAATGTGTAATGTAACAATGCTCTATGTTGAGCATAACTAGTTAGCAGATTAATCCTAAAAGATGAAATCCTACTACAACCAGTATTAATAATCCTCTAGCATCATTTGTACTTATACAAAACTATGCTTTATAATTCGTAAACATCTATATTAACAATAATCTAAACTATCTCAATTAGATATTGTTGTTGTCAGCTTATCTTGTTCTTGTACAAAAGCAATAACTAGTCATACACACAATATATTATATATACATGATAAATCCTTAGTTAAAACAACATAAGGTTTTCATCCATGTACTAAATTATTTCAAGTGAAATATACCATTTAAGACTTGCTTAAATGATATGTTGCATTTTGTGTTAGACTTAATTTTCTGCATTTGTTTATTCTAGATAAACATTTATTCTAAAGTTGTTTGTTTTATTCTCTAAATTCCAAGTGAAGTTTCATTCCAAGCTTATGGATCAATATCTAGCTTAAATAGAATGATATCTTCAACATGTAAATTTTAAGGAAAAACACATTGCTCCTACTCAATGTCAGATGTACTTAAGAGTTATCTTAATTCAATCAGAATCATACTGTAATTAGATTCAAGATCTCAGCTCTTAGATGCACGATACAATCCAAACTTGGATTGCTTAAATTTGTATATTACATAAACATTATGTAGATTCATAACCCTTTTGATTACACACCGTCCTCGCAAAAAGTAATCATAAAGGAAGAGTTATAAAATCTTAATTGTCATATTCCACATACAAGAAATCATGTATGACAATTAATTATTTTTATATAATTAATGCGTGTATATATAAGAAAATTTAATCACAGTCAATTGCTTAAGTATTATTAAAAACTTCTTATAAAATGCCATGCATTAATATGTATACAATTTTGTCCTTGTGAGTCTTTCTTCAAAAGAAACTCATTCCAACCTCATAGGTTAACAGTTCGGCGAAAACTCGATTTGCCTTTTAAGGACTGCATCTTGTCATTCAAAGTTCTAAAACATTTATCAGATTCAAGATGTGATAATATATTTTAGTAGTTAGCTGATTTACAAGAATCTTCTAACTTATATCCCTCAGCATTTATATAAAAATATCACTCATGTGATGAGGTATATTTTCGGATTTATGAATGAGAGTAATCATTATACTTCGGTCTACATTTACATGTATAACCTTAGTATGACATTAATAAGTAGATTTTAGAATGTTAAGTATTTTATTCTTAAAAACTTTGAGATTTGTATATACTCCCACTTACTTTTGTAAGTAGAGACAATTCTCTAAATACTAAGTATTTAAGCAATAATAAATTGTTCTTTATGGAGAACCACAAAATACATTTTAAGTTCTCATCTCAAGATTTATTAATAAAATGCTTCATAAGATTTTAACAAATTCAGAACTTAAATCAAGACATAATGGAATTCCTTCCAACAACTCAAATTAAGGTTTATAGAAAAACTCTAATTTAGTATCACTCTTTAACCAAAAAATTCTAGCAACAGTTTTGTGTTTCATCAAGCTAGGAAGAACACCAAAACTATAATCTTCAAGCTAGGAAGTGTAGAAAAATCAAAAATCCAAAAGGGTTTATGATTCAATTGGTTTGAGTGGTAAAACCTCAAATCCCTAATGAATTAGGGTTTTCAGTTATGGGTTGTATTGAATACCTTCTAGGTTTGAACTATATTGAGTGTATCCATGACACACGCAATTTCTAACCTTGATATGTTTTGGAGGTAGAACAATTAAAGCTATCAGGAACCAAACAATATGAATAAGATTTGATCCAACACATTAGTTACACCATAATGAAGTGGTATCCTATGAGTTATTAGAATTGTGGAACTATATCAGAATTCTATTGATAACTTAATTCTCTTTGGACTAAATACTTGTCAATTGGGTCAAGCCAAATTGCATATAAAGTATTTACGAACCAAGTGCATGCAATAATGTATATTCATTGAACAATACAAGAACCTTATGTTCACGTGTTCACAAGAAGACATAACTGTTCAAGGATTGTATGTTCATGTGTTAACAAGAAAACAGAACATTTCAATAATACATTATAAGTCTTTGAATAATTCAAAGGCCTTATGTTTATGTGTTAACTAGAAGACATAATACTTTTACTATATATACTTTATGTTATAAGTCATTAATCAATTCAAGGACTTAATAATTATGTCTTAACATGTAAGCATAATTATACTAACAAAAGTAATCATGAACGCAAACTATTGAGTTTTATAGTAATTTCAAGTTAATTTTATACTTCAGAATTATGATCATTATCATATAACCATAACTATGTTGACTAAAACATGTAGTCTAATGTTGAAGTATCTTTACACAATATCATGACATTTGAATGTAGTAGGGCAACAAACATCTAGCGTGTTCAAGTCCTAGTAGAATCATTATTAGAATGTAGTAGGGCAATAAACATCTCACGTGTTTAAGTTCTAGTAGAATTCTTGTTTACATGTAGTAGGGCAATAAACATCTAGCGTATTTAAGTCCTAGTAGATTTATTAGTTTTATTAACTTGCGGTCAAGAGATACCAATAATATTGTTGTCCCTTGCACACACTTTGAGATTTCTCTCACTTGTGTAAGGTACAACATCATATTATGAAAACAAACAACACGTGATTGATTGTTCAAACGATATGAAAATGCCATAGATATCACAAGTAGTTTTAGAACCATAACCTTTAATAAGGAATTTTGGATTATTATTCTATAGATAACGCTTCAGGAAGCGAAAGCAGGAAGACAACGTGTTATCTTATAAAATAAAATGCATTTTTCTTTAAGTAATGGTTGTTCATATTCGGAAAGTAATGAATTTTTTCAAAGCTAGTTTGAAATGATATGGGTGACTAACAAGGAAATAAATCCCGTAGCTCCCACTAAAATTGAAAACATTACAAGAATGTTATTTCAGTAATAAAATGCAATTGCTCCCACTGGATTTGTCAACAATGTAAGTGTTACATTTCCAAAGAGAAAGCATATAGCATTTTTATATACTTTCCTATTCTCTTCAAATGCCTACGAGTAGCATGTACTTAGGTATTGAATAGAGTATATGAAGTTCTACTTATGTAGACAATGGACTAGCCATTCTTTCATTCAATTAACTTAAATCTTTAGCATGCAATTCCTCCTTTATCGTCTACAAAGCCCCAAGGGTATTTAGCACTTTAGGAATAAACAAGAGTCCCGAAAAATTTCCTAGCGAATATTTTAGTAATTTCTTTACTCTTTGCGGTTTAAATTCATACATCGTGACAAGTGCAGGATGTTATTTATTTTGGTAGCTATAAACACAATGTTTCCAGTTACACAAAATATTCTATCTTTCAATTAACTCTAGACCACAAAAGGGTAATGAAAGATCATAAATGAGTTCATCAATTTGTAATCTTATCTTAGTTTGTCAACTAAGGCGAAAAGATATGTATAAGTCTCACTCGTCTTACTAGGAAAAGAGACTAAGTTTGTCTTTCAAAGAAAAACAACTTTGTTTACGAATTATGTTGCAATAACACAATTAATCAGAACATAAAAAGTTCAATTCTAGTATTTTCGATAATTACATTCTTAAAAGAATTTGTTAGGTCACTAGTTTTACAACACAAGCATCAAGAGAAGAGATAGAGAGGAGAGGCGGATGAACAAGCTATCCAAACACACACAATACGTTATAATAAACACGGTTAAGAGAAAGAGTGTGAAAGAAAGAATAACTTGAACAACCAACCTTCAAATGAAGGTTATTACATAGTTTATATAGGCAAGGAGCTAGGGCAACACTCCCTCTCCTTTCCTATTCCTTATTGGGCTTGGGTCAAGCTTATGGGCCTTCTACATAAGCTTGACCTTAAACAAACATAAAGGCCATAATAAAGCTACCTATTACATATGAAATATAAATACTTGAAATCCTGTTTAGGAGTGATTCCAACAATCTCCCCCTCAAGTATATATGAATGAAAGCGGTGAAAGCGTTGATGTAATAGTAGAGTGGCGTCTTCGACATTCTTCTTTCTTGTGAGAAGAATTGCCTTGATTCGAACAATCTCCCGGTGTAGAGATAGTTATCTTTGAACAGCGGTTATGCTTTGGCGTCATCTTTAACTTTGTTCTTTGATCATTGTTCTTTGTGGTGAAAGTGATAGTATGTTGTTATGCGCATCGATCGCCTTCAGTGCGCCCGTTGCTCCGGTGTCTCACGTCATTCTTCAACATGCTCACACGCTCTTTGGCGTTGGAATTCAATCTTGATGAAGTTCTTTAAGTCTTTAACTTTGTAGATTCTTTGGTTTGACGAAGAATCATTTGTTGTGTTGCTTTTGAATAGAACTTCCATTAGTGATGATGTTGGCGTGAGCATGAGAAGAATCAGCACGATCATCCCGCTCCCGAGCTTCCATAAGAAGAAAACATTTCAAACGGTTAGTAATAAGCGGTTTCCAGCACTTACAAGTTTGAACTTCGAGAGTGTCAACAACATAGTGTGAGGACACAAATCTAATTCTTACAAAGGCGTTCTGAGCTGGAGTCCCACAAGTGAGATAACGCGATGTACCGAAGTACATCTACGATTGAGATGAGTCGCCGAGGTACACCGCATCACCTCTGACGTAGACCGTTTGAGACACACTCCGCGTAATCCACGGGGAGTTACGAAGTGACTTCTGTGGCGAGCGTTTGATGTTGACCCGGCGGGAGTTTCCATTCAATCACCGAGGATCACGGATGTGAACCTCTCATAAATGTTCTCGAGTTGCTAAGATCCGTGAAGGACTCGATATGAACCACCGATGATCTTATTAGTTGATCATCAAGTGATTAAATGTCAAGTGTTCCTAAGAGATCTTTTGATGAATCTCGTGGCTCTAGACTCAATAGTGCGTTTTGGTTTTCTGGAGCGGAGACTAGGGAGAGGGTCTCCTTCTTCAATACCGGCAATCTCTAGGAGAAAGCCGATAGTTTACGTAGGGTTCCCTGTGAGAATGAAACAAGCTTCTTGAGAGAAACTTGAGTGGATAAGAAGGTTTAGTGCATGCGTCCATTGGGTCCATGGCGACTTTAATCTTCAATACCGCGTCACTAAGTGACAACCAATAGCATATGAATTGAACCCGTTATGCGCCCTAAGTTGAATAATCTGGAGGGCTATTTCTTTTCACCCTTTCTTTGCATTTCTTTTTAATTCTTCAACTCCTTCTTTCTCCGATTCTCATTTTCTCCTTTTTACAATCATACCTAAGGACTTCTAAATACTAACTATTTGTAGTGTCCTTGGGTAGATTCCTCCGACTCTGGCGGATCATAGGACGGTTATTCCTAACCTTAGTCACCTTATAACTCCATGACTAACCTATGTTTGCCATTAAAACCACTGTATGAAAAAATGTCTCTCAAAGGGTTTGTTAATGAGAAAACATGTTTGAACCATTGTGAGAGATGATGTTTTGCATAAATACTCCCCTCCACATGTGCTTAATAGTTTTAATGGTTAAATGCACAGTGAGGAAAAGCGCGCACTTTTTGAATTGATCCATGAAGATAGACAATCCCAGCGAGACACGGTTCGTTGCATAGTTAAAGAGTTACATTGTAAGCTTTTAGGTGACAACTAGCTCTAATAACTACCTTGAAGGTGTAGACAAACCTTGGAAGGTTGTCAAACCCGTCAGAGTTCATGTCTATCAAAAGTTTCTCGATTGGTACATTCTACTCGAGACAAGTCCTTTCGAGACACGTTTACATCACTAGCGAACTAGCTTGAAATTATTACCCGTCCGGGACAAGTCTTTTCGAGTTACTAACAGTTTAGTACCGTCAATTCGTTGGTTAAGTCGAAAACAGATTCATTTGCATTTTGTACAACATATTTCTTATCACACAATTTTCTCCCCCTCAAAATGGCATATTAAAGTGTTATTTTTGAAACGTTTGAGAATAAATATGACCATTTAGAGTGTTGCGGGAAGAATGACCACTGTGAACAATTTGTGAACAAAGTTTCAAATACTCCCCTCAACAAGTGATATAAACGGTTGAGGTTTTGAAAGTCTTAAGGGAAGTACTTGTTCTTTTGAGCAAAACCTTGAAAAATGAAAGGTTTGATAGGTTTTACTCAAAAGTAAGAAGCTTTCGCTCCTTTTATAAGGATTGTGGCACTGAAGCGTACCACGGGGTCCTTTCTTGACAATTACGGGTTGTACACTGTTATGTGTGCACAAGCCATAGACATATATATAATCATACATCCAAAATTATGAAGGAAACAATTCAAGGGGTACCGGAAGTGCGGTGATGTTCCCGGGAGTGCTTGTAGCGGGGCGTTGAAAGCGGTGATGTTTCTCACGGGTGCGACCACCAACATAGCTCTCCAATCGTGCGAAGGCGATCCCGCCCTTGAACAACCGCTTCATCAATCATGGTGATGATCCTTCTCACATCCCTCCTTTCACGAGAATTCCGGCTTAGGAGACCCAACTTTCCGCGTATATCCTTCAACTTTGCAATGCGCTAATCCATCCCTAACCGGCTTCAAAGTATGATCCCGAATTTGAAGATCACTACACGCCATTAAGCTGTTTCTTTGAAGTTCACTGCGGTAAACAACTCCGAAAGGTTTCGATGGCGTATATTGAGGTAGGCGGATTGAGATCGGGAAGAGTAAGCGTTGGAGGAGTGAGGTTGACAGCGTCGATAAGATTCAACGACCATCGGATATCTTCAACGCGTTCTTTGATCACGATGCGTCTAATGAAGATGAGAACTGACTTGATAAATTCACGTTGAACTTGATGCGAGAATTGTCTCATCACGACCTGTACTTGCTTTGGCAAGGTACATGTCTTGATGTCGTTGAGGACAAGTTCTCAAAGTCAGCCTCGGAGAATCCATAGTTCTGTTCATCTTGTCGTTTGACTATGATATTCTTTAAGAATGTGTAGTCCCACTTAGACTTGAGATCAATGTGTTTGATGGCCACGATGTCCTTAGAACTATACATTGCATGTTGAGACTTACGAACAAAGTACCGTAGTAGATTCTTGGCGTTCGGGCCAATGATGAATCCCATACAATGCATCTTGGTCGTATGCTTGCGTTGTCGAGAAAACAAGTGATTTGCACGTTCCTCGATAGCTATGCAGTTTGAGTAAATAGCCACTGGGAATGGAAGAGTCAATGATGTAGCGTATTTTCGCTAACCATCGCTACCGTAAGAGAAAATCAGTCTGTTAAAGAAGTATCGGAAGGGAATCCGTGGTTCGTCTGTTTGGCCAATGGTCGGTAGGGGTTTGGTCCAATCGGTGTAGTATGGAGGGTTGTCCCTTTGTGTGAAGTCAATGTTTGCTTCCGGATTGAGCCAATCCATGTCGTTAGACATAGCTTGAGCGATGTTCTCAAGATGATATTCGACCTCGGCGCTTTCGAGGCTGTCTTTAGAAGTTGGAATGCTTCATTCTTGATTCGCTTCAATTCAGATTTCGTCATTTTCTTCACATGGAACTTTTCTTGCAAAAGTTTTGCGTGCTCCAATGTAGAACCGTCTACCAATTCTTGACCTTCATCAGGTAGGGAGTTTGATTGACAAGTGTGGAGAACCATTCAAACTCTTCGGTTTTATCGTCATCTGGCCATGAGACGACTCGGTGAGTCGTCTTCTTCTTCTTTTGGAAGGCCTTGATGATGATCTTGGTTTCGCACTTGTTTGGGTGAGGTGGGTTGTTGTCGGGGCTCAAGGACCTCTTCATCGTCACCACCTGTATACTCAAAGTAATCACCGTTTTATGAGTCGGGGTGGTAACTTCGGAATCGTCCGAGGTTTATCGATAGAAGACCGAGGTGGAGGAGACTTTTGTTGAGAAGAAGTTAGTGGTGGAGGAGGTGGCATAGAGGTAGATTTACCGGCTTCGGCGTTTAGGTCAGAATCCTTATCCTTATCATCGTCATCTCTTGGTCGTTTGGGTTGATCGGCTGACTCCTTGCATGATGATCCGAGTTGAAAATCAAGTAGATTTTCGAAAAATTTAGCTTCATCCGAAGTAAGCGTTCCAGATCGCTTTGACATTTGTATCACAAGTTTAGCGATTAACTCAGTTCGAGAGATCGCTTCTTTGGCCATTGTATTTTAACCAATGCTACGATGTTAGGGGTGAGTTGTGCGGAAAATATTTCTCTAGTCACAGGGGACGAGTCGAGAAGAAACTTGTGAGTATGATCTCTTCTTTGTCTTTTCAGTTCCTTTAGGACTTTAGGAACGATATTCTGAAGGTACTTGTTAGTGTAACCTTCGATCATTTCGTTCGAGTTCCTCTTTCGATGACTCTTCATGAACTTCTGAACAAATTCCTTTTCTTTCTCCATCTTGTCATGCTCGTCATACATATCTTTGTATGTGATCGACAAAGAAATTTAGCTTTTGTAGAGCACGTTTTCTTTCGACTTGTTTGGACTTTGTGAATTCGTTTATGAGCTTGAGAAATCCAAGATCGAGGTGGTTTCTTCACCGATTTGGATGATGATTTTGTTGATCTTTTTGATGGTGGTGGTGATGAGTGAGATGAAGAATCTGATGAGGAGGGGACATGAGGAGATTCGGGGTCCTTTGGAGGTGCCGAAGTATCCTCCTTGGAGCGAGTTGGGACTTGTTGAGAAGAAAGTCATCATAATCTTCTTAATCATCATGTCGGTTTAGCCTTTTCTTCCGTCGTTCCTTAGCTTCTTCATCGGTTTTCTCTTTCTCGGTCTTATTCTTTTACGGTTCCTCAATGTTAAGATCAGTAGACTCCTTCACAAGCGTTTGTTGTTGCACAAGAGTGGTGGCACCGGATCCCTTATCGGGTTGATTAACCGCATCGGGACACGGTGAAGAGTGGACAACACCACTCGATCCTCCGGGGCCACCCATTTGATCTTTCGCAAATTATTCAGCTTTTTGAATTTGTCTAACTAATTTAAACTTCTTCTGTAGGATTGATCCACGGTTGCTCTTCTTCTTCTTGAGCTTTCATCATGAGACTCAAGTGCGAGTCTTTCCTTTTCCATGTTAGGCTATTGGACTTGTAGGTTTAGGCTGGCTGGAGGAGGGATCGATTCTTGGTGAGAGAAGGTAATCTCTTCATCATTGTCATTACCATGAGCTTTAGTCCACAAGCTTTCTTTGCGGTTCGGGTTTGGGAATTGGGATGGGAGCGGCTTCCTTAGATGGAACAATCCTCTTTGAAGGAGGGTTCCTCTTGGGGAACTTCCTTTGACTCACGGTACTTGCCGTACTTCCTGCACTTCCTCTTTTGGTTCTCCTTACAGGTGTTCGAGAAGATTTTTCATCGAGATGACCAACTTTGCCTTGTCTAGCTGCTTCCGGATACCTTTTATGCGTTTGAGCTTTCGACATCTTGATTTAGAAGGAAATCGGCGGACACCTTGTTTCTTTGTAGACGTTTCCTTGATTCTACCAGATAGAATGGGTTCCGTCAACATGTCGTGATTGTTGGGGTCATTGAGCCTCTTGGGAATGTCGGGATGAAGTCCAAGTGCTCTCTGGATCAACAATTTAGTATATCCGATGTAGGGAATCTTTGAGCCAAGTTTGTTGAGAAATGACATCATGTCATCCCAAATCAGAGCTTCGATAGCGATGTGTTTTTTGTTGACCAATGCCGGAATATTTGGTTCCATGAGCTTAGGGTGCTCATAGCATTTATCGCGACGCACTAAAGCAGAGACTTGGTGATGATCATGTAGAGAGTTCTCCGGGGTTGAGGAATACTCTTAAGCTCTACGTGAGAATGCTTGGTGATTACTACTGTAGCCTCGTCATAACCGATATTGATTAAGAATTGGAGAGTGAGCTCTTGGCCGAGTGTGGCATATAGTTTGGTTGGATCGACATCGGGAATTAGGAGAACGACCCTTAAGTCTGCGGGTGTAATGGTGACTTGTTTGTGATTGAGTCACATCCACGGATTTGTCCTTTGACCCTTTCCATAGTGTTCCGTAATCGTTGGATGTAGATCTCGAGAGCGATTGCGAGTGTGAAAGCATGTTATGATACGGATGAGTCCTCAGAATATCAATAGCAATTAAACATGAAGATTTTGAGCAAGTGAGGTTGTCAAAGTCAACACGGAGATTATTCTTTCCTATCTTCATTGGATAGCCATGAGGATAGATATCGGCAATGGAGAGAACTTCAGGTGCATCCATATTCATTTGTTCAACCATGTCGTGATCTGAAATAACATTAGCCAAAAGAACCAACATATCGAAAGACATAATGTTAGTCAACAGAAGGTCTTATTGTCTTGTTATTGAATGTACAAGTGTCAATGATTACGAGTCCTAAGTCACTTGTATATTCAATAGTCCAATGGCGTCGTGAAATGTTTCGTGAGTTAGTTAACTTTAAGTTTTAAAGTTTATTTTATCACTTATTGTTCACAACATATCAAACGATTTCAGTTTATTAGTGACATTTTAGGATTAGTGATGATATGATTAGTTTATTTACAAGTTTGTACACGTAACAATTCATAATGAAGGTATGATCCGGCTTATCGCGTAGGATTGGTAAAGTTATGCGTGAGCAGGAATGATATATGCGTGGCGTAAACTTACGTAGGGTCTTAACTACGCGTGAAGTGTTACAGCGTAGGAAAAGAGGACCTTATCGTAAAGCTTATGCGTAGGCATATATTAACCTTACGCGTAAGGCTACTCGTAAGTTGACCTTATCGCGTAGAGGTCACTTGTTTACGCATATCCTTCACGAGGATATCGCGTAGTCCATATGTAGAACCTTATGCGTAGAAGCTTACGCGTAAGACAAATCTTACGCATAACAAGCTACGCGTAAGGTGATCCTTATGCGTAGTCGTATATTAACCTTGATTACGAATATTTAGTGTTGCAAGCACGAAATAAAGCATCATATCATCAATGTTAAACACATAACATTCATTTTATGACAGATCAAAACACATTTGGACAGCATTAAAAGCATTTAGCGTAGAAGCTGCATACGCGTAGTCTAAACCCTAAATCTCCGCGTATGAGATCTAGCCATGGAATATGCACCAAACATTTTCTCGGTAGTTTAAGATGTTGAGGAGTCTATATACCAAGTTATAACACTTAATTCATGGTGAATCAAAAATACCCAAACTTATGAACTTTAAACCCTAATTCCAAATTGTTGATCAATTTTAGAGTTTCGGGTGGTTATAAAGCAGGAAATCATCAATTCATCATCATAAGAACATAACCCAACAATCTTTTTGACCAAAACACTTCACATTTGAAAACACCCAATTCGACATAAGAACCCTAATTTTCAAAATCATTGATCAATAGTGTTTACGGGTGGATTTTGATGGATAAAATGATATCATTGATGTATTTAAAACGTTTTGACATAATCCATTTAACCACAAACACACACAATGATTGTGTGTTCATACGCTTATGCGTAGAACACATAATCACTAGTAACATGAATTTTAACCGTTGGATTTGAATGAAATTCAAAACCTTATCTTAAAAACATGTTTAGATCACAAAAACACTTACACAATGATGATCAAATCAAACGGATTTCTTGAGCGATTTTAGGCGTAGGATGTGTTTAGGTTTTGTAATAAATGTGAAGAATAAAGTAGGTGGGAGGGTGTTTTATTAAAATAGTTTTAACCTTTTGACAGTTTTGGTCCCTCCACCTTTTCCTTTTTCAAACCAAGCCATTTAACTTCCATTTTGGTTACCAAATGAAGATTTTAGGAAAGAAACTTGATGACACTCCCCTCGACTTGAGAAAATAATGAAAGGTTATTAATTAAGTCGAGGAGTGTCTTTGAACGAGAAATGTACCACCATTTGTAAAAAATCAACCGAGATATGATAACATGCAAGTACACAGATGTTTTGAAGCGGTTAAAAGATTATTTTCTCCCCTCAACACTTGATCGGAAAAATACTGAATTTTGAAAGATTAAAGTGTTGTGGAAAAATGTACTTGCAATGTTGAAAGAAATGTAGATTAGAAGAATATTTTTGTTGTTTTTATCAGGTTTTATAATTTTGTATTTTGTTTTGAAAAATTATTTACAAAAGAGAATTTGGTGTTTGACGAGGTTTTAAGGCTGTTTTAGGAGATCATCCAATTCCTCTTGAGTCAAACACCTCATACCAATCCGGTGGACCAACTCATTAAACCTAGCGGGAGGCAAGGCTTTGGTGAGAAGATCCGCCAATTGGTATTACGTACCCACAAAATATAATTCAACAAGTACCACTGTTCCACGTGATCCTTGATGAAATGATATCGAAGATCGATGTGCTTTGATTTCGAGTCTTTGGCGAGTTGCGCGAGATTGCAATGGCACTCCGATTGTCGCAATACATCGGGATTCACTGTCAAATCACGTAACCATAGTCTTTGAGTTGTGTTCTCATCCATATGACTTGAGCACAACATGCATACATGGCTACATATTCGCTTCGGTTGATGCAGTGATGTACAATCCTGCTTCGATTGCCAAGACACGATTTATCACCAAGAAATTGTAAAGCTCCTGAAGTGCTTTTCCGTGAGTCTAAGCATCCTGCGTGGTCGGCGTCGAAAAGCGATTAGTTCAAAACCGGAATCCCGGATACGGATCCCCAAGTTAATGGTTCCCTTGATGTATCGGAGGATTCTTTTAGGCTCAGAGAGGTGGGTTTCATTGGTCGCGGCCGATACGGGAGCATAGATAAGCGGCAAAGACAATATCAGTGCTGCTGGTTGTTAGATACATGAGAGACCCAATAATACTACGGTATTTTGTAGGGTCCACCAATTTCCCATGTAAATCCGCGTCTAGCTTCTTGGTATGAGCCATTGGTGTGGCATAGGTGTCACAGGTTTTCATTCCAAATTTGTTTAACAATTCAAGGGCATATTTGACTCAAGAAAATACCACGGGGTGATTGATGAACTTGTCCAGAGAAAGAATGTAAGTTCACCCATCATGGACATTTCAAAATTTTTCTTCATTAGTTTTGCAAAAGCGATTGAAAACTTTTATGTGTAGACCCAAAAATGATGTCATCCACGTAAATTTGAACAATTAAGATGTGTGCCCGTGATATTGTATGAAAAGAGTTGGGTCAACCGAACCTTTGGTGAAATTATTGGCAATGAGGAAAGATGATAGCTTATCGTACCATGCCCGAGGAGCTTGTTTGAGACCATAAAGAGCTTTGTTGAGTTTGTAGACATGGTTCGAACTTCGGGATCAACGAATCCATCACGGTTGGTGACATAAACCGTTTCTTTAAGTTGTCCATTGAGAAGCGGTTTGACATCCATCGATGACCGTTATATTCATATGAGCCGCGACGCTAGAAATATCGAGCGACCTCAAGGCGAGCAGCGGGAGCAAAAGATTCTTCAAAGTCTAATCCCTCTTCTCGGCGATAACCCTTAGCCACCGGGCGTGACTTGTTTCGGATGACGTTCCCCCAATTTGTTTTCCAAATCCATTTTAGACCAATGGCGTAGACTCTGTTGGTCTTTCAACCGGTTCCCATACTTCAAGACGTTTGAATTGGTTGAGTTCTTCTTGCATGGATTCAATCCGGTTGTCTTTTGTCATTGCGTCTTTGATGTTTTAGGTTGATTGGCGGACGGTGAGTGCATAAATGCAATGTTCACCGTCTGTGTGAAGGCGTTGTCTCGTAACGGCCGGTTGATTCGGGTTGCCAATAATGTTTTCAGAGGATGGTCTTTAGTCCATCTATGTGTGGAGGGTTGATGTTGGTATACATTGTGCGGTTCGAGGATTCAAATGGTTTGTTGAAGATTCAGCGACATCGGTGCGGCGGTCTCATTAGCAAGCGGGTTGAAGAACGCATTTGGATCAAAATCTGCGGTGGGGTATTTCATTGAGAATATCATCATTTGGTTCATCATTGTTGGAAGCGGTGTGTTCAACTGTTGTGTTGGAGTCAACGGGTGTAGGTGCATCTTCAACATTAGTTGTTGTAGGTGTGTATCGGGTATAGGAATATTATCGGGTTGTGCGTGAAAGCGGCGGATACACACGGAGCACGTTCATCAATATCGTCCGCGAGCAGAGGAGCAAATAACCTTTCCATTTGTTGACGAGTATTAGGCGAGGGCTTTCTTCAGTGATGATGGGGGTTGAGGAAGTTTAAGCGGTTGTGACCGGGTTCTAAGCTGTTATACTCAGAAGCCATTTCGGTAAGTTCATCGAAATGAGCATGAATCGTTTCCATCATTCTTTTTTTGTGCGGCGATTCCAGATTCGAAACCTTTGGAATTATCACGGTATCCGATAAAGACTCCAATGTCAGCTTTGGCTTTGAGCTTTCCAAAGTCATCACGATCATTATTAGGATAGCAAAGAGATCCAAATACATGAAAGTGTTTTAGATTCGGTTTTCTGTTATGGACAAGCTCGAAAGGTGTTTTGTTGTGGCGTTTGGTGATCATAGAGCGGTTTTGAGTATAGCATCGAGATCACTTACGCCCATAAGTAATCTGAAGTTTAGCATTGATTAACATTGTTCTTGCGGCTTCCACTAACGTTCGGTTTCGTCTTTCGACAACTCCGTTTTGTTCAGTAATGCGTGCAATAGATGTTTGATCTTTGTCAATTCCCACTTTCTCATAGAATTCACGAAGGGTTTTGTTAACAAATTCAGTTCCTTTGTCTCTGCATTACGATGATTCCGAGCGGTGTTGCGGTGAACACGTATTTTTGAGAAAGGTGATGATCATTTGTGGAGCTTGGTCTTTGCTACGAAGAAAGTAGACCCAAGTCCATTGAGAGTAGTCATCAACAATTACTAAGATGTAGCGTTTGCCATTGATCGTTTTGCAGCGCGCAAGATCGGGCCACACAAATCCATGTGAAGAAGATGAAGCACATCTTTGAGAGCGTGTTCCACCTTTGAAGGAAAATGAGCACGAGTGCTTTTCCCTTGTTCACAAGCCGAGCAAAGGTGATCTTTTGAATACCGGAATCGTGGGAGTCCTTCAACTAGTTTGTGGCGAGCAAGGTTGGTGATGGTTTGAAAGTTTAGATGTGAGAGCAGCGATGCCATAGCCAGATTTTGTTGATGTTGCCTTAGAAAGTAAGCAAATGGGAGAGGAAGCAACCATGTCTTGCATAGAGATAGTGTAGAGACTAGAATTACGCGAGCGAGACATAAGGTCATTTCCTTGTAGATCACGAATGAAACAAGTTTTCTCCCGAAAGCAACCTCCAAATCTCCATCACAAAATTGACCTCTGAAAAAGACATTGTGACGAGGCCTTCCACATAGTAAACCCTGCTAATTTCGATGTTCCCATTGATATAGTCTCCGTAGCCCATGATAGGTGTGAAGTGATCATTCCCGAACTGGCGGTGCCAATGAACTTTGCAATAAAGTTTGATAACAGTTTAAGATTGCTGTCATGTGTCGGGAACATCCGCTATCAACAATCCAGAGAATGATTTGTATCACCCGTTCACTGCCACTGAGGCGACACGGATGGAATAGAAGTAGATGTGGAACCCGAAATGTTAGAGGGTTCCATAGCAATTATAGTAGATATACACACATCAATAGCTTTAGGTATCCACTTAAATCCTAGTGTGTTATATATCCATTTCCGCCATCTATAACTACTCTTTGCTTTAGTCTTAGTGAATTCACTAGGTGGTACTACATTTCGAGGAGGTGAAACTGAGCTACTGAGGGACAAAGCAATGCGTTTCTTAGAATCTAAAGAAGGCGGTCTACCAAGCACTGACTTAGAAAGATTAGTTGGCCTAGAGGTATTCCGGTTCTTAGGATTCCTTAAGCGAGAGATTATAGCTTTAGCAACACATTTATCATGGCAATCAGAATTCATACTTTTACCACAAAAAACACAAGGTGCATCGGTGAATATCAAAAGTACTTAACGGTTTAGCATTCGTTACATCACTATTTCTATTACATTTGCTAGACGCAATATCTATAGTGGAGGAAGCGTGTGTCTTATTCAGAGTCCTAGGGTGTTCTTCTACTTTAGCATTCTTGATTGATCTTTTCTTAGGTCGCAACTTCCTATTCTACGATTGAGTGCTCTTAGGTCGTGAAGTGCGGACGTTTGGAAAAGGCTCAACTATTCTGTTTCAAGATAGAAGGAAGCACGTTAGCTACTTGTGATTTGGCAGTAGAGATTCTAGGTGCATGAGTACTAAGTGTTACGGGGCTAATCTCTTAATGATTGTTGGCGGAAGTTGTTCATACTTTCCTAACATTTCTCTTAACTTGATGATAGTGTGAATCGGATCTTGATTTTCGACCGAACATTTCGGCAAAATGCATAACTTCTTTAGTGTGTGCAAGATAATGATCAAGTTCATTTGATGCTTCATCACGAGTCTTTTTAAGTAAATCAAATATGACACCATATTCCTTTTTAACTTTTACAAGTTCTTGTTCATATTTTGAGATTTGACACTTGAAAGACACGTTTTGATCATCCTGTTGCTCAATTTTAGAATCGAGAAGGTTTTACGCATGGCTGGTTGATTTTGTTTTGAAAAGCAATTTGTTGATCGTGAATATCTTTTTGACACCAATTAAGGCGACGTATTGCATTTGAAAGTTCGTTTGACAATCGTTTGTTTTCAACTTGATTAAGGACTCGATCAAGCACATTATCGGTGTTCTCAACATTTACCACGAACAAGTATCGGCGCCAGAGATATTATCAAATGCATATGACAAAGAATTCAATAACACAACATTTTGAACATCATACGGATAACATCTTCCAAGAGTCGATCAACATCTTTTCTTAACATTTTCTTTTTACGTTTAGTGATTGAAATAGATGTTTCGCTTTCTAAAACGTTTTTCATGACCCCAAGTTCCTTATGAAAATCCTTTTCCCAGGCAATTGCACAACTTTTCAAGGTTTTAACATTAGGTAAAAGATTTTTCTGAAAAATGTCTCTTTGTTCTCGCGCCAGAGGCGATTGAAAATGTTCAATTTTGATTTCAGGTCGATATTCTATCTCATGTTGTAAAATTTTGAGGCCATGAAAATGTCAAAATATCGAAGAATTTTTCGATTTTCGGGTTGTGAGTTTACTTCACTAATGGAAGGTAAAGGACCATAAGTTTGTGCAAAGTCCGTTTTGGGATTAACAATAGAAGACTCTGTGTTGATGATAACTCTTGGTGTGTTAGAAGAATCCGTTGGTGTGGCGAAAGTGACCGGTTTTGAATAATTAAAAGGTTTGTTGTAAACAACAGTTTTAATTTTGATGACTCTCGTCTTACATCTAATTCCTCTTGGCGATGATATTCAACAACATTCATAACAAGAATTATCAATTTTATATTACGCCTTTGGAAACTTGGGATTTGGTTTGAATGTTTTGGTTGAAAGCTTAGGTTTGTGTCAAGATTGGTCCATATCCATTTGGATTTGGTTTTAAAGTAAACTTTTCAATGGTTGTGACCGACTCGCCATGTTTGTAAACAACAGTTTTAAACTCTTTAAGTTTGTTTTGCAAGCCGATGATTTCTTCAAGATGATCATCTATTCGTTTCGTTGAATGCTTTTTGTATGCAGAGAACTGTTTTTGACAAGTTAACAACTCAGCCTTAGCTTTTTGATTTTCCAAGGTGAGGGCGTTAATTTGCTTTTTATGTTCATGTTTCAGTTGTTCTATTTGAGACAACAAAGCATTCTTTGAAGCGGCTAGATCCATCACATGCGTTCTAAATATTTTTCGTTTTGATAAGATTTGGCAAAGGTTGCTTCAAAACCGTTTTCACGTTTTCTTGAGTTTTGAAAAAGTTGAGTTGCTTTTGTAAACATTCAAAATCCTTTGTTAACAGTGCATTATTACTTTTCAAGTCCTGATTTAATGCAACACATGCTTCAATTTGGGATTGTTGGTCTTGATAAGAACAAAATGCGGATGGGGCAAAGGTTCATCTTGTTCAGCGTGAGTCACAACATGATCATTATTTAGATCCTCAAGTATGACCACGGAGTCAATTTGATTATCAAGGGAAACCGGTTGGTCATCTTGATCGTCAAATATAACTACGGAGTCTAGTTGAAAATCGTCGGAATGAGATGTGGATGGCTCATTTTGAACATTCGAGCCTTGGGATCTGCGGATGTTGGCGGATATGAGATCGAGATAAATATGGTTTGTTCGGTGCACGAGACAAGCCATCGTGTCATCTTTGGGCATGTCACTCATGTGTATGCTGTGCATATTAGCCATCAACATACTTGTTGCATTGGCGCAAGTCCTCCATATCATCATCGAGTCGGCATTTGCCATAAAGCTCTGTTCTTTGTGCGTGAGAGTTCCACCGCTTCATCCTTAAGAGCCAAAAGAGAGCCTCAAATAAGCTGCCCTTAGTCCTTGGCTTTGGGCATGCATTAGCCAGTGTCCCTTCTCATTGCGGTTTAGCATCGAAGACCATTCAACCCATCTTTGAGCATTTCCTGTTCCACCACTTGAGCTGTTGTTATTCCTACCCACATTAAACCCTTGACCACCGCCCATCGGCGACCATAATCACGATTACGAACTTCAACCGTCCATTGTTCACACGGCTTGAGTCCGTGTGTTAGATGAGGAGCGAATACGATTGTTGGATTTGTTGGTATAACGGCTAAAGGCATTAGCAATCATAGCAAATCCTTGTTGCAATGCTTCGTACGGATCGGATTCCTCGGTCGCTTCAGCGACATATGCTTGAGCATTGTTGTTGTATGGAACCAATTGATTTTGTTGAGGTTGTTGTTGTGAAGGTGTGTTTGTAGCATTTGGTTGAGTTCTTTGGTTGAGGAGAATAACGGTTTTGAGCATATAAGGCAAGTTGTTGTTGATTTTTCGGATGTGTTGGTGGAGCAATTTGAGCACGGAGAATCCTTTCTCGATCAACTTCCTTTTCATGAGGTTTCAAGTAATCTTACAACAATCCGTAGGTAGAATGATGCATGTTCTTCTGACGGAGAAAAATGACATACTTCTCCCATTCAGGACCAAGACTACTCAGGAACTTAGTATTCAACGCAATTCTTGGCATGATGATGTTGTGTTTATCCAAATCATTGATGATGTCAGAAAATCTATGATGATAGGACTCTAGTGTCTCTCGAGGTTCAATCATGAAGTGTTCATAAGCCAAGTAAATTTTGGATTCCAAATCCTCCTGATTGAGTACTGATCCTTCCATAAGAAGACGAATATGATCCCACATTTTTTGCGATCTTTTGAGCATCAACACTACGAAGAATTGGGTTTGGTAATCCTAAGAGGATGTATTCCATTGCAAGTTCATCAGCTTTATAGTGTAGAAGTTCGTGGGATTTAAATGCACTGCTTGATAGCAATGTTGGTTTGTTCATCTCTTGGTGGAATGGCATTTGGATCTCGGGTACAATGATAGTAGGCATCTCAAATGGACCTTCTAAGATAACCTTCTTTAAGAACTTTCCATGTGGCTTCTTTAGATCACAAAACCTAAAGAACCTTATCACCCATTGATCATAGTTTCTGGAGTGAGCATTGGAGGTCTATCAAGTGATCCGACCTCATGAATTGATTGTTGTTGCTTAGCTTCACACATCTTTGCAAACCAAGTGGGTTCCTTCATAGTGTTCCTTGATGGATGTTGATTGAATTCATTTGTGTGCGGTTGAACTTGAGGACTTGGTGGTGGTTGAACCATATGAGGTTGTGGATTTCGACAAGTTGTGGGTATGTTGTTGATTAAATTGTTGTTGATAAATTGCTTGTTGTTGATTCCATTCTTGATGTTGTGGACTTAGTTGTTGTTGTCGTTGAGGATAAGTGTAAGGGAAATAGTTAGAGTATGGTGGTTGTGACATGTTGAAAAACTTGTGTGGTAAAATGGATCTTTGTAGTCGAATGAACCTTTGTTGATGAAGTGTCCTTAGACGTAGAAAAGACAAGAGCCAAGTAGCACTTATCGTAAAACACCAAAGTTCGCGTAACAATGAGGAGTTACGCGTAGGTTTTAGCTTCACGGCGTAAGTAGGATAAAAGCACTAAAGTTATCGTAGAGACAAAAGTTAGGCGTAGAAAGTTAGGCGAGGATTACCTTATCGTAGACCTAAGTTTGGCGTAAAAGTGAATCTTATGCGTGGATTTCTCTGGCGTAAGCTTATGCTTATCGTAATTTTAGGGTTTTTAAATGATCTTTACACTTCACGATTGCAAAAGATATCCAAAGTCGACGTATTTTCAGACTTATCCAAGTAAGAAAACATGGAATAAACCAGGAAAATGAAGATCAAACCAAGGAAAATCTTACAGCGTAATTTAGGGTTTTGATACTGCGTAGGATTACTCGTAACTTTGATTTTGCCCAAATGTGTTTCTAAACCCGATTTTTGTTATGGAATAGCTTCAATAGTACCAAAAGAACACAAAAGTGTGTATTTTGATGTACCAAAGCGCTAAGCGGGTTCGCAGCGTGAGCGACACCCACGAACAAAAACAAGCTTAAAACGTAAAATCCGCGCGTAAAGTTTGAAACTTTTTGCCAAAACAAGTATTTTAACACCTCAAAACATTGAAAGTACAAGAATCTTGGATTAAAAGTGTAGCGAGTTTTAAGATAACCAAAGATTCGTTATCTTTACGGCGTAAGACCAAAACCAAAACTTCAAAAACAAACGAGTACACCTAACTATTTGGCGATTGATACCCTTTGTTAGGTCACTAGTTTTACAACACAAGCATAAGAGAAGAGATAGAGGAGAAGGATGAACAAGCTATCCAAACACACATATACATTATAATAAACACGGTTAAGAAGAGTGTGAAAGAAGAATAACGAACAACCAACCTTCAATGAAGGTTATTACATGTTTTATATAGGCAAGGAGCTAGGGCAACACTCCCTCTCCTTCCCTATTCCTTATTGGGCTTGGGCCAAGCTTATGGGCCTTCTACATAAGCTTGACCTTAAAAAAACATAAAGGCCATAATAAAGCTACCTATTACATATGAAATATAAATACTTGAAATACTGTTTAGGAGTGATTCCAACAGAATTAACTACCCAATTAATTACTAATTAAGACTAAGATCCATCTTGCACTCCTACTTAATTACCATAGGTTTGACCAGTGCGTAAAAAAATAGGACAAAAGGTAAGCGACGAGCGTTAATTGCATAATGCAACTCTTAGATTTATGAGACTGATCAAGACATTAGTAAACAAGTAATAATGTTAATAGCATGTTTAGTTCTCATCTTACCTGGGTTCAAGTTGACCAAGCCAACTCGAAATAAGTCGACCAAGTATGAACGTGTTAAAATAACCGGTCGATGACAAAATAATAATTACGATGGGTTGGAAAGGCCCTTAGGTCTGACCAAGGAAGTCAATCCAAATGCACCTGTTCATAGTTGGATGTCATAGACTTAAAATTAACAAATAGGTATGCACATATAAATGTGTTAAAAGTTGTGTACAAAGAAGCATGCAAAACAACTTTGTAACACTTATTTTAAAAACTTTTGGTAATGACACTGTAGTGATCATTATGGTTCACGGTAGCTCAATGAGCGCGAGGCAGAGGACGGTGGTATTTGAAAATGATAACCTAGACATCCTTTCGGTGTGAATGTGCGCACCTCTTTGAGCCCCCTTTTGAGTTTGTTCTAGTGGGTGAGCCGTACATCCCAAATGTCCATAGCGTCTAGTTTTTACATTCTTGAAAACGTGTTTCATATATTAGGTCACTTTATTTTACAAAAACGATTTTTCACTAATCAAATAGCAGGTCACAATGAGCATGATATTTAGGCGTGTAAATAAAGACCAATATTGATGTTATGGTTTCGATATGTATTATTCCATATTGCATACAATTAGGTGTCTAAGCAAGTAACAATAATGCACATAATGAAATCACAAACATATAAACATAAACATCAATATATAACCACATATTGTTCCGAGTTCTCTCGCGAGTCTTCCCCAAAAGGAGAACCATAAGACCGTCACTAGGTGTAATACCTAGATCACCCCATACATCGCAAAAAGTAATTGAGTGGGTCTTGTGGCCGGAAAACACATAAAAACGCATGGCAATCTCAATTAACAAGTAATTACGCAATTTTATATATTTAATAAACAATATGTAATTCTAATTATCACTATAATTCTAATTAACAATTAATTAATTCTAATTAACATTTAATTCTAATTAGCAAGTAATTCTAATTAACATGTAATTCTAATTAACAATTTAATTCCAATTAACAAAGTAATTCAAATTAACAAGTTAATTCCAATTAGCAAAGTAATTCTAATTAAAAAATTAATTCTAATTATCAATACAATTTAATTTGTGTGTGACTAGTTATTTTTTATTAAAAATTGACAAGTATTGCATATAGTTGTCAAAACAAAATAAAACAAATAACTAAATTAGGTTTCATACAGCCTTTTAAACATGTTTATTAATAAAAAAAAACGTGTAACCCATAATCGCAAAAACGAGATGACTCGTGATGCCGCTGTTGGGATTTTAGAACTAAGTTAACCAATTAACCTCTACGAGTACGCAACGGATATGGATCTAGTAATTGCAATTAGGTTAAACATATAATTAATAAACATTAATAAATAAAAGGAAAAATAGAAAACCTAACCTTTGGCGATTAATTGAACGCAAGTGAACGAACAAAAAAACCATAAGAAACCCAAAGTATCTAAAGTAGATACCTCTACGAGTATCACACAACAACATTAAAAGCAACGTTCGATATGAGCTAGTCGAGAACGTAAACACAATCAACAACTTCAATACTTGAATAACATGAACAAGAAAACCCCAAGAACATCTTATATCTTTTCTGTCCAAGAACTAATTACTGCCCGAGATCAAAACTGAGTTCCATTCGATATCGGACAAGATTTGTCTAATATCATCCTTAGTTTTGCCCGAGATCTCAGCCACAAACAGAAACACAAAACCCATTGCTGCCAATCTAGTTCGACATTGAACAGGTTACAAGAAACACCAATTTGTACAAAACCTAAACTACTTGAATCAATGAATTAATGCAAGTTAGGAATTGAACAAAACAAAACAAAACTAATCAGTTTTATACAAACTGGTCAATAAAGAAACCAGTAGTGTGGATCGGATTTTAAGATTTTTAGGGATATATAAATCGCATGTCATTGGATGCATGTGGATGCATGTGATTTCTGACTTTAAGGGATATCATATATTCGTATGTTACATAACAGAGAGGTGTAGAATGCGTTTGATTTTATAGCAAAAACACACGCCCGTTTGTCTTGGGTTTTTTCTTGATCGACAAGCAACAAGCCCAATTCAATCCCTTGCATGCCCGACCGGTTGGAACCCAAGGCCCAAGGCAGTCCAATATACGACCTAAATAAAGAATGGATCAAGTCCATGGATCGTACAATGAAACGGGTCAAGCTCATGCATGTATATCGGGTTATATATTCAAGTATGTATACGTTCGACACGTACTCTCGTGTTTATCGTGTGTGCCCCCATAGGCTCACACAATTTTAGTGTTTACGCGTGTTTTAAACTCCCACAGTCCAACACCTAGTAACAGTAAGGATTTTTCTGTCGGTCAACCTTCATATGTAGGTGCTGTTAAACATAAGATGGAGTACAAACAAGTCGTAGAAGAGAATACTAATCCCCCTTTAGTTCTTGATGAGTCTTGTCTTCTACAATATGACTACTCATTAGCTTTGAAGGGGAAGGTATCGGATTTTGGTCTACTAACTTATTTGAAGATGGTCTTGATCAAGGAGGGTTTCGATCATTTTAATTTTAAATCCTTAGGAGGATTTTGGGTCCTTATTGAATTTCGTACTAAAGAGGTGTTGGAGAATTTTCAATCTCATATTGGAGTCGGTTCGTGGTTTTTTTCTTTAGAATATGCATCCAACTCTTTCGTGATTGATGAGAGGGTTGTTTGGGTGGACATTGAGGAAGTTCCTATGAAGGTGTGGACGAACAATACGTTTAATAAAATTTCATCTAAATTTGGAGAATTATTATTCGAGGAGGATAAAGAGAATATGTCTTTGTACAGTAAGAGGATACGTATCAAGACAAAGCTGGAACAAAACATTTTCGAGACTTTTAAGATCATTGTCAATGGGAATTTTTTTTGGATTCGTGCTAAAGAGGTCAGTGGACGGGTTCCTGATTTTTTGGAAGAAGAAGAAGGGGAGGATGAGTCCGATGATGACACATTAGATAATGAGTTTGATGGAGATAAAAACGAAGATGATTTGTATGCTCACTTTGAAGGTGATGGTGATATAGATGCGGTTCCAGAAACGAATTTTAGTCAATCCTATGAGGCGCCTAAACGAGGCATCGAAACTAGAATTGAAGAGGGAGAGATATAATTTGATGGCCCATTTCATATTTATGACCTGTTACAAAAGAAACCTTGTAGTAATAATAAGGAAGAGGTGTAACCTCCCGCCTACTCAGACCACAATATTGTCCGATTTGCCCGCAGGCTCACGAATTTGTTTTTGTGGCCTCATGTAAAGACTTCCTGGCAGGTCACCCAAGCCAGTACTACTCTCACATGAGCATGCTTAACGGTTCCTAAGAACTCCACCCGAGAGAACAAAAACGCGTTGTATCATTGTAAGGCGAATGTTATCTTATGAACCCAACATCTCTCCAGGCCACAGCCGATGTGGGATTTGCCTAGGGTGTTACAAGAGGAGTATTCCAATGCTACTTTGAAGTACCTTCCAGGTTTCACTCCGGTGGATGACGTGGAGGAACAGGCGCCTAAACAGAAGATTATCACAAGGTAATGTCACTGAGGATAATAGTAACAGGGGTGTGTCACAATCAAAGGAGGAAGATAAATAATCTCATTGTTCAGGTCACTTTAGACGTACAGTAGGCCCTCAAACAGGTGGTTCTATATTGCAATTGTTGGATGATTTGGTAAAGGTGGGCCAAATAATGGGATACAAGATGGATGGGTGTGTTAGTAATATAGAAGAAATTATTAATATTCGTGGAGAAAACGAGTCTTATCAATGAATTTCCCAATTCTTAATATTCAAGGACTCGCCCATAAGGATAAAAAAGGATGGGTTAAGGAGTTATGTAATAAGAACAAGGTGAATTTTTTGTCACTTCAAGAGACAAAAATGGAGACACGATTGATAATTTTTGTATTAAGGATTGTTGGGGTAATTTTTCTTTTGAGTTTGAATGTGGCCCTTCCCTAGGTAACTCAGGTGGTATCCTTTGTGTTTGGGATCCTAGGATGTTTCGTAAACATAATTCTACGATTTTAGATTATTTTGTTGCTATTCAAGGTGATTGGATTCCTAATGCTAAAAAGTATCTTATCATCTCCGTTTATGCTCCTCAAGAATTCTCTGAGAAGAGAATGTTATGGTCTTATTTAAATCATGTGATTGATAGATGGAGTGGTGAAACCATCTTAATGGGAGATTTTAATGAAGTTCAGTATAAAGAAAAAAGTTTTGGCACTATTTTCAAGAATCATAAATCCGGTAATAAAATGAGGAGGATGTGATTTTAGGAGGATGTGCTTTTATTTCATCAGGCGGCTTGGTGGAAGTTCCATTAGGAGGATGTGCTTTTACGTGGTGTCATAAATCCGGTAATAAAATGAGTAAGTTGGATCATTTTTTGATTTTGGAAGGTCATATGGGATCATGTCCAAATATTACGTCTATTACTATTGATCGTTTTTTATAGAATCATAGACTTATTCTATCACGAGAGGTGTGTTATGATTATGACCCATTCCATTTCAGATGTTTCATTATTGGTTCGAATGGGAAGGAGTTGGTAAGTTTATTGTAGATACTTGGAGTAACACAAATATTTCAGATAATAATGCTATCACAAAGTTCATGAAGAAGTTGAGATATTTGAAGGTGCATATTCAATTGTGGGTTAGAGATAAAAAAAGAAACCGCAAGTATGAAAAAGTCAAATTTGAAAGGTATGCTAAATGATATTGATCTTTTAATCGATGATAAAAAGGTGGAACATGAATTACTAAATAAGAGGGTGCATGTTATGAATTCGCTTCATGATCTGGAAAAGTTAGAGGCGATGTAGATAGCTCAAAAAATTAAGATAAATTGGTCGATTGAAGGGGATGAAAATTCTAAATATTTTCATGGTATGCTTAATAAGAAAAGAAATCAACATGCTATTTGTGGTATTTTAACTGAATGTATTTGGATCGAGGATCCAAATTCAGTTAAGAACGAGTTTTTTTTTTTCATTTTAAGGAACGGTTCGATAGTCCATGTTTGTCTAGATTAATGTCGGATATGGTTTTTCCGAATAGACTTAGTGCAGAGTAGAATCTTGATTTAGAAAGGAACGTTTCGAAGGAGTAAATTAAAAGAGCGGTGTGGGACTGACATATAGATAAGTCTCCTGGCCCGATGGCTTTACGTTTGGATTTTATAGAAGATATTGGGATACTATCGAAAAAGATGTTGTTGATGCGGTGTCTTATTTCTTCACAGTAGGTGCGTTTCCTAAAGGTGGTAATGCCTTCTTTTATCACTTTGATTCCTAAAATGCAAGAAGCTAAAGTAGTTAAAGACTATAGACCGATTAGTTTGATTGGTAGTATGTATAAGATCATTGCTAAAATCTTGGCAAATCATCTTGTCGGGGTATTTGGAGATTAAGTTAACGAAGTTCAATCCGCGTTTATTGCTAATAGACAAATCTTAGATGGTCCTTTCATTATTGATGAATTAATTCATTGGTGTAAATCTAAGAGAAAGCAAATGATGATTTTTAAAGTTGATTTTGATAAGGCTTACGATTCGGTTAGATGAGATTATTTGGATGATGTTCTAAATAAGTTTGGTTTTGGTTCGAAATGGAGAGATTGGATTCATAATTGTTTGCATTCTTCTAAAGCTCTATCCTTGTGAACGGGAGTCCTACATGAGAATTTCATTTTCGAAAAGGTCTTAAACAAGGTGACCCTTTATCCCCGTTTTTTTTTATTAATTATGGAGAGCCTTCATCGTTCCTTTCAAAATGTGGTGAATGAAGGCCTTTTCATAGGAGTTTCGGTTATTTCTTCATTACATTTATCTCACTTATTTTATGCGGATGACGTTATTTTATAGGAAAATGGTCCGAATCCAATATCAATACTATTGTTCAAGCATTGGAGTTTCTACAAGGCATCGGGTCTTCGTATGAATTTACATAAAAGTAAATTAATGGGTATAGTTGTTAATGATGAGTAGTTTCTAGAGCCGCGATCAAGATGGGGTATAGTACCTTGAAGAAACCTTTATCATATCTTGGTATTAAAGTGGGTGGTTCGATGTCTCGTATAAAGTCTTGAGATGAGATTGTGGACAAATTACATTCTCGTCTCTCTAAGTGGAAGATGAAAACACTTTCTGTTGGAGGTAGGTTAACTCTTCTTAAATCGGTGTTGGGTTCGACTCCCATTTATTATATGTCTATGTATAAAGTTCCATCTCAAGTCCTTAAATGTTTAGAAGATATTAGACGTAATTTTTTCATTGGAGCCGATCCAAAGGAGAATAAGATGGCGTGGTTTAAATGGAGTAGATTTTTGGCGTCCAAAGATAAAGGAGGGTTGGGGGTTTCAAGTTTCTTTGCGTTAAATAGAGCTTTATTGTTTAAATGGACGTGGCGTTTTCATAACGATATGAATGCTCTTTGGTCTAGATTCATTTGTGCCCTGCATGGTAACAGTGGAGGTATTGATATGCGTCCGAAACTCTCTTATTCTTCTTCATGGATGAGTATTGTGACCAAATTTAGCAAGCTGAGAAATAAAGATATTGATTTGTTGAGTTTTATGAATAAAAAGGTTGGTAATGGGTTAGAATTGAATTTTTGGGAGGATGTATAGATGGGTGACAAGAATTTTAACTCTAGATTTCCAAGAGTCTATGCTCTCGAATCCGACAAGAAGCTTACATTGGCGATTAAAATGAATCATAATGACGTTGCTTTCTCTTTGCGTCGTTTGCCAAGGGATGGAGTGGAGATGGAATAGTTTAGATCGTTAAATTCGATTCCAGAAGGTGTAATGTTGCCCGATACGAATGATAGAAGGTTTTGGTCCCTTGTGGGTTCGGGCGAGTTCTCGGTAGCCTCGGTTAGAAATTTTATCGACAATCATATGTTAATAGGCTCTCCTCATAATACGCGTTGGATCAAAGCGGTTCCTATAAAAATTAATATCTTGGCGTGGAAAGTTCGGTTTGATTTTTTACCTAATCGGTTGAACTTGTCTCGTAGAGGTATTGAGATTCAATGTATTATTTGCCCGATATGTAATAAGGAGGTTGAATCCACGAGTTACATATTCTTTGCTTGTTCGTTGGTGAGATATATTTACCGTAAGATAGCTTCATGGTGGGAGTTAACATATTCGGATTTCTACTCTTATGAAGAATGGTTCGAATGGCTTCTTTCGCTCAGAATGAGTTCGAAACAAAAAGACATGCTGGAAGGGATCTTTTATGTTACGTGGTGGCTTGTGTGGAATCATCAGAACAAGTCCCTCTTCGATTCAAAGAGTCCTGCTAAGACGATTATTTTTTATGTTCTAGTTTCATGATCGTTTTATTAGTGTAGATATAGATGCAAAGCTAGATTTAGTTGGTTAGAGTGGATAAAAATTCCGAATCGTATTTCTTTATAACTTTTTCTAACTTCTTGCTAGTTTTAATATTAATCCGTCGTTACAAAAAACATAACGCTCATAACACAACCTAGACTTGAACATTGAACAAATATATATGTAGAGTGTACTTAACTATTTTGCATTTTTGTTAAACGAAAACGAAAATAAGTTACACCTTAATAAATGCAAAAAGGAGGTAATATAGTACGTTACGCATAGCAAGAAAAAGAATCAAGTAACGTGGGACGACCGGAACTGGCGATTGGCGTCGGTGAGATTCCCGGGGCCCCCGGAGCCAGTAACACCCCCACCGACTCCTTTCTGACTTTCATTTGTTTATATAAAAATCAATTATTTAATAATAAATTTCATTTATTCCAGTAGATAACCAAACTATTCCCATCTTATTTATTAAAGTTTCCATTAATTCCAACGGATAACAAACTATTTTCCATTTGGATAACATAGCCACGTATACTTATACAAAAATCTTGCCCTATAAAATACCTAAACACATTAACAACCAAATCATATATCTAAACTCTTGCACACACACAAAGTAAAGAAAAAAATCATATCATTTAATTTCACTTAACAAACAAAAATGGCTATGCAAACTTCATTTTCATCTTCATTGTTTACTTCACCAAGTTTCAACACCAATTCTAACAAATCATCGTCACGATCATTTCCAAGTAGTGTACAATATAAAAGATCGACAATCTCAGCTGCTTACGCGACAGCCGAAAGAACATCAACGGAGACATTGTTACGTAGTTCTAGTTCCTCGTCCTTGTACGATGTACTTGGAGTTCGAGTTGGAGCTGATACGCGAGAAGTGAAAGCTGCTTATCGTAAACTAGCTAGGGTTTTGCATCCTGATGTTGGAAGTGGCGACTCATCGGCTGATGAGTTTATGAAAGTCCATTCCGCTTATACTACGCTTTCTGATCCTGAAAAACGAGCGGACTATGATCGGACTTTGTTTCAAAGGCGAGTAGTGAGAAGCTCGTCTCCCTTGAGATCTGCTAGTGGTTATAAAAGCCGAAGATGGGAGACCGATCAGTGCTGGTAGATATAAAAAATGTTCACACTTTCACAACATTGGCTACCATTATATGGACGTGTCGGTATATGTTGTATCACTGTAATTTGATCGATGTTTTAGAGATCATAGTTGAGGTTGTAAATATGGAGGAACCTGTCTCACGATACTTTGATCGATTTTTAAGACATAGTATTTCATTTGGAGATTAGAGTTTCATTTCATGTATGTTAGTGTTCCTCTAGTTGAATAACTTATTATTAATGTTATTGTTTGCATATTTTAGATTTCGAGTATGTATAACTTTTGTGTCTCTTTTTGTTATCATTTAATTCGAGAGCACGAAATATAGATTCTCTTTTCTTGTTTATGAGTTTAGTTTTTATTCATTATCACCAAACGTAAGTTTTAATAGAATAGTTTGCTTAGTGTCATGTTTTTAAATTGGTTATTAATCTTAAGATGTATAGCACAGCGTAAACACGTCAAGAGAGCAGGTTTACAACATATCATTTACATAGAGTGTAACTATTATTAGAATGAATTATTGAAATTGTTTATACAATTAAAAAAAGAAAAGAAAAAGAAAGATTTACTTTAAGGACTAAAAGTTTAATAAGTTTGGACTTTTATACGTGTTGTTGCATGCCGGCAGGTCCCATAGATAGCATTGGTCCCGGATGTTGACAATTAAGGTCGGTTTAATATTCATGTCGATAGACAATACGTTACGATATATCTTCTCATCCAATCCAAAATAGACATCTCCAAAATTATAAAAATTCTCATCCAATCAAATAATACTTGTACTTGTTCTAAAAATGATCGAAGCTTCGGTAAGATTTGAACTTACAGTTGGAAAATTGATTGTAGTATATAACGAGAGTCTTAGAAAGCGCGATAGCTTGTTGGATTGGTTTTAAAGAACCTAGCTGTTAAGCCTAGGGACTAATTTCAAGTTGCTATAGTTAGCAATTAATTTTACAGGACTTACCTTGCAATGCCCCATAAACTTTAGGGACTATTTTTGCCAAGTTGTGAAACTTTGCATTTAATGTTTGGACTTACTTTGTCACTTGACGAACTCAGTATTTTTGCCAACTTGGAAAACTTTGCATTTAATGCTTGGCTTTGTTTTCTTCCCCGACAATTAGTATATATATATAATTTAGCTCGTAAAGTAAACTTGATTAATGCTGTAATAGTATATAATCTCTTGAAACTTTTAGCAAGAACTTTGAGATCAAAATCTCTTATATAAGTATTCTTGCACGCAGGGACGAAATCAGGAGGTTCCCGCGGGTGCTCGTGACCTCTATGGATTTTTTCGATGTAATGTATATTTTTGAAAAAACACAATTTTTTTTAAATGCATCTTAAATGCACCGGGTCCATCGAAATGTGAATCTATATTACGGTTTCAAAAAAATTGTGCACTAGGTCATATTTGGTTCTGTTTCTGTCCCTGCTGGCACACACGACCGAATACAATTTAGATGCAGGTATATGCATTTCACATCTTGAGAATGAGGGATGTTATAAAAGGAATTTGCTTAGTAGTTTAGGTATTTCGTCTTGCACTCTTATGTTGGTTCGTCTTCCGAGATGGTCTAGCTTATGGCCTTCATTAAACAGTTGGTCCTGTGTTGTATTAATTTGGTGTTCGTTTTTTTTTCCTAGGCCGGTATTGTCGATTGCGCGCAGCTTCTTTGTTTATTCTAGATTTGTAACTATCTTTTGCAATTTTATTTGTTCTCGCTTGGCCTGAACGATTTAGCAATCCGATCATTCTGGAAGATTTTAAACTTCAATTATCTACGTAGAAACGTCAGCTAATTAAGAAAATGAAGACTAAAAGTCTAGTCCATTGAATATCTCAACTGCCGTGGTGTTTTAAAAGCTTCTAGTAGTTTAATTTAAAAATAAATTTAGAAAGGTTTGGACTTTTCAATTGTTCAGAGTCACCTTGTATGTGACATGATGTGAGGTGGTCCATTGGAAAAAATGGACGTCGTTATTAAAAGAGATAGTGATATAGGAACCCTCCTTATATTGTCACATCATAGGGTTTTGGTCAAATCGTGCAACCCGCAACCCGCGATACATACCGTATAATCTAACAATGCGTACAATTATTGCAAACCCTCTCTATAAGAGGGTGTGGATAACTTACCCCTTATTAAAAAGGAAGGCGACATAATACAAAGTTTTACAACTTAAAAATAGTGGACAATATTTTAAAATAATATTGCAATATAAAATATTTGCAAATTCCTTCAAAATAGACTTGCGAAAAAGTAAAGATTATTTTTACAAAACTAATGGTGTCATTATAATTATCTAGATATTTAACTTAGTATAACAGTAATAAGACCAAACCAAAACTATCTCTCACATCGTTAATTTAACGCCACATCAGCATTCATTTTCCTTAGACACTACCCTCTTTTTTTATTATATATAACTTAGACTAATAGTAATAAGATCAAACTTAGACCAAACACTCATGGTAAGGAGACCAACCCCCTTTTTTTATTATATCGCAAACAAACAAAATGTACAGTAATAAATTTTAAAACACCAATTTTCATTTATAAATACTCATTTTCACCTAAGCAAATCACATACATTTAACACAGATCACAATTTCAATACATTTTTTCTTTACAAAAACCATGGTGCGTAATCTCACACACACTGTCGAAGAAGTCAATGATGACGTTCAGAAACTGATTGACGGCGATAACATTCGCAAGGAAAAAATTTACGAGTTATCCGAGATGTTTAGCTAAGCAAGAACCACGAAGGAGGATATGAGGAAACAATACGCTAAGTGCAAAGACATTTCGTCTGAAAGACATTATGCCATTGACAAATTTTTAGCCGAGGAAAGTTGGAAAGATTACGAGATTCAGAAAACATTTTGGAGATGTGTGTCTCAAATACAAGATAACGTAAGTTACAATATCCGTTGGATGCACAAGGAAAACATTATAGGTGGTTCGGTTTCACAGCAGCTTCATCAGTATAGGGTAGATGAAGATGAATCGGTTGATGAGCATGGATTTACTGCGAGACAACATCATCAGTGGATGCAAGATGAAGAGGCTTTAAGAGAAATAGAGGAAGAACAAGAATGGGTTGATGCAGAAAACGCAAAGCGTCAACAAGAGTTGTATAAGGATTATTCTGAATATGATTTTTCATGCAGGGAGTCTCCTGAATATGATTCTGCGTGCGGAGAGTATTCAGATTCATCTATGGCTGAAGAACTTATGTGTCCTCTAATTCTTATCGTATTGTATTTTAGTTCGTATTTTAGTTCGTATTTATTGTGTTGTAATTTTAATTTATGTTTAAATAAAATGTGTTTGTATTAAGTTTATGTTGGGGTGTTTTTTGTTGTTTTCTTTTCAAATCGTTCGATCCATTAACGAGCCAAACCAATTGGGCGTGTGTGGGTTGGGGGTGGGGGGATGGGTGGACTCCTATTATGTTCAGCCTTACTATATTCATTCATATGCTAAAAAGGTAAAATCACTTTACCAACAGTACACTTAAATATTCGTAATATAAATTTTGGTCAGATATATGTGGAAAATACTCTGGAACCAGATATATACATCACTACAAAATTTATGACATTTATTCACTAAAACTTATAAAAGTGACTTAAAAAAAAGGCCGTTGTTTATCCCGATCCAAATCTCACTAGACAAACTCCACCACTCCATCCCAAATATCACACACAGGTCTTTATTGACAACCACACCACCACCAAAACCTTAACTCCGACGCTTAAGTCAATCAACAATCAAAATTTTAACCTCTTTAATTTTAATTAACAATCAAATCGCCTCTTATTCAATCAATCAGAGTTGCGATTTGTTTAATTTTGTGTTAAATGTTGAAATTAGTATCTCTATTTGATTGAGTGATCTTGTTTAATATGATTAGCATTAGGCAATCGGTAACGGTTCGGGACCTTATCGATGAGTCGAAAAAACGACTTGTTTTGATGGCGGTCTGTGGTGTTGGATTGTCCTATTTGATGAGATTTATTTATTTTTAATTAGAATTCTGTCTATTGTATTTATTTTACGGTTGTTTGCATTTTGTTAATAGATTGTTGTAAGTAATTGGCGTGGTTTAAGTTTTACTTTGTATGAATAATAGTAATAACGAGTGTGGAAACCCGCGCGATGCAGCGGGATTGCTTTTGTAGACGTGAATTTTGGAACTGATGAATGACCGGAAAATTTGTTTGTCTATTTATTTGGTTAGTCTTTGAAGGACCTACGTTGCAAAGACAATTCAAACCTTAGGGACTATTTTTCGTGGCTGCAAAGGACTTACTTTGCAAGAACACTTAAACCGTAGGGACTATTTTTGCCAAATTGCTATAGATAGCAATTAATGCTACAAACCATAGTTGTCAGGATCCCGATCCTGATCTTAGGATCTTACGATTCTACGATACTGCAAAGCAAAAACGATCCGGATCCTACATAGGATCTTTGCAAGCTTAGGATCTTATAGGATCCCGATCTTACGATCTAATCCGATCCGATCTTACTTTTCTCGGATTACAAACTAAAAATCTACAAATTTATGGGTTGTTTGTTTGTAGAATTCAAAAAACAACATGTTAATCTTTTTAAACATTTTATAATCATAATTTAGGACAACATTTATACGAAACATTCATAGTATTTTATTGTTATAATGTATTAGAATTTGTAGATTTGTATAAAATTACATAAATTATTAAGAAATAACATTAGAGTAGGATCTTAAGATCCCGATCCGATCTTACGATCACGATCTTGCAAAGACGAAAACGATCCTGGGTAGGATCCCGATCTTGACAACCTTGCTACAAACTTTATTTGGTTAGTCCTTGAAGGACCTGCTTTGCAAATACAATTAAAACCTTAGGGACTATTTTCGTGGCTACAAAGGACTTACTTTGTAACGACACTTAAACCTTAGGGACTATTTTTGCCAACTTGCTATAGATAGCAATTAATGCTAAAAGACTTACTTTGTAACGCAACTTAAACCTCAAGGGCTATTTATGCCAAGTTGCTAAACATAGCAATTAATGCACCTACTTTGGGGGAATTGTACTCTCCATCTTTAGTATATATATATAGAATTAGGTAGTGGTTCAATATTGTTTAGATTTAAGGGCGTTTTGTTCCGAGAATTAAGATGTGCGTAGGATGAAAATGTTGTTAGGTTTTTTTTATTATTCTGGTATACGTGTTGCAGAATGACATGTGAATAAGAGTAAATAAGTAAGGACGACTTTTGTATTTAATGGTTGATAACGAGATAGTTAGGTTATTGGAGGTATACTTGTTGCATAACTATATGTGTGCAAAAGTACTGACGAATTTATAGCAAGTATTGTGAATGATCGATATAGATTTATAGCAAGTATTGATAGATAATTGCCCACAACATTTTGCAATTCTATAGGTAATAAACTAAATAAGAATTAGGATGCACAACCTTGAGCCAGACCTTGGTTATGTAAGATTTTTGGAGAAGAATATGGTAACAAGTTACAAGTAGCTATATGTCTATATATGGTACATAGTTAGACTCACACCTTTTGACATTTACCAATTGAATCCGCTAATTATAACGATTCTAGAGGTGTTATTTAATGCTCATGTAAAAGAGAATATAGGAACACACGCTTATTTCTAGAATGGCAAGTTTTAACACCAACCTTTACTATATTTGCATGCGTGTTGATTGTTTGAGCTCACTATCTTGCATAACAACCACATACCACATCATAATGGTTTCGAAATTATGTAAAAGTTGCTTCCACTTTTCCAACTTTTTCTTCTGTGATATTTCATAAGCAAAGTTAATGAGGATAAATTATTATAGCTTTTCATGGTTGATAACGAGATAGTTAGGTTATTGGAGGTATACTTGTTGCATAACTACATGTGTGCAAAAGTACCGACGAATTTATAGCAAGTATTGTGAATGATCGATATAGATTTATAGCAAGTATTGATAGATAATTGCCCACAACATTTTGCAATTATATAGGTAATAAACTAAATAAGAATTAGGATGCACAACCTTGAGCTAGACCTTGGTTATGTATGATTTTTGGAGAAGAATATGGTAACAAGTTACAAGTAGCTATATGTCTATATATGGTACTTAGTTAGACTGACACCTTATGACATTTACCAATTGAATCCGCTAATTATAACGATTCTAGAGGTGTTATTTAATGCTCATGTAAAAGAGAATATAGGAACACACGTTTTTTTCTAGAATGGCAAGATTTAACACCAACCTTTACTATATTTGCATGCGTGTTGATTGTTTGAGCTCACTATCTTGCATAACAACCACATACCACATAATAATGGTTTCGAAATTATGTGCAAGTTGCTTCCACTTTTCCAACTTTGTCTTCTATGATATCCCATAAGCAAAGTTAATGAGGATAAATTATTATAGCTTTTCATGGTTGATAACGAGATAGTTAGGTTATTGGAGGTATACTTGTTGCATAACTACATGTGTGCAAAAGTACCGACGAATTTATAGCAAGTATTGTGAATGATCAATATATATTTATAGCAAGTGGCAGCTGATAGATAATTGCCCACAACATTTGCAATTCTATATAGGTAATAAAACTAAATAAGAATTAGGATGCACAATAGGCTAGACCTTGGTTATGTATGATTTTGGAGAAAAATATGAAGTAACTAGAACCACAAGTAGCTATATCTCGATATATGGTACTTGTAGACTCACCTTTTGACATTTTGCAATTGATCCGCTAATTATAACTTGATTCTAGGCGGTGTTATTTAATGCTCATGTAAAGAGAATATAGGAACACGATTTTTTCTAGAATGGCAAGTTTTTAACACCAACATTTACTATATTTTGCATGCGTGTTGATTGTTTTGACTCACTATCTTGCATAACAACCACATACCACATCATAATGGTTTCGAAATTATGTGCAAGTTGCTTCCACTTTTCCAACTTTGTCTTCTATGATATCCCATAAGCCAAAGTTAATGAGGATAAATTATTATAGCTTTTCATGGTTGATAACGAGTTAGTTAGGTTATTGGAGGTATACTTGTTGCATAACTATATGTGTGCAAAAGTACTGTCGAATTTATAGCAAGTATTGTGAATGATCGATATAGATTTATAGCAAGTATTGATAGATAATTTCCCACAACATTTTGCAATTCTATAGGTAATAAACTAAATAAGAATTGCGATGCACAACCTTGAGCTAGACCTTGGTTATGTATTATTTTTGGAGAAGAATATGGTAACAAGTTACAAGTAGCTATATGTCTATATATGGTACTTAGTTAGACTCACACCTTTTGACATTTACCAATTGAATCCGCTAATTATAACGATTCTAGAGGTGTTATTTAATGCTCATGTAAAAGAGAATATAGGAACGCACGCTTTTTTTTAGAACGGCAAGTTTTAACACCAACATTTACTATATATTTGAATGTGTGTTGATTGTTTGAGCTCACTATCTTGCATAACAACCACATACCACATCATAATGGTTTGGAAATTATGTGCAAGTTGCTTCCACTTTTCCAACTTTGTCTTCTCTGATATCCCATAAGAAAAGTTAATGAGGATAAATTATTATACCTTTTCATGGTTGATAACGAGATAGTTAGGTTATTGGAGGTATACTTGTTGCATAACTACATGTGTACAAAAGTACCGATGAATTTATAGCAAGTATTGTGAATGATCGATATACATTTATAGCAAGATGATAGATAATCCCACAACATTTTGCAATTCTATAGGTAATAAACTAAATAAGAATTAGGATGCACAACCTTGAGCTATACCTTGGTTATGTATGATTTTTGGAGAAGAATATGGTAACAAGTTACAAGTAGCTATATGTCTGTATATGGTACTTAGTTAGACTCACACCTTTTGACATTTACTGTTAGGAATTAGAAAATTCAATCGTTAAAGAGTCGGTCACCTCAAGTATATGTATTCGATGGAAAGCTCGTAGTCGTAGTCAAGTTATGTTAGTAAGTAGTATGTTAAGTAACACCGTGGAGGACGGACGGGTCTTTACCCACTGTATGCCTGATCCACAACCCATAGGTGGCGTTTATTTGTAAGACACTATAAATACCCTCTACCTCCCAAGGTAGAGGGTTGGAGCTTCAGTACCATTTTTCTTTGTTTAACATAGTTCCCAACTCTCTTCCCTTTCTCTCTCTAGAACGTTCTCTCTCGAAACATACTTGAACGCCTCATATGATTATGGTTTAGTGTGTTTGTGAAATCCTATATCTTACATTTGGTATCAAGAGCCATGGTTTGATCACTCATCTTTCATACTCTTTGTTTTGGTGGATTTCATAAGGTTTTTGGGGTATTAAGTGTTTAGGAGAGTTTGAATCATTTGGACAAATTCTAGTGTTAATGTTTGAATTTTGCTTGTACTTTTGTGTTTAGGATCATCATATGTGTTTATGTTTTGAATTGGAAGGCTTAAATCATTGTGGTTTGGTTGTTTTTTATTTATAAAGTGGTTATTTGTGAACTTTGTAAAAAGCGAGTTGAGTCTCGGATATTTGTTTCTTCGAAGCGAGTTGCTTCGTTACTGGATACGAGTTGGTATATGCGACTTGGCTATTTAGCGAGTTGACCTTTTAAGCGACTTGGGTTCTAAGCGAGTTGTTTTTTTAAGCGACTTGAGTTCTAAAGCGACTTGGCTATTAAGCGAGTGTATAGCTAGCGAGTTAGTTTAAGCGGCTTGGTGGTTAGCGAGTTGTGTCTGTTTGCGACTTGCTATTAAGCGAGTTGTCTCTATATGCAACTTGGCTATTAAGCGAGTTGATTCCTTAAGCGACTTGTTTCATTAAGCGAGTTGGTTGGTTAGCGAGTTGATAATTAAGCGAGTTGAGTGTTTAGCCACTTGTCTATTGAGACTTGTTACTTCTTCATGCTGCATTCTTACGGTTGTTCTTTTGGTTTAGTAAAATCCCATGAAAGAATCAATTTCCCGGTTTAATCAAAGAATAGTAAAATCCCGTAGAATTTGTAATCATGGCAAACATCGTTCCAACTATTGTTTCTTCTGTAGCTGAGGACGTTCAAGCAGCTGGTTCAGATACTCATCCACCTATGCTTGACAGAACTGACTACGACTCTTGGGCACAATGAATCAGATTGTACTGTCTTGGAATGGAAAACGGAGTCAATATTCTCAAGTCTATTGATGAAGGACCTTATCAGATTGAGACTACAAGAGACATAATTGATACTGCTGCTGATGGAACAATGATCTTTGGATTAGACAGACCAAAGACGTATGATGAGCTTAATGATAAGGAGAAAAAGAGATTCGATGTGACATCAGGCTTCCAACATATACTTCAGGGTCTTCCAAAGGATATCTAAAAGCTCATCAATCACAACACTGAAGCTAAGGCACTCTGGGATAATATCAAGATGCTTCTCTCGGGTTCTGAGTTAACTAAGGAAGACAGAGAATCACAGCTGTATGATGAGTTTGAGCACTTCAAGATGAAACCAGAGGAGAGTGTCTATGAGTACTACGTAAGATTCCATAAGCTTGTGAATGACATGAGGAACATCAAAATGACCATGCCTAACATTCAGCTGAATTCAAAGTTTGTAAACAACATGAATCCCGCGTGGCACAAATTTGTCACTTCTGTGAAGCTAACCAAAGGACTAAAGAATACCAACTATGAGCAATTGTATGCATTTCTTCTTCAGAATGAGAGGCATGCTATGTTTGAGAAAAGGATTCTGGATCAGTTCAAAACCAATCAGGGAGAATAAATCTCACCAAATGATTCTACAGCTTTCTACACCAATGTTGGTATTACCACCAAAGCATCTCAAGTCATACCCATGGGTAATGGTAATCACAAACTCATTCCCGATCCATGGTTCAAACAAGCTGATGCTGATGCAGCCGTGGGACACTTCATTAATCAGCTGGCCCTTATGGTTAAACAAAACTTGACTCTCAGTCCACATACCAACAGTCTTCACACTAACAATGAGATCAGAACTGCATCCAACCTTCACAATCATGCGGTTGTCAGAGATGGAAAAGTTATGATGCAACCAGTTCAAGAAAGGCAGTATGAACAGGGAAGAGGTGGAGTTGGTAGAGGATATGTAGCAAATCAGAATAGTGGAAGGAATCCAAATCAAGGACAAGAAAAGCCAGTCAAATGCTACAACTGTGGTGGTGAGGGACACATTGCTAGGAATTGCACATCTCCAAAACGTCCACAGAATGTAGAATAATTCAAAGACAAGATGTTGCTCGTACAAGCTCAGGATAATGGTGCAGCTTTGGATGAAAAGGAGTTGTTGTTTCTTGCTGAGGGCAATACCAAGACATATGATGCAGATGTGGATGAGCAGCCAATTCAGGAGATAGGTCACAATCATCAGAATGCCTTTCAAGTCGCTGACTGTGATGCATACGACTCTTACGTCGATGATGAACTAATGCACAAACATTTTCATGGCTAGCATTTTTCCAATGGTCTCTCCTAAGGTCTCATCATCACAGCAAGCTGGTCCATCCAAAGAATCAATCATCTCAGAGGTATTGAAACTATATGATGAAGTTGATGAGCAAAAGATGCATAATAAAGTACAATCTCTTGAAACTTATGAATCAGATATTGATGATGAGGGTAATAGCAATATTGACCCATATGATCAATATATGAAGCAAAGTGAGAGTGAGGTTGTACCAAGTAATGCATCTTCTGCAGTCAATGATGATTGTGCTTTGATGAATACATGCATGTGCCCATGATGATTCTGTTATCTCTGAACTGAATTCCTAAAGAACAAGTTGCTATTTATGAACAGCGTGCTAAGTTTGAGTTAACCACACGTGAGCAGGAAATGGATGACCAAATGCGTACAATTATTCGAAAAAGTAATTTTAGAGAAGAAGTATTAAAACAAGAGTTAAACTCCTTACAAGAAAAGTTTTCTAAATCTGCTAAGCAAAAACATGAACTTCAAGAAAATGTTAAAATGCTTAAGTAAGAATTCAATGCTAAGGAATCAAAACTTTTGAATGATTTTTCCAATCTAAAAACTTTGAAAAATAAGCTTGAAAATAAGTTGTACATACAAGGGAATACCATTCAGACTGCTCACTTGATCACTAAGCATAGAGTCTTAAGCGATAAGCATAGCATTCCCCTTGTTGAAGAACCAAATACAGGGGTCATTAAAAAGGCTAGAACTGCTCATAAGGTTATTTATGATGGTAATGAAATCCTTAAGCCTAGACAGAAACCTAGTTGCGCTGAGTGCACTGAGGAAGATAAGAAATCAGATGAAGTCACTAGGGAGAAAATGAATAAGAAACTCAACAACCCTACATGTAAAGAGGAAAACATAACTATCAAACCTCATGATTACACTAAGGAAAATTGGATCTCCCTTAACATGTTTAAGCCTCAAACTCAATTAACCCCCTGAAACAGATTTTTGGAAAAAAGATATGGAAAAGCAAAAAGCAGAGAATCTTGTTGTAACAAACCCTCCCCTTAGGAAAATGCCTTCAGCGACTGTGTATCCTCCAAATACACCAATGCATTTAGTTCCTAGAACTATTGCCACTAAAAGCAAGACCTTGATCAGTCAATATGTTATCTTTCAATTATTTGTTGATTTTGAGAAAACTTGTAAGAAAAGGATCACACCCACTGGTATAACTGAAGGGGAAAGGGGTTTTGAGCAAACTAAAGAATGCTATTTAACTGAGGTCATGCCTATCTTTAAACAACTAAAAGATCAATTTGAGAGTGTTAAAAAGGGGGTGGATTTAGATATTAAAGAAATGGAAAAGGAATTTGATGCAATGATAGTTGAGGTTAGTGACTATGAGCGAGAGTTAAAATATAATGAGATTGAGAGGAAGAACTTGCATACATTGAATGAGAATCTTATTTCTGAATGTATTACTCAAGATGTGTTTTACACTGCGACGAATCACTCCATTACTGCTTCTCGATTTCATGAATTATCTATCGCATTGAAAGTCTCCCATGATCGTGTCATTGAGCTTGAAAACAAAAATTCATAACTTAGTGAGAAAATTGATCGAGATGATCACGATAATTTGGTAAAACATCTTTCTAAACTAGAAGTTAAACATTTTGATTTGCAACTAAAATATCAACATCTTAAAGAAAATGTCAAAACCTCAAATATCAAGATATCTTCAGATGCTCCAGAGTTTGATGCAGTCTTTCAGATAAACAAACGTGATGAACAGATTCAAGCTCATTGTAACACGATCAGAAAGTTGAAAGCCCAAATTTCTCAATTAAAGGGTGAAAAGAACAATGTGGCTGGCTCTCAAATGCCTCCTCCTTTAGATTCTCAGTATTCTTTAACTTTTCATCTTCAAAACTTAGTAAATGCTTTACAAAAAGAAAACGAGAGTTTTCTAGAAGAAAATGAAAAAGTTAAACGACACTTTAAAGAGTTATATGATTCAATGAAAGTCACTCGTGACAAAAACAACGAAAAAATAACTTCTTTACAAAAAGAAATTGAGAATCTGAGGAGTCAGGAAAAAGGGAAACTGCCACTTGTTTTTAGTGAGAATGTTGCTTCAAAGTCATCCTCTAACTGCAAATATACTGTGACTGTTAAATACATTCCTCCTCATCTGAGGAATAATGAACTTGTGTTTCATAACTATTGTGCTCACCTTAAGGATAGTCTAGAATGTCTCCGTGAGATTGTGGAAGAGGATTTCTTAAAAAAGCCTCTTGATAGAGAAATTAGGTTTGCTTGCATTCAGGCCAAACGATCTCAGGAGCTGCTAGAATGTCTAATTGCAACATGTCCTAAATCCTTAGGTGCGAAAGGTAAAGCTGTGATGCCTTGTTCTATGCCTAGTGCCAAGCATACAAACCATTCCATGCCCAAATTTAAGAAAGTGAACACTAATGTGCCTTCTAGTAGTTCAGATCCTTGCACATCTAGTTCAGGAATGCAAAAGTAGATCAACCAACTAATGTTCCCATAATTCCCTCTAAAGGAGTAATCAGTGACATTAAAGCAAGCGGGTCAAAGCCTTCAGGAAATACCAAGCAAGATAGGACCTCGCAAGCTAAAAATATGCATTGGAAGAGAGTAGAAGACCAACCTAGGAACTTTAAGTTTGAGTTGAATAAAACGAATCGTGTTAATTCTAGTATTAGCCATAGGCGTACTGCAATTAATTCGAATTCTGATACTATCTGCAAACCATGTAATGATGTCTGCTTGAATTTTGTTGCTAATCATGAATGTGGTGTGAATGTTTTGTCTAATGCTGTCAAATGCCCAGTTAAAATTGTTAATGCTAAAAATCATGCTAAGAAGGCTAAAAGGCAAAGACGAAAGAAAGTTAGAAAATAATGGAAACCCACAAGAAGAACATTTAGTAAGATATGTTATCAATGGATACCTTTTGGCAATAAGGATAATCAGTTCTGCCCTTAATCTGCTAAGACAATACCTACTAGAAAATGGATGCCTACTGGTAGACCTATTCCTTTAAGAAGTGAACATACTTTGAATAGGTCAAATACGGACACCAGCACTGCATATACTCCTAATGATTCCATTGCTTCTATTTCTGATATGGGTGTTTCTACTTCTGATGTGGGTGTTCCAATCACTGTTACTAACCAAGTGGAACCCATTCTTGCATGGGGATCCCAATTATCCAGTTATCCATTCGTGTCTCGTGTTCAACTGCAGATCGTTCAAATCGTTCTGTGGTACCTGGACTCAGGCGGTTCCAAGCATATGACTGGAGACCGGTCGCGGCTCTTGAACTTCGTGAGCAAATTCATCGGGACTGTTAGATTCGGAACGATCATTTCGGTGCAATTATGGGTTATGGAGATTATGTTGTCAGTGATAGTGTTATCTCCAGGGTATATTATGTAGAAGGTATTGGTCATAACTTATTCTCTGTCGGTCAATTCTGTGATTCTGATGTAGAAGTGGCCTTCAGAAAACATGCTTGTTTCGTTAGAGAACTTGATGGTAAATAACTTTTAAGAGGAACTCGTGGTTCAAATCTATACACCATCTCTATCGAAGATATGATGAAGTCTTCTCCAATTTGATTGTTGTCAAAGGCTTTGAAAACAAAGTCATGGTTATGGCATCGTCGTCTCAATCACTTGAACTTCAGCACCATCAATGATCTCTCCAGAAAGGACTTAGTTATAGGTTTACCTAGACTAAAGTATGAAAAGGATCATCTTTGTTCAGCATGCCAATTGGGAAAAAGCAAAAAATATGCCCACAAACCCAAACCTACAAACTCAGTTACAGAAGTTCTTCATACAATTCACATGGATTTATGTGGACCCATGAGAGTGCAGAATATCTTTGGGAAGAAATATGTGTTAGTTGTGGTTGATGATTACTCTCGATTCACATGGGTTAAGTTCCTAAGGACAAAGGATGAAACTCCAGATATCATCATCAAACTTATCAAACAGATGCAGGTTCGACTTAACAAAACTGTCAGAATCATCCGAACAGACAATGGAACTGAGTTTGTTAATAAACAACTTAGTGAGTTTTATGAAAGTGTTGGAATCAGTCATCAAAGAAGTGTTCCACGAACTCCTCAACAGAACGGTGTAGTTGAAAGACGAAATCGAACTCTAGTGGAAGCCGCAAGAACAATGCTGATTTACTCAAAGGTTCCAATGTTTCTCTGGGCTGAAGCCATTGCCACTGCATGCTACACTCAAAATCGATATCTAATTCACACTGCTCATGGAAAAACTCCATATGAACTTGTCCACAATAGAAAACCTAATCTCTCATTCCTTCGTGTGTTTGGTGCATTGTGTTATCCAACTAATGAGGGCCAAGACTTAGGAAAACTTAAAGCTAAAACGGACATTTGAGTATTTGTAGGATATGCACCAAACAAAAAGGGATATCAAATCTACAACAAAAGAACCCGAAATATCATGGAAACAATTCACGTTACGTTCGATGAGCTAACCGGTCCAATGGCCCCAGGATAACCAGTTCTGGACCCGCATCCTCAAGTAGTCCCATCACTTCTACTCTTGTATACGATTCTTCGCCAGCAACTCCTTATGTACCTCCTTCGGAAGATGACTTGAAGAAACTGTTTGATCCAATGTTTGATGAACAATATGAGCCAACTGCTAATGATCTGTCAATTCCATCATCAGAGGCTCCTACTATCCCTGTCGATGAATTTAACCCTTCAATATCTATGACACTAAGTCAAGAAGCGCCTGCTGCTGATCACTCTGTCTCATCAACAAATCATCAATCATCGAGTGTACATCATAGAGATGCTTCTGGCACCATTGATGGATAAAATCCCTTTGCTACTCCCGAAGATGCTCCATTCGAAAACATATTTGCTCCTGAATCATCATCAGAACCATCTTCATCAGGAGATATAGACTCTGCTACTTCAGTCCCTCAACAACAGCCACATGAACACCTCAGAAAATGGACACATGATCATCCATTGGACAACATCATTGGAAACCCCTCTCGTCCAGTATCCACACGGAAACAACTTGCAACCGATGCCTTATGGTGCTTCTTCAACTCCGTACTCTCTAAGGTCGAACCAAAAGATATTAAAACTGCCATGAATGAAGACGGCTGGTTCAATGCCATGCAAGAAGAAATTCATGAGTTTGATTGACTTGATGTGTGGGAATTAGTACCTGCTCCAGATTGTGCTATGATCATTGCTCTAAAGTGGATCTTCAAAGTGAAGCTTGATGAGCATGGCGATGTATTAAAGAACAAGGCTAGATTGGTTGCAAAAGGATACCGTCACGAGGAAGGTATTGACTTTGAAGAATCATTTGCTCCTGTGGCACGCATCGAGGCGATCAGAATCTTCCTGGCTAATGCTGCAAGTAAGAATATGATTGTCTATCAGATGGATGTAAAGACGGCGTTTCTTAATGGAGATCTTAAAGAAGTCGTATACGTCAGCCAACCAGAAGGTTTTGTGAATCCAGAGCATCCTACTCATGTCTATTGCTTGAAGAAGGCTCTTTACGGCTTGAAGCTAGCTCCAAGGGCATGGTATGATACGCTATCAAAGTTTCTTCTATCTACTGGATTCAAAGAAAGGAGAGTTGATCCGACATTGTTCACCAAAAAGTCAGGCAAACATTTAATTCACGTTCAAATATATGTTGATGATATTATATTTGCCTCGACTGACCCCAATGAATGTGATCGTTTTTCAAATGAAATGGGTTCCAAATTTCAAATGTCAATGATGGGACAAATGTCATTTTTCTTGGGATTACAAATTTCACAAAGTCCCGGAGGCATTTTTATAAATCAATCTAAATATGCTAATGGGATTTTAAAGAAATTTAGATTTGATTCATGTGACCCTATTGACACTCCCATGATAGAGCATACTAAACAGGATGAGGACCACTCAGGGATCATGGTAGACCAAACTAAATATCGTAGTATGATTGGATCCCTGATGTACCTCACAGCCAGTAGACCTGATATTATGTTCGCTGTATGCATGTGTGCTAGATACTAGGCGAGCCTACCAAAAAGCACCTTGAAGCGGTTAAACGGGTCTTTCGGTACCTCCAAGGAACCATCAACATGGGACTTTGGTACCCGAAGGACACCGGTATGTCACTAACAGCATATGCAGATGCAGATCATGCAGGGTGTCAAGATACTCGTCGAAGTACGTCTGGAGGTGCTCAGTTTTTGGGTGATAAGCTTGTGAGATGGTCTTCAAAGAAGCAAATGAGTACTTCTATTTCCTCTACAGAGGCTGAATACATAGCCATGTCATCTTGTTGTGCTCAAATCCTTTGGATGAGATCTCAATTAACTGACTATGACTTTGAATTCAACAAAATCCCTCTGTACTGTGATAATAAAAGTGCTATTGCTCTCTCATGCAACAACGTACAACACTCAAGAGCAAAGCATATCGACATTCGACATCATTTCATCAGGGAACAAGTGGAAAAAGGTGTGGTGGAACTCTATTTTGTGAGGACTGAATACCAATTAGCAGACATCTTCACCAAAGCTCTTCCTAGAGAACGTTTTGAGTTTATCCTTCCACGTCTTGGTCTAAAGAGTCTACAACCGGAAACACTCAAGCGTCTTCAAGAGGAAGACGAGGTGTAAAGGTCTTTATTCATCTATCTCTTGTATATATTTATTTATTTAAAAAAAAATACAAAACTTGAAAAACCCTCAAAAAGAAAATATAAAAATATAAAATTCTCTAAAATCCATAAAAATTTGAAAGATCTTGAAAAATTCCAAAAAATATTGTTATTTTATCATGTTTTTCCTTATTCGATATCATCTACGGACTTTGTGTTGACATTCAAAGAATGTCACGGGTTTTTAGATGTTCTTCGAATGCACATAGTTTTTGTTAAAAAAAAAAAAAAAAAATGAGGCGGAGAAAAATGGTGGCTTATTGTCATTTCAGGCAGTAACCCGTTTTAAAAGTAAAGAACAGAGTCATGCTTTATCTTATTTTTCAAATCTCATGCTCTGATTCTTAAAACAAATGTTTGTCGTCAAAAAGAAAAATGTTTATCCTTCCAAATATTTTTCCGTCTAATGATTCTTCTGAAAAATATTAGCCATCTAATGAAAACTAATTGCTTTGAAAAATAACTCGAACTCTATTTTTTAAAGTCATCTGGACTTAACGTTTGTCAAAATATCTATCTCTCAATCAACAACTTATGTCATTGATTGAGGGGGAGAATGATTTCAATTAAATCAAAAGGGTATTTGTCATTCAAATGTTTTCAAAAGATAATCATGCATGTTTTATCAATGGAGTTTAAAGTCTCAAAATCCGATCCTTATCAGTTAAAACGCTTTCATAATCAAGTCATAATTCTCCTTAAAAGCTTTCAAAATCAATTTAAATCTACAGAGATCACAAATCTCAAATGATTTAATAATTGTGATCGGGGGAGAATTTGTGATTTAAATTGGATTAAAACTGATAATTTGATACATGGTTTTATAAGGATGTACAAGCTCTCCTTCCCACATGTGCCAAACGATTTCAAATTTTTCATGCACACGTTAGGGGGAGCATCTATCTTAAACCACAAAGATTTGAAACGTGATCAATTTATTTCAATGTGCAGTCTTTTCTTAATATGTGCAAAATATTTTCAAATTTCTATGCACATATTGACGGGGAGCAACTATTTTGAAAACCACATTCTTTAAATAACTACTTTTAGATGCAAGCCAACCCCTCAAAGATGAAAATTATTTCTATTATAAAATAATGCTTGATGCACATATTGAGGGGGAGCTCTTGTTCTAAAAATATCAAAAACAATTCAGGTACAAAATGCTTTGATAATATATCACAAGTATCTGGATTGATTTTAAAATGGTTTTCAATTGATTCTAATGGCAGATGAACAATACCAAATAGACCGACCAACTTTACTTTATGTATGGTGATATAAGGATGATAAGGTTAGGTATCTGTTCACATGATCCGCCAGAACCGGAGGGATCTACCCAGGGACAATCCACTAGATAGTGTAGAAGTCCTTAGGTATGATGAAAAAAGGAGAAATATGAGAAATGGGAAGAGTGCGGACTGAGATAGAGCTAGAACTGGAATAAACCCAACAAGGTTCTAGTTATGAAGTCTCGGTAAGCACTGAAGGGGTTGAAGAATGAAAAAGAAATGAATGTAAAAATGGGTGAAAAGAAATAGCCCTCCAATAATTCAAACCTTAGGGCAGAAACCGAGTTCAATACATATGCTACTGGTGGTTACTAAAGGTAACACTGGTATTGAAGACAAGACGTCATGGACCCAGTGACGCACTGCACTACAACTTCCCAAACCACTCAAGTTCCTCTTAAAAGGAATTGTTTCATTCTCACGGGGAACCGACATTATCTATCAACTTTATCTTAGAGTTTGTTGATATTGAAGAAGGAGACCCTCTCCCTAGTCTCCGGCATAGGAACCAAATTATGCACAATTGAGTCTAGAGCCACGAGATCATCAATTAAATCTCATTAGGACCCTGTTAATGAAGACTCTCTGTTTCACACAATGTGGAAAGAGAGATTATATCTTATGAGTCCTACGCATTATCCTTGTGGTATTGCCAAAACATCTGAGTGATATGCAATTATATTCACAATGAAGATGGAAAGCCTTCTGGAGCCAACATCAAACAAGCTCCTGGTGGGTGGCATGTGAGATCTATCCAATAGATCAACCATGTGACAACTGAACAGAAACAATGGGGCGATTCAATCTTTTGAATCAATCCTGGTTCAGGTTATGGATTGACGGATACCTTTGAAAAACCGGTCGTTGTGCTTAAAAACTCTTTTCTTTAGCACATCGACTGTTTACTAATATTTCAAATATAAAAGGTGTTTATGATTGATAATTGATTTTCATTAAAACCTTCATTGTATTGCAAAAAAAAATTCTATTGAGCGATACACGATTGTTTGTCAAATCTTTTTCCATCAATCAGTGAATCTCAATTCGCTGGTTCACTCACTCCGTGTTGTCTTCTTTGAGACGTTCTGGTTTGAGAACAGCTAGAGCAGCTGCGAAACCCTGTCAAGGAAATTCTTCGGGATTATACCTGATCACAGGCAGTCTGACTGTATCGATCAACGGGAACCGTGGGCCGTGTACCTCAATTCAACGAAAGTGATCAAAGACACTTTCATGCACTTTATTGCTAACTGTTGTATGCAGGCACGCCCGACGTTTGCAGCTGATCAGAATGAAGCGGTCAATCCATAGCCACATGCTCACACTACTCATTCATCTCAAAAGAATTCATGATAAGTGCTTCAACGACTCTGATACTTTCACTCCATGCTTCTGCTATGCTGCTACAAATATCATGATCCAGAATGTGAGCATGTCGGTCCAAATGTCACAACATCACATAATACCTACACCATAAAGGTAGAGTCAGAGATTTTTGCTTGCTGATGATCTCAATGCTGGCTCAAAACTCATCATCACGTGGATCAGTTAAAGAGCTCCACTTGAAATTATCCAAACATGTGGAACATGAAGAATCAAAGACTACGTGCTACTGAGCGAAGAACTTAATCAAGAATCCTAGAACAATCTAATGTAATATCTGTTTGTATTCATTGTAAATTGAGGTGACCTCCCTTAGGGGGAGATTGTTAGGAATTAGAAAATTCAGTCGTTAAAGAGTCGGTCACCTCAAGTATATGTATTCGATAGAAAGCTCGTAGTCGTAGTCAAGCTATGTTAGTAAGTAGTTAGTTAAGTAACACCGTGGAGGACGGACGGGTCTTTACCCACTGTATGCCTGATCCACAGCCCATAGGTGGCGTTTATTTGTAAGACACTATAAATACCCTCTACCTCCCAAGGTAGAGGGTTGAGCTTCAATACCATTTTTCTTTGTTTAACATAGTTCCCAACTCTCTTCCCTTTCTCTCTCTAGAACTTTCTCTCTCTAAACATACTTGAACGCCTCATATGATTATGGTTTAGTGTGTTTGTGAAATCATATATCTTACATTTACCAATTGAATCCGCTAACACACGCTTTTTTCTAGAATGGCAAGTTTTAACACCAACATTTACTATATTTGCATGCGTGTTGATTGTTTGATCTCACTATCTTGCATAACAACCACATACCACATCATAATGGTTTCGAAATTATGTACAAGTTGCTTCCACTTTTCCAAATTTGTCTTCTATGATATCCCATAAGCAAAGTTAATGAGGATAAATTATTATAGCTTTTCATGGTTGATAACGAGATAGTTAGGTTATTGGAGGTATACTTGTTGCATAACTACATGTGTGCAAAAGTACCGATGAATTTATAGCAAGTATTGTGAATGATCGATATAGATTTATAGCAAGTATTGATAGATAATTGCCCACAACATTTTTCAATTCTATAGGTAATAAACTAAATAAGAATTAGGATGCACAACCTTGAGCTAGACCTTGGTTATGTATGATTTTTGGAGAAGAATATGGTAACAAGTTACAAGTAGCTATATGTCTATATATGGTACTTAGTTAGACTCACACCTTTTGACATTTACCAATTGAATCCGCTAATTATAACGATTATAGAGGTGTTATTTAATGATCATGCAAAAGAGAATATAAGAACACACACTTTTTTTTAGAATGGCAAGTTTTAACACCAACATTTACTATATTTGCATGCGTTTTAATTTTTTGTGCTCACTATCTTGCATAACAACCACATACCACATCATAATGGTTTCGATACTATGTGCAAGTTGCTTCCACTTTTCCAACTTTGTCTTCTATGATATCCCATAAGCAAATTTAATGAGGATAAATTATTATAGCTTTTCATGGTTGATAACGAGATAGTTAGGCTATTGGAGGTATACTTGTTGCATAACTACATGTGTGCAAAAGTACCGACGAATTTATAGCAAGTATTGTGAATGATCGATATAGATTTATAGCAAGTATTGATAGATAATTTCCCACAACATTTTGCAATTCTATAGGTAATAAACTAAATAGTAAGAATTAGGATGCACAACCTTAAGCTAGACCTTGGTTATGTATGATTTTTAGAGAAGAATATATGTCTGCATATGGTACTTAGTTAGACTCACACCTTTTGACATTTACCAATTGAATCCGCTAATTATAACGATTCTAGAGGTGTTATTTAATGCTCATGTAAAAGAGAATATAGGAACACACGCTTTTTTCTAGAATGTCAAGTTTTAACGCCAACATTTACTATATTTGCATGCGTGTTGATTGTTTGAGCTCACTATCTTGCATAACAACCACATACCACATCATAATGGTTTCGAAATTATGTGCAAGTTGCTTCCACTTTTCCAACTTTGTCTTCTATGATATCCCATAAGCAAAGTTAATGAGGATAAATTATTATAGCTTTTCATGGTTGATAACGAGATAGTTAGGTTATTGGAGGTATACTTGTTGCATAACTACATGTGTGCAAAAGTACCGACGAATTTATAGCAAGTATTGTGAATGATCGATATAGATTTATAGCAAGTATTGATAGATAATTGCCAACAACATTTTGCAATTCTATAGGTAATAAACTAAATAAGAATTATGATGCACAACCTTGAGCTAGACCTTGGTTATGTATGATTTTTGGAGAAGAATATGGTAACAAGTTACAAGTAGCTATATGTCTATATATGGTACTTAGTTAGACTCACACCTTTTGACATTTACCAATTGAATCCGCTAATTAAAACGATTCTAGAGGTGTTATTTAATGATCATGTAAAAGAGAATATAGGAAGACACGCTTTTTTCTAGAATGGCAAGTTTTAACACCAACATTTACTATATTTGCATGCGTGTTGATTGTTTGAGCTCACTATCTTGCATAACAACCACATACCACATCATAATGGTTTCGAAATTATGTGCAAGTTGCTTCCACTTTTTCAACTTTGTCTTCTATGATATCCCATAAGCCAAAGTTAATGAGGATAAATTATTATAGCTTTTCATCGTTGATAACGAGATAGTTAGGTTATTGGAGGTATACTTGTTGCATAACTACATGTGTGCAAAAGTACCGACGAATTTATAGCAAGTATTGTGAATGATCGATATAGATTTATAGCAAGTATTGAAAGATAATTGCCCACAACATTTTGCAATTTTATAGGTAATAAACTAAATAAGAATTACGATGCACAACCTTGAGCTAGACCTTGGTTATGTATGATTTTTGGAGAAGAATATGGTAACAAGTTACAAGTAGCTATATGTCTATATATGGTACTTAGTTAGACTCACACCTTTTGACATTTACCAATTAAATCCGCCAATTATAACGATTCTAGAGGTGTTATTTAATGCTCATGTAAAAGAGAATATAGGAACGCACGCTTTTTTCTAGAACGGCAAGTTTTAACACCAACATTTACTATATATTTGAATGCGTGTTGATTGTTTGAGCTCACTATCTTGCATAACAACCACATACCACATCATAATGGTTTCGAAATTATGTGCAAGTTGCTTCCACTTTTCCAACTTTGTCTTCTATGATATCCCATAAGCAAAGTTAATGAGGATAAATTATTATAGCTTTTCATGGTTGATAACGAGATAGTTAGGTTATTGGAGGTATACTTGTTGCATAACTACATGTGTACAAAAGTACCGATGAATTTATAGCAAGTATTGTGAATGATCGATATAGATTTATAGCAAGTATTGATAGATAATTGCCCACAACATTTTGCAATTCTATAGGTAATAAACTAAATAAGAATTAGGATGCACAACCTTGAGCTAGACCTTGGTTATGTATGATTTTTGGAGAAAAATATGGTAACAAGTTACAAGTAGCTATATGTCTGTATATGGTACTTACTTAGACTCACACCTTTTGACATTTACCAATTGAATCCGCTAATTATAACGATTCTAGACGTGTTATTTAATGCTCATGTAAAAGAGAATATAGGAACACACGATTTTTTCTAGAATGGCAAGTTTTAACACCAACATTTACTATATTTGCATGCGTGTTGATTGTTTGAGCTCACTATCTTGCATAACAACCACATACCACATCATAATGGTTTCAAAATTATGTGCAAGTTGCTTCCACTTTTTCAACTTTGTCTTCTATGATATCCCATAAGCAAAGTTAATGAGGATAAATTATTATAGCTTTTCATGGTTGATAACGAGATAGTTAGGTTACTGGAGGTATACTTGTTGCATAACTACATGTGTGCAAAAGTACCGACGAATTTATAGCAAGTATTGTGAATGATCGATATAGATTTATAGCAAGTATTGATAGATAATTGCCCACAACATTTTGCAATTCTATAGGTAATAAACTAAATAAGAATTAGGATGCACAACCTTGAGCTAGACCTTGGTTATGTGTGATTTTTGGAGAAGAATATGGTAACAAGTTACAAGTAGCTATATGTCTATATATGGTACTTAGTTAGTGATGGAGGGCCAAGTATTGAAGAACGGGCTGACTTGTTTTTGGAAGCTCGAGATCGTGTGAAGAAAAGTGGTTTAGTAAAATGGCCATAACTTTTAATTTTCGTTGAACTTCTGGATGTTCCAGCTTACTTCTGGATGTTCCAGCTTACAGCCCATTTGTTTTTTAGGCCCGTTTCAGTTTAGGGTTATTATTTAATCATTCTGCTGTAACCCTAGGGAGACAGTTATCAGTTTTAATAAAATTTAAACCATTGGCCGTTGAGTTGCCGTGACTTTACCCTAATAATCGGTATTCAGTAGAATCAACGATTGTTATTATAATTGTTTCTGGTATTCGTAGAATCAACAGATTCAATTACTTATCTTGTTTTCTAGTCTACATCAGTTGGTATCAGAGCCAGGTTCCTGTCAAGATGCCTCCCAGAAGAAATAGGCCTCTTAATGAGATCTATGAACAAGAATTGGAAGATCGTGTCATGGCAAGAATGGATGAGCGACTTGATCAATTTGCTGATCAATTGTCTGATCGGATGGAGCAGTTGATGAACAGGCGTGGTAATCGTAACCGTAGGGGTGCTGATGATGAAAACCCATTTGGGGATGATGGCGATTCATCTTCTGATGAACAGTCAGGAAGACGACCAAGGCGTAATGAGATGGAGGATAACAGGCGTTGGGAATCTGGAATGAGAGTCAATATTCCCGAGTTTACTGGGGATACTTTGAATCCTGAAGGGTTCATTGATTGGCTTACTGCTGTTGAAGAGGTGTTTGAGTTCAAAGAAGTCCCTGAAAACAGGAGGGTTTCGTTGATCGCTACCAAACTTCGTGGTAGGGCATCTGCGTGGTGGCAACAATTGAAGCTGACCAGAGAGAGGGTTGGAAAGCCAAAGATCACGAGTTGGCAGAAGATGAGGAAGTGCCTGAGGGCTAATTTTATTCCTCATAATTACCAACGACAGATGTACCAGCGGTTACAGAATCTGAAACAGGGGTCTAAATCTGTTGAAGATTATACAACCGAATTTTACCAGTTGATTGCAAGGAATGACATTCAGGAGACAGAAGAACAGCTTGTCTCTCGATACATTGGTGGTCTAAGAGTCCAGATCATGGATTCTGTTAACATGTTTGATCCAATAACACTTTCTGATGCATATCAGCGTGCATTATCTTTTGAGAAGCAGAATCGTCGAGTGGGAAGTTCGTCCTCTCCTGCCATAACAAGTGCTTCTGGTTCGGGTAGCGTGGCATCTCGTTTTGCTCCCAATCCGACTAAAGTAGGTGGTGGCAATACTGGACCAACTCCTAGAGCAAGCACTAGTAGTGGATTGAAGTGCTTTAACTGTGGTGAACCTGGTCACCGACAGTCAGAATGCAAGAAGGCTGGTAAGAAACAGTTATTTGTTGAACAGGAGGGAGATGATGATGCGGCTTATGAAGTGTATGAGGAAGCCCCTGTTTATGATGAAGAACCTGAGTATGAGGAGGAGTATGTGTCTGGAGATGTAGGGACGAATTTGGTAGTAAGGCGCTCTTGTTTAACACCCAAAGATGATGGAGATGATTGGCTCAAGCATAACATCTTTCAGTCTACATGCACTATTTTGGGTAAGGTTTGCACTTTTGTTTGTGATTCTGGTAGTTGTGATAATTTGATGGCTGCAGAAGCGGTCCAAAAGCTAGGATTGGAGACTGAAAACCATCCGAAACCTTATAAGCTACAGTGGCTTAAGAAAGGTGGTGGGGTGACAGTTTCTAAACGCGTCCATGTTCCGTTTTCTGTGGGGAGTACTTATAAGGATAACGTGTGGTGTGATGTGGTGCCCATGGATGCTTGTCACTTGTTATTGGGTAGACCTTGGGAGTATGACCGTGATATAACTCACGATGGGAGAACTAATACTTATAGTTTTCTATTTGGTGGAGTAAAGATTACTTTAATGCCCAATAAACCCAAAGAGGTAGTTAGTAAACCCACTGGTACTTTACTAACACTTTCTCAGTTTGAAGGCGAGCTGGAAATGGGAGACGATGTTTTTGTGCTAATAGGGAAGGAGGTTGCTGAAGGTGGTGTCATTCCTGAAGCCATGATTCCTTTACTTGAGGAATTTTCAGATGTTTTCCCTGATGAGTTACCTGATGGATTGCCACCATTGCGTGACATCCAACACCATATTGATTTAGAGCCGGGGGCACAGTTGCCGAACAGGCCACATTACAGGATGAGTCCGGCTGAGCATGAGGAGTTGCGTAGGCAGGTTGAGGAATTGGTTTCTAAGGGTCACGTTCGTGAGAGCATGAGCCCGTGTGCTGTTCCTGCCCTATTGACTCCCAAGAAGGATGGTACATGGCGTATGTGTGTTGATAGTCGAGCCATCAATAAGATTACTGTGAGGTACAGGTTTCCTATTCCTCGCCTTGATGATTTGCTTGATCAGATTAGTGGTGCTACTATATTTACAAAGCTGGACTTGAAGAGTGGGTATTACCAGATTCGTCTTAGACCTGGTGATGAATGGAAGACTGCTTTCAAGACTCGTGAAGGGTTATATGAGTGGTTGGTAATGCCTTTTGGTTTATCAAACGCACCAAGTACATTTATGCGTGTGATGAATCAATTGTTCAGACCTTTTATTGGCAAGTTTGTGGTTGTTTACTTTGATGACATTCTTATTTATAGTGCTTCTTTTAATGAGCATGTCACCCATGTGAGGCAGGTCTTGACCTTGCTTCGGAAGGATAGCTTTTATGCAGCCACAAAGAAGTGTGTGTTCATGACCCCTAAAGTTTTGTTTTTAGGGTATGTTGTTTCTGGTGATGGCATACAGGTGGATGAGTCTAAAGTGGCAGCTGTTCAGGAGTGGCCAACTCCAACTACCATTACTGAAGTTCGGAGTTTCCATGGTCTTGCTTCTTTTTATAGGAGATTCATCCCTAACTTTAGTTCAATTATGGCCCCTTTGACAGATTGCATGAAGGGAAAGTCATTTGTTTGGACGAAGGAAGCAGAGCTGGCTTTTCAAGTTATCAAAGAAAAGCTTACTACAGCACCAATCTTGATATTGCCTGACTTTTCTAAGGTTTTTGAGCTTCATACGGATGCCTCGAAGGTTGCTATTGGTGGGGTTCTTAGTCAAGGAGGGCGACCTGTTGCCTATTTTAGTGAGAAGTTGACAGGGCCAAAGTCTAGGTACACTACCTATGACTTGGAGTTTTATGCAGTGGTTCAAGCTGTGAAACATTGGCGCCATTACTTGTTCCATAAGGAGTTTGTTTTGTTCACTGATCATGATTCCTTAAGGCACATTCGTACTCAAGATAAGGTGTCCCACAAGCATGGACGTTGGTTGGCATTTCTTGAGAAGTTTACTTTTGTAGTGAAACACAAACTGTGTGTTTCTAATCGAGTGCTGATGCTTTAAAGAGGAGAGTGGTTTCCTTGTTAAAATGCAGGTTGATGTTCCAGGATTCGATGTCATTCGTGACATGGTGGTGTGGATCCGATTTTTCATTGTTTTGCAGGGGTGTGCAGGCTGGGGAGAAACCAGATTTCTTTCTGCATGATGGGTTCCTTTTCAAAGGGAATCAACTATGTATTCCTGATTCAAGTCTTCGTTTGTAGATTATTAAGGAGTTACATGGTGAGGGGCATGTTGGTCGTGATCGCACTTTGCAGTTGGTGCAAGCTTCTTATTTTTGGCCAACTATGCGGAAAGAGGTGGATCGTTATGTCAAAAGGTGTCGTGTGTGCCAGGTTTCGAAGGGTACAGCTACTAATGCAGGCCTCTATATGCCTTTGCCTGTTCCTTTACAGCCATGGGTTGATATTAGCATGGATTTTGTGTTAGGGCTACCTCGTACTCAAAGGGGTAATGATTCTATATTTGTTGTTGTTGATCGTTTCTCTAAAATGGTGCACTTTATTCCTTGCAAGAAGACAACAGATGCCGTTAATGTGGCTACCTGTTCTTTAGGATGTATACCGCTTACATGGTTTACCTTCCTCTATTGTTTCTGATCGGGACACTAGGTTTCTGAGTCATTTTTGGCGTAGTTTGTGGAAGATGGTGAATACTCAGCTCAATTTTAGTAGTGCTTATCATCCTCAGACTGATGGGCAAACTGAAGTTGTTAACAGGTCCCTTGGTAATCTGTTAAGGTGTTTGGTGGGTGATCATGTGAAGGCATGGGATCAAAAGTTGTGTCAAGCTGAGTTTGCTCATAACCATGCTGTTAATCGTAGCACTGGTTTTAGTCCATTTCAGGTGGTTTATTCTGCTCAACCACGTGGTCCTCTAGATTTGATGACTCCTCGTGTTTCTAGTTCTGTTCCCAAGAAAGTACAGGATTTTGTTGCCGGGCTGCATGATGTTCATAAAGTTGTCCAGGAAAATTTGGTTCGTGCTAATGCCAAGTACAAGCAAGATGCGGATCAGAAGAGGAGACATGTTGATTTTGATGAGGGTGACTTTGTGTGGGCTGTTTTGACTAAAGATCGTTTTTCTGTTGGCGAGTATAACAAGTTGTCTGCTAAGAAGATTGGCCCGCTGGAGATTGTTGAAAAGATTAATTCTAATGCTTATCGTCTGAAATTGCCAAGTCATATTAGGTGTTCAGATGTTTTTAATGTGAAGCATTTGATTCCTTATCAAGGAGATTCTTCAGATGATGATCTTGCTGAAATCGAGGACGACTTTTGTCTACCCAGGGGGGAATGATGGAGGGCCAAGTATTGAAGAACGGGTCGACTTGTTTTGGAAGCTCGAGATCGTGTGAAGAAAAAGTGGTTTAGTAAAATGGCCATAACTTTTAATTTCGTTGAACTGGATGTTCCAGCTTACTTCTGGATGTTCCAGCTTACAGCCCATTTGTTTTTTAGGCCCGTTTCAGTTTAGGGTTATTATTTAATCATTCTGCTGTAACCCTAGGGAGACAGTTATCAGTTTTAATAAAATTTAAACCATTGGCCGTTGAGTTGCCGTGACTTTACCCTAATAATCGGTATTCAGTAGAATCAACGATTGTTATTATAATTGTTTCTGGTATTCGTAGAATCAACAGATTCAATTACTTATCTTGTTTTCTAGTCTACATCAGTTAGACTCACACCTTTTGACATTTACCAATTGAATCCGCTAATTATAACGATTCTAGAGGTGTTATTTAATGATCATGCAAAAGAGAATATAAGAACACACGCTTTTTTCTTGAATGGCAAGTTTTAACACCAACATTTACTATATTTGCATGCGTTTTGATTTTTTGTGCTCACTATCTTGCATAACAACCACATACCACATCATAATGATTTCGATACTATGTGCAAGTTGCTTCCACTTTTCCAACTTTGTCTTCTATGATATCCCATAAGCAAAGTTAATGAGGATAAATTATTATAGATTTTCATGGTTGATAACGAGATAGTTAGGCTATTGGAGGTATACTTGTTGCATAACTACATGTGTGCAAAAGTACCGACGAAATTATAGCAAGTATTGTGAATGATTGATATAGATTTATAGCAAGTATTGATAGATAATTGCCCACAACATTTTGCAATTCTATAGGTAATAAACTAAATAAGAATTAGGATGCACAACCTTGAGCTAGACCTTGGTTATGTATGAGTTTTGGAGAAGAATATGGTAACAAGTTACGAGTAGCTATACGTCTATATATGGTACTTAGTTACACTCACACCTTTTGACATTTACCAACTGAATCCGCTAATTATTACAATTCTAGAGGTGTTATTTAATGCTCATGTAAAAGAGAATATAGGAACACACGGAACACACACTTTTTTTAGAATGGCAAGTTTTAACACCAACATTTACTATATTTGCATGCTTGTTGATTGTTTGAGCTCACTATCTTGCATAACAACCACATACCACGGCATAATGGTTTCGATACTATGTGCAAGTTGCTTCCACTTTTCCAACTTTGTCTTCTATGATATCCCATAAGCAAAGTTAATGAGGATGAATTATTATAGCTTTTCAGTTTTTATTGATGATTTAAACTAGTTAGGCAATTACTAATATATTACTAGTACTAGTTTGTATTTACTTAATTGTTTTAAAATCTTTTTGGTGCGCCAAATAGTTTGAGATGAAAAAAGTGTAGTTGTTTTCCACGTATGTTGTATTTAAGATTTTAGGTCTCTGTCTTTTTCTAAAAGTGAACGAATGCAAATGTAGAATCTATTACATGTTAGTCATCTATGGACATAGTCACGTAAATAAACCTGCTATTAAGAATTAAGATATACAGCCAAAACAACTACATTTAGGATACAAGTCTTTGTCAACACCAGTCAACCTGTAGAACATACCTGCCATTAAGAATTAAATTTCACTTGTTAATTACTACGTAGTGAAAGGATTGTATCTGTCGTTACTTATAATTTGATTTGTGGCTTATTTGGTGCTTTATTTTCTTTTAAAGACTACGGAGTATTATTCTTACTTGTATCTTATTTCCGGCTGCAGACATATAGTTTCTAAATCCATATCCATCATTGAAACCCTCTCGTGCAATGTTTTGAAAGGCTTAAGAGCACTAAGACGCGAAGGGTACCAAAGATCCTCGAGGGAAGAGCATACCAAGGCGCGGCGGATTTTCACGATACGAAGCACACTAAAATATTAAGTTTTTTTTTTTCTTTTTTTTTTTTTTATTTTTTTTTAATATGGGTGACCTTTATGTAGATTTAAATAACACAACACTAACATTAAATACTTAAATACCTATGAAACTTATAGCCATTATAAAGATTAAAATGAATCGGTTGTCACTTCTCAAACGGATCAACTCTTTAGCTCGATGAACTACATATAGATTAAAATCCATATCAGACTAAATATGCTTGTGTCCTACACTTGCAGACTTACATCTAACAAAACTCACAATTTAACCCAAAATATCAAACAAGCAACATATTAATATTCAAGGCATAATGCCACATTTTCATGATAATATGTTATAAAGAAAATACTTAATGAAACAAAGTAACTTGTTAAAAAATAACAATCAATAAAATAAACATAAAATCAGTTCAATATTACAAATCATACAAATACTCACCATATGATGTGATGCTTGATATAAATAAACTTATAACGTTATTTACAAATCAATAAAATAAACAATCAATAAAAATCAGTTCAAGATATAAACTATGACTGAGATAGATTACATATTTTAAAAATGATCAGAATCTTTAGTTACCCACTTGATTGTGTGCTTTTGTTCTTTTTCAAATTAGGGTTATTAGATATAACTTAAAAAGCTCATCCATATAACTTATAAGGCCCATGTATCTTATCTTAATATTTAGAAAACAGCCTCAAAACCTGTTACATCTCTGAGGCGCAAAAATCCCCAGAGCAAAGGCGCAAAGCCCCCAGGCGTGCGCTTTTATGGAATTCATGCATGTCCGTGAGTCTCGATCCAAAAAATCCCTAGAGCTTGAGCCTTGAGCCGAGGCGCGCCTCAGGCGCGCTTTTTAAAACTATGCTCTCAGGTGAACTCCATTTCCATGTTCTTTTATATATAAGTTATCTACCAATGTTGTTTCCTTGCATTGACCATTTTTATATGTTTTGTATGTTTAGTTAATTCTACCACAAATGTTCGTGAAAGGAATACAAAAGTTGGTACTACTGGTGTTTATTTTGTTGGGGATCCCTTAAGCTCTAGGAGAGAACTTTCAGATGGTGTGATAAAAAAATTCTTATCAGAAATTAAAAAATAGCTCTTTGACTGATGGGTCAAAAACATCTAAGGTGAATGTAGGTTTTTCTCTTGGAAAGCCTGGGAAACGATCTGAGGATTCTGATAGTGACCGTGAAATTTCTGTTCCAAGTGAGGTTTTTTTTATATAGTCATCTTTTCTCTCTCCATATACTTGTAGATTAGATATGTATAACAACCTTTGCCAAAAACAATCCTTTATTGACTTCAATGGTGGATGAGTCATTTTCATGTTATAAAACGAGCTTTGCCAAAATCAATCCATTAGTGGGACTTTAATGTACTATAATGAATCTGTTCTCTAAAACGCAACTCCATATCCTAAGCTAAGTACAACTATTTTCTTCGTACACAACGTTTGAAGGAGATGATTAGCGACTTCGTCGGAAACAAGCAGAAGGATGATGCACAAACTTGATCCTGAGCAGCATATGGAAAAACAGGAAAAACAAAGTGAAATGTGGAGACTAAACTCATAGATGCTTCAAAGCATTTTCTCTATTCTTTACGTTTTAGTTATAAACCTTTCTGGCTTTCATCATCTTTTAAAAGTTACAACAGATCTTTTAGTTATAATCAAATTTTCCTGATTATCAGCTTTTAAATTCATTACATATGTAAGTGAAATGATGATACATTCTTAAGGCAAATCTTGAGGTTCGCGGGCAAGGTTTACTAAACCTGTCAGGACTAGGTGACTGTATTGAACCACAACGGTTGGGTCTTTTGTTGTTTTATGGCATTAATGTAAGTATCTAGCTATCTACTACTTTTTTTTATTTGCTTTGATTTTATCGTAATCTATTTATGTTACATCTGACTCTGAGTAAGAATTGGTAAGATAAAGAACGACCATGGACACTTTTATTTGTTTTCATATTAGAACTTGTTTACACTACATATACTATGTGATTTGTCCTTAGTACATTATCAATGATATCCTCCAATTAACTGATCCTGTTGCCTCTTTTGGTTTGAAGGTCGGTCCAGGCTCTGCTGCTCTGCGGGTCCCTTAGAAAAGGCTACAAATGACATTGTGTAAGTTGGTTGCTATTTCATAGAGGTGGTATCTACCCATTTATTTATACATGGGTTGGTTTTTGTTGTGATTTTGTCCCAAATAGGTTGAAACTATATGATTCTATTGTTAATGTATCTATTTATATAAACTTTAATATGGATAAAATTTGTGCGGGTCAACTCTTCCTGTTCGATTTGTTTACTGTACAAAAATGTCCAAATCTACCCATCTAGCCAATTTTACTCTTATATTATCTTTGCTTTACCTAAGCATGCTTTATTTTTGTTGAACTGAATCTACTTTATTATTGGATATGATACCAGGACCCCGAATATGAATTGTAATTCTCCAGTATGTCCGGAGGAACTTCTTCGTTCACGTGATGACTGCAATATGAATGGTTCATTATCCTTCACTTGTTAGGTGATTTTAGTTTACAATAGTTACCAATTTAGATGAAAGGTGGGTGTTTTTTTTGTGTTATGTCAGTTCTATATATATATATATATATATATTATATATATATATATATATATATATATATATATATATATATATATATATATATATATATATATATATATATATATTATATATATGTTTTCTTTTCCAGATATGTCGTGGTTGAAGATATACTGATTGAAGGCCTTATACATGGGTCTGTTGTGCATTTTCATAGGGCGAGGACTGAAACCGTTCCCTTAATGGGTATAGTTAGCACATCTAGGATGGGTATGTATGCTCACAGACTGGAATTTCTCCTTTTGTAGTAAAAGGATGGCAAAACTGAGGATCGAGTTTGTGAACAGGTTGCATGGGAGGTGTTGTCAGGGGACATTTGTTAAGCAATGAATTGGCAGTGGGGAGGTTATGGTGGTACAGGAGGTCATGGTTATAACGATACATGTAGTGAAAGTGACCTTCCATACGGTGTGATCTGATTGCCTTGTCAACTTGGTAGTGGAGGTGGGATGACTCAAACTGCCGACGTGGTGTTTAGGTGTGCTCTAGTCTTTCACTCACATTGTTTTTAATTTATATTTTGATTTTCTTTTGTATAATCCACGATGTTATGTGCATGATTGTTTCACTGAGCATCCAATATCGAGTCTTTTGGGTCACTACTGCTAATGGAGGAATGACTATGAGCATTTGATAGGATATAGAATGTTTACTGATGCAACACAATTGTTCTCTATTATCTTGCATCGAAGCTTTGTTTTAAAGTTGTATCAGATTATAAACATGTGTTTCCCAGCAATAAATTTATTTGTTTATTTATGTTGTTGAGTTTGTAATTTTCTAACTTCTGTATGATAAAATAAAGTAAAATGTAACATCATCTTATTTTAAACGGTTTTAGGGACTTTTGCTGACTAAAAGGTTTATGTCATTTTAGTAATTTTATAGAAATTTGGTGTACCAATAAGTGACTAAAATAGGCGAGTCACTAAATCTTTTAGACTTTTGCTTACTAAATTTTTTGTAACAAAAGACCTTTAGTGATCTTTTGTCACTTACTCTTTTTCTTTTAGGAGTTGAGATATTGGTTTTTAGTGATTGTTTTTTATCTTTTGGCCACGCATGCTTTAGTGAGAAAACGTCATTTATTTTGTAGTGCATGTTAATTTTTTTGATTAGCAGAATCTTCTATCTGAGAGAATGAGGTGGTTGCCGTATCTCCCATTTGAGATGTACCGGCACTTGTGCTAGCTTGAGAAGGATCACATAATTGAGGAATCTCGATCTCAATGAAAGGGTATACATTCTCAAAAGCTTTAAAAACTTCTCCATAAATATATTTCGTTTCGATAAAATGGAATTTGTGGAACTTTGGATGAACGAACCCGGTACTATGCAGCTGAAAAACTGAATAGGCTACCGCGGCTCGCTTCGCTTTTGTTCTTACAATTTGTAAGTAGTTCAAGCCTTATCACAATAAATTTTGGAAAGTTTTAACGTACAGTGTAATTTAAGTGAAAATTCAAGTGTTGTGATTCTTTAGATGTCGATGAATACAGAATTTTGATTATGTGATCTGTACTTTTTGAGAAATCTAAAAAGTATTGTCCTTTATGAACAAGGACGTGACTTTTGTTATACGCACCGCAAAAGTCGAATAACGTGGGAAGACAATTAGACTAACGAGTATCGCCGGTCGAGATTCCTATTCCTGTAGTAATAAACACGTACCGACACCCACTGTTTGCTGACTCACGTTTTTCATTTAATTATTATGAAAATGCAAACCGGGAGTCTACGTACTCGTTTTTGATAACTCATATCCACGTACTCAAATCCATTTTACATAAGCCTATATAACCCCCTCAAACAAAATCACTAATCACATTCATATTACATCAAATATTTCACATCAAACCATGGCTGCTATTTCAATTCAATCTGCATCTTCATGCTCTTTGTTCACTTCCACTTTCAATACGCACAAGTCATCTCAAGCACTTCCAACTTCTCTTAAGTTTAAGAAAGCAAGTATCTCAGCTGCTTATGCCACAGCCGAAAGAACATCAACAGAGATGTCGTTCCGTACTGCTACTCCTTCATCGTTGTACGATGTACTTGGTCTTCGAATGGGAGCTGATACACGAGAAGTGAAAGCTGCTTATCGTAAATTAGCTAGAGTTTTACATCCGGATGTAGGAAGTGGTGACTCATCGGCTGATGAGTTTATCAAAGTGCATTCGGCTTATACTACGCTTTCGGATCCTGATAAACGTGCGGATTATGATAGGACGCTGTTTCAAAGACGAGTAGCAAGAAGTTCGTCTCCGATGAGATCAACAAGTGGTTATAAGTCGCGGAGATGGGAGACTGATCAGTGTTGGTAGAGAGATTAATTACACATCTCTCTTTTTCAAGTGTAAATATTGATTAGAATTATTATATAGACTAGCAATGTGAGGATACTTGGCAATATTTTTGAAGCCATCGTATTGAATTTCTAGATTAGATTGTTAAATGGTTCTTTAGTATCGAATGTAACCGAGTTTAATTTATTAACATCCGACCTAAACCACAATAAATTAATCCGGTGTTTTCTTCACAATCTTTGAGCTTATACTTACTTGCACTTGGTCATATATTGGTTGCTTGTGCAAGTAGATTTATTGGATTTCGGTAATGTTTTCGATAGAAACCAAAACATGTTTTAATTTTATGGCGATCATACAAGCGTTGACTGAGATGGAACAAAATACTGGAATTTATGTACGACTTGCTTTAAGGCATTACCAGGGTGTTCATAACTGTTAAAATAATTTTTTTTTTTTACATTCCGGAAGTATGACTGCTTTACCAATACTTGAAACTTAACAGATTTTCTTACAAGCATGATTTCTCTAGATCTATAATTGCCTCTTAAGTTCTTCTGGCTTGTGAGTGTTTGTCAAGCAACCTTTGCAATTGGCTTGTTTGTTGAACCGATTATTACATATTCTAGTTCCACACTTGGCATGGCATTTGGTTACCAAAATTCTGCCCGCCGGTTATACAAAGAATAATTTGACTTAACTATTTTATCAAAGCAACTTTTCAATGTAGAAACATCAACAATTTATTGAAAGTGGGAGATAAATATTATAGTCCATTGACTATTATATTCTAGTATAAATGTTCTAAGCTTCTAATACTTTTGCCATATAGAAATTAAATTGTGCAGGAGTGTTGGACAAAACCGCCAACAACCCGAAGCTCGATCGCGGAACACTAGATCGCAAGTTATGTTGAGCACAAGTAGCAAACAAGAGAGACACGATATACTACAAAGAAACGACAAGAATATTGCCACACTTATACCCTCGCACCAAACCTTTATTAAAAACTCTAATAAAGCTATACAACGCGGAGAAGAATGAATAACTAGCATCCCCCCCTCATCTCTATTTATAGAGATGAGGGGGTAGAAACCTTTCCTAATTCAAAAAGGAAACAAGCTTTGCTTGCACTCCAAGCTACCTAATCCTAGTTTATATCTAACACCTAATCTTATTACAAAGTACAATTAAGTCCCTAATCTATGTTTAAGTTTACTACTAATATATAACAATTTCCACCTTAGGAATAATACTTAAACATAACCGATACTCAGCACCTTTTCCTTGTACTGGAACCTCGGACCGGGAACCACCTTGTCGACCAGTGTACTTCAGTAATTTTCCAAGATTAGCTTCTTTAGACTCATTCACTTTCTTCTTTTCAGCAGCATTACCCTTTGCACCCTTTTGACCAGGTACTCCGGTTAACATAATGTCTGCCCCCACCTTTATACCAAGATGTACCTTTTCCTGCTCATTTACCAAGCAGCCCGTGTTTGTCTTTTCTTCAAGTTGCTTGTCCTCCAACTTTCTTTGAGCCACTGCAGCCTCATCGTTACTATCCCGAACAACCTCAGCCTTCACGATTTTCCTGAGCTCCCTGCAGTTCCACCTCAAACCAAACACGTTCATTAACCTGTACTCCATCGACTCCTGTTTTAACACCGTGACCAAGTTGTTTGAACCCAACTTGCTTTGACCAAGTTGTTTGAACCCAACTTGTTTTTGACCAAGTTCTTTGAATCCAACTTGTTTTGAACCTCCATGCTTTTGTACACCAAAAGTCTTCACTTTTGCTTCAAGAGTATACACACAGTTTTTTCCCCTGATCCCGGTCATCATAACCCGACAACCTTTGATCACCTTGACTTTACCCGACTGCATCTTCACAGTATACCCTCTTTTTTTCAAGAGTACCCAATGAAATCAAGCTCCTTTCTTAACCCGGGAACATACCTAACATCTTCCAGTATAAAGCTTAAACCATCATGCAACTGTATCTTCACTTTTCCTGTCCCTATGATAGTGCATGTCCTGTTATCACCTAACCGAACCGAACCACCATCAATATCCTTGAAGTCATACAAGAACTCCCTCCTAGGTGTCATATGATAAGACCCACCTAAATCCATTACCAATTCAGCCATCTCATCATTACCGACTACCACCAAGGCTTCTCCAAGATAGGCGTTACCCTCGCTCATCAGAAGAATCAAATCCGATCATGCTTACCCTTCTCTGACGAACCCACTTGACTTCTTCTTGGACATCTCTCTTTAGATGACCCTCTGAATGACATATGAAGCACTTAAGTTTACCAGTTCCACCTCTTGACTTAAACCGCGAACTTCCACCAGAATGAGCTTTCCTGAATGATCTGACCCTCCCCTTACATATAACCCGTCACCAGTTTCTTCCTTTGTGCCTTCAGTTCTTTTCTTCAACTCCCTTGAATTCAGAGTCGCAAGAACATCTTCCATTGTTAAGGATTCCCTCCCATACAACAATGTCTCCACAAAGTTTTCGTAAGATGATGGCAACGACGTAAGTAACATAAGTGCCTGATCTTCATCCTCAATATCGACATCAATATTCGCCAAATCAAGTATCAACTTATTAAACTCATCTATATGATCACCCAGTTTCGTACCTGGACTCATATAGTATGTGTACAACTTCTTCTTCAGATACAGTCTGTTTGCTAAGGACTTAGTCATATAAAGACTAGTCAACTTCGTCCAAATTCCTACAGCAGTTGTTTCCTTGGTAACTTCCCGTAAAACCCGGTCTCCCAAGCATAGAATCAAGGTACTGTATGCCTTCTTCATCAAAGCAGCCTTTTCACCTGCTTCCATGTCCTCGGGTATGTCTAATGCAGATCACAACCTTGTTGTACCATTAAAGCACGCATCTTTATTTGCCATAACCCGAAGTCATTCTTCCCATCGAATTTTTCGACGTTAAACCTAGTTATAGAACTAGCCATTCTTCTTATACCTTGCTAAAATCCTTGTCAAGTTGTTTCTTAACCATTTACCGCAAGCCTCACAATAGTGTGCAATATTCTCCTTGTTGCTATAAACCCTTCTTGCAAATCGAATTAATTAGAATAACCCTAAACTCTCGATTTCGAACAAGCAAACCCGATCGTAAACTTGAAACCCAAGCTAACCACGATCGAAACTTGAACCACAAGAAAACCCACGACAACAAAAACTTCACTTAATCGAATTTTTAGACCCAAAAATTACGATCACCTACAAAAACTATTTTAGAATATAAAATCGTCAACTTTGACTTTTGTATAAACTAATAAACAAAAATCAAAGTATCCTTTGTTGTCAATAACCTTTCACGTGGGAATATAATAACAACAAACCATCAACTCCTTGAATTTGACAAAAGAAAATAAATCCTTTATCACCTTTGTAGAGATACGTGGATAGAAAAAAACAAGGTCCAATCTTATGTGACTTTTCCTCTTTTTTTTATTCATGTGGGTTTTAAAACCATAAACCTCTCGTCGACGATCGCTACTGCCACGATTCACGAAACCGAAAACCGAACCTCGAACCCTCGACCGAACTCGAAACCTCGATCTAGCACTCGAACTTCGATGACCCCAATAACCTCGGCTCTTGATACCACTTGTTGGACAAAACCGCCAACAACCCGAAGCTCGATCACGGAACACTAGATCGCAAGTTATGTTGAGCACAAGTAGCAAACAAGAGAGACACGATATACTACAAAGAAACGACAAGAATATTGCACACGTTATACCCTCGTACCAAACCTTTATTAAAAACCCTAATAAAGCTATTACAACGAGGAAGAAGAATGAATACAGCATCCCCTCCTCATCTCTATTTATAGAGATGAGGGGTAGAAACCTTTCCTAATTCAAATAGGAAACAAGCTTGGCTTGCACTCCAAGCTACCTAATCCTAGTTTATGTCTAACACCTAATCTTATTACAAAGTACAATTAAGTCCCTAATCTATATTTAAGTTTACTACTAATATATAACAAGGAGTTTTCTAAGTCAGGTTGTGTGTGCCATGTGAGAAGGCCCAATGGATAAGAGGACCAGGTGTCGTGACAAGCACACATCTCTTCATCACCGTCACATCACCTTCATATTATCATAACAAACCTCTACAACTAACCACAACTAACCCCTCTTCCCCCTCACTCACAACAAACCTCAACCTCTTCATTTGGAGCCCACCACTACAACTTTATTTTTTTTATTCAAATTTTCAAATAAACTAAATTAATTTATTAAAATAAAAATACAATACAATATATATAGAAAAAAAAATTATAAATTAAAAAAAATATATAAAACGTTATCAAAGGAGGAAACGTCTTCTTCTTTCAACCTCACACACACAAACACACTACCCAACACAAACACACACTACAAACAAACACTTGAACAAAAAGGAAGAAACTCACACTTGGGTCCCACCTTTGTCAGAGAATTCAGTGAATTTACTTCGTTGTTGCATACAAGAGACGTCCAACGCCTAAGGACGGCGATACCGCTCGCCGGTGTGGCGGTGATCGGAAGCGAACAGCACTTAGGCACGGCGAAGGGACGGCGGACCACACCTAATGCTTTAAGAAGAACGGTGTATTAGAAAAGAAGGCGACATTGACACCATTGGTCA
>OU343218.1:4490660-4702901 GCA_910596185.1 Chrysanthemum makinoi | reverse complement strand
CCGCCAGATGCCGTCTCACGCACGAAACGTCCCGTGAAACGGGAAACGCGTGGAAACGCCGGAGAAATGTCCTGGAAAAGTGAAACATTAAAGGGGTACACCGATCCTTATCTGGCCCAAAAAGTGACGTTTCCTACGGTAGATCTCAAAATGAGGTAAAAGAGATAATTTTCCAGCGACTGCTATTGTGGTGGTGGAAGGTACTTTTTTGAAGGTGAAGATGTAAGAGAAAAGTTTCATACGGAACAAGTTTTATTTAAAGAACAAACCACTTGATCTCAACCACCCATCTAACTTCAATCTAATGGCTAAGGGTGTGTTTGTTTTGAAAAAAAAGGTCTTACTAGTCCCTACTTTAATTTGCATAGGGAGGGCGACGCTTTGCTTGTTTTGTTTTTTCTTTCGAGTAAGACCCCTCGTTAGATTACATAACATTTACTCAGTAGTAGGGCGGGGACTTGCCTTAATGCTTCTTTACCTGTTTTGTAAACTTTATAAATATATTTGATTGTTTATTAACTATGTTATATTTATGATAAAAAGTCTTGTTTCATATTTACATAAGTTACGACATCGTGATTGCGTTGTTTAATAAACAAATTGCAAAACGCAGCACTTAAAATCTTTCGCATACAATTATACAAAAACAAACAACATTATTTCGTTCAGATTTAGATTTTTAACCACTTCTTACCAAAAGAGATGTAAGCATGATTCATACCCAAAACATATTAATGAAACAAACACACCCTAAGATTAATTGCCATTTTAATTTAATTATTTAACTAGGGGCATGTTGGTAATTCTATAATCTCACCATCAACTCGGCTTATACACACATATTTTCATTCACTTTTTCCACCGTCACATTAACACACTACTTTCACACACTAACCACCACCAAACCACCTATCAAGCCCTAACCGCTATTCATGCCAAATTGATCAAAACCAACGCTTTCGCTAATCACAATCATACCATTAAACGGAATATGATTCAATCACAGCCGATTCAAGCAATTTTACACTCCTTCGTAAGATTTAACATTAATATGTTCGTTTTCTCGTTAGCGATCATTATCGCTATTAAGTTTTGATACATAACTATGGATAAAAGTAAATAAATATCTCTGAGTTTTGGGATACAAGTAAACAATTTGTGTTTGGATACGAGCTGTTTTAAGTTTAATGCTAATGGTTTTTATGTCTCCAGATCGCGTGAAGAAAGAGGGCGAATGGAGGTTGAGATGCTAAGTTTGGACGATGTGGTGGGGTTGACAATGCGAAGGTTTGTCGAGGAGTCGGTGATATTGTCGGTTACAAGGATGGAAATACTTTGCTTAAGGAGATGGTTAGTTTTCAGAACAAACTTGTTTAGCGGCTATTACGGCTGTTTGTAGAATATAAAATCAATTAATTTGATAGTAAATTGTGATATATTATTTGATCCGCTATAAAAAATGATGCTAGAAGTCACTGAGACCGCTTATTGAATAAGAATCAACGAGTTTAATAAGCCACATTCCGAACTGTATATTTCAATCTCAATTGTGGTGATTATAAGTAAGCCGCTCTTTACCAAACACTGAGGCAATGCTTATTGGTGTTAGCATAGTTTCGAGAATATATAATAGATGGACAGTTTCCCGATCTTATGTTAGTACTTAAATCATTTTTACTTCCGAAGTTTGTTCTTCAACTCTGTTACAATATGAAGTAATAGTTTAGGTTAAGTTTGCACTTACGAATATGTACGATTCATGAAATATAGGCTTGCTGCAAAAGATAATGTTGCAAATGGCAAGGAAAGTAGCAAGTTTGATATAAAAAAAATCTAGAAAGTAAGTTTTTATTACTAAGGTACAAGTGCAAGTGAAACTATACAAGTTATAAAACGGTTATTCTATATTTTCACTCTAGAAAGACTGATGACTCAATTGAACTTCAGAATGTTATAAAAGAATTAAAGATGTGAATATCCACTTCGTATGCATCTATGCCACAGCGTTACTACATTGAATCTAGAATTAACTTGTACTTTAAACGGAACACGGAATAACTGCCATGAGATTTGGTATGTTGGGTTTATTTAGATTGAACTGGTAGGTCGTATGTGCACCCCAATGAGCTTTATGACAGTATAGTTTGCACGTCTGGAATCCAAGTGAGTTGATGGTTTATTTAGATTGAAAAAGTATGTTCATTTTTGTATCGTTTATTCGTGGATGCATCCCCGTGTTGTGGTCAATGGTTTTGAAATTGCTAAGTAAGGCCACCTGGAATTTCAAAATTTCTCAAGACTCCCTGTAGTTGAAGGTGATGGCCCTGACAGAAATGCTTAAGATGGTAGCAGAACTAACAGAACTAAGGTTTTTTTCGCATTCTCTTTCTCTTCTTTCTTTTGTTGAAAGCATTGTTTGCTGATCAGAGAAAACTGGGGTTGAATAGTTTACCGATTAAAAACTTTGTTTTGATACTTATTGAAAGATCAATTGATATTGATCTTGAGTATGTTAATGAAATATGCAAGCAATATGTAATGAGTAAATAAGGAAAGAAATGATCAAACCACAACAAGTTGTTTATAGTGGTTCGGCCTACAAGGACTCTTTTTCCTTGCCCTACTCCACTCCCCGAGTCTCACACTCGAGAGTTTAACTTCACTAGTCAACAAGCTCCTTTCACCGGCGGAGAAAACCTTTACACTTCGCTAACACTATTTCCGACACTAAGCTAGATGTCGAGTTCTTTCCAAGGGTACAACTACTCCCACACACAATGTATTTTGAGGACTAAAATACTAACCACTCACACTCACAAGATTATGATGGTTTGATACAACAATGAAGTATGAATCAACACTAGATCATACAACACTAAACAAACAAGACTTCCAACTTCGCTTTTGAAGCTTGAATGTGACTTGATCTTCTTTGCTACAAAAGAGATCACTAATATGATATGAAACCGAAGTTAGAAGGGTTAGAAGATATGTATGAGAGTATGTTAGAAAGGGATACTGATACACTGGGCATTGCTATTTATAGCCAATTGGACGTGAGCGTCGACGGACCGCGGACCCCTTAAAAGGGTTCCGCCTGTACCAAATTGGTACCGCCAAATTTACCAAGATATCAAATTGCCTAAAGTCAACTCTAGCTAAGTAAGATTGTGCAAGATATGAAGAGTACAAATCTTCACAAAATATCTAATGGAATCTTCCAATGATCTCCATGATGTAATACATGATGTCATATGTTGTATTACTATTAATAGAAATATGCAAATGCTTAAGTAGTGTTTGGTTTTAAGAACCTAACACATTCTACAAACTATTATCATACATAATGATTAGAGTCATATCAAGATGTTACTAATCATAAATGTAAATGCTTGAATGATGAATATATTGTTTAAGAAAACTTGTTTTAATATCTAATAAACTTGACAAGCTTTAAGCTTTTATAAATTAAATTTACTTTTGTCGCTAACAAAACTTAGGCAAAGATCAAAAATATAAATAACGCTTAATGACGATATTTGTATTAACAATCTCCCCTTTTTGTTGAGGACAAAATATAAATTTTATTTTTATAAAAGAAACAAAGTTTGTACAAGAGTTATAAAAATATTAGTTTTAGAGCTTGAAAGAAAATGATAATGCAAGTGTATGAAATTTGACGTTTTATGAAAGTCAAAGAATTCACTAGTTGATGCATGATGTTGACTTTTTCAGAAGTCAGTATGCGCTTGACTTTTTCGAAAAGTCAAATATAAATAATTTCCGTTCTATTTTTCCCTTTTGTCTCAACAAAGAAGAGGTTACGCGAATGTAATGAGTTCGAGCTATTATCTCCCCTTGTTCAAAGCTCCCTAAATTGGTGCTAATGGAAGATACATGGATTGTAAAAATAAAAAAAATTGTTAGTAATAATGATCATTCACAAGCATTTCCAAACACTATGTAATGACACCAACAATATAAGAAACAACATTCATTAGTTAAAATTTTTCATGAGTAAAGATCATGAAAAGAGAACACAATGATGTGTTTCTAGTACAAGAAATGAAAATTATCCTAAAAGAGCAAATAAAAGAAAGCTATTTTAAACCATCCTAAAGTGATGGTGGATGGAAAGAGGCCTGGACGTCAAGAATGTGTTCGAGGATGAACCTCATTTCTTCGGGAAGTCATGGACCATAATCCGGTCCGATCCACCTTGGCCGCTCTGTTTCACAAGTTGAGCAACCATGCCTTGGAGAGTAGAAAGTTTGGGGAGGTTGTGGTGGTGGAATGGTGGATGTTGGTGGTGTGGGGATGTTTGGAGTGATCATGATGGATGCAAGCAAAGCACTTTGCATTTGCATTGTCTCACTTAAGTGAGAATCCACCATGCCTTTGAATTGGTGGAGGTTGTGGAGTTCGGCTGAATCTCTCTAGTGGGATTGTCATCCCACATGCTCTCCTCAATGTCCTCAATGAGGGGACATTGATGATGGAAGGATGATCCTCATATAAAGGACCATGAGAATGTCCGTGAATGGGGTGGAAAAGGAGAGGTCTTGGCCCCATGGGGCTGGGTCAATGGATGACCGAGGTGACCATGGCCATTCGGCTCAATGGTGCCAAAGGATGGCAATGGTGGTGGATGATTTGGCCTTGGAGGCAAGTATTCCAAGTCCTCCAGGAAAGGATTTGGTGATGTTGGTGGAGTTGAAAATAACTCCATGGGAATGAAGTGGAGACCTGGGAAGGTGGTGGGTGTTTTGGATGTTTGGATGGGTGCCGGTGGAGGTGAAGTAGGTGGTTTTATTGGTGGTGGAGTGGTGATCACAATGTGTGATGAAGTAGGTGTAGCTAAGGTAAGCTGTATCATCTCTAATGGGAGATGAGATTGTGAGTGGAAGACTGGATGATGAGCTAAGATTGACAAACAACAAGGCCTTACGCTATTCTAGCAGCTTCTTGCAAGGTTTTGGTGATGATTTAGTCATTTTTAACTTGGTTTTGATTTGCTAGATAGTAATGAGAATGAAGAAGATGTGAGGATGATCATGGTAAAGCCTTTCAATTTATAGAGGTAAGAAATTGGAGAAAGGTTTGATTTGATGTTAAGCCATTGAAGAGATGAGGTTCCTCATGATTTGGAAGTGGGTTGAATGCTAGTCATATCACCCAAGTCAATCCATACAAAGAAGATGGAGTGAAGAAGAAAAGATATGCAATAAATGTGTTCTAGTGAGTGGAATTTCCTAATATTCAGATTACCCACGGATTTGAAGGTACCAAAAATTTGGTTCCTTCCTTTATGCCAAAGGGCTCCTTGGGTGGATTTTTCAAATTTTTGAATTTTGGTGGGAAATGGATTTCTTATATCCCTTAGTGAATAATACTAGTTCTAATAACAGTATAAACTAGTTAAGGTTGATTTATAAGTGATGGAAGATAATTTGGAATCACGAAAGAGTCGAAATTCAGAAAATTACCTGGAGGATCCACGGCACCAAAACATACACGACGGAACCCAAAAGGGTGCGGCCCGTCCGCTCGCATGTATATGGCGGTACCAAATAGATAGGACGGTACCAAATAATTATGGTGTCACTGGATCCGTGGAGTGGCCGAAAATTTGGACGAGAATGTTTCTTAAAACCTCGAAATTTTCGAAACCTAAATTTTTCTCAAAAGCTGTTATACTAAACATTTCTAGTTAGGAAAAGTAAATAACACATATGTAAACATAGTGGAGCATAGATTTTGAGCAGGGCTTATTGATTTTCACAATATAGTGAAAATGGGTAAAATTTGATAGCATACTTGTGCTATCCCCATGCATGAGTTTGTTAGCATACACCATTGTTTTAAGTTATATTATCATCCTACATAATAAAACAACTAAATAGTATCAAACATTAATGATAAAGCATTGTTCCAAACACTCCTTAAAGTACCCTTATTTGTCCAATTTCTTGTAAATCTTGTTCATCATCCTACCAAGGCACTTGAACATTCCCTTAGTTTGCTTGAATCTTCATTCTCAATCTCTGGAAGAGATGCGTAATACTCATGAGGTGGAAGATGAGAGCTTGGAAGACCATCCTGGGAGCTATTTGATGATGATGATGAAGGAGTTGGAGGTTTAGCTCTCTTGCCTTTCGTCTTAGCAACTCGAGCATCACTCAAAGGTACAAAGATGTGAGGGATGAGTTCATAGTGAAGGTGCATTCCTTTGGGGGTTGGTGGAATTGGAGCGAAGTTTCTATAGAGACGGGTGAGAAGCATCCCGTATGGAAGAGCAACGGATCCTTGAGTTGGAATATCAATCATTCTCCTAGCTATGTAGTAGGCTAAGTTGAATGGTTGTCGGGTGGACAAGTTGTAAAGCATGTGACAAAGACAAGCGTTTATGTGATCCCTATTCCCTATGGTGCTAATGACGTTTGCTCTAAGTAACTCCTCCCATTTCTTAAATTTGTGCTTAAGTTCATTTAGCTCCATTCCATATGGATCTCGGTCTACCTCTTTTCCCTTCGTTACTCTCGGGTTGTATCCGCTTTTGGGTTAAAAGGTGTTCACGGATGACATCCTTATCGGCTAAACGGGTTATGTAGGGAAGAAAGCGGTCATTGATTGCATCAAGGGCGGTGAGTGACCACTTATCCGTGTAGACACAAGTTCCTCGGTTGGGAATTCCTAGTACTTAGCAAATTCACTAAAGTGATGGTGTAGTCATCTTGGTTGATTCTAAAGCTAAGACAAAACTCATCATCTTCATCACTAAAACCGGTCACACTAGCATAGAATTCTAACACAAACCTAGGACAAATTGGTTCATCAATGTCAAGAAGACAATCGAATTGAATGGCGGCTAGTTCTTCACGAAAGATTGGTATGCTTTCAAGGAAGGATGAGTGAATGGTTCTACCCTCGTGGAAATACCTTGATTCTAGACCCCTAAATATTTCTACTTGTTCCTTGGTAAGTCCTTTGGTTTTGTGGTGTTTGGGAATGTAGTTAAGAGTGTCTTTGTGATCATAGAATCTTGCGGCTACCATGGTTATTCCTAAGGACAAGAGTTAATATGTTAAAAAATAAGATAAATTTTAACGTTTTTGATTCTAGTGTGTGCCTATATGAAAACAATTTGGAGTTGCGGTTATCTCGACTCATTTTATGCACAAAATGGTTTTAGTGGAGTGTTTGGCAAATACCATGAGATAACCCAAATGCTCCTAATTCAATGTGGCTATATTTGAATATACCCGGAAGTGCATATTAGTTATGCAATACCTTTAGTATTCAAGAGCATGCAAGTGATGAAAATTTAACGTTTCTATTTGTATTAGCAATGAAAAAATGTTTTCCTACAAGTGAGAAGCTTTTCAAAACTTTTGACATGGGGTGTTTGGTTGTTTGAATAAGGCCTTATATTTATTATCTATCAATTAGTGGGAAACATGATTTGTTTATGCAATATGATAATGTAGTACCTAATTTGAATGACTAGTTATGCAATTTGCCAATTGAATTCATATTTGGTATAAAAGCATACATAAAACCCCATGTAATGATTTGTGATAGTTTTGTGCATAAATAAGAATCCTAGACTCGGAATTAAGAGATGAAATGTAGTTAGGATACTTACAATGATGTTATCTTCAGTGATTAGTGAGTGGGAAGATGACAATAATGAGCTTGGTTTAAGTTTTACACGTTTTGGTAAAGTGGGTTGAGGAAGAAGATGTTATGTATATAAGCAGTTTTGCTTCAGACACCACGGACGAACGGCACCAAATTTTTGGTTCCGTCCGTGTTGTCGTTTGGTGCGTGCTCTGATGCGCAGTAAACAAGACAAAATTCTTTTGGTTTGACTATTCTAATGTTTTAGGCTATGTTTATCCTACATGTTTGGTTCCATTAACCCTAAACCAAGTCTAAGAAGATTAAAAGGTTCTCGTTTAAGAGGTTTAGTAAGGATGTCGGCAATGTTGTCTTCGGAGGATACTTTCTCGATTGAAATGTTTCCTTTTTGAACATTGTCGCGAAGAAAGTGATGACGGATTTCAATGTGCTTTGTACGAGCATGTTGAACGGGATTCTTGCTGAGATCGATGGCTCCTTTGTTGTCGCAAAGTATCACAATGTCGTTGAGATGAATTCCGTAGTCTTAGAGCTTGCTTCATCCAAAGAGCTTGTTGACATGCTTTTCCGAGACGTATTAAAACTGCTTCAGTAGTAGAGATGGCTAAAGCCGCTTTCTTTTGCAAACCATGAGATAAGACAATGTCCAACAAAAGTGCAAATACCACTTGTACTTTTTCTATCGACATAATCACCGGCATGATCCGAATCGGCATACACTATGGTTTCTATACCCGTTCCTTTGGGATACCATAATCCTAAACACGTTGTTCCCTTAATATATCTAAAAATCCTTTTTAATGCTTCTAAGTGTGATGCCTTTGGGTTTTCTTGAAAGCGAGCACATAGACAAACACTAAACATAATGTCGGGTCTACTAGCCGTAAGATAGAGTAGGCTACCAATCATTCCTCTATATTTAGTGTTATCTACGGATTCACCTTCTTCGACCTTGGTGAGTTTAGTGTCCGAGGACATGGGTGTTTTAGTTGGTTTGGAATCTTCAAGACCAAATTTCTTAAGCATGTCTTTTATATATTTAGATTGGTTAAAGAAAATACCATCTTCTAGTTGTTTAATTTGAAGTCCTAGAAAGAAGTTTAACTCACCCATCATACTCATTTCAAACTCGTCATGCATGATTTTAGAGAAATCATTACATAATTCTTGACAAGTTGATCCGAATATAATGTCATCAACGTATATTTGAACAATAATAATTTGTGATTCCTTTTCCTTAGTAAAAAGAGTATTAGCTACTAATCCCATAGTATATTTGTTATCAATAAGAAAAGTCTTAAGACGGTCGTACCAAGCTTTAGGTGCTTGTTTAAGGCCATATAATGCTTTCTTGAGTTTGAAGACATGATGTGGTTTCTCAAAGTCGGTAAAACCGGAGGTTGAGCAACATACACTTCTTCGTTAATAAACCCATTAAGGAAAGCACTTTTAACATCCATTTGAAATAATTTAAAATCATAAGCACATGCATAAGCAAGTAATATTCTAATAGATTCAAGTCTAGCTACCGTTGCATAAGTTTCATCATAGTCAATTCCTTCTTGTTGATTATAACCTTGTGCAACAAGCCTAGCTTTGTTTCTAGATACTACACCATTTTCATCCATTTTGTTTCGAAAGACCCATTTTGTTCCAATTATAGTTTGATCTTTGGGTTTTGGAACTAGTTTCCAAACATCATTTCTAACTAATTGGTTTAATTCTTCTTGCATGGCAATTACCCATGATTCATCTTTTATTGCTTCATTTATGGTTTTGGGTTCAATGGTGGATACAAAACAAAAATGATTACTTTGATTTTGAGCTTGTGACCTTAAGGTTCTTTGATTAAGTTGTCCTATGACCTTTTCTAATGGATGACTTTTAGATTCTTTGATGTTGACAATTTCCTTATTTAATGGTTCATCTTCCTTGTTATTATTAATTTGACTTTCTATTATTTGACTTTCAACTAAGTCATCATCTACCAAAGGTGATGTCTTTGAGGGAGGTGGACTTTCGTCAAATGTTATGTTCAACGATTCCTCGACTATCATTGTTTCTTTATTTAGGACAATGTAAGCTTTACTAGTTTGAGAGTAACCAAGAAATACACCTTCATAAGACTTTGGGTCAAACTTGGTGAGATAATCCTTAGTATTAAGAATAAAGCATTTACAACCAAAGACTTTAAAATATCCTAATGTTGGCTTTTTACCTTTATAAAGTTCATATGGTGTTTTGTTTAGAAAGGACGATTAGGACTCTATTTTAAATATATGTAGAAGTGTCAACGGCGTTACACCAAAACTTTTGAGGAATGTTTTGTTCATTAAGCATTGTTCTACTCATTTCTTGAATTGTTCTATTTTTACGTTCTACTACTCCATTTGATTGAGGTGTTCGAGGAGCCGAAAAGTTATGTGTTATACCATTTGTATCACAAAAGTTTCCAAATTGAGTTTCGTTGTCAAATTCACGACCATGATCCGTTCGGATCGACACAATTTTGACACCTAGAAGATTTTGAATTTTCTTGCTAAGTATTTCAAATTTATCAAAAGCTTCATTTTTGGTTTTCAAAAATAACGTCCAAGTAAACCTTGAGTAATCATCTACTATGACCAAAGTGTATAAGTTGCCTCCATAGCTTCTTATAGCGGATGGTCCAAACAAGTCCATATGTAATAATTCTAGACACTTAGATGTGGACACCATATTTTTAGATTTGTGACTACTATGTGTTTGTTTACCAATTTTGCAAGCTTCGCAAAAGTGTTGGTCATATTTTAGTTTTGGTAAATTCCTAACCAACTCTTTTGAAGATAGGTTTTGTATAAGTCTCATATTAGCGTGACCTAAGCGCCTATGCCAAAGAGATGAGCTATCGTCTAATGTTGTTAGGCAAAGTTTGTCATTATATGTTTTATCTATTTTCATGACGTATATGTTATTTTTCCTAACTCCTTTAGCTATGGTGATACCATCTTTTAGTATTTTACTACCATTTTCATCAAATAGTACTTTATACTTTTTATCACATAGTTGGCTAATACTAAGTAGATTAAATCCTAACCTATCCACATGAGCAACATTTTCAATAGTTAGAGAGTTATGAGCAATCGTACCTTTGCCAATGATTTTGCTTTTGAGATTGCTACCAAAGGTGACATTACCTCCGTCATACTCTTGGTATGATGAGAAGAGACTTTGTTGCCCGTCATGTGTCGTGAGCATCCACTATCTTTTATCCATTCATCGGGTTCCAATCCAACTTTCAAGCATACCTAAGAAGCAAATAACTCAAACATTTGGTCCCCAATATCTCATGGGTCCGTTTGGGTTAAACATACCATTTATTTGATTCATGTATGGAAATGATGGGTAAGGGTTCCATGGCATGTAATCTGGAGTTTGATATGGTCTAGGAAAGTTTTGATTCCAACCGTTGTGTTGGTAGTTAGGTTGAACGTTGTGGTTGCTCTTAGAAAGGGCGCTTGGCAAAAGAAGTTTTATATCGTTGTTGAGTAGTTTTTGATCTAAATTCATTTTTAACAAGTCCTACTCCGATATAATGGTGGTTTTAGTTTAACATTATCATTGGTTTTCTTTGTTATTTTAACAAATTCAAGACGGTCCGATTGCGAACATTCTGTTTCTTGAAGTACCCAGCGGTACCATTTTCACAACGGACGGAACCCTTATTTTGGTTCCGTCTGGTCCGTCTGCTGTCGCGCAGCTTTTGACAGAATGTTCTTCTTTTTCGGCCGTTTTGTTTTGACTCTTTGGAATTAATACTTCATTAAAACCTAGCCCATTCATGTCTCCCGGTGTTTTATGAATTTTAACTATTTCATCAAGAAGAAGCGATGTTTTGTTAAACCTTTTTAAACTTAGAATTATTTTCTATTAAAACTTCTTGTGTGAGCTTTAGTTTTTCTATTTCAAGATTAAGCTCTTGACATGATTTACAATCATCGCCATTTGCTTTTCCTTTTTCAAGTCGTTTTGCTTTTTCTTTTAACTCATATACCTCATTTTCCAAAAACTCCTTTTTGGTTTTTAGAAATTTATTTTTAGTTATGATTTTTAGACTTAGCTCACACAATTGATTATATTGTTTTTGCAAAGGTGTCATCATCTATAGAGGAATAAGAAGAGTTGGAAAGTACCTCATTTGACTCATGTGCCATTAGAGCGATCTCTTCCTTGCTTGATTCTTCATCGTCTTCACTATCACCCCAAGCACCACTTACAAAAGCTCGTTGAGTTTTGCTTTTAGGTGGCTTGGGACATTCTCCTATGAGATGACTTGCATCACCACATCTAAAACACTTTCTTTCACCTTTAATCTTCTTATCATCCCGATCTTTTTGGAATGGCTTCTTTTCTTCTCGAGGTTGTCTTACAAACTTTCCTCTTCTTCTAAAGAACTTCTTGAAATCTCTAACGGCCATGGCATACTCCTCATCTTCACTATCGGAACAAGATTCACCATCATCGCTTGATTCCGCTTTTGCCTTAAGAGCAACGGATTTGATCTTCTCCTTTCTTCCTTTGATGATCTCCGAATCTTTCTCCATTACCATTTCGTGAACTTTGAGGTTGCCAATTAGCTCGTCTAGTGACATTATTGAGATATCTTTTGATTCTTCAATAGCGGTCACTTTAGCTCTCCATTTGGGATGGAGTGCTCTAAGAAATTTCCGGACAAAGTTCTTACTACGAAAAGATTCATCAAGTGCTTTAAGTGATGTAATGATAGTGTTAAAAAGAGCAAAGCCACAATCAATGGTTTCATCTTCAGGATAACAAATTGTTCATATTGTTGAACAAGAAGATCAATTTTGTTATCCTTGACTTGTGAATTACCTTGATGTGTAACAATTAAAGATTCCCAAATATCTTTAGCGGTTTCACACATAAAAATTCTTTCATATTCTTTTCTAGGTAAAGCATTATAAAGCATCATTTTAGCTTCATTATTTTTAGCAACTAATTTCTTTTGTTCATCAACGGAAATATCCTTTGTTGTAGAACTAAAATCTCCTTTAACAATAATAAACCAAAGATCTATATCTTTTGATTTTACATATGTTTCAAAACGGTTTTTCCAATAGATAAATCCATTGGTTTCAAAGAGTGGTGGTCTTTGCATAGATTGCCCTTCTTTAAAGTTTTGAGAATCCATGGATCGTTTCAAGTTTATAAAATACAAGTTTATTTTAGAAATTATTGAGCAACGAGGAGGCTCACCAATGTAGAAAACTAGAAGAGGGGTTGAATAGTTTACCGATTAAAAACTTTGTTTTGAAACTTATTGAAAGATCAATTGATATTGATCTTAGATATGTTAATGAAATATGCAAGCAATATGTAATGAGTAAATAAGGAAAGAAATGATCAAACCACAACAAGTTGTTTATAGTGGTTCGGCCTACAAGGACTCTTTTTCCTTGCCCTACTCCACTCCCCGAGTCTCACACTCGAGAGTTTAACTTCACTAGTCAACAAGCTCCTTTCACGGGCGGAGAAAACCTTTACACTTAAACGCTACACTATTTCCGACAATAAGCTAGATGTCGAGTTCTTTCCAAGGGTACAACTACTCCCACACACAATGTATTTTGAGGACTAAAATACTAACCACTCACACTCACAAGATTATGATGGTTTGATACAACAATGAAGTATGAATCAACACTAGATCATACAACACTAAACAAACAAGACTTCCAACTTCTCGTTGAAGCTTGAATATGACTTGATCTTCTTTGCTACAAAAGAGATCACTAATATGATATGAAACCGAAGTTAGAAGGTTAGAGAGAAGAAATGTATGAGAGTATGTTAGAAAGGGATGAGAAACTACTTGGCTTGGCATTGCTATTTATAGCCAATTTGGATGAGGGCGTCACGGACCGCGGACCCCTTAAAAGGGTTCCGCCCGTGTACCAAATTGGTACCGCCGGTCTGACAGTCAAGATATCAAATCTTGTCTAAAGTCAACTCTATCTAAGTAAGATTGTGCAAGATATGAAGAGTACAAATCTTCACAAAATATCTAATGGAATCTTCCAATGATTTCCATGATGTAATACATGATGTCAAATGTTGTATTACTATTAATAGAAATATGCAAATGCTTAAGTAGTGTTTGGTTTTAAGAACCTAACACATTCTACAAACTATTATCATACATAATGATTAGAGTCATATCAAGATGTTACTAATCATAAATGTAAATGCTTGAATGATGAATATATTGTTTAAGAAAGCTTGTTTTAATATCTAATAAACTTGACAAGCTTTAAGCTTTTATAAATTAAATTTACTTTTGTCGTTAACAAAACTTAGGCAAAGATCGAAAATATAAATAACGTTTAATGACGATATTTGTATTAACACACTGATTTGTGATATTTTGATCATTTTGATGTGTTTCTGAGTGTTTTCAGATGATTTTGCAGTTTATATTATACAAAAATGATGAGTATTTACACACTCATCAATCCCCCACACTGAGATATTGCTAGTCCCTAGCAATGATTTGAGAAAACATAATGGATTTTAATCTCTTTACCAAAAGCCATTACTTCTGGAGTAGCCAAATGTTTTAGTTCAAGTAAGAACCATGGTACACCGATAACCATGTGATTTTGAGCAAACCACCAACTTTCAACGGATTTGATTTTGTCTTTACCAGAAGCCGTACCCTTCTGGACTAGCCAACTCTTAGATAAATTATCAATATTATCTTTGGTGGGCTGATTACCAATTATGGATTTTCCACTGCCTTTACCACAAGCCATAACCTTGCGGGCTAGCCAACTCTTCACTTTTTAGGATATGGTGAGTGGAGAACCATACAATTTTGGGCAAATTGCAAGCCATATAAACGGATTTGAGAAATCTTTACCAAGAGCCGTTTGCTCCTGGATTAGCCAATCCTTTAGTTTATTAGACAAGGCGGACTGATAACCAAATGAATAAGTGTAAAACACTTACTCCAAAAAAAATTTTTTTTTTTTTTTTTGGCCAAAAACGGGGGAATTGATATAATTATATGATAAAATTCGTGAGAATTCCCCCCCACACTTAGAAATGAATATTGCCCTCAATATTCAAAGTCCCGGCGGTTATGCCGAAACAAAGAACGTAAAAGGGAAATACTACGGCCATTATTTAGAAAGTTTTTTTTTTTTTTTTTTAAAACATGTGGGGCAACCCCACCACTAGGTGGTAGAAAATAGAAAGAAGTCGAAATTATGGGTGAAAACCCATATGGCGTGCTCATTGTTTTGATTACCGAGTCGCTAGCTTGACTCGACCCCGAATTAATTGGTTCATGGGGAAGCAAAGTGGAAGAGCAATCTCCATGGGACTTTCATTCAAAATGTTTGGACAAACATTGAAGCGCGTGAAAGTTCCACACCGATGAGATATAGAGAGACGACTCACAGATGATAAATGAAAATGCCGGGATCAAAGATAGTGTCCTCACTCTCGAAGGAGTGAAGAAGAGAAGAAGTCACATCATATGTGAGGAATGGGAGAAAGATGTTGATAACAATCAAGATCCATTCTTCATCCTCAAATGTTGACATATCGGGAGGAAGGGGTGAAGGTAGTATCATCAATAAGCAAACTCTTATGATAGAGTATACCTTCCTCCAAGCCAATATCATCCTCAAGATCAAAATAGAAATGATCATATTCTGGAGGAGATATGTCATGAGAGAGTTCACCGGAGAACTCTTCATGAAGAGAATCATTGGAAAAAGCCTCAAGTTCAGGAGATGTTTCGGGCTTGTCCAATGTAGAGTCACTATCCACAACGGGTATAGGAGATGAAGCTGGTTTAGCACAAAATGATTCGATCTTAGAAACGAGGAGATTTATATTGAACAATTGTTCACGAAGTACCTCATCCTTAATTTCAAGATCATCGAATCTCTCATCTTCTAAGCTAACTTGCTCAGAAGGTAGCTCCTCGACATAATCGATGTCTCCATAGGATAAAGAATCGTCAAACGAAATACAATCGTTGTCAGAATCGGAGAACATCTCGACATGATCATATGGAATGTCAAGAGAGGAAGAATCATCATTAAGAGGCTCATCACACATATTCTGCGGAGATAACCTCGGACTCACTTGGGGTTGGAACAAGGCTCTCAACACTAGACGATTCCATTTCCGGAATAGTGCTAAGAGGCTCGTCCCCCATTATGAGAGAGTCTTTGGAAGCAATTATAGGTAAGATAGGTGTGATAGCAATAGACTGAGGGAGTTGAGAAATAAGATCGTTCAATTGAGTAACACTCTCCTCGTCGTTCTCATAATATTCCTTCATTTGAATACTATCCTCATCATCATCGTCATCATATCTGATTCTTATATTCATCTGCCGAAGCTTACACACCATTCTTTTCATTTGCGGTTTCTTTTAGAATGCGTTATTTCTTGAACTTTGAGGAAGATTACACTCCTCGTAATCATTGAAATGATGTGAAGGCTCGGAAGTCGATGGCTGATGATGGAATACTGCGGGGTTGGAAATTGTCAAAACCGGGAGAATTGGTATTTTGAAAATTTTGATTCATCGGTTGACATTCAAAAGTCTCATGAGGACCCCGCAATTCTCACAACAGAGATAATTGGGAAAATAACTTTCACCAAAGTTCTCGATTGTAACACGGTTCCGGCTCATAGACAAGCGGGACTGTGGTGGACAATCAAAACAGAATGAGAATCATTCCACAATACTCGCATGAGTAGGATTAGTATTGGAACGTGGAGGTAGGTAGGAACAATCGGGTGTTTCATTTGAAATGGGATCGGGATTACCGACAAATTTGTCTCCGAAACTCACATTGGTACATCGTCGACAATTTCCACCGTTAAATGGACCTCCACACTGGAACATGTCAAATAACATGACATAGAGAATTAAACAGATAAGAGGGATAAGAGATGAAGAATTAAGCGGTTATAGAGGATAAGGAATTGAGAATTAAGCAGTTAGAGGGTAAGGGGAATGTAGAATCAAAAGATGCGAGAGGGTAAAGATGAATATTTTTTGGATTTTTGAAAAATATCTTCTTGCAAAAACAAAAGAATGAAAATATTTTGGGGTTTTGGATAAGAAAATATAAACATATACGATGGATGGTATGAACAAAGAGTGAATATCAAATCACTAATCGCTAGGCGTAAGATTATCGTTACCTGACTCCCGTGCGGCCAAAAATTTGATGCGTCTTTGAAAAGTCAAGCTAAATCATACAAGCCCGCTTGTGAATGGCGGACCGTAAAACTTAAAAGCTGCTTTCAGAACGAAATCAATGAAGATCGGGAGTATAGTGTTTACCCGGGTCGTTATGTCCCAGCGAGCTATGCAATGGATTATCAAACGTTTAGTGATCGAGGAATCTGAACGGGAAAAGGATTTGTGAATAGATTAACTACAGAAAAAGCCAATTAAATAAAAAAACGGCTTAAATGCAAATTAAAGAAAGTTAAAAAGATAAAATCTATTAAATAAACGCTATCACTATAATTAAAGTGATGAACGTTTAAAACTTAAAACTAAAAACTTACGTTTAAAATAAAATTACGTAAACGTATAAAATAAAAAGTGAAACTTATACAATATAGATCCTAAAAATATGAAAAATACATTTTTACAATCCTAATGATAAAAGAAAATTTATAGAAAAATAAAATTATTTTTAAAACTATTTATGTAATTATTATTAATTAAAAACTAATTTAAACTATTTAATAATACTCTAAAATAAAAGAAAATATGAAATAAGATTAGAAAAATAAGATTAAGACTTAGAAAAATCTAAAATATGATAAAACTAATTTTAAAACAGAAAATATATTTTTTTAGACTTTTTATATAATTATTATTAATTTAAAACTATTTAAAACTAATTATAATGCTAGAAAATACAAATTAAGCTAAGAAAATTATGGAAAAATACTTTTTAGGCTATTTATATTTATCTTAATCTATAAGAATTGAAAACATATTTTTTTAAGCTTTTTCTAATTTATTTGTATTAAAAGCTATTTAAAAATACTTAAAAACTAGATTAAATAAAGAAAAATAGCAAAACAACTTAGAAAAATCTGAAAATTTCAGTAAAAGTCTAAAATAATATTTAGAAGCTAGGAAAATGGAAAACAGAGCTTGTTATTTGGAGGAATAGAGAACGCTAAGTAAACTGTCCTAAATAAGCACTTTGAAAATAAGCTAAAAAGCACTCATTAGCAAAGCGATCTGAAGCTAGATTAAGGTAAAACTACTCTAAGGCAACTAATGCAAACTAGTTCTAACACCTAATGAGCATTTAACCAATGATTAAGCCAACTGAAATTTCAACAAAACAGCATGGCTTGACCCCATCTGTTTAAGCTAGTTCTATAAGAAGCAACTAATAAGCTAAGGTGAAAACTAAAAGCATGGCTCTCAAGACCACCTACCAGAGATCACATATCCAGATTTATAGCTAATTAGGACAATTAATGAAGAAGTTAGAGAGCAAAACAAAAGTGGCCACATTGGAACAGTAGCGTCGATGCGAAAACGAGACAAACAGGGAAGCTAGTTTGAGCTTATCTAAAAGCTAATTCAATGAGCTAATGCTGAAACCAGAAATGTGGACATGAAGACCACCTAGCCAAACATTCTTAAACCAAAAATGAGACTCCATCTACTTGAAATGAAGATGTGCGATTCTTGCACTTTCTGCACTAAGTTTTGTGCAGCTTTGACTTTTGAAAGCAGTTAAAGTTTGACCATAATGAGTTTTAAAATCAAATGAAGAACTGAAATGGATGAAATGTGGTGAAATGAGACTACAACAAGCTGGTATTCGATTCTAAGCCTATATGTGATGATGACAGTAGCTAGTTTCCAACTTGATAAAAGCATCAAGGACAGATTCAAGAGCAAATTGACTTTGTGAGTTTTGAGTGCATTAACAAAGGCTGAATTGCATGCTTTAGACCTACTTGAACTTACAGCAACACAACTAAATCACTGAATCAACCTCTATCATAGCAAACAATTCCAATCCAAACACCCTTTTAAAACTGAAATACAAACTAAAACTGATAAAGATACTTGACTAACTACTATAATCTGATCAAAATACTTTACATTACCTAATTATAGCTAATTAAACATATAAGCGGTGTGACCCGCAGACACACACTTACAAGCATAAAATGCAAATTTGATTGAAAATGTAAAAATGAAACAAGTACTCACATGTGTCTAGCTTTATAGGCCCAAACCAAATCCAAACCTAAACTAAATGATACTAATCCAACCCCATTGAAAGGTGCGCAACCACCATATCCAAACCCATTGCTATTTGAGCTCAGAATTGACTTTTGTTGACCAAAGGTGTTTCAAGAGTAAAAACTGAGTGGATGTTTACCTAAGCAATTAATAAGCTATTGACAAGCTTATAATAACTAAAACAAGCTATTTGGAAGCTTTAACTTGAGAATTCAAAAATAAGCTTTTTCAATAGTGAGCTTGAAATCATAAATTGAAATTAAAACCTTGGATTACTACTTAAAACTGGATTGTAACTATTTAAACAACTGAGTTTGATACATGTGAACCTGAAATTACAACTTTGAATCTAAACTACAACATTTTACTCTAAAACGACATAAAGGAAAAAATTAAAAACTAACTACTACTCCCCAATGCTTCTTCCTTCCTTCCTTTTATACCCATCTTCCTTTCTTTTATACCCATCTTCCTTTCTCTCTCCTTCTGAGCATTTCCCAGCTGTATATTTGACTTTTGGATCACATAAGTGATTTTTGGCCAAAGATTGAATTTGGCGGGGAAAAGGGGTATGACCATGTTAGGGTTGAGTGAGATGAGGTGGGGAGCAATAAATGATTCTTGGATGTAGTGTTTGGAGGGGGGAGACAGGTTTGTGATAAGGTGAGGTTTGGTTGAGTGTCTGAGGGTGAATCAGAAGCAAGTGGTGAAGAAGGTGGAAATGGCGGCGTGTTTTGGGTGGTTTTGACCACAGGGTATTAATCAAGGGGGGTCCAAAAGGTTATTTGTGAGGGTCCAATTGGTGTCAAGGGTCAAAATGGTGTGTAAAGAGTTAATAATAACAAGGACCATTTATGTAATTCCTGAAAATGTAAGGACCAAACTGCCATTATCTCAAAGTTACTTTAAGGGACCATTAATGACAAGTTTCAAAAGTACAGGGACCAAATTGTCATTTCCAATTTTCTAGGGACTAATTCTGCCAATTTTGAAACTTGAAGGACCATTCTTGTAATTTTCTCAAACTTTTGATATTTTTCACCAAAGGACTAAATTTGACAAGTTATGATTTAAAAAGGACCTTTGATGATTTTTCTTTTTGAAATTATATGCTCGAGGAATTTATTTTTTGACAATTTTGAAACTTGGGGACTAAAAGCTTAATTTTTGCAAATTTGATATGTTTTTCATCGATTTTGGTATTTTGCATTTAAAACACATAAAACACTGATTTGTGATATTTTGATCATTTTGATGTGTTTTACGAGTGTTTTCAGATGATTTTGCAGTTTATATTATACAAAAATGATGAGTATTTACACACTCATCATACCTCAATTCAACGAAAGTGATCAAAGACACTTTCATGCACTTTATTGCTAACTGTTGTATGCAGGCACGCCCGACGTTTGAAGCTGATCAGAATGAAGCGGTCAATCCATAGCCACATGCTCACACTACTCATTCATCTCAAAAGAATTCATGATAAGTGCTTCAACGACTCTGATACTTTCACTCCATGCTTCGCTGATCTTTTGCTACAAATATCATGATCCAGAATGTGAGCATGTCGGTCCAAATGTCACAACATCACATAATACCTACACAAACAAGGTAGAGTCGTGAGATTTTTGCTTGCTGATGATCTCAATGTTGGCTCAAAACTCATCATCAAATGGATCGTTAAAGACCTTCACTTGAAATTATCCAAACATGTGGAACATGAAGAATCAAAGACTACGTGCTCTGGCGAAGAAGAACTTAATCAAGAAACCAAGAACAATCTAATGTAATATCTGTTTTGTATTCATTGTAATTTGAGGTGACCTCCTTTAGGGGGAGATTGTTAGGAATTAGAAAATTCAAGTCGTTAAAGAGTTCGGTCACCCTCAAGTATATGTAGTCGATAGAAAGCTCGTAGTCGTAGTCAAGTTATGTTAGTAAGTAGTATGTTAAGTAACACTAGTGGAGGACCGGACCGGTCTTTACCCATTGTATGCAAGATCCACGCCCCATAGGCGTTTATTTGTAAGACACTATAAATACCCTCTACCTCCCAAGGTAGAGGGTTGAGCTTCAATACCATTTTTCTTTGTTTAACATAGTTCCCAACTCTCTTCCCTTTCCCTCTCTAGAACTTTCTCTCTCTAAACATACTTGAACGCCTCATATGATTATGGTTTAGTGTGTTTGTGAAATCACATATCTTACATTTACCAATTGAATCCGCTAACACATGCTTTTTTCTAGAATGGCAAGTTTTAACACCAACATTTACTATATTTGCATGCGTGTTGATTGTTTGAGCTCACTATCATGCATAACAACCACATACCACATCATAATGGTTTCGAAATTATGTGCAAGTTGCTTCCACTTTTCCAACTTTGTCTTCTATGATATCCCATAAGCAAAGTTAATGAGGATAAATTATTATAGCTTTTCATGGTTGATAACGAGATAGTTAGGTTATTGGAGGTATACTTGTTGCATAACTACATGTGTGCAAAAGTACCGATGAATTTATAGCAAGTATTGTGAATGATCGATATAGATTTATAGCAAGTATTGATAGATAATTGCCCACAAAATTTTGCAATTCTATAGGTAATAAACTAAATAAGAATTAGGATGCACAACCTTGAGCTAGACCTTGGTTATGTATGATTTTTGGAGAAGAATATGGTAACAAGTTACAAGTAGCTATATGTCTATATATGGTACTTAGTTAGACTCACACCTTTTGACATTTACCAATTGAATCCGCTAATTATAACGATTATAGAGGTGTTATTTAATGATCATGCAAAAGAGAATATAAGAACACACACTTTTTTTTAGAATGGCAAGTTTTAACACCAACATTTACTATATTTGCATGCGTTTTGATTTTTTGTGCTCACTATCTTGCATAACAACCACATACCACATCATAATGGTTTCGATACTATGTGCAAGTTGCTTCCACTTTTCCAACTTTGTCTTCTATGATATCCCATAAGCAAATTTAAGGAGGATAAATTATTATAGCTTTTCATGGTTGATAACGAGATAGTTAGGCTATTGGAGGTATACTTGTTGCATAACTACATGTGTGCAAAAGTACCGACGAAATTATAGCAAGTATTGTGAATGATCGATATAGATTTATAGCAAGTATTGATAGATAATTTCCCACAACATTTTGCAATTCTATAGGTAATAAACTAAATAAGAATTAGGATGCACAACCTTGAGCTAGACCTTGGTTATGTATGATTTTTGGAGAAGAATATGGTAACAAGTTACAAGTAGCTATATGTCTGCATATGGTACTTAGTTAGACTCACACCTTTTGACATTTACCAATTGAATCCGCTAATTATAACGATTCTAGAGGTGTTATTTAATGCTCATGTAAAAGAGAATATAGGAACACACGCTTTTTTCTAGAATGTCAAGTTTTAACACAAACATTTACTATATTTGCATGCGTGTTGATTGTTTGAGCTCACTATCTTGCATAACAACCACATACCACATCATAATGGTTTCGAAATTATGTGCAAGTTGCTTCCACTTTTCTAACTTTGTCTTCTATGATATCCCATAAGCAAAGTTAATGAGGATAAATTATTATAGCTTTTTATGGTTGATAACGAGATAGTTAGGTTATTGGAGGTATACTTGTTGCATAACTACATGTGTGCAAAAGTACCGAAGCAATTTATAGCAAGTATTGTGAATGATCTATATAGATTTATAGCAAGTATTGATAGATAATTGCCAACAACATTTTGCAATTCTATAGGTAATAAACTAAATAAGAATTATGATGCACAACCTTGAGCTAGACCTTGGTTATGTATGATTTTTGGAGAAGAATATGGTAACAAGTTACAAGTAGCTATATGTCTATATATGGTACTTAGTTAGACTCACACCTTTTGACATTTACCAATTGAATCCGCTAATTAAAACGATTCTAGAGGTGTTATTTAATGATCATGTAAAAGAGAATATAGGAACACACGCTTTTTCTAGAATGGCAAGTTTTAACACCAACATTTACTATATTTGCATGCGTGTTGATTGTTTGAGCTCACTATCTTGCATAACAACCACATACCACATCATAATGGTTTCGAAATTATGTGCAAGTTGCTTCCACTTTTTCAACTTTGTCTTCTATGATATCCCATAAGCCAAAGTTAATGAGGATAAATTATTATAGCTTTTCATGGTTGATAACGAGATAGTTAGGTTATTGGAGGTATACTTGTTGCATAACTACATGTGTGCAAAAGTACCGATGAATTTATAGCAAGTATTGTGAATGATCGATATAGATTTATAGCAAGTATTGAAAGATAAATGCCCACAACATTTTGCAATTCTATAGGTAATAAACTAAATAAGAATTACGATGCACAACCTTGAGCTAGACCTTGGTTATGTATGATTTTTGGAGAAGAATATGGTAACAAGTTACAAGTAGCTATATGTCTATATATGGTACTTAGTTAGACTCACACCTTTTGACATTTACCAATTAAATCCCCTAATTATAACGATTCTAGAGGTGTTATTTAATGCTCATGTAAAAGAGAATATAGGAACGCACGCTTTTTTCTAGAACGGCAAGTTTTAACACCAACATTTACTATATATTTGAATGCGTGTTGATTGTTTGAGCTCACTATCTTGCATAACAACCATATACCACATCATAATGGTTTCGAAATTATGTGCAAGTTGCTTCCACTTTTCCAACTTTGTCTTCTATGATATCCCATAAGCAAAGTTAATAAGGATAAATTATTATAGCTTTTCATGGTTGATACCGAGATAGTTAGGTTATTGGAGGTATACTTGTTGCATAACTACATGTGTACAAAAGTACCGATGAATTTATAGCAAGTATTGTGAATGATCGATATAGATTTATAGCAAGTATTGATAGATAATTGCCCACGAAATTTTGCAATTCTATAGGTAATAAACTAAATAAGAATTAGGATGCACAACCTTGAGCTATACCTTGGTTATGTATGATTTTTAGAGAAGAATATGGTACCAAGTTACAAGTAGCTATATGTCTGTATATGGTAATTAGTTAGACTCACACATTTTGACATTTACCAATTGAATCCGCTAATTATAACGATTCTAGAGGTGTTATTTAATGCTAATGTAAAAGAGAATATTGGAACACACGCTTTTTTCTAGAATGGCAAGTTTTAACACCAACATTTACTATATTTGCATGCGTGTTGATTGTTTGAGCTCACTATCGTGCATAACAACCACATACCACATCATAATGGTTTTGAAATTATGTGCAAGTTGCTTCCACTTTTTCAACTTTGTCTTCTATGATATCCTATAAGCAAAGTTAATGAGGATAAATTATTATAGCTTTTCATGGTTGATAACGAGATAGTTAGGTTATTGGAGGTATACTTGTTGCATAACTACATGTGTGCAAAAAGTCCGACCAAAATTTAATTTATAGCAAGTATTGTGAATGATCGATATAGATTTATAGCAAGTATTGATAGATAATTGCCCACAACATTTTGCAATTCTATAGGTAATAAACTAAATAAGAATTAGGATGCACAACCTTGAGCTAGACCTTGGTTATGTGTGATTTTTGGAGAAGAATATGGTAACAAGTTACAAGTAGCTATATGTCTATATATGGTACTTAGTTAGACTCAAACCTTTTGACATTTACCAATTGAATCCACTAATTATAACGATTCTAGAGGTGTTATTTAATGATCATGCAAAAGAGAATATAAGAACACACGCTTTTTTCTTGAATGGCAAGTTTTAACACCAACATTTACTATATTTGCATGCGTTTTGATTTTTTGTGCTCACTATCTTGCATAACAACCACATACCACATCATAATGATTTAGATACTATGTGCAAGTTACTTCCACTTTTCCAACTTTGTCTTCTATGATATCCCATAAGCAAAGTTAATGAGGATAAATTATTATAGCTTTTCATGGTTGATAACGAGATAGTTAGGCTATTGGAGGTATACTTGTTGCATAACTACATGTGTGCAAAAGTACCGACGAAATTATAGCAAGTATTGTGAATGATTGATATAGATTTATAGCAAGTATTGATAGATAATTGCCCACAACATTTTGCAATTCTATAGGTAATAAACTAAATAAGAATTAGGATGCACAACCTTGAGCTAGACCTTGGTTATGTATGAGTTTTGGAGAAGAATATGGTAACAAGTTACAAGTAGTTATACGTCTATATATGGTACTTAGTTACACTCACACCTTTTGACATTTACCAATTGAATCCGCTAATTATGACAATTCTAGAGGTGTTATTTAATGCTCATGTAAAAGAGAATATAGGAACACACGCTTTTTTTCTAGAATGGCAAGTTTTAACACCAACATTTACTATATTTGCATGCTTGTTGATTGTTTGAGCTCACTATCTTGCATAACAACCACATACCACGGCATAATGGTTTCGATACTATGTGCAAGTTGCTTCCACTTTTCCAACTTTGTCTTCTATGATATCCCATAAGCAAAGTTAATGAGGATGAATTATTATAGCTTTTCAGTTTTTATTGATGATTTAAACTAGTTAGGCAATTACTAATATATTACTAGTTTGTATTTACTTAATTGTTTTAAAATCTTTTTGGTGCGCCAAATAGTTTGAGATGAAAAAAGTGTAGTTGTTTTCCACGTATGTTGTATTTAAGATTTTAGGTCTCTATCTTTTTCTAAAAGTGAACGAATGCAAATGTAGAATCTATTACATGTTAGTCATCTATGGACATAGTCACGTAAATAAACCTGCTATTAAGAATTAAGATATACAGCCAAAACAACTACATTTAGGATACAAGTCTTTGTCAACACCAGTCAACCTGTAGAACATACCTGCCATTAAGAATTAAATTTCACTTGTTAATTAGTGAAAGGATTGTATCTGTCGTTACTTATAATTTGATTTGTGGCTTATTTGGTGCTTTATTTTCTTTTAAAGACTATTATTCTTACTTGTATCTTATTTCCGGCTGCAGACATATAGTTTCTCAAATTCTATATCCATCATTGAAACCCTCTCAGGCAATGTTTTGAAAGGCTCAAGGCGTACTAAGGCGCGAAGGGGACCAAAGATCCTCGAGGCAAGGAGCATACCAAGGCGCGGGATTCACGAATACGAAGCGCACTGAATATATTAAGGTTTTTTTTTTTTTTTAATATGTGTGACCATTTATGTAGCTTAAATAACACAAAATAACATAAAATACTTAATATATGACACATATAGCCATTATAAAGATTAAAATGAATCAGTTGTCACTTCTCAAACGGATCAACTCTTTAGCTCGATGAACTACATATAGATTAAAATCCATATCAGACTAAATATGCTTGTGTCCTACACTTGCAGACTTACATCTAACAAAGCTCACAATTTAACTCAAAATATCAAGCAAGCAACATATTAATATTCAAGGCATAATGCCACATTTTCATGATAATATGTTATAAAGAAAATACTTAATGAAACAAAGTAACTTGTTAAAAAATAACAATCAATAAAATAAACATAAAATTAGTTCAATATTACAAATCATACAAATACTCACCCTATGATGTGATGCTTGAAGATAAAATAAACTTATGACGTTAGTTACAAATCAATAAAATAAACAATCAATAAAAATCAGTTCAAGATATAAACTTATGACGTGAGAGAGATTACATATTTGTAAAATGATCAGAATCTTTAGTTACCCACTTGATTGTGTGCTTTTGTTCTTTTCCAAATTAGGGTTATTAGATATAACTTAAAAAGCTCATCCATATAATTTATAAGGCCCATGTATCTTATCTTAATATTTAGAAAAAGCCTCAAAACCTATTACATCTCCGAGGCGCAAAAATCCCCAATGAGCAAAGGCGCAAAAAGCCCCCAGGCGCTGCGCTTTTTATGGAATTCATGCATGTCGTGAGCCTCGATCCGAAAAAATCCCTAGAGCTTGAGCCTTGAGCCGAGGCGCGCCTCAGGCGCGCTTTTTAAAACTATGCTCTCAGGTGAACTCCATTTCCATGTTCTTTTATATATAAGTTATCTACCAATGTTGTTTCCTTGCATTGACCATTTTTATATGTTTTGTATGTTTAGTTAATTCTACCACAAATGTTCGTGAAAGGAATACAAAAGTTGGTACTACTGGTGTTTATTTTGTTGGGGATCCCTTAAGCTCTAGGAGAGAACTTTCAGATGGTGTGATAATAAAATTCTTATCAGAAATTAAAAAATAGCTCTTTGACTGATGGGTCAAAAACATCTAAGGTGAATGTAGGTTTTTCTCTTGGAAAGCCTGGGAAACGATCTGAGGATTCTGATAGTGACCGTGAAATTTCTGTTCCAAGTGAGGTTTTTTTTATATAGTCATCTTTTCTCTCTCCATATACTTGTAGATTAGATATGTATAACAACCTTTGCCAAAAACAATCCTTTATTGACTTCAATGGTGGATGAGTCATTTTCATGTTATAAAACGAGCTTTGCCAAAATCAATCCATTAGTGGGACTTTAATGTACTATAATGAATCTGTTCTCTAAAACGCAACTCCATATCCTAAGCTAAGTACAACTATTTTCTTCGTACACAACATTTGAAGGAGATGATTAGCGACTTCGTCGGAAACAAGCAGAAGGATGATGCACAAACTTGATCCTGAGCAGCATATGGAAAAACAGGAAAAACAAAGTGAAATGTGGAGACTAAACTCATAGATGCTTCACAGCATTTTCTCTATTCTTTATGTTTTAGTTATAAACCTTTCTGGCTTTCATCATCTTTTAAAAGTTACAACAGATCTTTTAGTTATAATCAAATTTTCCTGATTATCAGCTTTTAAATTCATTACATATGTAAGTGAAATGACGATACATTCTTAAGGCAAATCTTGAGGTTCCCAAGGCAAGGTTTACTAAACCTGTCAGGACTAGGTGACTGTATTGAACCACAACGGTTGGGTCTTTTGTTGTTTTATGGCATTAATGTAAGTATCTAGCTATCTACTACTTTTTTTTTATTTGCTTTGATTTTATCGTAATCTATTTATGTTACATCTGACTTTGAGTAAGAATTGGTAAGATAAAGAACGACCATGGACACTTTTATTTGTTTTCATATTAGAACTTGTTTACACTACATATACTATGTGATTTGTCCTTAGTAGATTATCAATGATATCCTCCAATTAACTGATCCTGTTGCCTCTTTTGGTTTGAAGGTCGATCCAGGCTCTGTTCTGCGTGGTCCCTTAGAAAATGCTACAAATGACATTGTGTAAGTTGGTTGCTATTTCATAGAGGTGGTATCTACCCATTTATTTATACATGGGTTGGTTTTTGTTGTGATTTTGCCCCAAATAGGTTGAAACTATATGATTCTATTGTTAATGTATCTATTTATATAAACTTTAATATGGATAAAAATTTGTTTGCGGGTCAACTCTTCCTGTTCGATTTGTTTACTGTACAAAAATGCCCAAATCTACCCATCTAGCCAATTTTACTCTTATATTATCTTTGCTTTACCTAAGCATGCTTTATTTTTGTTGAACTGAATCTACTTTATTATTGGATATGATACCAGGACCCCGAATATGAATTGTAATTCGCCAGTATGTCCGGAGGAACTTCTTCGTTCACGTGATGACTGCAATATGAATGGTTCATTATTCTTCACTTGTTAGGTGATTTTAGTTTACAATAGTTACCAATTTAGATGAAAGCTGGGTGTTTTTTTTGTGTTATGTCAGTTCTATATATATATATATTTATATATATATATATATATATATATATATATATATATATATATATATATATATATGTTTTTCTTTTCCGATATGTCGTGTTGAAGATATACTGATTGAAGGCCTTATACATGGGTCTGTTGTGCATTTTCATAGGGCGAGGACTGAAACCGTTCCCTTAATGGGTATAGTTAGCACATCTAGGATGGGTATGTATGCTCACAGACTGGAATTTCTCCTTTTGTAGTAAAAGGATGGCAAAACTGAGGATCGAGTTTGTGAACAGGTTGCATGGGAGGTGTTGTCAGGGGACATTTGTTAAGCAATGAATTGGCAGTGGGGAGGTTATGGTGGTACAGGAGGTCATGGTTATAACGATACATGTAGTGAAAGTGACCTTCCATACGGTGTGATGCTGAATTGCCTTGTCAACTTGGTAGTGGAGGTGGGAATGACTCAACTGCCGACGGTGGTGTTTAGGTGTGCGCTAGTCTTTCACTCACATTGTTTTTAATTTATATTTTGATTTTCTTTTGTATAATCCACGATGTTATGTGCAGTGATTGTTTCGCTGGAGCATCCAATATCGAGTCTTTTTGGTTGTTGGGTCACTTACTGCTAATGGAGGAATGACTATGAGCATTTGATAGGATATAGAATGTTTACTGATGCAACACAATTGTTCTCTATTATCTTGCATCGAAGCTTTGTTTTAAAGTTGTATCAGATTATAAACATGTGTTTCCCAGCAATAAATTTATTTGTTTATTTATGTTGTTGAGTTTGTAATTTTCTAACTTCTGTATGATAAAATAAAGTAAAATGTAACATCATCTTATTTTAAACGGTTTTAGGGACTTTTGCTGACTAAAAGGTTTATGTCATTTTAGTAATTTTATAGAAATTTGGTGTACCAATAAGTGACTAAAATAGGCGAGTCACTAAATCTTTTAGACTTTTGCTTACTAAATTTTTTGTAACAAAAGACCTTTAGTGATCTTTTGTCACTTACTCTTTTTCTTTTAGGAGTTGAGATATTAGTTTTTAGTGATTGTTTTTTATCTTTTGGCCACGCATGCTTTAGTGAGAAAACGTCATTTATTTTGTAGTGCATGTTAATTTTTTTGATTAGCAGAATCTTTTATCTGAGAGAATGAGGTGGTTGCCGTATCTCCCATTTGAGATGTACCGGCACTTGTGCTAGCTTGAGAAGGATCACATAATTGAGGAATCTCGATCTCAATGAAAGGGTATACATTCTCAAAAGCTTTAAAAACTTCTCCATAAATATATTTCGTTTCGATAAAATGGAATTTGTGGAACTTTGGATGAACGAACCCGGTACTATGCAGCTGAAAAACTGAATAGGCTACCGCGGCTCGCTTCGCTTTTGTTCTTACAATTTGTAAGTAGTTCAAGCCTTATCACAATAAATTTTGGAAAGTTTTAACGTACAGTGTAATTTAAGTGAAAATTCAAGTGTTGTGATTCTTTAGATGTCGATGAATACAGAATTTTGATTATGTGATCTGTACTTTTTGAGAAATCTAAAAAGTATTGTCCTTTATGAACAAGGACGTGACTTTTGTTATACGCACCGCAAAAGTCGAATAACGTGGGAAGACAATTAGACTAACGAGTATCGCCGGTCGAGATTCCTATTCCTGTAGTAATAAACACGTACCGACACCCACTGTTTGCTGACTCACGTTTTTCATTTAATTATTATGAAAATGCAAACCGGGAGTCTACGTACTCGTTTTTGATAACTCATATCCATATCATATCCACGTACTCAAATCCATTTTACATAAGCCTATATAACCCCCTCAAACAAAATCACTAATCACATTCATATTACATCAAATATTTCACATCAAACCATGGCTGCTATTTCAATTCAATCTGCATCTTCATGCTCTTTGTTCACTTCCACTTTCAATACGCACAAGTCATCTCAAGCACTTCCAACTTCTCTTAAGTTTAAGAAAGCAAGTATCTCAGCTGCTTATGCCACAGCCGAAAGAACATCAACAGAGATGTCGTTCCGTACTGCTACTCCTTCATCGTTGTACGATGTACTTGGTCTTCGAATGGGAGCTGATACACGAGAAGTGAAAGCTGCTTATCGTAAATTAGCTAGAGTTTTACATCCGGATGTAGGAAGTGGTGACTCATCGGCTGATGAGTTTATCAAAGTGCATTCGGCTTATACTACGCTTTCGGATCCTGATAAACGTGCGGATTATGATAGGACGCTGTTTCAAAGACGAGTAGCAAGAAGTTCGTCTCCGATGAGATCAACAAGTGGTTATAAGTCGCGGAGATGGGAGACTGATCAGTGTTGGTAGAGAGATTAATTACACATCTCTCTTTTTCAAGTGTAAATATTGATTAGAATTATTATATAGACTAGCAATGTGAGGATACTTGGCAATATTTTTGAAGCCATCGTATTGAATTTCTAGATTAGATTGTTAAATGGTTCTTTAGTTTCGAATGTAACCGAGTTTAATTTATTAACATCCGACCTAAACCACAATAAATTAATCCGGAGTTTTCTTCACAATCTTTGAGCTTATACTTACTTGCACTTGGTCATATATTGGTTGCTTGTGCAAGTAGATTTATTGGATTTCGGTAATGTTTTCGATAGAAACCAAAACATGTTTTAATTTTATGGCGATCATACAAGCATTGACTGAGATGGAACAAAATACTGGAATTTATGTACGACTTGCTTTAAGGCATTACCAGGGTGTTCATAACTGTTAAAATAATATATTTTTTTACATTCCGGAAGTATGACTGCTTTACCAATACTTGAAACTTAACAGATTTTCTTACAAGCATGATTTCTCTAGATCTATAATTGCCTCTTAAGTTCTTCTGGCTTGTGAGTGTTTGTCAAGCAACCTTTGCAATTGGCTTGTTTGTTGAACCGATTATTACATATTCTAGTTCCACACTTGGCATGGCATTTGTTACCAAAATTCTGCCCGCCGGTTATACAAAGAATAATTTGACTTAACTATTTTATCAAAGCAACTTTTCAATGTAGAAACATCAACAATTTATTTTTGGGTAAAATTATAATCCATTGACTATTATAAGTATAAATGTTCTAAGCTTCTAATACTTTTGCCAATAGAAATTGAGGAGTGTTGGACAAAACCGCCAACAACCCAAGCTCGATCCCCAGGACACTTACAGACTCGCAAGTCCTATGTTGAGAAATGCAACAAGAGAGACACATTCCTATAACTTACAATATAAGCGTGACACGATACCACACTTATTAAAAACTCTAAAAAGCATCGAGGAAGAAGAATAATAACATACCCCTCAATTTATGATAAAAAATTCAAAAGGATAATGCACTTCAAGCTATAAAGTATATCTAACACCTAATCTTATTACAAAGTACACCCTAATAGTTTAAGTTTACCAAATATAACTTCCACCTTAGGAATAATACTTAAATAACCGATACAATATCATGGTCCTCAAAATGAAATGCAGTCATTCACAAATTTCACCCTTTTGACTGTATCCGTTACATAATGTCTGCCCCCACCTTTATACCAAGATGTGCCATTTACCAAGCGTTCTGTCTTTTCTTCAAGTTCTTGTCCTCCAACTTTCTTGAGCCATCTCATCGACTAAACAACGATAGCTCCTTGCAGTTCGACCTCAAAACTCGCTCCAAAGGTGTATGTTGAGATGCAAACTGAATACCAAGTAAGAAACCCAACTCATACGTATAAAACCAGCAATCCTAGAACCTCAAACCCACTTCCATGCGAGTATTAGGAAAGCACCCATATCATAAAAAGTGCCGACCATCATACTCATGTATCATCAAACTTGAAAACGCATCTTCACAAATGTTCACAGAGTACCCAATGGTGAAATCTCTTCTAAAACCCTACGGATAGAAGCAAGCCATCATGCAACTTCACTCAATAGGTGCATGTCCCTATCACCTAACCGATGCCGAACCACCATCAATATCAAGTCATACAAGAACTCCCTCCTAGGTGTCAAAGAATAAGACCCACCGAATCCAACGCAATTCCACAATGGCAACATCAATCCAAAGCACTACACAACTTCCATAGTAGCAGCTTCTATCCATCAAGAATCAATCTTGGCGATCATGCTTATACGAACCCACTTGACTCATTCATTGGAACTCTAGATGACCCTCAATGGACAAGCACTTACACCACTAACCAACTTCCACCGAATGAGCTTTCCAATGATCCGAACATATAGGTTTTCCAACTCCCTTGAATTACAGAGTCGATCACAAGAACATCTTCCATTGTCAGCATTCTCCCAACGAAAACCTAATGTTCCACAAAGTTTTCGTAAGATGATGGCAACGACGTAAGTAACATATCATCTTCATCCTCAATCGACATCAATATTCGCCAAATCAAGTATCAACTTATTACTCATCTATATGAGAATCACCCAGACTGAATATAGCACCAACTTCTTCTTCGATTGAACACAATTAAGGGTTAGTCATATAAAGACTACAACTTACCCAAATTCCTACTTAACTTACAAACCCGGTCTCTCCAAACCCACAAACAGATGCCTTCTTCATCATCACATGCATCCTGATGTAGAACAATCTAATGCAACAATCACAAACCCTTACAAAAGCACGCATTTTATGTTGCCATAACCCGAAGTCTTCATTTTTTCGACGTTAAACCTAGTTAGATCATCTTCATACCTTGCTAAAACCAAACCCAAGTTAGGGTTTAACCAACTTTACCGACAAGCCTCACAAGTTCACTCCTTGTATAAACCCAAACAGTCGACCCGAATATAATAGAATAACCCTAAAATTTCAACAGCAAACCCGATCGTAAACTTGAAACCCAAGCAGATCGAAACAACCACAAGAAGACCACCCAGTTGTATTCACAATATATAATCGTTTTAGACCCAAAAATTACAAGGATCCTACAAAACATATTTTAGAATATACCATGAACCGTCAATACGATCAATAAAAATCAACGAGTAGTCAAACCTTTCTAAAAAGATGAATCACCCATCAAAACGTCAAAGAAGATGAATTAAAGAGATACGATTGCATAGAAAACAAGGGTGTTGTTAGGGTTTCGTTAAAACCACCACCGCCGCCACCTTCAAAAAAAAAAACACAACCTATCTAGCACAGTGACCCCAATAACCTGCATACCCACAAAACCGAATAGGTTAAAGGATAGAGGACACTAGAGGTCGCAGTTTATGTCCGAGCACAAGTAGCAAGAGAGGAGATGGCGGCCGGAAATCACCAAAGAGAGAGAGAATAACATCAACAATTTATTGAAAGTGGGAGATAAATATTATAGTCCATTGACTATTATAGAGATTATAAACCTAATATAGGAAACAGCTGGCTTCACCCAAGCTACCTAATCCTAGTTTATGTCTAATAATCTTTTGTACCATATAGAAATTAAATTGTGCAGGAGTTTTCTAAGTCAGGTTGTGTGTGCCATGTGAGAAGGCCCAATGGATAAGAGGACCAGGTGTCGTGACAAGCACACATCTCTTCATCACCGTCACATCACCTTCATATTATCATAACAAACCTCTACAACTAACCACAACTAACCCCTCTTCCCCTCACTCACAACAAACCTCAACCTCTTCATTTGGAGCCCACCACTACAACTTTATTTTTTTTATTCAAATTTTCAAATAAACTAAATTAATTTATTAAAATAAAAATACAATACAATATATATAGAAAAAAAAATTATAAATTAAAAAAAATATATAAAACGTTATCAAAGGAGGAAACGTCTTATTCTTCCAACTTCACACACACAAACACACACTACACACACTACAAACATGCACTACAAACAAACACTTGAACAAAAAGGAAGAAACTCACACTTGGGCCCCACCTTTGTCAGAGAATTAAGTGAATTTACTTCGTTGTGCAGACGAAGAGGACGTCCACAGCGAAGGACGGCGAGCTCTGCCGGTGTGGCGGTGAGCGACGGCGAACAGCCACTTAGGCACGGCGAAGGGGACGGCGAGACCACACCTAATGCTTTAAGAAGAACGTTGTTATTAGAAAAGAAGGCGACATTGACACCATTGGTCAAGGTAGATTTTGGAAATTTAATGTTACTGAGAGTTTCGGCCTTTCGGGTCATATTTAAAAATAATTGTGGAGGCACCGAGTGTATATCCATCAAGTCGCTAAACTTCTCAGGACTAAAATATTGGTGTTGTGGAATTCAGGTAATCGACAAGTTTATTAAATTTATTATTCAGTGAGTAGACTCTGAATGACCTTACCAAGCTGATGAATTCAGTGAGACATACTCTTCATAGAGTGGATTCTGAACGATTTCATCAAGGAGTAAACTCATTAGAGGGTTGAGCTCTTCAGTGGGAGAACTCCTTAGTGAGTACACTCATGGAGTAAACTCTTTTAGTGAGCTAGCTCATCAGCGAGTAAACACGTTGGAACTGATTTCCTACTAACTTGTAACGGTTTTGACCTAATCAAAGGCAAAATTTATTGCAACTTAATGATCATGATTAATTGGACATGTAACCACTATGCTATAATGAAGGAATGTTATGAGAAGATTATGTGAATGATTAATTCTCATAATTTCACTAACTTGAGCTTTCATCTTTATATAAGAGATTCAAAATCTGCATGAAAGATATACCAAAATCTAAACACTTAAAAGAAAAAGGGTTCTTCGAACGGCGTGCATGACTCCCAATTGTAAGGTTGAGATAATTCATCTTTTGTCTGATCGGGAGACCTTTGGGACCGTCTCTTCCAGTGTCGTCCTATCCTGACTTTCGGATATGTCACCCTTCTTTTCTTTAGAGGTTGTTCTTTCCGGGTAACGATACTTTCTTTCTATTTCCCTTAACAATAGTTTATTTTTATTTCCCTTTGCGTGGCACTGGAACAAGTCACATAACTTCTTATGAGTTTCAGGGCCTCCCTTCTTCGGTGTTCTTGCCTTCTCGCTCCCAAGCGATTGAAGACACTTCCTGACCGATAAAGACTAGGTGACGGGGATCTCGCCTGCTTTTTACGTGAGCTACGAGACTCATAACCTAGTCTAGAGAATACGCTCCTGGATTGTGACCTTGGAGGCGTCCTCGACCTAGTTCTTCCTTTATTTTTTCTCTTAGACCCTTGAGGGTCCTGAAACTGGGATGTTTCTTCGGTTTCTTGCCCGGTGCTTTCTTCGTAGCTCAACTGGTTTCTAACTACCTTTAGCTTTTCTTTTAGAGCCTTTTCAGCCATGAAGAGACGTTGTTGTTCATGGTGCATCTGGTAAAGTTCGTGGACCACTTTTGGGGACGCGAATCCCGACGTAATGTCATGCTGAGCCATTTATCATTTCTTAGAGATATTCCATACGAAACTATCAACATTGGTGGGGGTTTCTTCCCCTGCTTGGCTCATATTTTGAGACGCAATTGTGTTTTGGTCCCACGGATGGCGACACTTGATAATACAAAATTTAGATGTGCTATTTGCACTCCACAATCGACGTTGACACGCCTCTTGTTTCTTGAGAAAGATTAGACACACACGGATGGTCCTACTAAGAAAAGATACTGTTAGTTTCAGCGTGGGTGGGATTCCCACTATCAACCTTGGGCGTGAGAGTAATATATATGTTTTTGAGAGAGTTTAGAGTTCAATAGGAATAGCAATAGTGTTTTTACGTGAGTCAAAACCTGAGTTCCAAGTGGCTAAGCACTTAGTATTTATAGGTCAAGGGTTTTGTCCTTATTCCCGAACCATAAACGGTGGAACATGCTTGGTGGATAATAACATGTTCGCTCCTCAAGTAAGATATTGCACATCGTTATCCGGGCTATTTTCTTCGTACGTATGACTTCGGCCTATCTTTGTGATCTGTGTTGTCATGTGTTCCCTGTTTGTACCTTTCTTTGGAAAGGATTTGGTCAACCCTTCTTTCCCAAGTCACGCTCCTTACCCTTTCGGGAGGGTCATGTGATTTGTGACTTGAAATCCACTTATCGTTATGGAAGCTTGATCAAGAAGGTTCAATTTGTGACTTGCGTCCTATTTCGATCGACTAAACGTTACAATATATCTTCTCATCCAATCAATAATAAACATTAAAAAAAATCTCATCCAATCGATAATACTTGTACTGGTTCGAATAATGAAGCTTCGGTAAGATTTGAACTTACAATTAGAAGATCCAGTAGTATATAATTTAGCTCGTAAACTAAACTTGATTAATATATAAACTCTAGAAACTTTTAACAAGAACTTTGAGAGAGATACATATCTCTTTTATATATGTAAGTATTCTTGCACACACGATCGGATACAATTTTGATGCAGGTATTTGCATATCACATCTTCATAATGGGGGATGCTATAAGTTGAATTTGCTTATTAGTTTAGGTAGTTCGTCTTGCACTCTCGTAGTATCGTGTAGGTTGGTCTTCTGAGATGGTTTATCTTAAGGCCTTAATTAAGCAGTTCTTCTTGTCTTGTTTTGGTGTTTGTTTTTTCTGTGTTTTGCTAGGCCGGTATTGTCGATTGCGGCTTCTTTGTTTATTCTAGATTTGTAACTATCATAAAAGCAATTTATCTACGTAGAAACTACGCTAACTAATTAAGAAAATGAAGATTAAAGTCTAGTCCATTGAATATCTTAATCGTCGTGGTGTTTTAAAAGCTTCTAGCTAGTAGTTTAATTTGGAAATAAATTTAGAAAGGTTTGGACTTTTCAATTGTTTACCGTCACGTTGTATGTGACATGTGACATATATTAAATCAATTTGAATATGGACGTCGTCGTTATCATAAATGAAGGCGACATGGGACATATATTAAATCAATTTGAATACAACTAGAAAAGAGTGGATAGCATTTTAAAATATTAGTGTAATAATTTATTTATTTATTTATTTTTCGATTTCCTTAAAAATGGACTTGCAAAAAATTAAAAATATTTATTCAAAAATAATGGTGTGATTATAATTCTCCAGATATATACATGTCTAAAAGTTTTTCTTACAACTTGTAAGTAGTTTAAGCCTTATAACAATAAATATTTGGAAAAGTCGATCGGATCTTAAGATCCTACTCTAATGTTATTTCTTAATAGTTTATGTAATTTTATACAGTGAAGTATGTTAAAATGTTTTAAAAGATTAACATGTTGTTTTTGATTCTACAAACAAACAACCTATAAATTTGGTTTGTATATAATTGAATTAGTCGAAAAAAGATTCCTAAGATGTTGTGATCCTGGATCGTTTTGCTTTGCGATCGTAAAATCGTAAAATCCGGAAGATACAATAAATATTTGGAAAAGTTTTAAAGTCCAGTGAAGTATGTTTTTTGGCTGGATATAATTGAAGTGAAAATTCAAGTGTTGTGATAGTCACAGAAAAGTCTAATAACGGGAAGACAGTGTGTTTGGTAGCAGAAATGACACTTGATGGAAATGTGATAAATTCTTGACTGAGATATACAAACTCTGTTCCTTTGTAAACTTTTCCATCCATATGAGTAATCTACACGGAGACTTCAGCTAAGTATATAAGCAAAGTCACGTGTTGTGCACATTCACAAAGAAAAATCCATTTATCCATATTCCTTTTTGGCGATTGAAGCTCCTCCTTTCATTTAGAATTGCTCCTTCTTCAAATCAAACATATTAAATTAGTATCACCTTCACCATCAATATATATGTTATAGGGTTTTGTGAGTTTTATAAATATTTTATAAGATTTTTTCTTTATTTTCTAGATAGATATGCTGTAAAGTTGATTTTTTTTTAATTATTTTTTCATAGTTTTGTATAACGCCTACATATCGATTATATTTAAGAACTTGTAATTTGTATGTACCACTAATTATTTCAAGTTCTTTTTTGACTCACTTTTGATGTAATATTAGAATCTCTCCATCGACATTATCTTGCTGTAAACTGTTGTTTTTTTCACACAATAAAAAAATAAAAATGCCTCAGTTAATTCTTTGTTGTAACCAAACAAAGTCAATAAATAAAATTTCTCTATCAATTTCATTTCCTTAAATTTCTATTCTCTGCTTCAATTCTTCTTTCCATTTCCTAATTCCTGTAGTAATAAACACGTACCGACAGCCATTGTTTGCTGACCCACTTTTCCATTGTTTCCTGTACATACTCGTTCGGATAACTCATTTCCATGTCATATCCACGTACTCAACTCCATTTTACATAAGCCTATATAACCCCCTCAAACAAAATCACTAATCACATTCATATTACATCAAATATTTCACATCAAACCATGGCTGCTATTTCAATTTCATCTGCATCTTCATGCTCTTTGTTCACTTCCACTTTCAATACGCACAAGTCATCTAAAGCACTTCCAACTTCTCTTAAGTTTAAGAAAGCAAGTATCTCAGCTGCTTATGCCACAGCCGAAAGAACATCAACAGAGATGTCGTTCCGTACTGCTACTCCTTCATCATTGTACGATGTACTTGGTCTTCGAATGGGAGCTGATACGCGAGAAGTGAAAGCTGCTTATCGTAAATTAGTTAGAGTTTTGCATCCGGATGTTGGAAGTGGCGACTCATCGGCTGATGAGTTTATCAAAGTGCATTCGGCATATACCACGCTTTCAGATCCTGAAAAACGTGCGGATTATGATAGGACGCTGTTGCAAAGACGAGTAGCAAGAAGTTCATCTTCGATGAGATCAGCAAGTGGTTATAAGTCGCGGAAATGGGAGACTGATCAGTGTTGGTAGAAATATTAATTAGACATCTCTCTTTTTTTTTTTTTAAGTGTAAATATTGATTAGAGTAGCAATTGTGAGGATACTTGGCAAGATTTTTTAAGCCATCGTATTGAATTTTCTAGGTTAGATTGTTAAATGGTTATGTAGTATTAACCGAGTTTAGTTTATTAATTAACATCCTACCTAAACCACAATAAATTCCGGTGTTTTCCTGTGCAAGTATATTTATTGGATTTTGGTAATGTTTTCGAGATGGAACAAAATACTGGAATTTATATACAAGTTTTTTTCAAGGCATTACCAGAGTGTTCATGACTGTTAAATTAATATTTTTCTTACAGTTTTACCGATACTTAAAAGGGAAAAACAGCTTAATGTTTTGTGGAGAAACACAATTTCAAATTCGTTTTAACAAAATGTTTTGAAAACATAAGTGTTTTGTGTTTTGAGATTAATTCTCCTTTCAAATTTTTACAAAACTAGAAATAGAAAATAAGAGAATTTGTTCTCCAACTAAACGCACCCTTAAAACTTAATAGATTTTTTTATAAGCATATGCATCTTGGCAACCTGAGTTCTCTAGATCCATAATTAATTGCCTCTTAATTTCTATGTCGGCTGTGAGTGTTTGTCAAGCAATATATCTTTGCAATAGGCTTGTTTTTTGTATAGATTATTACATATTCTAGTTCCACACTTGGCATGGCATTTGGTCACCAAATTTCTGCCTGCCGGTTCAAGAAAGAATACTTGAACTTTCTACGATTTTATAAAAACAACTTGTCAAGGTAGAAACATCAACAAGTTATTGAAAGTGGGAGATAAAAGCTATAGTCCATTGACTATTACTCCGTATATTCTAGTATAAATGTTCTAAACTTCTAATACTTTTACCATGGAGAAATTAAATTGTGGAGTTTTCTAAACTTATAATAGCTCGAGTTTTCTAAGTCAAGTTGTATGTGCTATGGTATTGTGAATCAGCACCACTTCGACTATGCTAAGACGATCTGGGTTGTTATTGTCGATCATGTAACCAACAAGAAGTCGTCGAAAAAGAAGAATGTGTGCATTCCATTTGTCAGATACATCAAGTTGATGATTGCTCAACTTATGAGCCAACATCCTAGTATCTCAAGAAGACGTACTAGAAGATCCTACAGCAGATGAATCATACATGCATGGTACATTTGGTACGTCTATTGACAACAACAAATGCACCAATGCCAATACCACAAGACATGCGGGATCTAGTTGACAAAAACTCGGATGCATACAAGGAGTATATAGAATTAGTTAACGCTTCTATGAAAAGCTCAAAACCAAGCGGACATACCCTAAAGGGCATAAGGTTAAGGTCAAGTCTAGCGCCAATCTAGGACTAGTTAAGATGGGTAGGAAGAAGCGAAAACCTATAAAAGACACTAAGCAAGGTCGTAAACGAACAAAGAAAGAGATGCTTAGTAGCCAAAACGATGATGAGTCTGAAGAAGATGAGGACGGGGATAAAATCATCGAGCCTAAAACTGATGAACCTAGGAAAACAAACAGAGGCTAAGACGATGAGGGGATGGAAAAGGAGAAAAGTGAACCTTCTAAGGAGAATAAGGATAGTTTGGAGGATAGGCCTATTGATGATCGTCCGGTTGACGATGATGGAGATGCTAAAGGGGACGAAGATGACACTCATAGAAAGGAGGCTAGAACGAAGATGAAGAATGACACCTCACTCATCCAGTCTCCACCGAAGTCACTTCATCTACAACAACAACAACAACAACAACAACAACAACAATAGCAACGTTACAACCAACACCCACAACAACAATCACTGCCACAACTCATACTCGACAACAACCATAATCAACAACACCATTAAAGCAAATCTAGACAAAATCAACATCAATTCTCTCTCAGAGAATCCGAGCTGAAACAGTTCCATATGCCACAACAAAACACTTCAAGTAAGTTATGGGAAATCTTAGAGCTGATATGAACGAAAGATTCTCAGCCCAACGACAACGTCAATCACAATCTAGATCTTCGAAATCATCAAAAACTCTATCATTGGACCGTCTCACTGAAATATTGTTGGATAGGCTTTTGAATGATCCTGCTCTTCAAATAGCTCACCCCAACATATACAATGGACTACTAAAACCCTCTGCTGATCCACCGACTACGAACCGCATCGACAATCAATACAAAGACCTCGAACAATCACTGAAGAAGAATAACAACGAGGCAATTAAGCTACTCAAGAAGCTGTCGAATCGAGTGGTTGAGTTGGAAGCCCAATGTCCTCCACAATCTATGAAGCGCAGATATGATGATCCCGATCAGGATGATTCTGAGGGGGATAAAAGCTCTCAGAGACAAAGAACAAAGTCAACTACAACTTTCACCGTGCAACAAAAACATTCACCTCGACACCGAAGCTTATGAAGTCGTGAACATGGAAGATGAAGTGGTTGGGGCTGGAAATCAGAAAGAAAGTGTAGATACAGATGACTTTTGGGATGATCTAAGGTATAATGAAGGGGATATACCTCCAGGGCTTGGTGGATTTGCTGATTCAGACTTTGATGATGATGGTGAGTTAGACGATGTGTTGAAGGATCCAATGGTTGAACAACCAGAAGATACTATAGCAAGACTCGAGCAGTTATTCTCGAACATTCATGCTAGATTTGGGATAAACTTTAACGATGAGGTTCCATTTGATGAGAGAGTCGAAGACATCTATGACTCGGTGATCTACAAGCTGAAAAGTGAAAGATATTTGGACATAAGATTCATCAATCATGAGATATCTTGAGCGTTCAATGCTCAAAACACTTGAGAATATCCACAACCAGAAGAGCAAGAACAAGTTATTCCAGAAGAAGTGGTTATTCCAGGAAGAAGATAACGCACTCCCTTATGGAAACGAATTCCTAGAGTCCCAAGATCAGATGCCTCACCTTTAGTTCCCTACATCAATGATGATCTTTTATACATGCTTCACGGTCCAAACAAATACCAACCATCAACAAAAAAAGTTGCAACGTTTGAAGAGATTCCAGATAGATTTCTTGAAAAAGGTAGATTTGCTAACATCTTTGTGGAGAATGAAATTGATCCTGAAAGGTATGACAGAGACGCGTATCTAGGTTTAATTAATGTTAATGAAATATCGATGGGTTTCTACAAATTAAGGTTGCTTAGACGAAAGCCTCGTGAAGAAGTCTACTCGAAGCACAGAATTCTGAGATACGTCGAAGTCAAATCTGATTATCACTTCTCCCGTGGATCAATTAAGTATCATGTCACATGGACTGATAATCAACATTATTACTTCACTGAAGCAGATTACATCAACCTTTACCCACACTATCTGGAAGAGATTCTTAATAGAAGAAGAGAATGCTATAATAAGAAAGGTATAGACCAAGACGTCATTGACTCAGTAATGACGTTCATGAGATCTTACGTAGCATCAGCTCATATCAAAGACTTCGAAATGAGAATAGAAAGTCATCAGAGGAAGATCAACTTGACTCCTCCAATGTTGGCTTGTCTTGGTATTCACAAAATCAAGAGTTGGACTTGTTTCTCAAAATACAATCTTAGACCAAGTCTTGTGTCCTGACTTTTTAGTGTCAATTTCCTCCGGTTATGCTCTTATTTTATGTCATTTTTATGGATTTATGCTTGTATTCTTTTATATTTCACTTCTAGGTAAAATATGAGCATTGGAGCTTAGAGACGCGGATTTGGAGATTTTCCTAACGGTTTTATCTTAGTATGCTATTTATGAAGAAGCTACGGCGTAACTCATGTTCTCAATTACACCGTAGCTAGGATTTTTTCACAGAAGACAAACTCAAATGTAGTTACGGCGTAACTCTCAACTAAATTCACGCTGTAATCATCTAGGTCATGAAATGTTTGCACCTCCATCAACTACGCCGTAACATTCTCACTAGCATTACGACGTAACAACCTTATGATAAAAGGACGTATTAGTTACGGCGTAGCTCTCATCAACACTACGGCGGAGCTGCAATTACGGCGTAACTATTCTTTATGTTACGCGTAGTCACTTTAACGAGGGTTCTATTTTGAAGATAATTAAGTTACGGTGTAACTTGAAACTTAAGTTACGCCGTAACTGTGATCGGGCCTATAAATACAAGCCCTAAAATCTGCATTTTATATCATTCACTCACAACTCAAAGGCAGAGAACGTGAAGAGGGTTCCAAGGGCAGATCACACGGAGCATACGGAGCCATCTCCAAAGGAGGAATCACACCATATCGATAAGCTTTAGCGATCACTGCTATCTTTTACTTTGATTTATGTCTTTAATTATGTTAAATATTGAATTTATTGTATCTTTTAATATGATCGGCTAAGCACCCTTGATGCTAGCCTAGTTATGATTCCTTGATGTATTGTTTGTGTTTTCATGCTTCCATAAATTGTTTCTAGTGTATGCATGCATTGTTCGATGGTAGTTACCCTAGCTTCGGTAGTTTTGAAGTGCGGTCGTATCTAGTTAGTTAGGAGAATTGACCAACTAACCCTAAGTAAGTAGGTAGATAAGGGGCTGGTAAGAATTGACCAACTGACTACCTTTCTCTCTTGTGCGAATTGACCAAAGGATTACCGTTCGGATGGATGAACTTAAGAAGTTAGGAATGAGTGTCTAAGATGCTAGCACCCGGGCACTCTTTATTTCGAATCTTGCATGTAGGGTACTTAATGACTTGGCTTAGGTTGCTTAAGACCCTCGACTCCCCAAAGAGTAGGCCTTTGACGTCGGGTAGGAACTTTTGTTGATAGGTTAGGACGAATTGATCAAATGTTGTCCTAGCGACTTAAACCCCCACTTGAATCAATTGGAAGTAATTTAGAAAACATAGACATTACATGATAGGATGATTAATTAGGTTAGCACACTTTCTCACCATTGTCCACAACCTTTATTTACTTTTCGCTATTTTATTTCTTGTCTTTAGTTAATCATTTCAACCTTAAAACCAGTTAAAACAAGTGACACTTAGACTTAATAGGATCCTCATCTACATAGCTCTTGGGAACGACCTCGGCTTTACCACCTTCTATACTACGCACGATCGGGTTCACTGCTCGTTAGTGCATTAGGTAAACCTTAGGTAGACGAGAATTATAAATATTAAATCCTGATCGGAATACCTGCATCAGCAACTGATAATGAATCTATCAGTGATTATGATGAATTGTTTCATGATGCCAAAGCAATTATTAGTTAGGTAGCCGAGGTTAAAACAAGCATTTTAGCACATGCTTGTGTTGATTCTCAAGCAGTTGTTAACAGTTCTGACAACACTCATGAATCGGTTGATTCTGATCATTCTCAAACGCTTTAAAAGTATGCCTTGATTCAATCACAAATTTGGATATTGAGGGATTTTTTGAACTAGTATTAACCTAAAATGCAAGAAAAGTAAATTTAGTGTGAACATATATGATGGGAAAAGAGTATTTTCTACGGTGCACTACTCTTTAGCGGTGATCTAATTAATCTTATTGAATTGTCACATCTTGTTTAATGTAATTGGGATATTCCTGATTACCAATTGTGTCTTGATCAGTCACACGTCTATGTAGTAGCCTAAATGTATGGCCCCTAAGAATGCCTAAGCACCACCAAATAACCAGAACACGCTTTAATATCAAATCCAATTAAACACCTAGTTCTAAGTATTTAATTTGTCGTTTCTAGTCAGCGTTCAAGCAACTTCGGAATCCTAACCGGTTTTTGACTTCTAACGAACACATTTATCAACAAGAGACAATAAGAATAATCATTACACCAATCAATTTCATACTATTCTAAATAACACTAAGTTATCTAGCTAGCTTAGAATATAAAGAAAAAAAATATCAACAGGAACAAGCAAATAATGATAAATATAATTGAATGTTTAATTAAATAATTTATCTCAATAATACATATAAGTTCATGAGGTAAAAATGAGTATGGATAATTGATGTAGCAGCGACTAAATAAAGTTCCAATTGTACCATCTATTAAATAGAACAAAATTAATTAGGGTGCGTTTGGTTAGTAGACGGGATTAGATTTGGATTTGGATTTGGTTTAAGATTTGGATTTAAATTTGGTTTTGAGGTAATAGAAAAAAAAATATTTAATTAAATTTAAAATTAAAATTATTATTTAAAAATTAAATGTGTGTGAGAGAAATAGAGAGATTAAAGTGTGAGTGTGTTTAATATGATATAATTAATTAAAAACCATTAAATCCTATCTCTCATGACTCATATGGGTTTTCGTGAGCCCCATGCCACTTTTTTAATCTAAAGCCTGAACCAAACAATCAAATTTTGGATAGAAATCCAAAACCCCCCTTAAATCACTCCAGCCAAACGGGCCTTTAGTTGTATATGTTTAATGAGGTTGGGTAATCTTATTTATATTTATATAAAGTTAAACTAGTTTTTTTGTTTTTTTTCTTTTTTTTTTTTCATATAGTGTAATCTTTTAATTTGTTATTTTCGTTCCTGAAGCACATATAGAATGAAAATTTGTATTTATGTATGGATGTATGCCATTGTGTATGTATGTATTAGTTGTAGCTGTTGTAGTTTAGGAAATCATTTAATGAACTATTTGTTGTCATGTGTTAACTTAGAAAACTATTCATAGAATATTCTTATGTTTAATACGTAGTACTGTAATTTCAATATAAAAGATAGTTTAATAATTTTAATGTATTGAATTATATGACAGTTTAACACGTAGTTTTTGTTTTTTTATGTAATATAGATAACGGCCGTAGTTTTATTGCGAGACTCTAGAACCATGGGCTTTTCAAAGGTTCTGGTAGTTTCACTAATCAAAAGAGAGATTATATTTAGTGGTGTTCCACTTTTCTTAATCGCGTTAAATGTGACATGTGAGCATGTCCAATGGATAAGATAGATATCGGTATTAAAAATTGAAGGAGACATATCAGTGACACCATTGGTCCAGAGTAAATTGTTTTTGAAACTGAATATTCAAATTTCATACTAAAACGCATCTTCTCAGCCACTAGAAACACAGTCTATACGCAAAACAGTAAAACATTAGCATGTGCATACTAAAACGACTCTTTACATGTTTAATGTTCATATCGGATAAGATTTGAAATATATATATATAGTCCAAGTATTTGCAACTTATAATATACCGTTAATTATAAGAAACAAATTTTGGAATATATTAGGGGTTTGATCAGACGATAGATTAGTCGGTCTAATTTCGTTTGCTAGCGTTAACTGTAAAAAAAATTGTAAATAATTAGTTTTAGGGTCTTTCTTGTATTTATCTAAGTTATGGTGTGCATTGTACGTTAAACAGCTGTTTGTTTAAGTTTAGATGTTCGTAACAATGTATAGTCACGAAGCTATTTGTATGGTTACGAGACCATGTGTAAGTCCCGTAACAACTTTGTACTTGGGTATACATCCCTCTTCCCTCCCTGACCCCAGGCCACCCTCACCTCATTCATTGTGAGGTGGGTGTCACTATCTAGTTAAATATTTCGAGATTCACGTTACTCTCTTTTTTTTTTTCTCTAAGTTTTTCATACGTGCACCTATTCTTTCTTTAGATTAATATCATATTAGGCTTTATTATGGGATAACAATTGATATCAAGAGTTAGGATATGATAAATTAATGGATTGTAGTGTTACTTAATTGCTTAATCATCTTTGTTTAACAATTCTATACTACGTATATTGTGACCTAAATATATTAAATAACCTACCGAGTATTTCTCATTCAACAGCTCAAATACTTTCTCAGCTTGAATTCAGATGTATCCAAAATATACTGCAAGCAAAAAACCAAATGCATACTATTTATAACCTATGACTTTGAAATACACGTTGGCATGAGTAAAAAACGTGGGAAGACCAGACTGACGAATATAGCAGATCCAGATCCATATCGTGGGTGCTGACTCAGTAACTCTCTCGAGTCTTTTTCTTTTGATAATTACTCCAACCATTAACATCCAAACGGATAACCAGTTGTTCCATTTGGATAAACCCTAGATATGTCACCTCCACGTATTCACCCCATACTCGTTACCCTTATTTATATCATACCCACAAACAACAAAATCATAATCTCATTCATATTCAAGAACACATACACACAAATATTTCATTTTAAAACAATCAATGGCTACTATTTCATCTTCTATGTTTACTTCCACTAAATTCTCTACTTTTGATCTACACAAATCAATTCCAACTTCTATTAAGTATGAAAGAACCTCAATCTCAGCTGCTTGCGCAACAGCCGAAAGAACATCATCAACAGAGACATTGTTACCTAGTTCTAGTTCTTCGTCCTTGTACGATGTACTTGGAGTTCGAGTTGGAGCCGATGCGCGAGAAGTGAAAGCTGCTTATCGTAAACTAGCTAGGGTTTTGCATCCGGATGTAGGAAGTGGAGACTCATCGGCTGATGAGTTTATGAAAGTGCATGCAGCTTATACTACGCTTTCGGACCCCGAAAAACGAGCGGATTATGACCGGACTTTGTTTCAAAGGCGAGTAGTGAGAAGTTCGTCTCCATTGAGATCAGCAAGTGGCTATAAGTCACGGAGATGGGAGACTGATCAGTGTTGGTAGAAATGTTAGTATATATATCTTTCTTAGAGTGTAAATTTAAATAGTCGGCTAATTTTTGAAGCCATAGTATTGTAATTTCTAGATTGGATCCTTAATTGGTTCTCTAGATATAGAATGTAATCTAGTAAATCTAGTTTAGTCTCATCATATCCAACCGAAACCACTATATATCAACTTCGGTCTTATATTCTTCTCATTCTTTGACTTTAATTATTCTTGCTTGCACTTGTATATATACTGCTCGACTACTCATGTTAGTTGGATTCATATATATTGGTTGTGTGAAGCAGAATACTAATTCTTAAACATATATTTATGTTGGATTAATATGTAAATGTTTTGAACTATTGATAAACCCCTACAGAATATGTATATATTAAGTAGCGTGGTCCACATGATTTAAGTAATCGTGAACACTTCACAATCGAAATAAAGAGATTATATAATTATTTTGGAGTGGTGTCTATAGAGATGGAATTTCTTAACCCAAATTAGTGATCTTAAACCCTAAAATTTTATATAAAGCTAAACACATGACTCTAGTTTCCGGCTACTCGAGGTGTTGCACTCTCGGACTCGTACTTTTGTGGCGGCAACGACAAGGTCTATCCTGTAACCATTAGTTCCACGAATCGAGATTGGTGCAGTAACATTTGTGATAGTCAAGTTTAGCTAGGTTGTTCAACTTTTGTAGTTTGGATATTCGTTTTTGTTGTGGCGTGACTTTTTTGTTTAGAACATTCTGCCATTCGGGGCCATTCTAGTAAAAAATAATGAATATATGAAAGATAACATTTTGTCCATTGATTTTTAAAATAGCCTTTTTTTTCTTTGTTGCCTTTTCAAAGGTTCTAGTAGTTTTACTATTAAGTTTAGGATAGTTGGACCTTTCTAAGTCAAGTTGTGCGTGACGCCGTGACATTTAAGGAGGTCCAACCGTCCAATGGATAAGCAGGACGTCGTTGTTAAAAAAATGAACGTGTCATGGGACATTATTGGTCCTACGTTGGATTTACTTTAAATCAATTTGATTATTCAAATTGCGTTACTAGCAAGATCACATATTCTCTCAGCCACTAAAAAAACAGTGAATATGCTGTGAAGCATTAGCACATGCTTACAAAAACGTCCCTTACATGTTTGATGACTAGATCAAATTGGATAAGATCTGAAAATTATAATCATAGAAAAGTGACTTTAAAACTCTACCATAAATTTCATATTTAGTTTTTAACAAGTGTGGGAACCTGCTCGATGCTGCGCGATGCAGCGAGATGCGCTTCAAAGGACTTACTTTGTAGCGACACTTAAACCTTAGGGACTAATTTTGCCAAGTTGCTATAGTTAGCAATTAATTCTACAGGACTTACTTTGCAACGTCGCTTAAACCTTAGGGACTATTTTTGCCAGATTGGTATAGATAGCAATTAATGCTGTAGGACTTATTTTGCAGCGCCACTTAAACACCAGAGACTATTTCTGCCAACTTGGGAAAGTTGCAATTAATGTTTGCTACGGGACTTACCTTGCAACACCACTTAAACCTTAGAGACTATTTTTGTCAGATTGCTATAAATAGCAATTAATGCCGCAGGACTAATTTTGCAGCGCCACTTAAACATCAGGGACTATTTCTGCCAAGTTGAGAAAGTTTGCATTTAATGCCTTTGCTTGTTACTGTTTTCTTCCCCCACATTTAGTATATATAGTAATATATTACTTAATTTGAGTCGGATTTAAAATTTAGTATTTAGATTTGCATTTATAAATAACGATCAATAATATTAGTGTTTTATGTACATTAAAATTAGAATTTTATATTTGATATCTTTAAATTTGTCATTATATTTGTTTGGTATTTGAATAAAGTTTTCACTTCGTTTGTCAAATTTGCTTACTTGTTTTTTCTTTTTCATTAGCAACAAATGGTATATGCGCTATGTTCATTTAGCAATGAAGAAAAAGAAAATAAAAAGTTTTTTTAGGTTACTTTTGGATTTGAAGTTGATTATGTTGTTTTTGGTTATCATTGGATGGTTAAACTTAAGTCTGAATAATCGATCGTTGTCTTTGGAATAAAATGAGGATTGTATTAAAATTGTTGCTCTTGGTATAGTTTGAGACATTTGTTCCGTTTTGGTAATTATTTTGTTATTTCAGCCTTTTGTGTTAGAATTTAGGCTGTTTGGTATTCGAATTTGTAGATCAGTTATGGTAATCATGCTCATTCGCTTGAAGATATTTTGGAATAGATTCTGTATTGATAGATCTGTTTGGGTTTTTCGAGTAACCGTTTGTTTGAGAGTAACCTACGATTAGGTTATTTAATATTTTATTTTGAGTTTGGGATGTAATTCTTATTACATAAGTGAGTCATTAGAATTATCCGCATCAATTGACTCATTAGAATTATTAACTTGAACATGTTTGATACTTGGATAATAAGTTTAAATTTGAACCGTAATACTTATCAAATAAGTGGGTTTTATAATTTAAGTTTGGTATTTGAAATTTGTAGATAGATTTAGTGTTTGAAGACTCGATTATTAACATGTCGTTCGAATTTTGTTCGATCGCTGAGAATTGTTAGTTTAGAAATTTTGAATTTTCTTTTGTCGGGCTTTTGAAATTTGTTGTAATCAAGAACAACATGAAATCAAATTATCTTGTAATCAAGAAGATCCAAATTATCTTGTAATCAAGATCAACATGAAAACAAATAAATTTAAAACATATAGATTGCAGATGATATGTTAAAAACTTATTCTAAAGTTTATTAATTTATAAGTTTTATATAATTATAATATTATGAATATTTATATTAGTAAGGGTGCGAATTGTAAGTTAAAATCTATTAAAAATTATTACATCTTCTACATGGTTTTACATAAATAATGAACGTTTTGAGTATGTAAAAAATTATATATTTATATTTGTATTAACCATGATGAAAAAACGAACATAATTACTCCATCCGTCCCATAATAATTGTCCACTTTGACTTTTTTTAGTCTTTTTTGTTCAACTTTGACCATTAATATTTTCATTTGTGTTATATAATATTTGATGAAAATTTTACCAAATGAAAATACATTTAAAACCCAATCTATTCATATATTTTTCATCAAGTATTATATTACACAAATAAAAATATTTATGGTCAAATTTGAATACAAAAGACTTAAAAAAGTTAAAGTGGACAATTATTATGGGACGGAGGTAGTAATATAATTTTGCATAATAAAAATACGAATTAGTGTGCGTTTTTAAGTGTTTACGTCGATTGGTATTTATATTTTAAATATAAATATCATTAAAAGTTCATAGTAAAAAGGGCGTAAAACAAAAATTTATGAAATATTATAGAATGGTAAATTAAAAGTTCATATTTAGATATCTATTAATTCTACATTTTACACCTTGGATTATCATATCACATATTTTTGTCATGTCACATACATCGTCGCTATCCTAGTCGCATTTGGCAAAACATTCTGTTATATAGGTATAGATATATATGTCTTTCTAGATAGATATAGATCAAAACATGGAATGTTCTAAGGCCATTCACAATGGGATAAGGTGTCATCGTCCAATGAAACTGCTTACATGCTAACTCATCACTCAATCCCATTGTGGGGATCGTAGGTCTAAAATAAGTTCTTTTATGTTTACATCATGTTTAACCTCTAATTGTGGGCCCTCTATAATATTCATTGATTTTTTTATATAAAAAAGCCTTTCCCATTTCTCTCTCTATGAAACATAAATGAAGAATATAGTAAATGGGTAGTAAAGGATTGATGTAAAATTATAATATGCATATATAAGTATTATACTCAAAATGATTAGATGCATTGGAGATGCCCTAAGCATGGCGTCTAATGATCTATGTGGCGATATGTAGGATAGCGTAAAGCTTTGCTATTAAACAAAAAGAGTCACTTCAAGGCAGATGAATTTGGTGATCCTCGAGTGCCGCAAACATTTTGTGGTCTCAAAATTATGTGAGAAGAACATAAAATTTTTGTATACATTACTATAGGACCATAAATGTTATAGAAGCAAAGATAGGGGTAGTATTAGTATATATTATGTTTTATGTTCTGTAAATATGTAAAGCCTGTAAAACACTTTGGTTATGGGCTGGGTCAAAAAGGGTCGATTAGTTTAGGGTATAACGGTTACAAAATAGGTTGTAACATTTAGAATAGATTGTGTCTTTAGGAATCGACATGTCTCTTGAAGGCACCGATTCAAAGTATATATATAGGGTCAAAGTCTGTAATCACAAAATCAATTCAATATATGTTAATTCTGAGTTATAAATTGAGAAAGCTTTTCTACATTTTTCTTTTGATTTGTGCCGCATAACTGTTGTTCCAAACAGTAGATAAAAACTAGGTTTTAGTCGAAGGCCATTCAATAGTGGCATCAGAGCCGAAGGTTCAATTCCAGAAGAAAAAAAAAACCAATCAAGAAGCAGTTACAATTCGGTTTCAAAAGAAGGCAGTTACAAAGGGAAGAACGAGTGCAAGTAGACAACCGATTATAGAAGAATTACAAAAGATACATTCCTTTTCCTTTTAATCTGCACTTTTCCTTTTAGTTTTCCTTTTTAGTTTTGTTCAGAAAATAGTTTGAATATACTTTGGAAACCTTAATTCGTTTCTGATAGACATAGTCTAGGAATCCAAGCCGATTAAGATTTAGGTTTGCCCGGGAATTATAAGACCAAAGGAACAATTAGTTTAAATTCGCCCGCAAATAGGAGAAATTTTTTTTTGGGTTTGCCCGGGAATTATAAGACCAAAGGAATGGTTGGTTTAATTCGCCCCGCAAAAAGGAGAAAAAAGCTTTTTTAGATTTGCCCGGTAATTAGAAAAACCAAAGAACTGCGAGAGACAGTTGGTTTAATTCGCCCCGCAAACAAGAAAGAAAAGTTTTTTTTACTCTAAAGAAGAATGGTTGCTGGAACATCAAAGAAAGACGAAGGAGGGATGTCAATGACATTCCAATGCCCAATTCTGGATTCTACAAATTATACTATTTGGGCCGTAAAAATTAAAGCACTATTTAATGTTTATGGAATATGGGGAGCACTCGAACCAGAAGGAGAAGTGGATACAAAGAAAAACACAATGGCTATTGCTTATCTATTTCAAGCCTTGCCCGAACCACTCACATTACAAGTTGCTCATCATACGAAGGCCGCTGATATGTGGAATGACTTGAAGGCTCGATTCGTGGGTATAGACAAAGTCAAGGAGGCTAGACTACAAACGTTAGAATCATAATTTGAAACCTTGAAAATGAAAGACTCCGAATCACTTAATGAATTCACCGGAAAGATTAGTCAACTCGTGTCACAAGCAAGCAGTCTTGGTTCCACAATTGAAAACAAAAGATTGGTTCGAAAACTTCTAGGATCTGTCCCAACAAAGTTTATCCAGATTGTTGCTGCAATTGAACAATTTGCTGATCTTAATACCATGACATTTCAAGAAGCTACTGGAAGATTAAAAGCATATGAGGAACGCATTAAGAAGCCAAACAAAGAAGATGTACATGATAGACTTCTATACTCCAACACAGTCGAAAAGGAACATGAAAAACAACATAGCTGTGAACGTTGTGGTTATAGGAAGTCGAATCAGGATAACAAAGGAAGAAGCCGCGAAAGAAATTGGAATAAAGATGGTAATCAACTACAAAAGGATAAGAGTCACATAAAATGCTTCAAGTGCAACAAATTTTGACATTATAAACATGAATGCACAAAGAAGGATGAAGAAGTTAACTTCGCACAATACGAAGATGATGAACCAATAGTTGCTGCACCATTGCTATAAAAGAACTGTGAAGAATTGAAGACTTTGCCGTCTATAACATTAGGGGGTGAATATAGGACCATTAATGTTATAGAAGCAAAGATAGGGGTAGTATTAGTATATATTATGTTTTATGTTCTGTAAATATGTAAAGCCTGTAAAACACTTTGGTTATGGGCTGGGTCAAAATGGGTCGATTAGTTTAGGGTATAACGGTTAAAAAATAGGTTGTAACGTTTAGAATAGATTGTGTCTTTAGGAATCGACATGTCTCTTGAAGGCACCGATTCAAAGTATATATATAGGGTCAAAGTCTGTAATCACAAAATCAATTCAATATATGTTAATTCTGAGTTATAAATTGAGAAAGCTTTTCTGCATTTTTCTTTTGATTTGTGTCGCATAACTGTTGTTCCAAACAGTAGATAAAAACTAGGTTTTAGTCGAAGGCCATTCAACAATTACTGGAAACAAACGGATTTTATTTAACTATTACTACGCCTCATTTTCCCTACACCCTGCTCTAGCAGAAATTAGTATCATTATTGTTTGAAGTCCTCATTTTTAGCAAAAGTGTTTATAGAATTAAGCATTTGTATCATATAATGCTAAAAAAATGAAATTGTTTATTTTCAAGAAAGAAATTCAAACACACAACTACGAGAGATACATTCTCACAAAATCACAACAATCTCACTTTCGTCTCCTGTGAGCTGATACTCATTGGGGCCTTGTTTTCATGTTTCACAACCTTCAAAAACTCGAGAACAACCGTTCCACTCCAGGATAGGATACGAGCTAAGTAATTCAGATGATCATCGAAACCCTAGAGGTTGTTTGCTATATTGATGGGTTGTCTCGAGTTGCATCATTACTAAACACACAGGACATGTAACACAATTGATATCTATTCCAGGAGCATCCAAGTTACATCGGGTAGTCAAAAACCGAGCTACGCTATGCATAACTCAAACATGTAATTAATATAATTAAATACAAATATGCAGCTAAAACAAATGTGTAAAGGAGATTGAACTAGACAATTTCAAAAAGTATTGCAATTATTGCATGTTCTTCATTTAAGGAGACAAATTTTTATACACGCTGTTAACACGTTGGTATGAGTCGAATAACACCGGGAAGATTCTATAGTACGTAGTAACAAAAACACGTACTGACACCCTTATATTGTTTGCTGACTCACTATTTCACTGATTTTTATATAACATCCAAATGGATACGCAAGTTGTTCGATTCGGATAACTCACATCCAAGTCACTTCTACGTATTCATTCCCTATATATAACCTTCCACAAAATCACAAATTTCATCCATATCTAAAACTAAACACACATTTCAAATTCAAGACAACAATCAATGGCTGCTATTTCAAGTGTATCTTCATCATCCTTGTTTACTTCCACTAAATTTTCCACTTTCAATCCAAGCAAATTAACTCCAACTTCTATAAACTTTAAAAGAGCTACGATCTCAGCTGCTTACGCCACAGCCGAAAGAACATCAACGGAGACATTGTTACGTAGTTCTAGCTCTTCATCCTTGTACGATGTACTTGGTCTTCGAATGGGAGCTGATACACGCGAAGTGAAAGCTGCTTATCGTAAATTAGCTAGAGTTTTGCATCCTGATGTAGGAAGTGGAGACTCATCGGCTGATGAATTTATCAAAGTGCATTCGGCTTATACTACGCTTTCTGACCCCGAAAAACGAGCTGACTATGATCGGAACTTGTTTCAAAGAAGTTCGTCTCCAGTGAGATCAGCAAGTGGGTATACGAGCCGGAGATGGGAGACTGATCAATGTTGGTAGAAGTTAAATGAATATGTTTTTAGAGTGTAAATATAGTAGTTAGGTTCGAATTGAACATTAGTTTTAGAATGTTAGTTGGAATTATCTATTTATTGGTATGAATTAATGACTAAATGAAATGAGGTGTTTTATTACGCTAACCTTAATGTCATGACCAAATTACTTTCACTCACTTGCGCCTAAGCGCCGTCGGTTTTGAACCGAATGAAAATATAGGACCAGACACTGACCAGAACGTGAACTTTTGGAAGATTACAGTTTTCATTCGGATCCTTAAGAGAACTTAAATCCATTTTATGTCTAGAATTTTTGTCATAACATTTTTAGTTGAATTCAAGTAGAAGACTCCGGTAAATATATTGGTTTAAAAAAATATTAAAGTACATAAGACGTGGTATCCACATATATATTGTGTTCTTCAAACCATGTCTCAAATATACCAAAATAAAATGCAATACAAAACTAAAACTAACTTATCGCGGATACGGTTTCCACGTCCGCGGTCGTCAGTTTATACCAAACTTCGCATACCCTAGTCATATATGTATATATGATTGTTGAGAACTAGGATTTGTGATACTCCAAACTTTATTTTCAGGAAGCTATTTGGGAAACTCTTTCTTTCTTTAATTATGTATGCTACGAATTTTCATTGAAATAATATTTTTCTTTTAAAGGTTATTATTTTCTAAATAAAGGACTGAACTTCTATTCACCATGTCTCCAACATACTATAACTTATATTTACTCATTTTATGTTTATGACTGTATAAAACTTCTTAGGGTCCTTTTTTACAATGGTTAAACAATGAGTCGAAAAGCCGCCGTTCTAAAAAAAGTCGAAAAGCCATTAAATTAACTGTTAGTACACTATCTTCTAATTGGCTTTTACGTAATAGATATCTAGATTAGATACACGCTAAAATTCCTCGGGACAGAGGTGACACCATGGATAGTGATATTGGGCCCAACATGTAAATATCTAGTATCAAGTGGTGTTTGTTTAGCCTTTGGAAACCTCAAAAGTTTAGTTTCCTCTTTCAGTAGTCATGGTTAATCGATTAAATAAAAATGGGACGGGTCACTTTTTAAGGCTGTTCCAGTATGGGGATTCAATCGCCTTCATTTTTACTGTCACGTCAGCTTTCTCTCTCCAGCGACCTTCAGGCGATTGGGTGCTCCAGTAAGGCGATATACACTACAAAAAACATACCCCACAAATATACCTTTTATATTCATTAAATACACACACAAAGCACTTTCTCATTTCGATCGTGTATGGGATCACTTCCCTCCTGAAATTGGCGATCGATTGAACATGATCGAGTGGCCACAGTAACATGATCGATTGGTGATCGATCGAACAAATCGATCGTTTACTCTTACTGGAATCAGCCTAAGTGTCTTGGATTTTAGCTGCATGCAAGCTTGCCATGTATTAGCAGTGGCGAATCTTAAGCATGTCCAATTTGGTAGAGGTGACAAATTAATGGATGGGTATTCCAGTTTAGATAATTTTTTCTCTTAAAGTACTGTATAAGTATATAAGTGTCTAGATCAAGTTTGGGTTTTCAATTTGAGCACCTTTGATTATTTTAAGGTACGAAATAATTTGGGTATTTTCGAATTTTGCACATTATGACCGAAGTCTAAACCATGTCCTACCACTGGATGATAGGGGTAAATTCACAAGTAATCTAACTATGCTATGAAGTTAGTATTTAATTTACAAAGTTATATAAAAATACTAATAAAGTTCATACTGATCTTGCAATAAATCACATTATAAGGTGTGTGGTGACTGTCAAACTGTTGGTAACGTAAAATAAAACAACTGAAAGCACTTCGATAGGTGAAGCGCAGGGGTTAGACCCTGTGAATCACCTCAGACGTAAGAGTAAGTATGTAATTATGATTGTTTAGAGTGCTAAGGTATGAAAAGATGGTGTTGAGAGCGTGATCAACCCTGAAAGACCTGCCATGCTATTTATAGTGGGTAGAAATAAGTTTTAGCGGGCTCTTGCACTTAAGCCGGAGATCATGGGGATGTCTTATGATTTTTGGTAATCGGTGGGTGTTGTGTCCCACGTTTCCTAACTTGGCGGAGAAGCCTTGACTAGGTGTAGAACGTGAGTTGACTTGACCCTGGATGATTCGGTGACAATATCTTCGAAGGGCACACCTCTGAAGGTTTTAGGTTTTGATTGGCGACTTCTGAAAGTGTAAATCATTAGATTTTATGCTAAATGATATATATAGGAGGTTTACAAAGTCTTTTGAAATGTGGTATCTGAATTGATTTCGAAAAAGAAGCCTTCATGCTAAATGACAATATCTTGCACTTAAGCCGGAGATCATGGGGATGTCTTATGATTTTTGGTAATCGGTGGGTGTTGTGTCCCACGTTTCCTAACTTGGCGGAGAAGCCTTGACTAGGTGTAGAACGTGAGTTGACTTGACCCTGGATGATTCGGTGACAATATCTTCGAAGGGCACACCTCTGAAGGTTTTAGGTTTTGATTGGCGACTTCTGAAAGTGTAAATCATTAGATTTTATGCTAAATGATATATATAGGAGGTTTACAAAGTCTTTTGAAATGTGGTATCCGAATTGATTTCGAAAAAGAAGCCTTCATGCTTAAAAACACCTCATTAACCCTCGCAGTCGAAAGTAATGCATAAACTAATAAAGTTCATACCAATACAAGTTTATTGTTGAATACAGTTCACTACTGGGCTAATGCAGCCCATGTTAATTTGTTACACTTTGAAATAGAGTACACTAGTTAATGAAGACTCAACCAGCTAGAATGTCATCGGTTCGGTTATCGGATTATTCGGCTTATTCAGTAAATTCTGTTAAAATAAATTTCTAAACAAAAACCGAAAACCGAAAATCAAACCGAGCCGAATCGAAAATCAAATTTGAATTGGTTCGAGTTTCGGGTTGACCTAAATAACCCGAACTATATAATGTATATTTTTTTTTATTTAACTATATAAATTTTTAACAACAAAAAAATTAAAAAGGATATATTATATTTATACTAAGAAAGAGCTTTAATTATCTTTTATTATATAAATATACAAAAACTACATATTTATGTGAATTCGGTTTTATTTTGCCAAAATCATATCTAAACCAAAAACCGAATAGTTAAGTCGGTGGTTTATTTTGCCAAATTCGGTTCGGTTACAAATTTGGTTTGATTTTATTCGATTTAGTTTATTCTTGTGGATATTACATTATTACTCAATTTATGAACACCCATACAACCAGCAAGTATTGAAGAGGACGGTTTATACTTTATAATGTGACTAGTTATAATACCTGTGCACGCGCGGGGTTTTGACAAAAAAAAACATTATTCTGTATTAATACTGAATATTGTGTCTTTAAAGATAATCGCATATAATTATATAGTTATAAGTTTCCTGCACGCACGAAGTTTACACATAAATCAAATTTATTTTAACATTTTAGTTCGGTATATACACATATAAGAATTTGCCCATGAAAATTGTGATATAAGTACAACTAATACTTATGCATGAGTTTTTCATTATGCATTAATATCCATTAGAATTTGGTAAAATATTTGTAAAAATTTCAGTTATGTAACTCAAGATTTAATTTTATTTAGCTGACAAAAATGTTGATGTTATTATTTAAATTTCACTACTGATATTATGTTGTACACATGATGTAAGTTTAATAGCACATAATGAGTATTGATAAAGTTAAAGTATACTTCTTAAAGTTTTTTAAAATTGATTTTCTAGATATCCTTATATAAATAAATAAGAATTGTGGAAAACTAAAAGGGGGTTAAATAGTTTACCGATTAAAAACTTTGTTTTGAAACTTATTGAAAGATCAATTGATATTGATCTTAGATATGTTAGTGAATAATAATCAATATGCAAATAATATATATAAAGATTAAATAAGGAAATAAACAATCAAACAACGACAAGTTGTTTATAGTGGTTCGGTCTACAATGACTCTTTTTCCTTGCCCTACTCCACTCCCCGAGTCTCACACTTGAAAGTTTAACTTCACAAGTCAACAAGCTCCTTTCACCGGCGGAGAAACCTTTACACTTCGCTTACACACTATTTCCGACACTAAGCTAGATGTCGAGTACTTTTCAAGGGTACAACCACTCTCACACACAATGTATTTTAAGGACTAAAATACTAACCACTCACACTTACAAGTTTATGATGGTTTGGTACAACAATGATGTATGAATAAAGACTAGATCATACAACAAAAAACAAACAAGACTTCCAACTATTTATTGAAGCTTGAATATGCCTTGATCTTCATTGCTACAAAAGATGATCACTATAATGATATGAAACTGAGTTAGAAATGTTAGAGAGAAGGAATGTATGTGATTATGCTAGAAAGGGATGAGAAAACAACTTGGTTTGGCTTGCTAAAGGGTTCCGCCCGTGTATAAATTTGGTGCCGCCGGGGTCTGACAGCAAGCTTACCAAAATCTTACCAAAGTCAACCAAATCTATCTAATATTGTGTAAGATATGTAGAGTCCAAATCTACATAAAATATCTAGTGAAATCCTCTAGATATTTCAATGATGCACCACATGATATGTTGTTTTCTATTTTTAGAAATATGTTAAATGTAAATACATATGTAATGTTTTGTTTTAAGAAACCAAAACATGCTTGATCTAAAAATGTTAACATACATTATCGTTTCGAGACATATCAATAATATGATTAATCAAAATGTAAATGCTTGAGTGATGAAGATATTATTTGATGAAAAGCTTGTTTTAATATCTATTAAACTTGACAAGCTTTAAGGTTTATAAAAATTAAATTTACTTTTGTCGTTAACAAAACTTAGGTAAAGATCATAAAATATAAATAACGTTTAATGACGATATTTGTATTAACAATCTCCCCCTTTTTGTTGAGGACAAAACATAAATTTTATTTATATAAAAGATGTAAAGTTTGTACAAGAGTTATAAAAATATGAAAATAATTTTAGAACTTAAAAGATTTAGATAAAGATAATAATACTAGTTTGTCCAATGATGTTGATTTTTCAGAAAGTCAAAGTATGCAGTTGACTTTTATATAAAATCAAAGTCTTCATTAGTTAAAGTGTGATGTTGACTTTTCAGAAAGTCACGGTATGCAGTTGACTTTTATAGAAAGTCAGAGTCCAAGTTCTATAATATTTCTCCCCTTTTTTGTCGAAACAAAAAGAAGAGGCGAGGCGGAATATGTAATGAGCCCGAGCCATTATCTCCCCCTTGGCCAATGCTCCCCCTAAATTGGTGCCAAGAGAAAAATACATGTATTGTGAAAAAGCTACAAAAAAGATGTTAGTAATAAGCACCATCACAAGCATTTACAATCACCATGTAACAATTAACAACAATATAAGAAACACCATTCACTTGTTAAAATTTTCATGATGTAAAAATCATGAAAGGGAACACAATGAAGTGTTAGTACATAAAGAAAATCCTAGAGAAGAAAAAAAATAAGCCTAGAAAATTAGAAAAATACAAAGAAAAATCCTAGAAAAATAAAAAAAACTTAAAAGATAGACTAGGAACCTCCTATTGAGTTGGTAGATGAGCAAGAGCATTAATGCGCTCTAGGATGTGGTTGAGGATGAACCTCGTTTCATCTTGAAGCTCATGGACCATCACCCGGGTCCGTTCGGTAATGTGGGCGGTCCGCTCACAATTAGAGCAACCATGTCTATGAGGGTAATATGGTTCATGATTTTGTGGTGGTGGAATGGTGGAGTTGTTGGTGTTGGTAGTTGGAGTGGTGATTAGGAGGCTAGCAAAGCACTTTGCATTTACATGGTTTCACTAAGGTGAGAGTCCACTATATTGGAGAATTTGTGGAGATGGTGTAGCTCGACTTCTATCTCCGCTCTAGTTGGGTGATCATCCCACATGAATTTATCAATGTCCTCTATATGAGGAGACATGTATGTTGGGGGTAGTGGATGATCCCCATACAAAGGTCTATGAATTTCCTTGTGAATAGGATGGAAAAGGAGAGGTTGAGGCCCTAACGGGGAGTTTGGGTCAAATGATAGATGTGGAGACTCATGAGCTATTCGTTCAATTATATCAAAGGATGGTAGTGGTGGTGGATTATTGGGCCTAGGAGGCAAGTCCTCCAAGTCCTCAAAAAATGGGTTTGGAGATGTAGGTGGTGTAGAGAATAGCTCTAATGGGATGAGTGTTGGAGATTTAGGAGGTGATGGTGACTTGGATAATTGGATAGGAGCCGGTGGTGGTAAGCTAGTAATGGGAGTATTTGTTTGTGGTGGAGTAGTGACTATGATAGGTGATTTTGGAGGTGGTGTAGGAGTAGTCAAAGTGAGGAAGTTCTCATCTCTTATGGGAGATGAGATGGTTAAGGGAGAGGAATCGGAAGAGGAGCTTATGTTGACAAAGCAACATGGTCTTACGCTCATTATAGCCGTTCTCTTACAAGGTTTGTTTGATGGAGAAGACTTAGTCATTTTTTCTTAAGTTTGTGCAAGTAGATGAGAAGACTTGAGAAGGTGTAAGGATGATCATCTTAGAAGCTCTTAATTTATAGGATTATGAAATTATGGAGAAATGTGTTTGATTTGATGTTAAACCATAGAAGAAAGGAGGTTTCTAATGATTTGAAAGTGTTTTTAATGCTAGTCATGTCACCTAAGTCAAGCCATACAAGAAGGATGGAGTGAAAAGACAAAGATATGTAATAAATGTGTTCTAATGATTGTTGGATCTTGAGAATCAGATCACCCATGGATTTCAAGGAACCAAATTTTTGGTTCCTTCCTTTATGAAAAAGGGTTCCTTGGGTGAATTTTTGGAATTTTTAAATTTTGGTGGGAAATTGATATCCTATATGTCTAAGTGTGTTAAACTAGTTCTAATATGGATAAAAATTAGTAAAAACAATCCTAGGGGGGAAATTATGGTACTATGGAATGTTAAAATAAGCGAAATTTAGAAACTTACCTGCAGGTTCCACGACACTAATTTTTTACACAGGCGGAACGAAAATTTTGGTGCCGCCTGGTCCGCCTGTTCAGGTTTGGCGGTAACAAAATTTACAACAGACAGAACCAAAAAAATGGTGCCGTCTGATCCGTGGTGATTAGATTTCTTCACAGACCCATAATTTAACTATCGGGGACCTTTCCGAAACCTGAAATTTTTCTTAAAACATATGACATTAATTATTTCTAGTTAGGAAAAGTCAATAACACATACACAAACATAGTGGAGCATATACTTTGACCAAGGGCTAACGATTTTCACATATAAGTGAAAATGGTTAAAATTTGATAACACACTTGCGCTATCCCCCTGCATAAACCGGTTAGCATACAACATTGTTTCAAGTTAGTTTATCATCCTACAAAGTAAAAGCGACCAAATAGTATCATACATCATTGTTTTAAGCTTGTTCCAAACACTCCTTTAAAAACCTCTCTTATCCAAATTTTTGTAGATCTTTGTCATCATCCTTCCAAGGCAGTTGAACATCCCCTTGGTTTTCTTGAACTCTGCCGATTCATTCTCAATCTCGGGAAGAGATGAATAGTACTCTTGAGGTGGAAGTCGAGAATTTGGGAGACCGTCTTCGGAGTATTTCATGATGAAGATGATGGAGTTGGAGGTTTTTCCTTTTTACCTTTTGCCTTAGTCTTAGCCACTCGCTCGTCACTCAAGGGCACAAATATGTGAGGGATGATAAAATAATCTAGCAACAACCCTTTTGGATTTGGTGGAATGGGTGCAAATGCTCTATAGAGACGGGTGAGTAGCATCCCGTATGGAAGAGCAACGGAGCTTTGAGTAGGAATATCTACCATTCTCCTAGAAATGTAGTAAGTTAAGTTGAATGGTTGACGAGTGGACAAGTTGTAGAGCATGTGACAAAGGCAAGCATTGATGTGGTCTCTATTTCCTATGGTGCTAATGACATTGGATCTAAGAAGTTCCTCCCACTTTTTGAATTCGGGCTTGAGCTCATTGAGTTCCATACCATATGGATCTCGGTTTACTTCCTTTCCCGCTCGAGTGACACGGGTTGGAGCTACCCTTTCGTTGAAAAGGTGCTCACGAATGATGTCCTTTTCCACCAAAGGAGTTTGGTAGGGACCGGAGCGGTCATTGATAGCATCAAGGATAGTGAGTGACCACTTATCCGAGTAAACACATGTACCACGGTTAGGAATTCCTAGCACTTGAGTAAATTGGTTTAGGGATATGGTGTAGTCATTTTGATTGATCCTAAACCTAAGAGCCATTTGATTATTCTTATTTGTGAAAGAGACAACACTAGCATAAAATTCTAGGACAAACCTAGGACAAATTGGTTCATCGATGTCAAGGAGACAATCGAAGTTGATAGTGGCAAGCTCTTGACGGAGATTAGTTCCGTCGACAAAAGAAGGATGAATGGTCCTACCCTCATGGAAGTACCTTCGCTCTAGACTCTTAAAGATTTGAACTTGGTCTTTAGTGAGGCCCTTGGTTTTGTGATGTGAAGGGATGTAGTTAAGAGTATCCTTGTGATCATAGAATTTTGCGGCTACCATGATTGTTCCTATGAGCAAGAATTTATATGTTTTAGTAAAAATGTAAACAAGTTTAGCGTTTTTGTTCTAGTGTGTGCCTATATGAAAACAATTTGGAGTTGCGGTTATCTCGACTTATTTCATGCATAAAATGATTTTCAATGGGGGTGTTTGGCAAAAATCGGGAGATAACCCAAACGCTCCTAATTCAATGTTGCTTCATTTGAATATACCCAGGAATGCATATTAGTTATGCATTACCTTTAGTATTCAAGAGACATTATGCAAGTGATGAAAAATTTACGTTTCTATTTATATTAACAATGAAAAATTGTTTTCCTACAAGTGAAAAGCTTTTCAAAATTTTGACATGGGATTTTTTTTTAATTAGAGTAAGGCCTTATAGTAAATATCTCTTAAGTGGTGGGAAACATGATTAGTTTATGCAATGTGACAATGTCGTACCTAATTTCAATAACTAGTTATGCAATTTGCCAATTGAATTCATGTTTTTTACAAGAATATACATAATCCCCATGTAATGATTTTGTGCACAAATTAGAATCCTAGACTCAGAATTAAGAGAAGTAATGTAGTTAGGATACTTACAATGATGTTTTCTTCAGTGATTAATAGGAGAGAAAGTCTTAACAATGAGGTAGGTGTGTTGTTGATCCGTTTTGGTAAAGTGGATTGTGAGGAACAAAATGTTTTGTAAGTAGTATTTTTGCTACTGTTGTCACCACGGACCAGACGGCACCAAATTTTTGGTTCCGTCCGTTTGGTCGTTTGGTGTCGTGGGATGATTCGTCCCGAACCGTCAAGTTTTATCACGCAATCCTGCCACTTGTGAATGGCCGACCGTAACAAACTCAAAACAGATGATAAAAGGGCAACAGCCCGGGAGAGAATTGGAAGTTTACCAAGGATTAAAATATCCTTGGATCGTTTATGTCCTGGCGAGGCGTGATCTCCTAAATACAATGACTTGTGAATTGTTGAAAATAATATTAGTATAGGAAAACAGGAATCTGATTGACTAACACTAGGAATGTGAATAGCAATAGCTCTGTCACAGCTACGGCATTAAAAACGTAAAATCAGAAACCTAGAAATATAAAAGATATACAAACGTACGTTTAACTAAAACGTAAACGTATAAAAACAAAACGATTATAATTATAGAAGGGATTTGCATGTCTCAGCGACTTAAATGCAAATTAAGAAAATTAAAAAGATAAAATATATTAAATAAACGCTATCACTATTTTTACAATGATGATGAACGTTTAAAAACTTAAAAACGTACGTTTAAATAAAATTACGTAAACGTACAAAATAAAACGTGAATTCAGTCCAATACAACTCCCACAAATGTGAAAATTATATTTTTAGAATTCTAAAAAGATAAGAAAATTATTAGAAAATTAAAATAAATTTTTACACTATTAAATTAATTAATAAAAATTAAAAATGAATTAAATGTATTTAATAATGAATTAAATAATAAGAAAATCTAAAATTAACTTAAATAACTGAAATAAAGAATCTGAAAAATCTAAAATATTATAAAATAATTTTTAAAACTGAAAATGTATTTTTTTACACAATTATTCTATTTATTATTAATTATTTACTATTATTAATTATTAAAAACTATTATAAATAAATGAATAAATAAAAATCTGAAACTCAAAAAATGTTACTACTATAAGAACTAAAATGTGCAGAGGAAAACTGAGAAGTGAGCTAGCCAGGTGGGTTATCGATTGAACTTGTCACCAAGGGAACCTCGGTTGAATCAACACACAACCTTTTTGTACTTTATTTTATTTTTGGATTTTTCTTTTTGCAAAACTACTTATAAGCTATAATATGGAACTTTAACAAAAACAAATTTTTCAAAACTTGGAAATAAGCTCTATGGGAGCTTATTTCCTAATTTGGCATATTAAGCCTAAAGCTCCTAAACAGAAGCTTTCTCTTGTGGTTGAAGCTTGGGTTTTGGAATTCTCTGTTTTAAGGACAAGACTGTATACAGATATTATACAAGTTTACTGAAAACAAAGCTTATAAAACCTATAAATAAGCTATACATGAGCTTATGAGTCATTCGATCAAGCTTATGGGCTCCAGAGGACTCATAAGCTCATGATAAGCTTGAAAAAGCTATAAAGGGAAAATAAAAGGTAAAAGTATATATGAACAGGTATAATAGGTGAGAATATACAACAATAAGCACTGAGAAGTGCTTATAAGCATGAGCTTATGGTTTAGACAATCAAGCCAAAGGCTTGACTTGGATGGAATGGAGGCTTCAAAGAACCTGTAATAAGCTCCATACTTAAAAAACAAAGTATAAAATATATTTGTACAAGTATAATATATATATATGAACAAGCTTATGGACTGGAAATAACTTATAAGCTCAGAATAAGCAAATAAGCTGTTCCCAATACACTGCAGAACCAAATAGACCTGCTTACCTTTTGAATTGCAAATTAAGCTAAGAGTATAAGCTCAAAATGGCAAAATAGGAATTGGAGTAGCAAGCTGGGCTGGTTGACTTTCCAAAGAGCCAAGAATCACAAGCTATGGACAACTATAGAGCTTTTGGAGAGCTTATGAAGATGGTACGGACCACTTGCTTTCAGCTCAAGCTGGCAGTTGGTCTTAGTAATGGGACAAAACAAAAAGCATGTTGCAGCCCTAGTGAATGAGCTACAAGCTTGGATTTAAACACTGGAACCTCTTAACTGGTTGGTTAGCTTCTAAAAGAAACTAATTTCACAAGCTAAGTCCAACAGATAAGCTTTTTGTGAGCTTATGAAGAAGCTATGAGTTCACTGATTTCTTAGTGTGCTCAGTGAATTCGTGATAAGTTAAAGCTACTTGTAGCCTGTGTAAATAAGCTACAAGGTGAAATAAAAGTGCAAAACAATAAAGCTGGGTTGCTAGGCTTCCTAAAAAGCCAAGCCACACAGGCTTGTGATCACTAATGAGCTTGGTGTGAGCTTGTGGAAATGGTGTAATACCACTGAATTGCTCAGGGTATGTTGTGAGTGGGCAAACAACAATCTCACACAACTTATCTAGCAAGCTCATGAGAGCTCAACCAATCACTGAGACATTGAGTATGAATAGATAGCCTCACAAGAAGCCAAAAATCACAAGCTCAAGCTAAGTGGGGAACTTTTCATGAACTAGGAAAAACAACTCCACTTCCACTGTTTGCTTCAGTGGAAGGAGTAAAATGGGACAAAAAGATTGGGTTGATTAAGCTAACTAGATAAGCTAATAAGGGAAAAATAAACAGACATATAACAAAAAGGCCACACATGCAACATAAAGAAGCCAAGTACACAAGCTAGGGTCAAGTAATGAAGCTCATGCAAGCTTATCAACTTGACACCTAAAACTGTGGTGCAGGGCATGTTTTGAAACGGTATCCACAAAAGCTAGAAAATAAACACTTAAAAAGCTGATTAAAAGAGAACTAGCATTTTTCTAATTTAGATTAGCAACTAAACTAAAACATACTAAAAGCACAGGTTATGAAACTAAGTATTAAAAGCTACACAAAATTATCTATTTTAATCAAAAACGACCAAAATGGAAATTTGACTTTTTAAGTTTATGATCAAAGTTGACTTTGATCAACTTTGATCTGAATTTAACAACTGATTATGACATATTAAGCTAAAAGAACATGAGATAAACAATTAAGAATAACTTATAAACACATTAGCAAGATTTAAGGTTGTGACAACTTCAAAATACTCATAATGAGACAGTCAAGAGTCATTTTGACTTTCTACCATGCTATACTCTTTAGTTAGTGTTTCCGAGTCATTAAGGTCATATCATGCATACAACAAACAAGAAGGACACACAATAGAGCCTGTAACACAGATCATCTATCACAACCAAACAACCTTAAATGGAATTTAATTGAGCTTTTCATTACATAAGACTGAGTAAACATCATTTATCAAATCCAGAGGATCCAAGGTGTCAACATGGACCTTTTTCAGCATACACAAGTAGTCACACAAGCTTATGCCTATGATCATCAAAAATCAAGTTATGACAGTGAAAATGCAATATTCAAGCACAATCAATTCCAAAACATAACAAACTTATATTAAGCTATAATATCATGAACAATCAACATATAAACACAGAAATATGAGAATTAAAGCATAAAAAGGACTGAAACAGTAATATGCAAAAATTGAGAAAATGAGCTTACAAGATGCATCAAACTGAGAAACATGGAACCAAGGACAAGGTTACACCCAATAGCTTCCCATCAAGCTCCTAATACCCTTAGTAATCCAAATTTACCCCTGCTTCATCATCTTCTTCATTAACCCACTATTTTTGATTTTTCATTGATTTTCTTGATTTTTAGTATTTTAAAAATTTAAAAAGTCTAAGTTTGTTTTAATGTCTCTAAAAGCTTAATGAGCTTTGTCAGGAGCTTATATAGCTTATAGAGTCCATCAAACAACTACAAAACATGAATTTGAAAAACATGAAAATTAAAGGAATATAAGCAAAACTTGAAACTGAAATTAAACTAAAAATAGAGTTCCATTACACTAATTTAAAGTAAATTACAACATTTGAAAGATTAAAAGACATTTTAACTAAGAAAGCAATAAAAATTATAACTACGTGACTATGGCTTAAAGCCAAAGTGTCTTTTCCTCTCTTTCTTCTTCCTTTTATATCATTTTGTGAACCTTTGTTGACCTCTGATTGTTTCCCACCATCTCTGAGCCCTTGGATTACTCTAAATCATCAGAACCATACACTTGGATTTTTGGCGCCAAATTCTTCAAGGCGGGTTGGAGGAATTAATTGGGTTTGGTTCAATCAATTAAGGATATTTGTTGTTTAGAGGAGGTGGAGGGACATAGCATGGGGGTTGAGAAAAGGGAGGCAAAACCGGATGGTTTTGGTGTTTCAGTGTTTGTGAGGAAGAGCTACAGTACCACTTGGTTTTGTGCGGTTTTCTTTGGTTTGACCGAGGTGTGATATCAAAGGGCGGGTCATGTGGATTGGGCCAGCTGGGTAGGAGGATTGGATTTGGGCTTGGATATGTATATATGTCCGTTTGGTTAAGTAGTAACAACAAGGACCAAAAGTGTAACTATCCAAACCTCAAGGACTGAAAGTGCCACATTTCCAAACTTCTCTCAAGGACCATATTTGACAAACATCGATAAAACAAGGACCCTTTTTGCATAAAATCCATTTTTTTAAAAATCCAAGGACTAGATTTGCAATTTTCCAAAGTTTGAGGACCTTTCTTGCCAATTGACCAAAGAATCATTCAAGGATCATTTTAAACAACTTAGAATACTTTAAGGACCTTGAATTATAAAATTCCACATTTTGATATTCCAGGGACTAGATTTGACAACTTTTAAAACTTGGGGACTAAAACGCCAATTTTGCAAACTTAAATCATTTTTCATCGATTTTGATATTTTTGTTTTTAAAACACATAAAACACTGATTTGTGATATTTTGATCATTTTGATGTGTTTCTGAGTGTTTTCAGATGATTTTGCAGTTTAGATTATACAAAAATGATGAGTATTTACACACTCATCAATCCCCCACACTGAGATATTGCTAGTCCCTAGCAATGATTTGAGATTTTAATGGATTTTAAAAACTCTTTACCAAAAGCCATCACTTCTGGAGTAGCCAAATGTTTCAGTTCAAGTAAGAACCATGGTACACCGATAACCATGTGATTTTGAGCAAACCACCAGCTTTCAACGGATTTGATTTTGTCTTTACGAAGCCGTACCCTTCAGGACTAGCCAACTCTTAGATAAATTATCAATATTATCTTTGGTGAGCTGAATACCAATTATGGATTTTCCACTGCCTTTACCACAAGCCATAACCTTGCGGGCTAGCCAACTCTTCACTTTTAGGATATGGTGAGTTGAGAACCATACAATTTTGGGCAAATTGCAAGCCATATAAACGGATTTGAGAAATCTTTACCAAGAGCCGTTTGCTCTTGGATTAGCCAATCCTTTTGTTTTTTAGACAAGGCGGACTGATAACCAAATGAGTAAGTGTAAAACACTTACTCCAAAAAATTTTGGCCAAAAATGGGGGAATTGGGTGGATAAATATGATAAAATTCGTGAGAATTCCCCCCCACACTTAGAAATGAATATTGCCCTCAATATTCAAAGTACCGGCGGTTATGCCGAAACAAAGAACGTAAAAGGGAAATACTACGGCCTTTTATTTGAAAGATTTTTTTTTTTTTTTTTTTTTTTAAATACTTATATACAACAGTGTGGGGCAACTCCCCCACACCAGGGTGGTAGAAAATAGAAAGAAGTCAGAAATATGGGTGAAAACCCATATCGTGTGTGCTATTGTTTTTGATAACCAAGTCACTAGCTTGACTTGACCCCGAATTAAATTGGTTCATGGGGAAGCTGAGTGGGATTGCCACTCAAGGATTGGGTGAGAAATTGGAGTGGGATTGCCACTCACAGAATTATGAATAATCATCACTAAGATGAGTCTAAGAATCTTTAGAAAGAAACTCAGAAAAGGCGAGAAAAATCTTTTTGATTTTTGATTTTATAAAAAGAAATGGAAAATATTTTTGTATTTTTTATTTTATATATATATGTACAAAAGAAAGAAAATTCCTTACAACCGCCCTCGAAGGGAATCGGGCATGACAGAGCTCACAAGCTGGAATCCGACAACCGAGCGATCAAAGCGTTCTCAATAGAGGAGTTAACAAACTGCGCGTTTCCGCCCCTTAAAAGGGAATCTAGGTTTGTAACGTCTACCAAATTGTTTTCAAACAGCCAACAACCAAATGTTGAAACTGAGGGACTAATCAAACTGGGCAAGTTGTGTGCAAAGGAAAAATATTTTTGTATTTTATATTGTTTTTAGAATGAAAATATGATATTATATATATTATATACAAGGGATAGATATTTCAACAAAATACAAAATTCAAGTCATAATACGTAGCACAGCCTCCCCGGCAGCGGCGCCAAAATTTGATTCGTCCCGAACCGTCAAGTTTTATCACCCAAGCCTGCCACTTGTGAATGGCCGACCGTAACAAACTCAAAACAGATGATAAAAGGGCGACAGCCCGGGAGAGAATTGGAAGTTTACCAAGGATTAAAATATCCTTGGATCGTTTATGTCCTGGCGAGGCGTGATCTCCTAAATACAATGACTTGTGAATTGTTGAAAATAATATTAGTATAGGAAAACAGGAATCTGATTGACTAACACTAGGAATGTGAATAGCAATAGCTCTGTCACAGCTACGGCATTAAAAACGTACAATCAGAAACCTAGAAATATAAAAGATATACAAACGTACGTTTAACTAAAACGTAAACGTATAAAAACAAAACGATTATAATTATAGAAGGGATTTGCATGTCTCAGCGACTTAAATGCAAATTAAGAAAATTAAAAAGATAAAATATATTAAATAAACGCTATCACTATTTTTACAATGATGATGAACGTTTAAAAACTTAAAAACGTACGTTTAAATAAAATTACGTAAACATACAAAATAAAACGTGAATTCAGTCCAATACAACTCCCACAAATGTGAAAATTATATTTTTAGAATTCTAAAAAGATAAGAAAATTATTAGAAAATTAAAATAAATTTTTACACTATTAAATTAATTAATAAAAATTAAAAATGAATTAAATGTATTTAATAATGTATTAAATAATAAGAAAATCTAAAATTAACTTAAATAACTGAAATAAAGAATCTGAAAAATCTAAAATATTATAAAATAATTTTTAAAACTGAAAATGTATTTTTTTACACAATTATTCTATTTATTATTAATTATTTACTATTATTAATTATTAAAAACTATTATAAATAAATGAATAAATAAAAATCTGAAACTCAAAAAATGTTACTACTATAAGAACTAAAATGTGCAGAGGAAAACTGAGAAGTGAGCTAGCCCAGGTGGGTTATGCAGTGAACTTGTCACCAAGGGAACCTCGGTTCGAATCCAACACACAACCTTTTTGCACTTTATTTTATTTTTGGATTTTTCTTTTTGCAAAACTACTTATAAGCTATAATATGGAACTTTAACAAAAACAACTTTTTCAAAACTTGGAAATAAGCTCTATGGGAGCTTATTTCCTTAACATTGGCATTAAGCCTAAAGCTCCTAAACAGAAGCTTTCTCTTGTGGTTGAAGCTTGGGTTTTGGAATTCTCTGTTTAAGGACAAGACTGCGTATCTGAGATATTATACAAGTTACTAAAAACAAAGCTTATAAAACCTATAAATAAGCTATACATGAGCTTATGAGTCATTCAGTCAAGCTTATGGGCTCACAGTGGACTCATAAGCTCACAATAAGCTTGAAAAAGCTATAAAGGGAAAATAAAAGGTAAAAGTATATATGAACAGGTATAATAGGTGAGAATATACAACAATAAGCACTGAGAAGTGCTTATAAGCATGAGCTTATGGTTTAGACAATCAAGCCAAAGGCTTGACTTGGATGGAATGGAGGCTTCAAAGAACCTGTAATAAGCTCCATACTTAAAAAACAAAGTATAAAATATATTTGTACAAGTATAATATATATATATATGAACAAGCTTATGGACTGGAAATAACTTATAAGCTCAGAATAAGCAAATAAGCTGTTCCCAATACACTGCAGAACCAAACAGACCTGCTTACCTTTTGAATTGCAAATTAAGCTAAGAGTATAAGCTCAAAATGGCAAAATAGGAATTGGAGTAGCAAGCTGGGCTGGTTGACTTTCCAAAGAGCCAAGAATCACAAGCTATGGACAACTATAGAGCTTTTGGAGAGCTTATGAAGATGGTACGGACCACTGCTCACTCAAGCTGAGCAGTTGGTACTGAGTAATGGGACAAAACAAAAAGCATGTTGCAGCCCTAGTGAATGAGCTACAAGCTTGGATTTAAACACTGGAACCTCTTAACTGGTTGGTTAGCTTCTAAAAGAAACTAATTTCACAAGCTAAGTCCAACAGATAAGCTTTTTGTGAGCTTATGAAGAAGCTATGAGTTCACTGATTTCTTAGTGTGCTCAGTGAATTCGTGATAAGTTAAAGCTACTTGTAGCCTGTGTAAATAAGCTACAAGGTGAAATAAAAGTGCAAAACCATAAAGCTGGGTTGCTAGGCTTCCTAAAAAGCCAAGCCACACAGGCTTGTGATCACTAATGAGCTTGGTGTGAGCTTGTGGAAATGGTGTAATACCACTGAATTGCTCAGGGTATGTTGTGAGTGGGCAAACAACAATCTCACACAACTTATCTAGCAAGCTCATGAGAGCTCAACCAATCACTGAGACATTGAGTATGAATAGATAGCCTCACAAGAAGCCAAAAATCACAAGCTCAAGCTAAGTGGGGAACTTTTCATGAACTAGGAAAAACAACTCCACTTCCACTGTTTGCTTCAGTGGAAGGAGTAAAATGGGACAAAAAGATTGGGTTGATTAAGCTAACTAGATAAGCTAATAAGGGAAAAATAAACAGACATATAACAAAAAGGCCACACAGGCAACATAAAGAAGCCAAGTACACAAGCTAGGGTCAAGTAATGAAGCTCATGCAAGCTTATCAACTTGACACCTAAAACTGTGGTGCAGGGCATGTTTTCAGAATAGGTATCCACAAAAAGCTAGAAAATAAGCACTTAAAAAGCTGATTAAAAGAGAACTAGCATTTTTCTAATTTAGATTAGCAACTAAACTAAAACATACTAAAAGCACAGGTTATGAAACTAAGTATTAAAAGCTACACAAAATTATCTATTTTAATCAAAAACGACCAAAATGGAAATTTGACTTTTTAAGTTTATGATCAAAGTTGACTTTGATCAACTTTGATCTGAATTTAACAACTGATTATGACATATTAAGCTAAAAGAACATGAGATAAACAATTAAGAATAACTTATAAACACATTAGCAAGATTTAAGGTTGTGACAACTTCAAAATACTCATAATGAGACAGTCAAGAGTCATTTTGACTTTCTACCATGCTATACTCTTTAGTTAGTGTTTCACTGAGTCATTAAGGTCATATCATGCATACAACAAACAAGAAGGACACACAATAGAGCCTGTAACACAGATCATCTATCACAACCAAACAACCTTAAATGGAATTTAATTGAGCTTTTCATTACATAAGACTGAGTAAACATCATTTATCAAATCCAGAGGATCCAAGGTGTCAACATGGACCTTTTTCAGCATACACAAGTAGTCACACAAGCTTATGCCTATGAACATCAAAAATCAAGTTATGACAGTGAAAATGCAATATTCAAGCACAATCAATTCCAAAACATAACAAACTTATATTAAGCTATAATATCATGAACAATCAACATATAAACACAGAAATATGAGAATTAAAGCATAAAAAGGACTGAAATAGTAATATGCAAAAATTGAGAAAATGAGCTTACAAGATGCATCAAACTGAGAAACATGGAACAAAGGACAAGGTTACACCCAATAGCTTCCCATCAAGCTCCTAATACCCTTAGTAATCCAAATTTACCCCTGCTTCATCATCTTCTTCATTAACCCACTATTTTTGATTTTTCATTGATTTTCTTGATTTTTAGTATTTTAAAAATTTAAAAAGTCTAAGTTTGTTTTAATGTCTCTAAAAGCTTAATGAGCTTTGTCAGGAGCTTATATAGCTTATAGAGTCCATCAAACAACTACAAAACATGAATTTGAAAAACATGAAAATTAAAGGAATATAAGCAAAACTTAAAACTGAAATTAAACTGAAATTAAACTGAAAATAGAGTTCCATTACACTAATTTAAAGTAAATTACAACATTTGAAAGATTAAAAGACATTTTAACTAAGAAAGCGATAAAAATTATAACTACGTGACTATGGCTTAAAGCCAAAGTGTCTTCTCCTCTCTTTCTTCTTCCTTTTATATCATTTTGTGAACCTTTGTTGACCTCTGATTGTTTCCCACCAAATCTGAGCCCTTGGATTACTCTAAATCATCAGAACCATACACTTGGATTTTTGGCGCCAAATTCTTCAAGGCAGGTTTGAGGAATTAATTGGGTTTGGTTCAATCAATTAAGGATATTTGTTGTTTAGAGGAGGTGGAGGGGACATAGCATGGGGGGGTTGAGAAAAAGGAGGCAAAACCAGGACTGGTTTTGGTGTTTCAGTGTTTGTGAGGAAGAGCTACAGTACCACTGGTTTTCTTGCGGTTTTCTTTGGTTTGACTGAGGTGTGATATCAAAGGGCCGGGTCATGTGGATTGGGCCAGCTGGGTAGGAGGATTGGATTTGGGCTTGGATATGTATATATGTCCGTTTGGTTAAGTAGTAACAACAAGGACCAAAAGTGTAACTATCCAAACCTCAAGGACTGAAAGTGCCACATTTCCAAACTTCTCTCAAGGACCATATTTGACAAACATCGATAAAACAAGGACCCTTTTTGCATAAAATCCATTTTTTTAAAAATCCAAGGACTAGATTTGCAATTTTCCAAAGTTTGAGGACCTTTCTTGCCAATTGACCAAAGAATCATTCAAGGATCATTTTAAACAACTTAGAATACTTTAAGGACCTTGAATTATAAAATTCCACATTTTGATATTCCAGGGACTAGATTTGACAACTTTTAAAACTTGGGGGACTAAAACTGCCAATTTTGCAAACTTAAATCATTTTTCATCTGATTTTGATATTTTTGCATTTAAAACACATAAAACACTGATTTGTGATATTTTGATCATTTTGATGTGTTTCTGAGTGTTTTCAGATGATTTTGCAGTTTAGATTATACAAAAATGATGAGTATTTACACACTCATCATGGGAACAGTAGCAGTTTTATACTAATTTGTTTTGTTTTGGTTGTTCTAAGATTTAGACTATCTTTTAACTACATGTTTGGTTCCATTAGTCCTAAGCCAAGTCTAAGAAGATTAAATGGTTCTCATTTGAGAGGTTTAGTTAGGATGTCAGCAATGTTGTCTTCGGAGGATACTTTCTCAATTAAGATGTTTCCTTTTTGAACATTGTCGTGAAGAAAGTGATGGCGGATTTCAATATGCTTTGTTCGAGCATGTTGGACGGGATTTTTGCTGAGATCAATAGCTCATTTGTTGTCGCAAAGTATAGAGATATCGTTGAGATGAATTCCGTAATCCACGAGAGCTTGTGATGTGCTACGTGTGTACAAGTTTTAAATTTATAAAAAACGATTTACCAATTTTACCAATAACACATACGAGCAAGTGCACTCGTCCGTTATAGCAAGATTTTGAAGGTAAGTCGGGATCGTTCGCAGGGATTTGCGAGTGAATCTGATTAACAAGTATAAATCAACTAAGGCAATCCAAAAGCAAATAACGACAAGAATAGATATAATGAAATTTAGATGATTAAAAACTACACTTGCTTAAACTAGTTTCTTATACTTGATTAGTATGATTGTGTTAACTACTTCTTAACATGCTGGTTATGATAATTAGTTGGTCTACTAATCTATTTTTCTTACAAGTTAAACCTTCGTCAAGATTTTAGTTCATAAAAACAAGCATTAAGTTTAACCAATCAATTCAAGATCAATTCAAGTTTCATAAGTTTACTTTCATAAACTTAAACACAAAAACATCCATTTGTCTTATCAAATTTGCTTAAGAAATGGTTAATACAAAAGGTAACCGATTATAGACAAAAGGTTACAACTGATTGTAAACAACAAATCTTATGACCTTTTAGATGTTTCCAATCAATCCAAATTGATAATCAAAAAGCGTTCTTATTACAACCACACTTTAGTTTCTTTGTTTAACCAAGAATAATGGGTAAAAACAATCATCCATAGACAAAATGATTATAACTAGTTGAATAACAATAAGTTCTTTCGACCTCTACGATTACTATCAACTAGTCAAACTTGATTAACAAATGTCACTATGAAACTTAAGCACAATTGGATCTTAGAATCAACTTGAAATTGAATTAAAACATGTTAACACAATCATGAACTAATCAGACAATAATCAACATCATTTAAGTAAGTGTATAAAGGAACTAGCCACTCATAGCAAACGTAAACATAAACTCAGAACTTTGAACATTAGAAAACATGATTAAGAGTTTTACAATGCTTGGAATAAGATTACAAATGATTGAGTAATGATTCCCAAAGTATTGGGGTTGACTTCTTAGGGGTTTGACCTCCAAATGTTGATTTCTTGGACCTCCAAACTTTTCTAGACTTCTAAGGACGAATTTGAGAGCTAAAAGCTTTGTGTTTGATGAGTAGAGAGTTATATTGAAGTGTGTGTCTCAAATGCTCACAAGAGGTCTCTATTTATACTAGTTCCAAGGCCTAGGGTATTAAATGTTGAACTTGGCCTCCAAGGAGTTAGTAAGGGACTAGAATACACCAAGGGAAGGACCTAGAATCGTTTAGATGCAATGGGGAATCTTAGTGATGAAGAAATAGCAGAACCATGCCTCCCAGCCGAATCAGCACCATGTCCAGCCGATCGGCTGGTCTTCTTACTCTCACCCAGCCGAATCGGTTGCGAGCAGCGACCAATCGGCTGGTCCGTCTCAAGGACTTCTTTTGACAGCTTTCCAGCCGATTTGTTTGCGGGTTGCGACCGATCGGCTGGTCCTCCTGAATGATGAAATATGGACCTTCTTGCTTGATTCTGACTTGTGGAGCTTGGTTCTTCATTCAACTTGATCTTCTATGATACTTGAAATGCTGACTTGTGCTTGACATGCTTTAATGAAACGGAAATCTTCTTTTATTGAACATTCTTTAACTTTTCCTTCCGTTTCCATGCACTTGGTTATAAATACTAGACAACATCTTTTGATGCGATTAAGCACTAAAATCATATGAATATAACCAAATAACATATACAAAAGCACAAATAACGCTACTAAAAACATGTATAATCTGAGCGTTATCAAATTCCCCCACACTTAAACTTTGCTTGCCCTCAAGCAAATCTAGAAGCAAAATAAAATATCCACTGGTACAAAACTATGATTATGACAAATATGATACAAATCCACCAAGTACAAGTACAAGATAAGATTCATCAATTTAGCTTTTAACGGTGAAAATTCAAGATGTTTGACGATATCCAATGATTTTCTTGCATGATTAACATTTCAAAACACCTCACGAAAAAGGAACAAAATATAATTCACTCAATCACTCAATTTAGTGGAGTAACAAGATAAATAACACTCATTGCTCAGTCATGATTAGATTATTACCATAGGCTTGTACGAGAAACAAAACTCCACCGACGTGACGTGAGCACCAAGCGAAAACATCTAAAGAGAACTTTTATTCGGGTTGAAATGTTAGGCTTAGGGTAAAGGGTATGGATAAGGCATGGGAATGTTAATGAAATTGGTGTTAAACGAAAAATAGAATCAAGTCTAATACCCATGTTTCTAGCTACCAAATAATCCGCAAACCAATAAATGATCATAGCTTCATTTTCTTTTTCTTCGTATTTCCACAACTCTTTGCTTTGATTTGCCATACAACTTTCTTCGAGTATAGCGCATTGGCTAATACTTTTTTTTTAATATCTTTCTTTGAAATGGCTCATACAAATGACAAGGCGCGATCACTCATAATCATCTAGAAAATCTTCATACCAGGTAACTAGCAACCAACCGTTTAGACATTGACAAGGGTTAGGCTAAGGTTAAAAGTGTAAAATATTTTTGTATTTTCTGGATTTATCAAAAACGAAAAGGATGGCTCAGAGGGTGTAACTAAGGGTATCTAACGCTAAAGATGAGCGCAACAAATGGGTCCATGTGGGTGGTTAACTAACCGATGTGGCTAGTTAATATATATCATAATATGAAAAATGGAAAGCCATTTGGGTTAAAATCCTAAGGTGTCTCTTTATTACACGCATTCACTTATATGCACGAATGCGATCTCACTGCGGTCTGGTAAGGATTTACAAGTACAAGTTCTAGAATAAACAAAATCACCGGCACACTCATAGCAAAAAGATGCAATCATAAAAGATGTATGATTTATATAGAACAGGCTCAAATCCTCACAATTTTAGTGGAAAGGGCTATAATATGTGCTAGCAATATTAATCGGAACACATCTTAAATTTTCAAATATTACCAGTTTTAATAGTGGATTGATCTAGTTATTCTAATATATTATCCTAAAACCGTGAAAATAACTAGATCACAAGGGCAAACAAAAATTTAAATTTAAGCTTAAAAACTCTAATTTTCCTATTCACCCCCACACTTAAGTTAAACATTGTCCTCAATGTGAAAAACGAACTTCAAAGTATAGACATAGGGAAATAGAGTTAAAACCAGATATTCAATTGAGTTTGTCAGCTTAAATTCCTTTGATCCAAGCGTCTACTGGAGTAATCATTACCATCACAAAATCTTATATACAAACAAAAAGAGTTTTATTAAGATGTGGCACCCCTCACACTTAAGTTCAACCAAAGGTTTAAACTTTGGGGCGTGACCACAGAAAATCAAATCTAAAACACATGGGTTGCCTCCCGAGAAGCGCTTGTTTTATTAACGGGTCATCAGCCTCACTCAAATCTTCCCGGATTCATGTGGCTGCAGTTGCAGCCTTAAATATCTTGAAAAGTTCGGGGACGTACATGAATTCTTCACCAGTCACCTCAATATCTCTCCAAATGAATTCAGCAGATGGTTTCCAAGGAACGCTTTGTGTGATTCTTCCCGGAAAAGGTGCTATGAAGGTGATGGTTTCGAATTCATTTTCAGACGAAACTGCCTCAATTGAAATTTCATTCAGTTGCTCCTTATCGTACTAAAATTTGATTCAGTGCCCGTTAACAATAAAACTTCCACCGTGTTTGTCATAAAGTTCGACATATCCGGATGGATATCCATGTTTAACGATATATGGTCCGAACCATTTCGGTTGCAGCTTAGGAGCTTTGAATTTGAATTTCATGTTGAAAAGCATAACTTTATCTCCGGCTTTGAATTCATTTCGAATTCGCAGCTTTTTGTCATGATAAGCTTTGGTTCTAGCTTTATACAGTTTGGAACTCTCATAAGCTTGGAGTCTCAATTCGTCGAGTTCGTGCAATCGCAAAAATCTCATTTCTACAGCTATTTTGAGATCAATGTTACAACTTCTAAGAGCCCAGTAAGCACGATGTTCAACTTCGAACGCTAAATGACAAGTTTTCCCATACAAGAGTCTTTAAGGAGTTGTGCCAATAGGAGTTTTTTAAGCCGTACGAAATGCCCACAGAGCATCGTCAAGTTTTTTTGACCACACTGAAGGATTATCCTTCACTGTTTTTTCGAGTATTCTTTTAAGAGCTTTGTTGGTGTTTTCAACTTGGCCACTGGTTTGTGGGTGATAAGCTGTCGCAAAACGATGATGAACTCCATATCTTTTCATGGTTTTCTCCATTTGTCTGTTACAAAAATGGGTTCCTCGATCGCTTATCAAAGCTTTGGGAATTCCATAACGAGCGAAAAGCTTTTTGAAAAAATTAACGACAACACCAGCATCGTTTGTTGGTAAAGCTTCTGCCTCTGCTCATTTAGACACATAATCGATGGAAACGAGAATGTATTCGTATTTGTGGGATTTAGGAAATGGTCCCATGAAATCAGTTCCCAAAATATCGAATATTTCACACACTTGAATGCTTTTTAATAGCATTTCGTCTCTGCGTGAGAGGTTAGTGGATCTTTGGCAAGCATCACAGTTTTGGACAAGTGTATGTGCCTCTTTGAATATTTTTTTCCAATAGAATCTAACATCAAAAACTTTTTTACCTGTGGTGGAAGGACCATAATGTCCCCCAGTAGGGCCATGATGACATTCATCAAGAATTTTGCGGGTTTCGAAACCAGAAACACATCTTCGGATCATTCCATCAGGGCACATTTTGAAAAGATAAGGTTCTTCCCAAAAGTAGTGTTTAAGTTCCGAAAGAATTTTCTCCGTTGAGCGTAAGTTAATCCTTTTATGAGAATTCCTCCAACGAGATAGTTCGCAAAGTCAGCAAACTAAGGATCTTCGTTTTCATCAACCTCATGAGGGTTTCATCAGGGAAGTAATCATTGATTTCTTCTTCCTTTAACTCCTAGATCGGGATTTTCAAGACGTGACAAATGATCAGCCGCAAGATTCTTTGCTCCTTTCTTATCTTTGATTTCGATGTCAAATTCTTGGAGTAGCAGAATCCATCGGATGAGACGCGATTTTGCATCTTGCTTGGTGAACAGATATTTGAGTGCCGAATGATCGGTGAACACGACTATTTTTGAAAGCAGGAGGTAAGATCGGAATTTGTTGTTAGGATTTAGTAAATCCAGTTATTAAAGTGTCGGTCACCTCAATTATATGTAACCGTTAGAAAGCTCGTAGTCGTAGTTATTTAATGTTAGGTAGTATTTAGTTAAGTAATACCGTGGAGGACGGACGGGTCTTTACCCACTGTATGTGTAACACCCCAACCCGACAAGGGTAGAAGTGTGACATTCTGGTGTCATATCAGAACATACAAATAAAATATTTACAAAAGGAAACCTTAAAAATGAAGTTTCAAATCATATAAACAATTGTCTGACGAGGAAAATACAATATCCAAAATGAAAGAAATCTCAAAACAAAACTCTTCAAAGTAAGTCCATAAGTACTATGGTACTAGGGTTGGTCCACTAAGATACTCTAACTCTCAGCCCATCGAAGCCCATCTTCAAACCTAAAACCGCGAGGAAAAGAAATGCGGTGAGCTTAAAAAGCCCAGTGAATGATATAACAAAACGAAAACTAAATAAAGTCCGAAATGCAAAATGAAACAAAGGAAACAGATAACAAAGTTGCAGGGGAATGAGATTAATGAGTCCATGAGGATCCTGCAGGACACAATTATACAAATATCCAAAGAACACATAACACGGAGAACGAAGCAAAGCAGAGCATCAATGATATAGATACAAGCACATATAATCCAGACATACGACAAACATAAGTAAGCATAGCAGACGTCAGATTCACACAATATATATATATATATATATATATATATATATATATATATATATATATATATATATATATATATATATATATATATATATATATATATATATATATATATATATATATATATATATATATATATATATATATATATATATATATATATATATATATATGGCATACACTCAAATCAGGGAATCAAAAGACATCCAAAACAAACAGAAACCTAAAGGCAAGTGGAATCAATTAATTAGCAAGTGAGCATGGCAATCGCACAAGTCAAATAATTTACAATTAATAACTTAACCAGTATCGTAGCAGCGGAAGTAATACCATTAGTCGAAATACAATAGCCACATGTACCAAGTATGAATTACAGAACGAACATTATAAACGAATGAATTATCTAAACAAGATCCTAATACAGCAACTAAACAAGTTAACAAGCCAGACCACATACAATGAACCATTTACCAATTCAACAGAAATATAAGAAGTAATGTAGCATAGCAGGTCCATAATCAGCAGACAAGAATCCTAACGGATAATCATAGCCCATAAACATAACTGAACGAAATACACATGATAAACAGACAAATCAGAGGGTCACATAACAGTAAAATTACATATCATTAGATGACCACAGGTAAAATCAGATAACCATTTATTAATCATATCATAGCAGGGAAATCAGTAGTCACATAATCATGAATAGCATAATCAAATTCAATAAACACATATAATAACCCGATACGTGAATGGAATGATAGTCTGAAGCAACGGAATGAGAGTGTGACAGATCAAAACAATAGAATACATATATCTCTTGGTAGTACAGTGAGTCATATAAGAGTACTGAGTAATGAACAGATAATACAGAGTATGGTGTATTGGGAAATACCGAATCATAAATAGAATACATAAAACAGAAATAACGGATAAAGGTTTAGTCATCTACCACGAGCCCAGAAACATATCATATCATATCGTATCATAAGTACCCATTTTATTCGGAGGGGTGACCTCGGAATACCATATATAATAGGAGGGGTGATGAGTGTGTAAATACTCATCATTTTTGTACAAAATAAACTGCAAAATCATCTGAAAACACTCAGAAACACATCAAAATGATCAAAATATCACAAATCAGTGTTTTATGTGTTTCAAAAGCAAAAATATCAAAATCAGATGAAAAACATATCAAATTTGCAAAAATTGCGGTTTAGTCCCCAAGTTTCAAAAGTTGTCAAAAAGCAGTCCCGAGCATATAATTTCAAAAGTAAAGTCACCAAAGGTCCTTTTTAAATCAAAAGTTGTCAAATTTAGTCCTTTGGTGAAAAATATTAAAAGTTTGAGAAAATTACAAAAATGGTCCTTCAAGTTTCAAAATTGGCAGAAATGGCCCCTGGAAAATTGCAAAATGGCAATTTTGGTCCTTATACTTTTGAAGTTTGTCATTTTCAGCCCTTGGAACAAGTTTGATGAATTGGCAGCTTAGGTCCCTTGATTTTCAGGATTTACACATTAAGCCCTTGAAGTTTAAAACCTTTAACTCATTTTGGACCTTTCCTATCTTTGGACCCCTATCAATTGGCATTGTGAACCCCCTCTATAATACTGCCTGGTCAAAATCCTCACCCGCCAAAAAAGTCATCACTCTCAACTGCTATCCCTGCAACTAGCTTTCCCCCCATCCCCCCTCCTCTCCAATCACTCAAACCATGTTCCCCACTCCACAACTAACATCCAAAGAGCATTTAATGAACCTTTCCCCCCCTCACTCTTCCTTATCTGTCAAGTGAGAAATTTGGCGCCAAAATCGAATTTGAATGGTCAAGATTAATTCAAGGCCATCCAATGGCTTAGAATGGTGGGATACTTTCAGAAGTGAGAGAAGATGAGATTGGATTATAAAAAGAAAGGCAAGAGGAGCAGAAGAGTAGTCTTCTAGTTTTTAATTTCTTTCTTATGTCGTTTTTTATGTCAAGTTGTTATTTCTGTATTAGACTTGTATTTTTTGGTTAAAATGTATTAAACTTAAGTGTTCAAGTGTATTGCAATTAAATTCAAGTACCAATTTCAGTTTAAGGTTACAATCATCATTTTGTGTTCACTGTTACAAATTTCCAAGTTTAACTCTTGTACACAAACTTCAATCATCTCATTTCTCAGTTCTTAGTAGCTTATACAAGCTTATAAAGGCTTTTTATAAACTTAAATTCAAGATTTAAACACATTTGGATATTGGTCAAAGAAAGTCAAATAGGGTCAAAATTGGTGATGAAGATGGTCAATGGGTGAAGCAGCTATGGATATGGGTTGATATTGAGCTAGGTTAGGGGTTTGGATAGGTTAGTGGTCCATTGTTTCAGTATTGGCTAACCATTGTGGTTTGGACTCTTGTAAGTGAAATTTTAAGTTTCTTTGCATTGTTTGATTTTGTGGTTAAAACTGTTTCAAATCTGTCTTTTCAGTAGTGTTTAGGTTAAGTTAACTTAGATTAATCACAATTACAAGTTGGTTAAGAGTTTGGGTCTGTTTGTACTCAAAACAGTAAGTTATAAGGGTGTTTGGATTTATAGTTTAAAAGGTGTTAAAGATGTGTTCAGTGTATAACTTTGGTTTGTGCAAGTTTGTTTAGCCATAATAGACTCATTTGAGTCTTAGTTTGGTCTGCAACATCATAAAAAGTCAAAAAAATTGTCATTTGAATCCAACAGGCCACTGTTGGATTTTTAAAAGAGAAAATCATTCATATTGTGTTTAAAAGTAATTAACAAAGGTTGTTGTAGCTTCATTACATCATATTACACCTAGATCAGTCATAAAAATCGGATCAAAGCTCAAGAAAGTCAAACTTTTAGTTTTTGTTAAAAAGTCAAAATTGCTAAACTCAGATTTTGGCCAACTGGTGTGAATTTTCCTTTACTCATTTCTGGTCCAAATCATGTGAATCCTATGGTTTTAGAAACTGCTCTTGGTCTATTTTGTTATTGTCATTTTTGTGAAATTTTGTTAAATTTTTATAAGCCTCATATTAGCTTTTCAAAATGAGCTTAACTGCCCTGTGCATAGACTCAGTTAATACTGAGTCTGCACAGGGAGTTTGAAGCCCTTGCACAGGGTTTGTTTTAGCTTATCAAAGTCTGAAATTTGGCTCATGTGTAGTTAGCCAGGTCCTTGTGAGGTTCCCATGGTTGTTTTCTAGTTTCAAGTTTATTGTGTGGCTTATTTTTAAGCTCTAAGTTGCCCTCAGATTCTGTTTTTAGCTTAATGTTATAACAATCAAATCTGATCTAGCTTGATGTTCTGTGGTGTTAGCTTGTTGAAACTTGTTCCATTCTAGTCCTTTTAGCTTATCATAGCTTCTTTATAAGTTTGGTGCTTGTTGTGCTCATCTAGCTTATTCAAAGTGCTTATTTCATAAGCACTTTCATATCAGTTTCTATATCTTGCAAACAAGCCCTTGTTTTTCTATTTTTCCTTTATTCCTTATTTTATTTTAAGCATTTCCTGAATTTTTCAGATTTTTCCAAGTTCATTTGCTATTTTTCTTAATTTAAATTAGTTTTTAAGCATTTTTAATTAGTTTTAAATACAAATAATTAAGAAAAAGTTCTAGAAAATAAGTTTTCAATTTTCTTAAGTTTAGATAAATATTAGAAGCCTAAAAAGTATTTTTCCATATTTTTCTTAGTTAAATTTGTATTTTTAAATAATTTAATTAGTTTTAAATAGTAATTAATTAACAATAAATACATAAAAAGTCTAAAAAATATATTTTCAGTTTTAAAATTAGTTTTATCATATTTTAGATTTTCCTAAGTCATAATTTTATTTTTCTAGCTTTATTTCATATTTTATCTTATTTTAGGTTATTATTTAATAGTTAAAAATAGTTTTTAATTAATAATAATTACATAAATAGTTATAAAAATAATTTTCTTTTTCTATAAATTTTATTTTATCATTAGGATTGTAAAAATGTATTTTTTCATATTTTTAGGATTTATCTTGTGTAATTTTCACGTTTTATTTTGTGCGTTAACGTTATTTTTATTTAAACGTACGTTTTAGGTTTTAAACGTTCATCACTTTAAATATAGTGATAGCGTTTATTTAATATCTTTTATCTTTTTAATTTTCTTAATTTGCATTTAAGCCGCTTTTATTTATTTCCTTTTTCAGTAGTGTAATATTCAAATCCTAATCTTTTCTGATCACTATCATTAGTGATCATTCTATCGTCTGATCTAGTGCTTGCACACCATTGAGTCTCCGTGGGACTTAACGACCCGGGAATCCACTGTATTCTCTGATCTTCATTGTATTTGTGTCTGAGCTGTTTTAAGTCTGTTAGACTTGACGGTTCAGCGCAGATCAAATTTTGGCGCCGCTGCCGGGGAGCCTTTAGCGTGTGTTTAGCCTTTTTCAGATCCATTCTTGCACATATCCCATCCTTTGTAAAAAGTTTTTTGTTAAGTTTTCAAAAATCCAAAAAGTTCATTAACACTTTTCCTGAAGTGTTTTTAACACCAAAAATATTTTCATTCTTTGTTTTTATGGCATGTTTTTCAAAAATCCAAAAATATTCATCTTTACCCTCTAATCTGTTTAATTCTCCATTCCTTATCCTCTAAACCGATAATTCTATCTTCTCAACCCTCTCGTTTTTAATTCTTATGGCGTCTTGCGATAAAACTATGGCAGAATTACTATTCGAAGAGCTAAAAGCTAGCCTTCGCAAGATGCACTTGATTGGTGACGATGACGAGGAGAGTGCTATTCCATTGAACAATGTTATCTCTCAACTCCCTCAATCTACTGAAATCACACCCGTAGCTCCCATTGACTCTCTCATAATGGGGGATAAGCATCTCAGCACTATTCCGGAAACGGAATCGTCTAATGTTGAGAACTTTATCCCGATCCCAAGTGAGTCTGAGGGAATTCTTGACCATGAGGGTGATGTGTCTTCTCCTCTTACAAATGATCTTGTTGAGACTTTCTCAGATTTTGACAGTGATTATAGTGATGCCAATTATTTATATTCTAAAGACATAGAGTTTATTGATGCATCACTTCCACATTCCGAGATCGTCAACTTAGAAGAGGATGTTGACCATGTTGTTTCCACAACAGTTTATACGACTATCACTAATCCCTTATTCGAATTCGATTCTGAATTTACTCTAAATTCAGTTAATCCAATCTTTGATAGTGATGAGTCCGACACGGAGACTATAATGGACGAGGTGCATATTTATAGCCCACGAAGTACCGCACATGTCCCACCTCCGTATATTCTTCATGAGGAGTTCGCCGGTGAACTCACTCATATCATATCTCCGCTGGAGTATGATTGCGTGGATGGCAAAAATAATGATCGGGGGGAGAGAATCTCAATTTGCATAGTTATGACAAATCTTCCCACCCTCCCAACCGAGATGCCTTCCAACCCTAAGAGCTCTACCGATATAATCCAAACGAGTGCAACTGCACTTAATCCTGAGGAAGAAGATCTTATCATGATCGTCATCATGATTTTCCTTCTTTTCTTCACCTACCTGGTGACTTCCTCTCTTCTTCACTCGTTCGGGAGTGAGGACACTATCTTTGATCCCGGCATTTTCAATTATCATTTTTGAGCCGGTTCTCTTTATATCTCATCGGTGTGGAACTTTCACGTGCTTCAAATGTTTGTACAAACATCTTGAATGAAAGTCCGATGGAGATTGTTTCTTCCACTTGCTTCCCCATGAACCAATTAATTCGGGGTCGAGTCAAGCTAGCGACTCGGAAATCAAAAACAGTAGCACACACAATATGGGTTCTCACCCATATTTCTGACTTCTTTCTATTTTCTACCACCCTAGTGTGGGGGGGGGTTGCCCCACATGTTGTGTATATAAAGTTCAAAAAAAAAAAAAAAAATCTTCTTTCTAAATAATGGCCGTAGTATTTCCCTTTTACGTTCTTTGTTTCGGCATAACCGCCGGTACTTTGAATATTGAGGGCAATATTCATTTCTAAGTGTGCGGGGGAATTCTCGCGAATTTTATCATATATTATCCACCCAATTCCCCCGTTTTTGGCCAAAAATTTTTTTTGGAGTAAGTGTTTTACACTTTCTCATTTGGTTATCAGTCCGCCATGTCTGTAAGACAAAAGGATTGGCTAATCCAGGAGCAAACGGCTCTTGGTAAAGATTTCTCAAATCCGTTTATATGGCTTGCAATTTGCCCAAAATTGTATGGTATTCAGCTCACCATATCCTAAAAAGTGAAGAGTTGGCTAGCCCGCAAGATTATGGCTTGTGGTAAAGGCAGTGGAAAATCCATAATTGGTATTCAGCTCACCAAAGATAATTCGGATAATTTATCTAAGAGTTGGCTAGTCCAGAAGGGTACGGCTTCTAGTAAAGACACATCAAATCCGTTATATGGTTTATGATTTGCCAATAAATCGGATGGTTATCGGTGTACCATGGTTCTTACTTGAACTAAAACATTTGGCTACTCCGGAAGTAATGGCTTCTGGTAAAGAGATCAAAACCATTAAGTTTTTCTCAAATCATTGCTAGGGACTAGCAATATCTCAGTGTGGGGGATTGATGAGTGTGTAAATACTCATCATTTTTGTACAAAATAAACTGCAAAATCATCTGAAAACACTCGAAAACACATCAAAATGATCAAAATATCACAAATCAGTGTTTTATGTGTTTCAAAAGCAAAAATATCAAAATCAGATGAAAAACATATCAAATTTGCAAAAATTGCAGTTTCAGTCCCCCAAGTTTCAAAAGTTGTCAAAAACAGTCCCTGAGCATATAATTTCAAAAGTAAAGTCACCAAAGGTCCTTTTTAAATCAAAAGTTGTCAAATTTAGTCCTTTGGTGAAAAATATTAAAAGTTTGAGAAAATTACAAAAATGGTCCTTCAAGTTTCAAAATTGGCGAAATGGCCCTGGAAAATTGCAAAATGGCAATTTTGGTCCTTATACTTTTGAAGTTTGTCATTTTCAGCCCTTGGAACAAGTTTGATGAATTGGCAGCTTAGGTCCCTTGATTTTCAGGATTTACACATTAAGCCCTTGAAGTTTAAAACCTTTAACTCATTTTGGACCTTTCCTATCTTTGGACCCCTGTCAATTGGCATTGTGAACCCCTATAATACTTGCTCGGTCAAAATCCTCACCCGCCAAAAAGTCATCACTCTCAACTGCTATCCCTGCAACTAGCTTTCCCCCCATCCCCCCTCCTCTCCAATCACTCAAACCATGTTCCCCACTCCACAACTAACATCCAAAGAGCATTTAATGAACCTTCCCCCCCTCACTCTTCCTTATCATCAAGTGAGAAATTTGGCGCCAAAATCGAATTTGAATGGTCAAGATTAATTCAAGGCCATCCAATGGCTTAGAATGGTGGGATACTTTCAGAAGTGAGAGAAGATGAGATTGGATTATAAAAAGAAAGGCAAGAGGAGCAGAAGAGTAGTCTTCTAGTTTTTAATTTCTTTCTTATGTCGTTTTTTATGTCAAGTTGTTATTTCTGTATTAGACTTGTATTTTTTGGTTAAAATGTATTAAACTTAAGTGTTCAAGTGTATTGCAATTAAATTCAAGTACCAATTTCAGTTTAAGGTTACAATCATCATTTTGTGTTCACTGTTACAAATTTCCAAGTTTAACTCTTGTACACAAACTTCAATCATCTCATTTCTCAGTTCTTAGTAGCTTATACAAGCTTATAAAGGCTTTTTATAAACTTAAATTCAAGATTTAAACACATTTGGATATTGGTCAAAGAAAGTCAAACAGGGTCAAAATTGGTGATGAAGATGGTCAATGGGTGAAGCAGCTATGGATATGGGTTGATATTGAGCTAGGTTAGGGGTTTGGATAGGTTAGTGGTCCATTGTTTCAGTATTGGCTAACCATTGTGGTTTGGACTCTTGTAAGTGAAATTTTAAGTTTCTTTGCATTGTTTGATTTTGTGGTTAAAACTGTTTCAAATCTGTCTTTTCAGTAGTGTTTAGGTTAAGTTAACTTAGATTAATCACAATTACAAGTTGGTTAAGAGTTTGGGTCTGTTTGTACTCAAAACAGTAAGTTATAAGGGTGTTTGGATTTATAGTTTAAAAGGTGTTAAAGATGTGTTCAGTGTATAACTTTGGTTTGTGCAAGTTTGTTTAGCCATAATAGACTCATTTGAGTCTTAGTTTGGTCTGCAACATCATAAAAAGTCAAAAAATTGTCATTTGAATCCAACAGGCCACTGTTGGATTTTTAAAAGAGAAAATCATTCATATTGTGTTTAAAAGTAATTAACAAAGGTTGTTGTAGCTTCATTACATCATATTACACCTAGATCAGTCATAAAAATCGGATCAAAGCTCAAGAAAGTCAAACTTTTAGTTTTTGTTAAAAAGTCAAAATTGCTAAACTCAGATTTTGGCCAACTGGTGTGAATTTTCCTTTACTCATTTCTGGTCCAAATCATGTGAATCCTATGGTTTTAGAAACTGCTCTTGGTCTATTTTGTTATTGTCATTTTTGTGAAATTTTGTTAAATTTTTATAAGCCTCATATTAGCTTTTCAAAATGAGCTTAACGCCTGCATAGACTCAGTTAATACTGAGTCTGCACAGGGAGTTTGAAGCCCTTGCACAGGGTTTGTTTTAGCTTATCAAAGTCTGCAATTTGGCTCATGTGTAGTTAGCCAGGTCCTTGTGAGGTTCCCATGGTTGTTTTCTAGTTTCAAGTTTATTGTGTGGCTTATTTTTAAGCTCTAAGTTGCCCTCAGATTCTGTTTTTAGCTTAATGTTATAACAATCAAATCTGATCTAGCTTGATGTTCTGTGGTGTTAGCTTGTTGAAACTTGTTCCATTCTAGTCCTTTTAGCTTATCATAGCTTCTTTATAAGTTTGGTGCTTGTTGTGCTCATCTAGCTTATTCAAAGTGCTTATTTCATAAGCACTTTCATATCAGTTTCTATATCTTGCAAACAAGCCCTTGTTTTTCTATTTTTCCTTTATTCCTTATTTTATTTTAAGCATTTCCTGAATTTTTCAGATTTTTCCAAGTTCATTTGCTATTTTTCTTAATTTAAATTAGTTTTTAAGCATTTTTAATTAGTTTTAAATACAAATAATTAAGAAAAAGTTCTAGAAAATAAGTTTTCAATTTTCTTAAGTTTAGATAAATATTAGAAGCCTAAAAAGTATTTTTCCATATTTTTCTTAGTTAAATTTGTATTTTTAAATAATTTAATTAGTTTTAAATAGTAATTAATTAATAATAAATACATAAAAAGTCTAAAAAATATATTTTCAGTTTTAAAATTAGTTTTATCATATTTTAGATTTTCCTAAGTCATAATTTTATTTTTCTAGCTTTATTTCATATTTTATCTTATTTTAGGTTATTATTTAATAGTTAAAAATAGTTTTTAATTAATAATAATTACATAAATAGTTATAAAAATAATTTTCTTTTTCTATAAATTTTATTTTATCATTAGGATTGTAAAAATGTATTTTTCATATTTTTAGGATTTATCTTGTGTAATTTTCACGTTTTAGTTTGTACGTTAACGTTATTTTTATTTAAACGTACGTTTTAGGTTTTAAACGTTCATCACTGTAAAAATAGTGATAGCGTTTATTTAATATCTTTTATCTTTTTAATTTTCTTAATTTGCATTTAAGCCGCTTTTATTTATTTCCTTTTTCAGTAGTGTAATATTCAAATCCTAATCTTTTCTGATCACTATCATTAGTGATCATTCTATCGTCTGATCTAGTGCTTGCACACCATTGAGTCTCCGTGGGACTTAACGACCCGGGAATCCACTGTATTCTCTGATCTTCATTGTATTTGTGTCTGAGCTGTTTTAAGTCTGTTAGACTTGACGGTTCAGCGCAGATCAAGGGGAGACCTCAGTAACCAATGGAGTAGCTAGCTCCCAGATTGTGAAGACGCGTATTGCACACGACATCATTCACCAGAAAAATCATATCACAACATATCAGATAACAGAACAGATCTAGGATGCATCCATACGCCCCAACCTACATATACCAAATATGCTCCACCATCAAGGGACGTGGCAGAACATCACTCTACTGCCCTAGAGTCATGTCAGAGGTGCATCACTGACACGGACATGGAACCCCCATGCCTAGTGAAATAATGGCTCGGGTGTCAAACTAACTTAGGTCAAACAGAATGTCAGAAATAACACAGATCATAGGTAATCATACAGGTCAAACATAAATACATATCAGAAGGTTCATAATCATAAGGTCCAAATCAGAAAGTCCAAATCAGATATAGCAAGGTTCAACAAACAGAAGTTCAGACAAACAGAGATTCAGACAAACAGAAGTTCAGACAAACAGAGATTCAGACAAACAGAAGGGATTCATAGCAATGGCATAGGAAACCCTAATAAACATAAGAGAAAGGCCAAAGAAAGAAAAATCATGAGAAACCTTTACTGAAAAGGTCAGAATATCTGTACCTTAGCAACGAAATCAAAGCAAACAAGAAAGTTACACCGGGAAGCAACATCGTATCTCCTTCAATGTATCTACACGAATTGATATCATATATTACTTATATACTCATTTTATAAGCTTCTTATGCATGTGTAAGTGTTTTACTTATTGATATCCTTTTTTTTATCTTTCATTTTCTTAACTTCATATCTGGACCAGAATTTAGCGATTTTTATAAAATACTTACTTAGCTCAAATAAAATCAAGGAAATTCCCAGGGGTTCCCATATGAGTTAAAAGACTCTCCAAAAATTGGGGGATTTTATTTCCAGGTCAAATGGCCTATGGAAAATCACAAGTCCAGACCTGTCCAGAAAGTGATCAGAAAATACACCTTAAAGGTTTACAATTATTAGACATGTTTAGACACCTTGGAAAAATTCCCAAAACTCCCAGAAATTCATTTATATCCTAAATGTCACTCCTGTAAAAGGAGAGATCCTACTAACTTATGGTTTGAAAATGAAAAATCAAACAATCCAACTAAATTTCAGACCCATTTTCTCAGCTTTGACACTTGATCTTGTAAAATTCAAAAATACGACTTAGACAACTCCAAATTCGACCAAACCACTTGGAAAACTTAACTAAGACATGAAATAAACTTTTCCCACAAAAACCCAGATTATTGCACTTATAAAATTGGATCTATAACACACACAAATTCGACATATGATGCTGTCCAGTTTTAGGGTTTATTAAAACCAATATAAGCACATGTTTAACCTACCCAAACGCACCCATGACCCATGAAAGCCATATGACCTGTTTTAATAGTATCTTAACATGCCCTTACTCACCCAAGTCGATTCAAAACAGCCCCCCACCTCAATTATTTTGAAACCAACAGCCTCATTCAAAGTTTTTGCTCTTTCTTTTTTTCAAATCTTTTCGGTAACAGATTTTATACGTCACGTTATCATTTTATGTGATCCTTTATTCGTATATATGATCATATGCATGGAGAAACCACACGACAACAACCAAGAGACAATGAAAAGAAAGGAGACGAGATAAGGAATGTTTTACCCTTGTAGCGTGACAAGAAAAGAACCAAGAGACCACGAAAACAAGGCCACGACCTAGCCATCCCAAACCCCTCGACAGAAGCAAACCAAACAGCCTCCCTTTGCCCCTTAAACCCACGACAACAGCCCCTTGATGGCCCTAGAATTCCATGACCAGTAGCACCATCACGACCACAGCAGCACCATGCCTTCGAATCAACGACTCACGTCCATAGCAGCATCATCCACGCCATCATTGGCCTGCTTGTTGTCGAATGGAAGGAAAGGAGAAGATTCAAGCCGTCACTTTTTGGTTGAAGAGGAAAATTAGGGTTTGCTTTGTGTTCACATATGGAGCGTATAATAACAACAAAAAAAAGGGGGAAACACCGGTTCTTGCATTAGACGAGCCAAAGGAAGGAGTATGGGCCAAGTCCAATCTCCAACTTATTACATAGATGGGCCTTTACTTTTAAGTTAATAAGTTTTTTATAACTTATGAAATTTCGACTCGTGTAACATATGCCGCGTAATATGCATAGACGTGAAGTGTCAGAAAATTTCATTTATTTTGTACATTAGGTTTTACAACTCTAACCTTTAAGAGTTAGGTTACATTTCACGTTTAAGGAGCTTGATGAATTTTACGTATTTTATAAATGTTAAATAGAGGGCAAAATAGTCATTTTACATGCTTGAGATTTTTAGGGTTTTACAGTATGCCTGATCCACAGCCCGTAGGTGGCGTTTATGTAAGATACTATAAATACCCTCTACCTCCCAAAGTAGAGGGTTGGAGCTCATAATAATACTTTTACTTTCTCTCACTAAGTTCCCAAATATCTAACTCTTTCTCTCTCTAAAAACCTTATAGTATACGCCTACATTTGATCATGGTTTGATGTGTTTGTGAAATCCAATATAGTACAAATGGTATCAAGAGCCATGGTTGATCATCTCTCTTGCATGTTCTTCGATTTCTAGTGGTTTTATATGGTTTTTGGGTTTGAAAAAGTTTAGTGGTTTTTGCATCATTTGGATAATTTCTTGTGTTAAAGTTTGAATTTTGATTGTACTTTTGTGTTTAGAATCATTGTAAGTGCTTGGATTTTGATTTGGAAAGCTTGAATCACTATGGTTGGGCTTGTCTTGGATTGAAAAGGGTTGTGTTTAAGTTTTTCTAGCTAGCGACTTGACTCTCGGATAATTACTCTTGGTAGCGACTTGCTTCTTTAGTTTTCAGCCACTTGTAGTTGAAGTGGTAGCGACTTGTCTATTGAGACAATGCGACAAATAGTACAAAGTAGTGGAGGCACCACTTCGGCTAGCGACTTGTTCAACGTATCGACTTGTCTTTACTATTCTCAGCGACATGACTTTGTTGTGACTAGCGAGTTTCTCTTTAGCGACTTGGCCTCTTAGCGAGTTGTTCCTTAGCGACTTGCCCACTTAGCGAGTTGTTCTTTAGCGACTTGTCAGCTTAGCGAGTTGTTGCTTTAGCGACTTGTGTCTAGCGACTTGGTTAACAGCGACTTGAGCTTTTAGCGAGTTGTTACTTAGCGACTTGAGCTTTTAGCGAGTTGTTACTTAGCGACTTGTCTTCAAGAGTTATAGCAACTTGGTTGATTATTGTTTCTAATATGGTTTTCTCTTGATTTAGTAAATGTAACAACCCCAATTTCGTGATACGCAACAGCATTCAAACTGGGTGTTACTTCATGGCACAACAGTCATAACAATAGAAAACGAACTCTAAAGGAGTCGTTTTAAAAAGGATTTATCTTTCAAATTATTCAAATATAACAGAGTTTACAAAATAGGTCCTAGTTGGTTCCATTGTTTACAAAATACATCAATATAAAGTCTTTGATGTTTTGTGAATGATAAAATATTTATAGCCTTCTTGATCTAGTTCTTGCTCTTCCGTGCCAGCTTCCGACATTATGGACCTGAAATACATGCTTAAAACTGTCAACACAAAGGTTGAGTGAAATTCATAGAGTTTGTTTGATGGTTGAACATATTATGTTGGTAGTGTGAGTTAATTAGACTCACACCAATGGTTTGAAAACAAAACAGTTAATTAGAAAGGAGTAACTTAGTAAGGATAGGACTTTGATTGATCACTTAAGACTTTGGATTGAGCTAGCTTTCTACACCTTGGCACCATTGCAATCTTGAAGAGTTGGTGATGAAGTACTAAGTGACTTGAGTGGATTTAAACTCAAGAAGATCACTTAAACTTGCTAGAGATTTGATGTAGTAACTTACTACTTGAAACTTCTTTGCATAAACTTGGAGTTTAAAGATCAAATTATGGAAGATATGATGGATTGATGATATGAACGACCCAATTCAGTGTTTGAGGGTGTTTAGGATGTATTTCACTTGCTATTTATAGGAGGGTAAGTTTGGTTAACCATATATTGGGTTAAATATTATCCATGGTTAAGTTAGGACACATGTAATTATCTAAATGAAGCATGGTTAGGATGATGCCACCAAAATGATGACTCCCCCCCTAGGTCGGCCATAACAAGATAAGATGACTTAGGTGGATAGTTTTGGTATTATCTTGAGTTTAGAGCATGATTTGGTTCCGTTAAATGCCAACCGTAAGTTGTTAAGCCTTAAAACGTAAAATCGGGTATCGTAAAAATACGAAACTTTTAGGAATGATGAAACTCATCATTATACTCAATCTAAAAATATAAAATGGGTTGTAAGTCTCATTGGGTGCAAAAATACTGCTTAAAACTGGAAACACGGGTCAAAAACGCGTAATTCGCAGTTTATCAGAAAAGAACGAAATTTCAATCGTGAATTTATTTAGAGTAGACTAAAATTAGTCTAAAAGTGATATGAGATGTCAAAATGTGGTTTTCGTCATACGTGGGATAACTTAATTGTTATACGTGAAGTCTAAGAGTTAAGCGATTTAAGCAAAACTAGAGAACGTACAAGGTTAATTTCTTTACGGTCAATGGAGGAGGGAAATATGTTTGACTTTTCCAAAAATGTAAAAGTGTCTAAACATCTTAGAAAATACAGTGCAGGAATGGTTAAGTCTGGGTCTACGTAGAATTGTTTAAAATGTAAGTTTAGTCTCGTACGGCTCAGGGTTTATTTGGTAACATTTTAAAATGAAATCTTAAAAATTTCCCTAATTGATTATGAGTAATCTAAAAATTAATCTGATGTGAGTAAAATTGTCAGAGTTGGTTTTCGTTATGCGCGGGATGTTTAAATGGTGTTCCGACCAAAAAGAAACTTTAAAACGATGTTTTCTTAATAACTTTTGCGAAAATGATCTAACGATTGTCAAACTCTCAGGATATTACTAAAATAATTTATCTTACGAGAATGTGAAATAAAATTTTTACGGGATGAATAGTGAAAGTGAATAGTAATTTCTCGAGATGAATAGTAAAATTTTGAGAATGGATAGAAATCCTGAAAATGCGAATTGTTACAGTCTCACCACCTTAATGGGAACTCCGTCCCGGAATTCAGTGTGTGTTATCCGATGTTGAAGTATCTAGGAAAATGTGGGTGTATGCGCAAAATTCTAATCTTTGCGTTCTCAAGTTTCCGGTCATAGAATGTATTATGTACCATGTGGCTTAAGTTGATAATCTAAAGGGTTTTGTTAAAATCTTTTTGTGTCCAATATACCTCAAGTTTGGCTTTTCCCAATTCTCAAAACGAATCATATCTTATTGTATCGAGGCTTTCAACAAAACCTTAATTTCTAACATGGAATTTTTGTTAAATTTTAATGCCTTACATCTATGTAACTTTTGTTTCTGGTAATAGTGTGCGGCATGGAGCCTAATTTGTATTTTTATGGTTTCCTTAATTGTTTCGTGTGTGATCCCTAAACACCTTAGTTCAGCAAATGGTTAACTAACAATTTCATCGATATAGTGTCTCAAATGGAATAGTTTTTGTTGTTGTTGGGTAACTGTTGTTAATCAAAGGTGTAAGATATTGTTGATGTGAAATGGTTTATAATAATGTGACAATCGTCGTTGTAGGAAAGTCTTGATAGTGGCAAGTGGTTATCCAAACCATTTTCAAAGTTGATCATGTCTTAGGTGGTTTCGGGATGAAGGCTATATCGTATAGTGTTTATGTCTACTAGTGTTTCAAAGAAACGTGATACTGTGAAGTTTTACATACTGACTTATAATGGGGTTTGGATAATGAAGTTATGTGTTGATGATTAGAAGAGTGTAGTGTATGTTTACCATTATTCTTAGGTAGAGATGTCAAGTTTGTTTTGAAATCAAAAGTGAATTTTAAAGGAATATGGCGGAAAGATATCCTTGAAACCTAATCAGGCTAGTACTTCTAAGAAATGGCGAGAAGATTTGATGACTATCCCAAGGTAGTAGTTCGGATTGTCTAATGTATGAAAATTTCAAGAATGAAGTTAGGTAGTATAAATAAGATGTTAAGATTTTGCTGAGTGGTAAGACACTATCGTGTCTCTAGATCTTTTTAATGAATTCTGGTGGTTTATCGAGTTTAAGTAGGAAATTAACCTGAATATAACACTTGTATAACTATTCTCAGTGTTTGAAAAATTTAAGTCAAACATAGTTAGTCAGACTATGTTCCACTATCCCTAGGTTAAATATAGCTGACTAGACTATATTTAGCCGAGGTTCGATAAATTTTCCAAATACCTAAATTAGGTACACTTGTGATATGTCCGTAGCTTTTGAGAAATTGTCCACTAAGCAAAGGCGATATCAAACCATCCAGTTGCAAGTCCTAGCCATAAAAGACTTGTAACCTATGTTTTCACATTCCATTGCATAGAAGATAGTATGGGCAGATACGTGTGGAAAGGAAATCTTAAGTAATTCTAAAATAGTCTATACTTGGCTAGAATCACGAACCTTTAACAATGAAGGTTTCAGAAGAGAATTTTGATGAATGTAGAGAAAGTTGCTGAACTTCAGCTTTTGTAGATGATGAATCAGTTTGTCTTTTAGAAATCCCATTTCTTGTATTTCCATTAGGGAAATTGATAGACTGTGACGGGTTTCATGTAAAACAATATCATATAATGTTTATAAGATAATTTTTAGAGACTTTGTATAACTTACAATGTCTGTGAAGTAAATTAAACCATTGTGTAACTCACAATGTCTTGAGAAAAGATGGAGAGACCATTGTGTAACTCACAATGTCTTGAGAAATGATGGAGAGACCATTGTGTAACTCATAATGCCTTGAGAAATGATGGAGAGACCATTGTGTAACCCACAATGTCTTGAGAAATGATAGAGAGACCATTGTGTAACCCACAATGTCTTGAGAACTAAATGAGACCACTGTAGGATTTACAGTGTTTGAGAGTGTAATAGAGACCACTGTATCTCACAGCGTCTTAAAAAAATGAATGAGACCATTGTATCTTACAATGTCTGGGAAGTAGGAAAGACCATTGTAATCACTTACAATGTCTTGGAGGAAGTTTCGTAATTCTAAAATGCACGAGTAAATACATGATTGAAAAAATATGATTGTGCCGTAATACCTTAGAATAGGCATACGCAGGTATGTTTAGTAAATTTCTTATGATTGAAATTATGTCGAGTGTATATATCAATATACTAGTATGTTTGTATAGCTTAAAATGTTTAAAAGTTACATAATCGTCTGGAGGATGGAAGACACGGAGAACGGAAGGCTATAAAATGTTTTTGTTTGTAAAATTAGTTATAGTTTAGGTCACAATTAGACCCGTTTCTCTATAATTAAGGCTCTGATACCAATCTGTAACACCCCCAATTTCGTGATACGCAGCAGAATTCAAACTGGGTGTTACTTCATGGCACAACAGCCATAACAATAGAAAACGAACTCTAAAGGAGTCGTTTTAAAAAGGATTTATCATTCAAATTATTCAAATATAACAGAGTTTACAAAATAGGTCCTAGTTGGTTCCATTGTTTACAAAATACATCAATATAAAGTCTTTGATGTTTTGTGAATGATAAAATATTTATAGCCTTCTTGATCTAGTCCTTGCTCTTCCGTGCCGCTTAGACATTATGGACCTGAAATACATGCTTAAAATTATCAACACAAAGGTTGAGTGAAATTCATAGTGTTTGTTTGATGGTTGAACATATTATGTTGGTAGTGTGAGTTAATTAGACTCACACCAATGGTTTGAAAACAAAACAGTTATTATTAGACTAAGCATCATGCAATCAAGGCGTTAACGTGTTCCAAATTTAATTGGAGAAATTGTTGATACGTGCCCTTAACAGGTAAAATTTGCCATTTTTCCTAATGTACTCAAATATAGTGCGTTTGTTTACCGGACCTGGTCAAACAAACGGGATTCGTCAATCCCAATAGATCTATTCACAATATTCGCGCCCACCTTCACTCAGTGATTAATGATTCATGATTTAGGGACTTAAGATTGGCAAATGCGGTAACTTAGTGCTAATAAAATAATTAGATAAGCATACATTTTGAAAGCAATGTGTTCGGTTTAAAATAAAGCATGTATCTACCCCAAGGGTTTATAAAACAATTAAGTAATAAAAAGTGGGGCTATGAACTCACCTCAGAGTAAATGATATCAAATGTATAATGAGAATGATGGATATGCCGTGAGAACTTCTACGAGCAACCTAGAATAGGATGTTGTGACTTAGGTTTGAAATAATGATGCGAAAGAAATAACAAACCTATATACGTTTCTATGTTGATCATGATGTAGTACATGGTTTTTGTGTATGTCATTTTATAGAAATGGTCTAGTTGTGAAAACGAGTTTCGTTTATACATATCGTACTACCGTTCGGGCCATCACAATTCAGAGGTCATGTAGTAAACGTTCGAGGAGCTAGGACACTTTAAATCGTAAATCCAGCAACTCGTCGATACGTTTTACTCAAATGAAACCCCTCACATGAAGCTCCCTAGTTTTGTAGCACTTAGTAGATAAAACATATGTTTTGTTTATATATCATAAGTGTCATATGGTTTGTAAACACAAGTTACAAGGTTGTTTGGTTATGATTAGGAATCATAATGGTTATTACAAGTATCGTCATAATTTATGTCACAAGTGTTTAAAGAAAAGTTTACAAGTTTCTAAATTGTAAAGTTGGTTATTACAAGTATAGTTTCATAGTTTATCAAGGAAGTAGATCCAAATTGTATTGAATATATTTAGGTTTGTCAAGGCTAAGGCCTTTGGTTTACGGTCTCGGCTAAATAAGTCTTGAGGCTTTAGCCATGGCCTTGCCGTGGCTTTGTTCTAGGCTACCATGGTCTTGAGACTCAGCCTTGGCCTTAGCCGTGGCTGTGGTCTCGGCTTAAGGCCATTAGGCCTCTTGGTTTGCCTTTTAGTTGTGACAAAAGTATAGTTGTGAAACTATATATAGGGCAATTTCAGTTTTTGAAAGATAATGGCCTATTTAAGGGTTTTCAAGGTCCGAGCTTCTGTATTATTGAAGGAAAACGTCGTTCCGGACAACTTTTGTGCTTTAACTTTTTGATGATTCAGACCAGAAGTACCACTTTTACAATGGACAGACCCTTAACAGCTTGTGTTTAGGCAGTTTCGGCGTTTTGGTTTCGCTAACTTCTTTTGGCCGTATCTTTTGACTCGTTTGTCCATTTCGGGTGATTCAAGTTGTTATGTTTACCTTTTTATCTTGTCTACCATGTTATGTAAGTTAGAAAGTCCATATATAACTGGTTTTAATGGTTTCAAATATATAGAATATGAACAACATAGTAACTATATATATATAGCATGAAATTGTTAAGATTATGAATAATAAAGATGAGATGATGGCGGTGATTAGTTGCTTACAACTTTTGGCTTTCAATTAAGAAAGGAGTAACTTAGTAAGGATAGGACTTTGATTGATCACTTAAGACTTTGGATTGAGCTAGCTTTCTACACCTTGGCACCCTTGCAAACTTGAAGAGTTGGTGATGAAGTACTAAGTGACTTGAGTGGATTTAAACTCAAGAAGATCACTTAAACTTGCTAGAGATTTGATGTAGTAACTTACTACTTGAAACGTCTTTGCATAAACTTGGAGTTTAAAGATCAAATTATGGAAGATATGATGGATTGATGATATGAACGACCCAATTCAGTGTTTGAGGGTGTTTAGGATATATTTTACTTGCTATTTATAGGAGGGTAAGTTTGGTTAACCATATATTGGGTTAAATATTATCCATGGTTAAGTTAGGACACATGTAATGATCTAAATGAAGCATGGTTAGGATGATGCCACCAAAATGATGACTCCCCCCCTAGGTCGGCCATAACAAGATAAGATGACTTAGGTGGATAGTTTTGGTATTATCTTGAGTTTAGAGCATGATTTGGTTCCGTTAAATGTCAACCGTAAGTTGTTAAGCCATAAAACGTAAAACCGGGTATCGTAAAAATACGAAACTTTTAGGAATGATGAAACTCATCATTATACTCAATCTAAAAATATAAAATGGGTGATAAGTCTCATTGGGTGCAAAAGCGCTGCTTAAAACTGGAAACACGGGTCAAAAACGCGTAATTCGCAGTTTATCAGAAAAGAACGAAATTTCAGGTAAATGATTGTGAATTTTTTTAGAGTAGACTAAAATTAGTCAAAAGGTGATATGAGATGTCAAAATGTGGTTTTCGTCATACGTGGGATAACTTAATAGTTATACGTGAAGTCTAAAAGTTACGCGATTTAAGCAAAACTAGAGAACGTACAAGGTTAATTTCTTTACGGTCAATGGAGGAGGGAAATATGTTTGAATTTTCCAAAAATGTAAAAGTGTCTAAAAATCTTAGAAAATACAATGTAGGAATGGTTAAGTCTGGGTCTACGTAGAATTGTTTAAAACATAAGTTTAGTCTCGTACGGCTCAGGGTTTATTTGGTAACATTTTAAAATGAAATCTTAAAAATTTGTCTAATTGATTATGAGTGATCTAAAAATTAATCTGATGTGAGGAAAATTGTCAGAGTTGGTTTTCGTTATGCGTGGGATGTTTAAATAGTGTTCCAACCAAAACGAAACTTTAAAACGATGTTTTCTTAATAACTTTTGCGAAAATGATCTAACGATTGTCAAACTCTCAGGATATTACTAAAATAATTTATCTTACGAGAATGTGAAATAAAAATTTTACGGGATGAATAGTGAAAGTGAATAGTAATTTCTCGAGATGAATAGTAAAAATTTGAGAATGGATAGAAATCCTGAAAATGCGAATTGTTACAGTAAAATCCCGTGAAAGAATCTATTTCCCGGTTTAATCATAGAGTTATAAAATCCCGTAAAATCTGTAAACATGTCTACCAACGTGCCTACTATCATCTCTTCTGTAGCTGAGGACGTTCAAGCAGCTGGATCAGATACTCGTCCACCCATGCTTGACAAAACTGACTATGACTCATGGGCTCAACGAATTAGGTTGTATTGTCTGGGAAAGGAAAATGGGGTCAACATTCTCAAATCGATTGATGAAGGACCTTATCAAATTGAGACCACCAGAGATGTTCTTGATACTGCTGCGGATGGTACAGTGATCTTAGGTTTGGACAGACCAAAGACGTATGATGAGCTCAGTGATAAGGAGAAAAAGAGATACGATGCTAATATCAGGGCTTCAAACATTATACTTCAGGCTCTTCCAAAAGATATCTACAAGCTTATCAATCACAACACTGAAGCCAAGGCGGTTTGGGATAATGTCAAGATGCTTCTCTCAGGTTCTGAATTAACTAAGGAAGATAGAGAATCACAATTGTATGATGAATTTGAGCACTTCAAGATGAAACCAGAAGAAAGTGTCTATGAATATTACGTGAGATTCCACAAGCTTGTGAATGACATGAGGAATATCAAAATGACCATGCCAAATATTCAGCTGAACTCAAAGTTTGTGAACAACATGAATCCTGAATGACACAAATTTGTCACCTCTGTGAAGCTAACAAAAGGATTAAAGAACACCAACAATAAGCAATTGTATGCCTTCCTGCTTCAGAATAAGAGACATGCTATGTTTGAACGAATGATTCTTGAACAGTTCAAATCTAAACAGGGAGAAACAAGTTCGTCAAATGATTCAACAGCCTTTTACACCAATGTTGGAATTACCACCAAAGCTTCTCAAGTCATACCCACGGGTAATGGTAATTACAAGCTCATTCCTGATCCAGCATATAAGCCTCCAGACTCAAACACACTTATGGAAAACTTCATCAATCAACTGTCTCTCATGGTTAGTCAAAATATGAATTCCACTCCACACACCAACAATAACCTCAGAACTGCATCCAATCCACACAATCAAGCTACTGTCAGAGATGGTAAGGTAGTGGTGCAGAATGTGCAAGGAAGACGGTATGAACAAGGGATGATTGGAGCAGGTTATGGTAATACTGGAGTTGGTGGAGGGTATGTGGCTACTTAGAATCGTGGAAGGAATGCCAATCAAGGACAAGTAAAGCCAATCAAGTACTACAACTGTGGTGGTGATGGACACATTGCAAGGAAATACACATCTCCAAAACGCCCTCAAAATGCAGAGTACTTCAGGGACAAGATGCTGCTGGTACAAGCTCAGGACAGTGGAGCGGTTTTGGATGAAGAAGAGTTGTTGTTTCTTGCTGAGGGAAATGCCAAAACCTATGATGCTGATGTGGATGAGCAGCCAATTCAGGAAATAGGTCACAATCATCAAAATGCCTTTCAAGTAGCTGATTGTGATGCATTTGACTCTGATGTCGATGATGAACCTACTGCCCAGACAATCTTCATGGCTTGCATTTCACCAATGGTCTCTCCAAAGATCTCATCACCACAACAGGCTGGTCCATCCAAAGATTCAATCATTTCAGAGGTATTAAAACTATACGATGAGGTGGATGAGCAAAAGATACGTAACGAAGTACAATCTCTTGAAACTTATGAATCAGATATTGATAATGAGGGTAATAGTAATATTGTCCCATATGATCAATATGTGACACAAAGTGAAAGTGAGATTGTACCAAGTGATGTATCTTCTGCAGTCAATGATGACTATGTTTTTGATGAATACACTGCATGTGCCTCTGATGATTCTATTATCTCTGAACTGAATGCCTATAAAGAACAAGTTGCTATTTATGAACAACGTGCTAAGTTTGAGTTAACTACCCGTGAGCAGGAAATGGATGACCAAATGCGTACAATTATTAGAAAAAGTAATTTTAGAGAAGAAGTGTTAAAACAAGAGTTAAACTCCTTACAAGAAAAGCTTTCTAAAACTGTTAAGCAAAAGCAAGAACTTCAAGATAATGTTAAAGTGCTTAAACAAGAATTTAATGCTAAGGAATCAAAACTTTTGAATGATTTTTCCAATCTAAAAACTTTGAAAAACAAGCTTGAAAATAAATTGTACGTAAGAGGGAATACCATTCAGACTGCTCACATGATCACTAAGCACAGAGTTTTAAGCGATAAGCATAGTATTCCCCTCGTTGAGAAACCCAATCCTAAGTATGGTAAAATAGCTAGAGAGGCTCAGAAGGTAATCTATGATGGCATTGAAATCCTTAAGCCTAGGCAGAAACCTAGTTGCGCTGAGTGTACTGAGGAAGATATGCAATTAGAAGATGCCTCTAGGGAGAAAATTGATAAGAAGCTAAAAGATCCTGAGTGTAAAAAGAATAACATAACGATCAAACCCCATGATTACACAAATGAAAATTGGATCTCCCTGACAGGATTTAAGCCTCAAACTCAATTAACCCCAGAACAAATTTTTTGGAAGAAAGACATGGATAAACAAAAGGCAAACTTACTTGTTGAAACAAACACTCCCTGTAGGAAAGTGCCTGCAGCTACTTTGTATCCTCCGAATACACCAATGCATTTAGTTCCTAGAACTATTTCCACTAATAGCAAGACCTTAATCAGCATGTATGTTGTTTATCAACTATTCGTTGATTTTTAGAAGACATGTAAGAAGAGAATCACACCTACAAGGATTACTGAAGGGGAAAGGGGTTTTGAGCAAACTAAAGAATGCTATTTAACTGAAGTCATGCCTTTCTTTAAACAATTAAAAGGTCAATTTGAAAGTATTCAAAAAGGGATAAACTCGGATATTAAAGTAATGGAAAAGGAATTTGATGCAATGATTGTTGAGGTCAATGATTATGAACGGGAACTCAAATATAATGAAATTGAAAGGAAGAATCTGCGTATCTTAAATGAGAACTTAGTATTGAGTTGTGTGGCTCAAGATGTATTTTATACCGTTACTAAGCATTCTATTACTGCTTCTCAATTTCATGAATTATCTGTTGCTTTGAAAGTTTCCCATGATCGTGTCATTGAGCTTGAAACTGCAAATTCAAAACTGTGTGATAAAATTGAACAGGATGATCATGATAACTTGGTCAAACATTTTTCTAAATTGGAAGTTGAACATTTTAATTTACAACTAAAATATCAACATCTTAAAGAAAATGTTAAAACCTCAAATATCAAGACATCCTCAGATGCTCCTGAATTTGATGCAGTTTTTGAAATAAACAAACGTGATGAACAAATTCAAGCTCATTGTAACACGATCAGAAAATTGAAAGCAAAAATCTCATAATTAAAGGGTGAAAAGAACAATGTGACTGGCTCCCAAATGCCTCCTCCTTTAGATTCTCAGTGTTCTCAAACTTTTCATCTTCAAAACTTGGTTAATGTTTTACAAAAGGAAAATGAGAGTTTTCTAAAAGAAAATGAAAAAGTTAAACGACACTTTAAAGAGTTATATGTTTCAATGAAAGTCACTCGTGACAAGAACAACGAAAAAATAACGTCTTTACAAAAGGAAATTGAGAATCTGAAGAGTCAGGTAAAAGGGAAAATGCCACTTGTCTTTAATGAGAATGTTGCATCAACGTCATCTGCAGACTCTAAATATACTGTGACTGTTAAATACATTCCTCCTCATCTTAGAAATAACGAACTTGTGTTTCATAACTATTTTGCTCATCTTAAGGATAGTCTAGAATGTCTCCTTGAGATTGTAGAAGAGGATTTCATAAATAAGCCACTTGATAGCGAAATTAGGTTTGCTTGCATTCAAGCCAAACGATCTCAGGAGTTGTTAGAATGTTTAAGAGCAACATGTCCTAAATCCTTATGTGAGAAAGATAAAGCTGTGATACCTTGTTCTATGCCTAGTGCCAAGCATGCAACCCATTCTATGTCCAGTATTAAGAACGTGACCTCTAAAGTGCCTTCAAGTAGTTCAGATCCCTGCACTTCTAGTTTAGGAATGCAAAAGGTAGCCCAACCAACTAATGTTCCCATAATTCCCTCTACATGAGTAATCAGTGACATTAAAGCAAGCGGGTCAAAGCCTCCAGGCAATACAAAGCAAGATAGGACCTCGCAAGCTACGAATGTGCAATGGAAGAAAGTAGAAGACCACCCTAGGAACATTATGTTTGAGTTGAATAAAATGAATCGTGCTGATTCTAGTATTAGCTATAAGCGTACTGTAATTAATTCGAATTCTGCTACTTTTGGCAAAACATGTAATGATGATTGCTTGGTTTCTGTTACTAATCATGAATATGAAGTGAATGATTTGATTAATGCTATTAAATGCCATGTTAAGATTGTTAATGCCAAAAAACATGTTGAAAAGGCTAGAAAACAGTGGAGAAAGAAGGTTAGAAAACACTGGAAACCCACAGGAAGGAAATTTAGTAACATAGGTTATCAGTGGATACCTACTGGCCACAAATTCAATCTTGATGAGATGTGCCCTAAATTAGCAAAGTCAATTCCCACTAGGAAATGGATGCCTACCGGTAGAACTATTCCTTTAAGAAGTGAACATACTTTGAATAGGTCTAATGCGCTCACTAGTACTGCATCTATCCCTAATGATTCTATTGATTCTACTTCTGATGTGGGTGTTCCAATCACTGTTACTAACCAAATGGAACCCATTCTTGCATGGGGATCTCAATTATCTAGTTATCCATTCTTGTCTGTGTTCAACTACATATCGTTCAAATCGTTCGTGGTACACGGACTCAGGTTGTTCAAAGCATATGACTGGAGATCGCTCGCGGCTCATGAACTTCGTGAGTAAATTCATCGGGTTAGATTTGGGAACGACCATTTTGGTGCAATTATGAGTTATGGAGACTATGTTGTTGGCGATAGTGTAATCTCCAGGGTATATTATGTTGAAGGTCTTGGTCATAACTTGTTTTCTATTGGTCAATTCTGTGATTCCGATCTAGAAGTGGCTTTTAGAAAACATACTTGTTTCGTTAGAGAACTTGATGGTGTGGAACTGTTAAGAGGAACTCGTGGTTCAAATCTATACACCATCTCTATCGAAGACATGATGAAGTCTTCTCCAATCTGCTTGTTGTCAAAGGCTTCGAAAACAAAATCATGGTTATGGCATCGTCGTCTCAATCACTTGAACTTCGGCACCATTAATAACCTTTCCAGAAAGGATCTTGTAAGAGGCTTACCCAGATTAAAGTATGAAAAGATCATCTTTGTTCAGCATGCCAATTGGGAAAAAGCAAGAAATATGCCCATAAACCCAAACCCACAAACTCAGAATGGAAGTTCGCATACCCTTCATATGAATTTGTGCGGACCAATGAGAGTGCAAACGATTAATGGGAAGAAATATATTTTAGTCGTTGTAGATGACTACTCTCGATTTACTTGGGTAAAGTTTTTGAGGACAAAGGATGAAACTCCATATGTCATCATCAAACTTATCAAGCAGCTTCAGGTTCGACTTAACAATGCTGTTAGAATTGTTTGAACAGACAATGGCACAGAGTTCGTTAACAAAGACTTAAGTCAATTTTATGAAAGTTTTGGAATTAGTCATCAAAGAAGTTTTCCTCGAACTCCTCAACAGAATGGTGTTGTTGAAAGACGAAATCGAACTCTTGTGGATGCCACAAGAACAATGCTGATTTACTCAAAGGTTCCAATATTTCTCTGGGCTGAAGCCATTTCCACTGCTTGCTACACCCAAAACCGTTCCCTTATACACACCTCTCATGGAAAAACTCCATACAAACTTGTCCATAAACGAAAACCTGATCTCTCCTACCTTCGTATGTTTGGTGCTTTGTGCTATCCAACAAATGATGGTCAAGATTTAGGTAAATTAAGAGCTAAGGCGGACATTGGAGTTTTTGTTGGTTATGCATCAAACAAGAAGGGTTACCGAATCTACAACAAAAGAACTCGAGATATCATGGAAACTATTCACGTCACGTACGATGAGCTCTCCGGGCAAATGGCTCCAGGACAATCAAGTTCTGAACCCGTATCACAACCTTCATCAAGCAGTCCCATTAGTTCTTCTCTTGTACAAAATCTCTCACCAGCAACTCCTTATGTACCTCCTTCAGAAGATGATTTGAAGAAATTGTTTGATCCAATATTTGATGAATATGATGAACCTATTGCTAATGATCAGTCCAATCCATCAACAAAGGCTGCTTCTAATCAAGTCAATATGGAAAACCCTTCAGTATCTATGTCATTGAGTCAAGAAGCTCCTGCTGCAGATAACTCATTCTCATCATCAGATCCTCAATCATCGAGTGTACATCATGGAAATGTTTCTGGAACCTATGATGGAGATAACCCAGTTGCTACTCTCGAAGATGCTCCATTTGAGAACATATTTGCTCCTGAACCAACACCAGAACCAACATCATCAGGAGATCCAAACTCTGCTACTTCAGTTCCTCAACATCAACCACATGAATGCCTTAGAAAATGTACACATGATCATCCATTAGACAACATCATTGGAAACCCTTCTCATCCAGTATCCACACGTAAACAACTTGCAACCGATGCCTTGTGGTGCTTCTTCAATTCCGTACTATCCAAGGTCAAACCAAAAGACGTTAAAACTGCCATGAATGAAGACAACTGGTTCAATGCCATGCAAGAAGAAATTCATGAGTTTGATCGACTAGATGTATGGGAATTAGTACCTGCTCCTAACTGTGCTATGATCATTGCTCTAAAATGGATCTTCAAAGTAAAAATCGATGAGCATGGTGATGTATTAATGAACAAGGCTCGATTGGTTGCAAAAGGATACCGTCAAGAGGAGGGTATTGACTTTGAAGAATCATTTGCTCCAGTTGCACGTATCGAGGCAATCAGAATCTTCCTGGCTAATGCTACAAGTAAGAATATGGTAGTCTATCAGATGGATGTAAAGACGGCTTTTCTTAACGAAGATCTTAAAGAAGTCGTATACGTCAGCCAACCTAAAGGTTTTGTGAATCCAGAGCATCCTACTCATGTCTATCTCTTGAAGAAGGCTCTTTATGGTTTGAAGCAAGCTCCACGGGCATGGTATGATACGCTATCAAAGTTTCTTCTATCCACTGGATTCAGCAAAGGAGCAGTTGCTCCGACATTGTTCAGCAGAAAGTCAGGCAAACATTTAATTCACGTTCAAATCTATGTTGATGATATTATTTTTGCCTCGACTGACCCCAATGAATGTGACCGTTTTTCTAAGGAGATGGGTTCCAAATTTCAAATGTCAATGATGGGACAAATGTCATTTTTCTTGGGATTACAAATTTCACAAAGTCCCGGAGGCATTTTTATAAATCAATCTAAATATGCTAATGAGATTTTAAAGAAATTTGGATTTGATTCTTGTGACTCTGTTGACACTCCCATGATAGAGCGTACTAAACTGGATGAGGACCACTCAGGGATCATGGTAGATCAAATGAAATATCGTAGTATGATTGGATCCCTGATGTACCTCATAGCCAGTAGACCTGATATTCTGTTCGCTGTATGCATGTGTGCTAGATACTAGGCTAAGCCTACCAAAAAGCACCTTGAAGCGGTTAAACGGGTCTTTAGGTATCTCCAAGGAACCATCAATATGGGACTTTGGTACCCGAAGGACACCGGTATGTCACTAACCGCCTATGCAAATGTTGATCATGCAGGATGTCAAGATACACGTCGAAGCACGTCAGGAGGTGCTCAGTTTTTAGGTGATAAGCTTGTGAGCTGGTCTTCAAAGAAACAAATGAGTACATCTATATCCTCTACAGAGGCTGAATACATAGCCATGTCATCCTGTTGTGCTCAAATCCTATGGATGAGATCCCAATTATCTGACTATGGCTTTGAATTCAATAAAATCCCTCTGTATTGTGATAACAAAAGTGCCATTGCTCTCTCATGCAACAACGTTCAACAATCAAGAGCAAATCATATTGACATTCGACATCATTTCATCAGGGAACAAGTGGAGAACGGTGTTGTGGAACTTTATTTTGTTAGGACTGAATACCAGTTAGCAGACATCTTCACCAAAGCTCTTCCTAGAAAACGTTTTGAGTTTATCCTCCCACGACTTGGTCTAAAGAGTCTACAACCGGAAACACTCATACGTCTTCAAGAGGAAGACGAGGAGTAAATGTTTTTCTTCATCCATCTCTTGTTAATATTTATTTAAAAAGCAAAATACAAAATTACAAAACCAACAAAAAGCAAATAGAAAATTATAAAACTTTCAAAAATCCATAAAAATTTGAAAAACTCGAAAAATTTCAAAAATATTGTCATGTTGTCATGTTTTTCTTGATTCGATAATATCTACGGTCTTTGTGCTGTCATTCAAAGAGTGACACAGGTCTTTAGATGTTGTTCGAATGTACATAAGTCTTTAAAAAAATAAAAAATAAAATAAAAAAATAAAAAAATAAAAAATTTGAGAGAAAGTAAAACAAAGGCTTATAGTCATTTCAGTCTATAACCCATTTTTAAAAGAAAGAACGGAGCCATGCTTTATCTTATTTTTCTAATCTAATGCTCTGATTCTAAAAACAAATGTTTGTCACTAAAAGGACACATATTTCCCTCAAAAATATTTTTCCTTCTATAAATTCTTCTGAAAAATATTTGTTATCTAAATCAAAGTAATAAAAATGACTCGGTCTCAATTTTTGAAAATCATCTGGACTTGACATTTGTCAAAATCTCTATCTCTCAATCAACAACTTATGTCATTGATTGAGGGGGAGAATGATTTCATTTAAATCAAAATGGCTATTTGTTATACAATTGGTTCAGACTAAGGTTTATGTCATGTTTTCAAAACATAATTAAAGCATGTTTAATCTTTGGAGTTTAAAGTCTCTGATTTGATCCTTATCGGTTATATGTTTTCATAAGCAAGTCACAATTCTCCTCAAAAGCTTTCAAAATTAATCTAAATCTACAGATATCACAAATCTCAAATGATTTGAAAATTGTGATCGGGGGAGAATTTGTGATTTAAATTGGATTTAAACTGATAATTCGATAAATGGTTTTATAAGTGCTTAGCAAGCTCTCCTCCCTTCATGTGCCAAACGATTTCAATTTTTTCATGCACATGTTAAGGGGGAGCATCTATATCAAACCAAAAAGGACTGAAACATGATTGATTTGCTTCAATGTGCAGCTTTTCCCTTATATGTGCAAAACACTTTCGAATCTTGATGCACATATTGAGGGGGAGCAATTTTTTGAAAACCACATCCTTTCCAAAAATATCCGTTGCTAAGTATACTAATTTTGATCAGCAAAGTGATGTTGATATCTTTTAGAAAATGGTAATCAATGAAGTGAATCCTTCCTCTTGCCTCCGTGTGCCAAAACGATTTCAAACACTCGATGCACATGTTGAGGGGGAGCTTTTTCTAAAAATATCAAAAACAATTCAGGTACAAAATGTTTTGATCCTGTATCACAGGTACTTGGATTGATTTTCAAAAGGTTTTCAATTGGTTTCAATGGAAGAAGAACAATACCAAAAGACCGACCAAATTTACTTTATGTATGGTGATATAAGGATGGTTAGGTTAGGTATTCGTTCCCATGATCCAGCCAGAACCGGAGGGATCTACCCAGGGACAATCCACTAGATAGTGTAGAAGTCCTTAGGTATAATGAAAAAAAGGAGAAAAGTGAGATATGGGAAGAGTGCGGATTGAGATAGAGCTAGAACTGGAATAAACCCAACAAGGTTCTAGTTATGAAATCTCGGTAAGCACTGAAGGGGTTTAAGAATGAAAAATAATTGAATGTGAAAAGGGTGAAAAGAAATAGCCCTCCAATAATTCAACCTTAGGGCAGAAACCGGGTTCAATACATATGCTACTGGTGGTTACTAAGGTAACACTGGTATTGAAGACAAGACGTCATGGACCCAGTGACGCACTGCACTAAACTTCCCAAGCTACTCAAGTTCCTCTTTAAAGGACTTGTTTCATTCTCACGGGAAACCTACATAATCTATCGACTTTCTCTTAGAGATTGTTGATATTGAAGTAGGAGACCTTCTCCCTAGTCTCCGGTATAGGAACCAAATGTGCACAATTGAGTCTAGAGCCACGAGATCATCAAATAAATCTCATTAGGACACTGTCAATGAAGACTCTCTGTTTCACACAATGTGAAAAGAGAGAATATATTTTAAGAGTCCTACGCATTATCCTTCTGGTATTGCCAGAACATCTGAGTGATATGCAAACATATTCACAATGAAGATGGAAAGCCTTCTAGAGCCAACATCAAACAAGCTCTTGGTAGGTGGCATGTGAGATCTATCCAATAGATCAACCATGTGACAACTGAACAGAAACAATGGGGCGATTCAAAATTATGAATCAATCCTGGTTCAGGTTATGGATTGACGGATGCCTTTGAAAAACCGGTCGTTGTGCTCTAAATAGTTTTCACTAACACATCGACTGTGTATCATATTTATTCAAAATTTAAAAGGTATTTATGATTGATAATTGATTTTCCATAAAACCTTCATTGTATTGCAAAACCCTTTATATTAAGCTATACAAGATTGTGTTTCAAATCATTTTCCATCAATCAGTGAATCTCAATTTGCTGGTTCACTCACTCCGTGTTGTCTTCTTTGAGACGTTCCGGTTTGAGAACGGCTAGAACAGCTGCGAAACCCTGTCAAGGAGATTCTTCGGAATTATACCTGATCACAGGACTTGTACTTATCAACGAGGAACCGCGGGCCGTGTACCTCAATTCAACGAAAGTGATCAAAGACACTTTCATGTTTATTGCTAACTGTTGTATGCAGGTACACCCAACGTTTGCAACTGATCAGAATGGAGAGGTCAATCCATAGCCGCATGCTCACACAACACATTCAGTTCTAAAGAAATCATGATAAGTGCATCAACGACTATGATATTTTCACTCCATGCTTCTGCTACGCTGCTGCAAATATCATGAATAAACTAAAGCTTCCGCTACTCTGATGAGAAGATTTCATGATCCAGAATGTGAGAATGTCGGTCCAAAAGTCACAACATCACATAATGTCAACACTACAAAGGAAGAGTCAAAGATTTATGGTAGCTGATGATCTCAAAGCTGGCTCAAAACTCATTATCACGTGGATCATTTAAAGACCTCCACTTGGATTATCCAAACATGCAAAAATGAAGAATCAAAGACTACGGGCTACAGAGCAAGGAACATTAACAAGAATCCAAGAACAATCTTAATGTAATATCTGTTTTGTATTCAATGTAATTTGAGGTGACCTCCCTTAGGGGGAGATTGTTAGGATTTAGTAAATCTAATTATTAAAGTGTCGGTCACCTCAATTATACGTAATTGTTAGAAAACTCGTAGTCGTAGTTATTTAATGTTAGGTAGTATTTAGTTAAGTAATACCGTGGAGGACGGACGGGTCTTTACCCACTGTATGCCTGATCCACAGCCCGTAGGTGGCGTTTATGTAAGATACTATATATACCCTCTACCTCCCAAGGCAGAGGGTTGGAGCTCATAATAATACTTTTACTTTCTCTCACTAAGTTCCCAAATCTCTAACTCTTTCTCTCTCTAAAAACCTTATAGTATACGCCTACATTTGATCATGGTTTGATGTGTTTGTGAAATCCAATATAGTACATTTGTCGAACGCGAAAACTACGGCCAGTAATTCTTTTTCTGTGACTGTATAATTTTGCTGAGCACCATTCAGTGTCTTGCTAGCAAAATATATGGGCCCAAAGTGTTTTTCTTCTTGTTGGCCTAAAACGGCTCCAACAGCAAAATCTCTTGCATCGCACATAAGTTTGAATGGTAGTGACCAATCAGGTGAAACCATGATGGGAGCACTGGTCAGTTGAGATTTCAACGTTTCGAATGCCTTTATGCAATCAGCATTTAAGTCGAAGACATAATCCTTCTCAATAAGTTTTGTCATCGGAAGAGATATTTTTGAAAAATCTTTGATAAATCGGCGGTAGAAACCGACATGTCCTAAAAAACTTCTAACGGCTTTAACGTTAGTTGGTGGTGGAAGTTTCGTGATAACGTCGATTTTTGATTTATCTACTTCCATACCTGCACTGGATATTTTGTGGCCAAGCACAATTCCTTCGGTCACCATAAAGTGATATTTTTCCCAGTTAAGGACAAGATGTGCGACCATTTTCGAGCATTTTATCAAGATTAGAAAGACAAGCTTTGAATGAGTTTCCGAAAACTGAAAAGTCATCCATGAAAACTTCCATGGAGGTTTCAAGCATGTCTTGGAATATGGCTATCATACACCTTTGAAAAGTTGCAGGTGCATTACAAAGACCAAAAGTCATACGCCGATATGCGCAGGTTATAAAAGGGCAAGTGAAGGTGGTCTTTTCTTGATCATTCGGATCGATTGGAATTTAAAAGTATCCTGAAAATTCATCGAGGAATCAAAAGAATTTATTCCCTACCAGTCTTTCAAGCATTTGATCCATGAAAGGAAGGGGAAAGTGATCTTTCCTGGTGAAAGGAAGGGGAAAGTGATCTTTCCTGGACTCACCCAAGAACTGTCCTCGATCGGGTAAATGATACCAGCATCGAGAAATTTGATGATTTCCTTTTTGACAACTTCTTTCATGTTGGGATTGAGTCGACGTTGACGTTCCACAACAGGTTTAATCCCATCTTCGAAATTGATTTTGTGTTTGCAGAAATTGGGAACAATTCATGGGATATCAGATGTTTTCCAAGCGAAAGCTCGTTTATGATTTTTGAGGACAAAAACTAAACTTTCTTTCTCCTTGTCCTCGAGTAATGAAGATATGACTACTGGAAGAAGTGAGTTTTCCTCCAGATAAGCATATTCAAGATGATCAAGGAGTTGTTTGAGCACGAGATCTGTTGGTGGTTCTTGAAGAGAAGATTTTATTCTCATCTCGTCATCGAAAGTTATTTCTTCAAAATTCTCTTCCTCCATTTCTTCCTCCTCCTTGTTATCTCCTTCGAACTCTACTTTCATAAAATCAGCAAACTCTTTGTAAAGGTCTGTTTCATTATTTTTTCAGAAGTAGTCATGAATGGATCAGATTCGTTAAGTAATGCATCCAATTCTTCGTCAGTGACTTCATCGATAACATCGATGTTGAAACAAGTGTCATCACTGGAACGTGGATAGCGCATTGCTTTATCGATTAGAAAGGTGATTCGATCTTCTCCAACTCCAAGGTTGAGTTCTTTACCTTTTACTTTGATGATTGCATCAACGGTATTTAGGAAAGGTCTTCCTAAGATGAGCGGGACTTTACTATCTTCTTCCATTTCCAGGATTACAAAGTCCACATGAATTTACCAACTTGAACGAGCATATTCTCGGCAATTCCAACAGGATATTGATAAGAATGATTTGCTAATCGAATGTTCATCTTTGTCGGTTTAAAGGTGTTGATGGATAATTTGGAATACATTGAATAAGGCATCAAATTGATACTTGCGCCAAGGTCGGCTAAAGCATCGCATTGAATATTATTCCTGAAAGTGCATGGAATAAGAAAGCTCCGGGATCTCGAGCTTTGGCGGAATTTTGTTTTGAACGATGGCTGAGCATTCTTCATTAAGTAAGGTAGCTGATATTTGCTCTAACTTTCTCTTGTTGTTAAGAAGTTCTTTAAAAAATTTCCCGTAATTGGGCATTCCGGCTAAGACATCAACGAGGGGAACATTGAGTCTAATCTCTTTAATTATTTCAATGAACTTCTTATATCGCTCTTCCATTTTTTTCTTTCTTAAGGCGTTGAGGATATGAAATTTTTGGTGAGTACGCCTTGATAGGTGAGACAGTTTTCTTTTTGGTGGGTTGCGTTGGGTTGGTTTCCTCAGCTTCATCCTCATTATCTTGGGTGATAGGAGCATTTTCATTTGGATTTGGTGGTGGATCGTACGAGAGACCACTTCTTGTGAATACAACATTGATATGCACATTTCTTGTTTGTGGTGGACGGTACATTTTATCGTTTGATGGTTTTGGGTTGGATTAGGTGTTACTTGGTAACGAACCAGATGGTCGAGAGGAATGTTGGTCAGAAAATCTACCAAATTTGTTTTCGAGGTTTTGGATAGAGGCTTCATGATTTTTCTGTCCTTGCTCAAATTTGGCTTTGAGATTGAAAAACTGATTTTTTATAAAATCATTCGTTGATTTTTGAGCAGTCACGAATTCTCTCATGGTTTTTTCGAATTCGGATTCTTCCATCTTTTTGTCAGAGTTTTGTGGGGGCGGATTGTCGGTTCAAGGTTGAGAATCACGATTGTTCTCCCTTGGTTGGCGGTCTTACCAATTTCCCGAATTTCTACCGTAATAATTACCACGATACCCTCCTCCACGGTATCCTCCTTGGTATTTGCTTCTCCTTCTTTAGGTCCACCCATGGGTTTATCATCACACTCAGACGATGGGTGATTTACAAAGTGAAGTCGAAGAGCAAAGTGTATGTTAATACAAATAAACCGTAAAAATGTTTATTAATATTTTGCGATCTCTTTGTGTTTTGTTGATAACAAATATAATGTTATCTTAAGTATAATTATAAGGATACATGTTATTTTTGTAAAGCATTTACATATAGCCATTTAAATACAAAAATGTAGTAATTAAGCATTTGTTGTAATAGTTTATTAGGATGGGTAAAAACCATAACCCATGGATCATAACCCATACTCAAGTTGGCTAGATACAATGTATACTTAGATACATTGAATCTAAAGAAAACCCATGGACCAACCCATAACCCATGACCCATAACCAAAAAACCCATGGGCAAAGAGGAGCGTCCCACAGATCCCTAGGATTACACTAGACGGATCCCAAGTGGGAGGGATCCGTGGGATCCGTGGAACAGAGGAGAAATTTGCCTATAAATAGAGAGCCATTTCTTCATTCTAACTCACCCCTCTTCTTACTAAATCTCTCAAACACTCTCATTCTCTTCTAACATATAGATCACTTGATCTAGAGAGTTGTTCTTCTTTCTTTCTAATGTGATCCTCATATAGGTCCTTCTCTAAGGCGAGATCACGAACATTCTACAAGTCATCCAAGCAAGGGGTCCTTGATTGATTTGTCACTCCGCAAGATTTCTGTAGCGAAGATCTTGTATTTGATATTTCACGTAGTTGTTGTGTAATAGTCGTGTTGGTTTGGTCCACCGTGTTATGGACTCGGTATCTAGCTTTGTACCGGAAAAAGTGTAAGCAACGTTGTGAAGGCATCTCCGCCAAGTAAAGGAGTTTGTTGACATAGTGCTTGAACTCTAGAGTAGGTGACTCGGGGAGTAGAGTAGGGCAAGGAAGGTGTCCTTGTAGCCGGACCACTATATATCGGTTGTGTCTTTTCTATCCCTTTGCTTTACTTTATTTTCTTGCTTTATCATTAGATCTATACTTTCTCTACATCCGTAAGATCTCACATATTAACGAATCTAAAGTTTTTTTGAAACTAACTTAAAATCGGCAAAACTATTCAACCCCCTTCTAGTTTTCCACAATTGGCATCAAGAGCTAAGTTTATAAAAGTTTTAAAGTAAAATTGTATTTTAAAACTTTTCGATCACTATGGGTTCTGAAAATTATAAGGAAGGGCAATCTATGCAACGACCACCACTACTTGAAACTAATGGTTTTATATATTGGAAAAATAGATTCAAAACATATGTGAAATCTAAAGATATTGATCTTTGGTACATTATTGTTGAAGGCCATTTTGAGGCTACCTCAAAAGATGATAAAGGGAATTTAGTTAACATACCTCATGATAAACTAAGTGATGAAATGAAGAAAAAGCTTTCTAAAATAGTGAAGCAAAAATGGTTTTATATAATGCTTTACCGAAAAAGGAATTGGAAAGAATTTCTATGCTTAAAACCTCTAAAGAAATTTGGAATTCTTTAGTTGTAACTCATCAAGGCAACCAACAAGTTAAAAATAATAAAATTGATTTATTTGTTCAACAATATGAACAATTTTCAATATCGGATGAGGAAACTATAGATCATTCATTTGCTAACTTTAATACTATTATTACATCTTTACAAGCACTTGATGAATCTTTTCTAGCCGTAACCATGTTAGGAGATATCTAAGGGCACTTCCATCAAAGTGGAGATCCAAGGTGACGGAAATCGAAGAGTCAAAAGATTTGACAATCCTCACCCTCGATGAACTCATAGGCAACCTAAAAGTCTACGAGCTTGTCCTTGCTAAAGACTCAGAAGCCTCAAAGGTGAAAGAGAAACACAAATCTCTTGCCCTTAAAGCCAAAAAGGCTTCAACCGATGAAGAGAACTCCTCTTCGAATAGTGACGACGAGGAGTACGCTATGGCGGTAAGGGACTTTAAAAGTTCTTTAGAAGAAAGGGAAGATACGTCAAACAACCGTATGACGATAAGAAAGGCTTTCGAAAAGCAAAGAGGACGAGAAGCCAAAAGATGATCATACTTGCTTTAAATGTGGGGACCCAAACCACTTTATTAGTAAGTGTCCCAAACGGAATGATCAAAAGGCGTTCGTGAGCGGCACGTGGGGAATGAGCGACGAGGAGGACGAAGAAATTTGTCTCATGGCAAATGACGAGGTATGTCACGAATACTATAGTAGCTCATCACTTGATGACGACTCATTGCATAATGAATATGACAAACTATGCAATATTAGCTTAAAACTAATTAACAAAACAAGCTTTTAAAGAGTCAAAACCAACGTTTAGATAAAGAAGTCATAGAATTAAAAGCAAAACTAAAACGCTTAGAAAATGGTAAAATAGCAAGTGGTGAATGTGAACTTTGCGTTCAACTTCAAACACTAGTTGATCATCTAGATTCTAAAATTGCTAGAATGAGTACGAACACTTTAGATACGATATTAGATAGTGTTAAAACCGGTAACAATCAAAAAGGTCTAGGTATTCAACAACTTGATCCCTCAACTAGTGAAAATAAAGAAAAAAAATTTGTTAAGGCACTAGAAAAACCATGTTGTGGCGGATCCCACGGATCCCTTGATAAGGGAACCGCTAGTGTACGACCAGGGATCCGTGGATCTGTTGTAGCAAACAATAGCAATAACGTAGCTTCTTCATCTAGAACTGAGTTTGTTATAGTTAATAGGAAGAAACCAACTCATGTCACCACTAGACAACCACCCCCAAAATATAATCCTACTTTTGCAAGAAACAAAGCTCCATCTTTTCCAAAACACAATCCATCTAGGAGACCTAATAACGTTTATCCAAGAAGTAACCATCAAATGGGATGGAACCCAAATATGCAAAATGGTTTTCCTTTTCAAAACTTTGCTCCATGGAATGCATACTCATCTTATCCATACATGTTTAACATGAATGGAATGTTTAACACTAATGGACCCATGAACAAATGGGGACCAAACTTTTGAGTTTATTATTGTCTTGGTATGCTTAAAGTTCGACCTAGACCCGGATGAATGGGTCAAGGATAGCGGGTGCACGAGGCACATGACCGGCAATAGAGATCTATTCTCCACATATGAATCCTTCAATGGAGGTAATGTGGTGTTTGAAAATAGCAAAAGTAGAATCATCGGTAAATGTACGATTTCTAACAAATCTCTAACCATTAACGATGTGTGTTACGTAGAAAACCTAAACTTTAACCTCTTAAGTATAGGACAAATATGTGATAAAAGGTGCAATGTACTTTTTACCGAAACCGGTAGTAAGATATTAAAAAATGGCATAACCATAGGAAAGGAATTAGGAAACATGGAGTCTATGTCATTAAAATCGGTAATGAACCTAAAGACAAATTATGTCTTACCTCTATGGATGATACTTTGACCTTATGGCATCGAAGATTGGGTCACGCCAACATGCGACTTCTTCAATCGCTATCATCCAAAGATCTAGTAAGAGATCTACCTAAGTTAAAATATGAACATCACTTTTGTGATGCTTGTAATGTAGGAAAACAAGCTCATTCTAGTCATAAAGCTAAAAACATGGTGTCTACAACTAGGTGTCTAGAATTACTACATATGGATTTATTTGGTCCATCCGCTATCCAAAGTTATGGAGGCAACTACTACACTTTGGTCATAGTGGATGATTACTCTAGGTATATATGGACAAATTATTTAAAGAACAAAACGGAAACCTTTAATTATTTTTAAGTATTAAGCAAAAAGATCTGAAGACAACTAGGAAGTCCTATAGTGTCTATTAGGACGGATCATGGTAGGGAATTCGATAATGAAGTGCAATTTGGAGCCTTTTTGACGCTAATGGTATTACTCACAACTTCTCGGCTCCACGCACTCCACAATCGAATGGGGTAGTAGAAAGAAAGAATAGAACCCTACAAGAAATGAGTCGAACCATGCTTAATGAACAATCCATACCTCAAAAGTTTTGGTGTAATGTCGTTGATACTTCAACGTACATACTCAATCGAGTCTTAATTAGACCAATCTTAGGTAAAACTCCATATGAGTTACTCCGAGGCAAAAAGCCTACGTTAAATCACTTTAGAGTCTTTGGTAGCAAATGTTTTATTCTTAACACTAAAGATTACCTTACAAAATTTGATCCTAAATCAACCGAAGGTATCTTTCTAGGTTACTCGCCAAATAGCAAAGCTTACGTCATATTAAACAAAGAAACAATGAAGGTAGAAGAGTCATTAAATATAAAATTTGATGAAAGTCCACCCAAACCCTCTCCACCTCTTGTCGATGACGAGATTATAGAAAGTGAAGCTATAGTAATAAAGAAAAAGATAAATGAAGAAGAAGAACCTTTAAATGATGAAGTCATAAACATTAAAGAGTCCAAAGATCACCCCGTAGATAAAGTCATAGGAAAGCTAAACGAACGAACATTAAGGTCTCAAGTTCAAAACCAAAGTAGCTTGTTTTGTTTCGTTTCAACCATAGAACCTAAGAATACACAAGAAGCCATAAAAGATGAGAGTTGGGTAATGGCTATGCAAGAAGAACTAAATCAATTTGTTTCTAATGATGTTTGGACACTTGTCCCTCCACCTAGTAATCAAACCATAATAGGAACCAAATGGGTTTATAAAAACAAATTAGATGCAAACGGAGTAGTGTCTAGGAACAAGGCTAGACTCGTTGCTCAAGGGTATAACCAACAAGAAGGAATAGACTTTGATGAGACCTATGCCCCGTGGCTAGATTAGAGTCTATAAGAATACTTCTTATGTATGCTTGTGCTAATGATCTAAAGCTTTATCAAATGGATGTCAAAAGCGCTTTTCTAAATGGTTTCATTAATGAAGAAGTATATGTAGCTCAACCTCCGGCTTCATCGATTTTGAAAAACCCAAACATGTGTATAAATTAAAGAAAGCCCTTTACGGTCTTAAACAAGCTCCAAAAGCTTGGTATGATAGACTCAAGTCATTTTTAATTAAACACAACTATACCATGGGGTTAGTTGACAACACACTTTTACTAAGAAAAGAGAGTCACATATAATCATAGTGCAAATATATGTAGATGATATTATATTCGATCCACTTGTCAAAACATGTGTGATGATTTCTCTAAAATCATGCATGACGAGTTCGAGATGAGTATGATGGGAGAACTTAGTTTCTTTCTTGGTCTACAAATCAAACAAGTAGAAGATGGTATCTTCTTTAATCAATCTAAATACATAAAGGAGATGTTAAAGAAATTCGGTCTAGAAGAGTCGAAACCAATTAGGACACCAATGTCATCCGACACCAAACTCACAAAAGATGAAGAAGGTGAATCCGTCGATAATACTAAATATCGTGGCATGATAGGTAGTCTTCTCTACCTCACGGCAAGTAGGCCGGATATCATGTTTAGTGTTTGCTTATGTGCTAGGTTTCAAGAAGACCCTAAAACATCACACCTAGAAGCCGTAAAAAGGATATTTAGATACATTAAGGGTATAACACAATTAGGATTATGGTATCCTAAGGGCACGGGAGTAGAAAAAATTGTATATGCAGATTCTGACCATGCAGGTGATTACATTGATAGAAAAAGTACAAGTGGGGTATGTACTTTCATGAGATGTTGTTTAACATCTTGGTTTTCTAAGAAACAAACGGCACTAGCAATATCAACAACCGGCCGAAGCACGCCTCCGCAAAGCATGCCAACAAGAACTATGGATGAAACAAGCGTTAGTCGACTACGACATTCATCTAAGCGACATAGCCATCCTATGTGACAACAAAGGTGCCATCGACTTAAGCAAGAATCCGGTATTGCATTCTCGCACAAAGCATATAGAGATTCTTCATCACTTCTTAAGAGACAATGTTCAAAAGGGGAACATCTCTATTGAGAAGGTAGCATCCGAAGACAACATAGCCGACGTCCTCACCAAACCGTTGAAGCGGGAACAATTCAACCTACTTCGTGTTGGTCTTGGTCTAATGGAACAAACGTCATAACTTATTTGACTCTACAAGGTATGTAAACACTAGCCTTCTTCTTTCTGAGTCTAGGATCTCTATTTCACGCACAACTCACAAACAATACGGAATTTTCAAAACCCAAGATAAGTTTTCCACTTATAGTGTTCTTATTTTTTTCAAGTTGCAAACACATAACTACATACACATTTTCAAAGAAAACCTCTTTTCAAAATGTTTCCCAAAATGATACCTCCTCCCATATCAATTTCACAAAAGCAATTTCTCACGTCTAGAACAAATCGCTTTTTCATTATTAATACAAAGTAAAACCCGTTTTCATTGCATCTCATGTCTTTTGAATGCTAAAGGGACACATAACTAATATGTGTTTCCGGGTACATTCATTCAAGCAACAATGAATTAGGAGCATTGATAACACTAAATTAAGTACTCATGTACTAAATATGTGTTTTCGGGTTATCTCAATAGGATGCTTTTCTACTTCTAGTTTATTTTTTTCTTTTTTTAGGGGTCGAGATAACCGCAACTCCAAATAGTTTGCATATAGGCACACACTAGGCAAAAATGTTTCCAAAAGGAAAATTTTGTGTTGCCTAAATCACCAGACCCACGGATCCCAGCTTTCATGCTGGACGGATCCCTCAAGGGAAGGATCCGTGGGATCCGTGAGACAGAAGCTGTTTTTACCTTCTATTTTTCTCACTTTGGATGAAAAATCCACATTTGTTTTATTTTTGGGAGTATGCTCTTTAATGCTTGTGTTCTCATGATCACATCCCTTAAATTCATATCTAATCATTAGATTTTAATCCATATTTTGGGTCAAGCATTCATTACAATGCTTTGTTTTTCTATATATAGAACTCCCAAAATGCTTGCATAATCCATCTCATCATCACAAACAAGATACATCATGTCATCCACAAATCCTTTAGATGAATCACCTAGTACAAACAATCATCTCCATGAAACCCAAACCTTTGTACTTCCACCTTCCAAAATACCAAAATCAAACTCTAGGATATCCACTCGGATTAACATCCGATCTTGTTGCTTAGGAAAACCATCATCATATGGCTCATCACCATCAACTAACTCACCACAAGATGCTTCCATTATAGCACCTCCTTCATCACCAACGATTGCGCCATCTTCATCACCAAATCATTCACCACCTAAAATCACTCTTTTGGAACTCCTTACGACTCCAACAAGATCTCCACAACCAAAGCAAAAAGAATTAGCCTTTTTGACACCTCCAACTTCTCCAAACACAATATTCAATGATCTTGAAACATCACCACCTTTAGCTCCCATTAAACTACAAGAACATCTAGGTTCTTTTCCACCACCACTTCCAATCATTCCGAACTTTGATCCATATTTTCCTATTTTTCCACCACAACTTCCGCAACTCACAAATCAAAACAAACCGGAAGATTTCCATACTCATTACCCACATCACCTACATTGTGAACATTGCCAATCCACTAGGGAAATTGCAATAGAAGTTAGGGAAGAAATGCGATTCATACTCAACCTCATCCTTGATCGCATCAATACCATTACACATCCAAACCTCCATCCATAACCTTATGCAAGCATGGAAGGAATCACTACTACTATTTTCTATTTTTAGTACTTTTTCTTTTGAAGTCATTTTCAAGAACAAGTCTTGTTCTTATTTTTACATGCTTGTAGGTGGCATAAATACCACTACAATTTGTTGTTTTATTACAAGGCCTTGTTTACATACCTTGGCTCCCAAAAAACCCATGGGCAAAGAGGAGCGTCCCACGAATCCCTATGATTACACTAGACGGATCCCAAGTGGGAGGGATCCGTGGGATCCATGGAACAGAGGAGAAATTTGCCTATAAATAGAGAGCCATTTCTTCATTCTAACTCACCCCTCTTCTTACTAAATCTCTCAAACACTCTCATTCTCTTCTAACATATAGATAACTTGATCTAGAGAGTTGTTCTTCTTTCTTTCTATTGTGATTCTCATATATGTCCTTCTCTAAGGCGAGATCACGAGCATTCTACAAGTCATCCAAGCAAGGGGTCCTTAATTGATTTGTCACTCCATAAGATTTCAAAGATCTTGTATTTGATATTTCACATAGTTGTTGTGTAATAGTGGTTGGTTTAGATCGTGTTACGGACTCGGTATCTAGCTTTGTACCGAAAAAGTGTAAGCAACGCTTTTGAAGGCTTCTCCACCGAGCTGAAGGAGTTTGTTGACATAGTGCTTGAACTCTCGAGTAGGTGACTCGGGCAGTGGAGTAGGGCAAGGAAGGTGTCCTTGTAGCTGAACCACTATACATCGGTTGTGTCTTTTCTTTCCCTTTGCTTTACTTTATTTACTTGCTCTATCATTAGATCTATACTTTCTCTACATCCGTAAGATCTCACATATTAACGAATCTAAAGTTTTTTGAAACTAACTTAAAATCGGCAAAACTATTCAACCCCCCCCCTTCTAGTTTTCCACAGTGTAGTCTAAACAATTTCAGAATTCTTGTTTTTACTTTCCCTCCACAGTTGTTGCATCCATCTCGCATTTCTTTCATTTCTCCTTTGATATCTTTGTACTGCGAGTAAATTTTCGAAGTTAAGGCTTCTATTTTCTCCATGAGTTTCGAGGTATCGGATTTTTCGACAAAAGCAACGGTTTTTCAAAGAGTCTTGGTTTTTTAATCTTTAGACCAATCGAGTTTAAGAAGTACTCGATCTTCGAGTAATTGATGTGCATGATTAGGAGTCTTATAGAGAAAAATTCCTCCGGAATCAAGGATACCTTGAGAGATTTCGTCTAGTCCATGGTAAAAGATTTGGATAATGGTTCCTTTGGATTAGTCCATGTCCATGACAACTATGAAGCAAATCTTTCATCCGAAGCCAAGCTTCGACAAGTGATTCATTGGGGTTTTGTGTGAAAGCACGAATTTCTACCATTAATCGATCAAACATGGCAGGTGGAAAGAATCGGCTTACAAAGGCTTGCCTCATCTCCTCCCAAATATTGATAATTACTGGGGTCAATTCATTGTACCATACTTTTGCATCTCCGGTGAGTGATGATGGAAAAAGTTTAAGTTTGATGGCATTGACATCGGTGTCGCCATACCGGAACATGCCGCAGATTTCGATGAATTCGGAAATGTGCTTATTCCGATCGGCCCGCGCACGGCCATCGGATTGGCGGTCTTTGATCATAGAGAGATGATGAACCTTCACGGCGAAGTTGTCACCAAGGTTGATAGCAACAATAGCACTCTTAGGAGTTGGTGCTACGGCTCGGTTGGTTCCCCACATGGGGAAAGGCAAATTGGTGAAAGGGTTGTAAACGACTTTGGCTTCCAAAAGGTTATCAAATGGTGGGTTTGGTACTCTAGGTACACGGTTTTCTAATGGTATAAAAGGTGTTCTTCTTCTTCTTCGAATCAAACGTTCGGGGTTGGTAAGAGGTGAAATTGGTTCTATTCCTGTTGCACGAGTGTTCATACAATGACCTAGAGAATCCAGGCAATATCTAAACACACGGACAAACAAAGAAAATAGATTTTCAGACAGAAAAGAGTAACCGGATCGGTTGCGAGGGGAGACCGATCGGTTGGATCAACTAGGTTAAGGGTTTTGGCACAACCGGATCGGTTGTGAAGACGACCGATCGGTTGGAGCTCTCGAAATTTATTATTTTTTTTTTTTAGAAATGGATCGACTAACGTGGATTTAAAACTTGTTGAAACACAATCAAAATCCCCGCCAGCGGCTCCAAAAACTTGATATGCTACGTGTGTACAAGTTTTAAATTTATAAAAGACGATTTACCAATTTTACCAATAACACATACGAGCAAGTGCACTCGTCCGTTATAGCAAGATTTTGAAGGTAAGTGGGGATCGTTCACAGGGATTTGTGAGTGAATCTGATTAACAAGTATAAATCAACTAAGGCAATCCAAAAGAAAATTACGATGAGAATAGATATAATGAAATTTAGATGATTAAAAACTACACTTGCTTAAACTAGTTTCTTATCCTTGATTAGTATGATTGTGTTAACTAATTCTTAACATGTTGGTTATGATAATTAGTTGGTGTACTAATCTATTGTTCTTACAAGTTAAACCTTCGTCAAGATTTTAGTTCATAAAAACAAGCATTAAGTTTAACCAATCAATTCAAGATCAATTCAAGTTTCATAAGTTTACTTTCATAAACTTAAACACAAAAACATCCATTTGTCTTATCAAATTTGCTTAAGAAATGGTTAACACAAAAGGTAACCGATTATAGACAAAAGGTTACAACTGATTGTAAACAACAAATCTTACGACCTTTTAGATGTTTCCAATCAATCCAACTTGATAATCAAAAAGCGTTCTTATTACAACCACACTTTAGTTTCTTTGTTTAACCAAGAATAATGGGTAAAAACAATCATCCATAGACAAAATGATCATAACTAGTTGAATAACAATAAGTTCTTTCGACCTCTACGATTACTATCAACTAGTCAAACTTGATTAACAAATGTCACTATGAAACTTAAGCACAATTGGATCTTAGAATCAACTTGAAATTGAATTAAAACATGTTAACACAATCATGAACTAATCAGACGATAATCAACATCATTTAAGCAAGTGTATAAAGGAACTAGCCACTCATAGCAAACGTAAACATAAACTCAGAACTTTGAACATTAGAAAACATGATTAAGAGTCTTAAAATGCTTGGAATAAGATTACAAATGATTGAGTAATGATTCCCAAAGTATTGGGGTTGACTTCTTAAGGGTTTGACCTCCAAATGTTGACTTCTTGGACCTCCAAACTTTCCTGGACTTCTAAGGACGAATTTGAGAGCTAAAAGCTTTGTGTTTGATGAGTAGAGAGTTGTATTGAAGTGTGTGTCTCAAATGCTCACAAGAGGTCTCTATTTATACTAGTTCCAAGTCCTAGGGTATTAAATGTTGAACTTGGCCTCCAAGTAGTTAGGAAGGGACTAGAATACACCAAAGGAAGGACCTAGAATCGTTTGGATGCAATAGGAAATCTTAGTAATGAAGTAATAGCAGAACTAGGCCTCCTAGCCGAATCGGCACCATGTCCAGCCGATCGGCTGGTCTTCTTACTCTTACCCAGCCGAATCGGTTGCGAGCAGCGACCGATCGGCTGGTCCGTCTTCAAGGACTTTCTTTGACAGCTTTCTAGCCGATTCGGTTGCGGGTTGCGAGCACATAGACAAACACTAAACATAATGTCGGGTCTACTAGCCGTGAGATAGAGTAGGCTACCGATCATTCCTCTATATTTATTGTTATCTACCGATTCACCTTCCTCATCCTTGGTGAGTTTTGTGTCCGAGGACATAGGTGTCTTTGTTGGTTTTGAGTCTTCAAGACCAAATTTCTTAAGCATATCTTTTATGTATTTAGATTGGTTAAAGAATATATGTCATCTTCTAGTTGTTTTATTTGAAGTCCTAAAAAGAAGTTTAACTCACCCATCATACTCATCTCAAACTCGTCGTGCATGATTTTAGAGAGATCATCACATAGCTCTTGACAAGTTGATCCAAATATGATGTCATCAACGTATACTTGAACTATGATAATGTGTGATTCCTTTTTCTTGGTAAAGAGAGTATTATCTACTAATCCCATGGTATATTTGTTTTCTACTAGAAAAGTACTAAGCCGATCGTACCAAGCTTTTGGTGCTTGCTTAAGTCCGTATAATGCCTTCTTGAGTTTGAAGACATGATGTGGTTTTTCAAAGTCAGCAAAACCGTGGGGTTGAGTAACATATACTTCTTCGTTAATAAACCCGTTAAGGAATGCACTTTTAACATCCATTTGAAATAAGTTAAAGTCATAAGCACATGCATATGCAAGTAAGATTCTAATATACTCGAGCCTAGTTACCGGCCCATAAGTTTCGTCGTAATGAGTCCCTTCTTGTTGATTATAACCTTGTGCGACAAGCCTAGCTTTGTTTCTAGACACTATACCATTTTCTTCCATTTTATTTCGAAAAACCCATTTCATTCCAATTATAGTTTGATCTTTAGGTTTTGGAACCAATTTCTAAACATCATTTCTAACAAATTGGTTTAACTCTTATTGCATAGCAATTACCCAAGATTCATCTTTTATTGCTTCGTTTATGTTTTTCGGTTCAATGGTTGATACAAAGCAAAAGTACTTACTTTGATTTTGGGCTTGTGATCTTAACGTTCTTTAATTTAGTTGTCCTATGACTTTTTCTAAAGGATGACTTTTGGATTCTTTGATGTTTATAATTTATTTATTTGATGGTTCATCTTCCTTGTCATTTTCAATTATTTCTTGACTTTCTACAAGTTGACTTTCAACTAATTCATCATCTACCAAAGGTGATGTCTTAGAAGGAGGTGGACTTTCGTCGAATATTATGTTCAACGATTCCTCGACTCTCATTGTTTCTTTGTTTAAGACAATGTAAGCTTTACTAGTTTGTGAGTAACCAAGAAATACACCTTCATAAGACTTTGGGTCAAACTTGGTGAGATGGTCTTTGGTATTAAGAATGAAACATTTACACAAAAACTTTTGAGGTATATTTGTTCATTAAGCATTGTTCTACTCATTTTTTGAATGGTTCTATTTTTACGTTCTACAACTCCATTAGATTGAGGTGTTCGAGGAGCCGAGAAGTTATGTGTTATACCATTTGTATCACAAAAGTTTCCAAATTGTGTTTCATTGTCGAACCCGCGACCATGATCCGTTCGGATCGACACAATGTTAATACCTAGTTGATTTTGAATTTTCTTGCTAAGTATTTCAAATTTATCAAAAGCTTCATTTTTAGTTTATAAAAATAATGTCCAAATGAACCTTGAGTAATCATCTACTATGACCAAAGTGTATAAGTTGTCTCCATAACGTCTTATAGCGGATGGACCAAATAAGTCCATATGCAAAAGATCTAGACACTTAGATGTGGACACCATGTTTTTAGCCTTATGGCTACTATGAGTTTGTTTACCAATTTTGCAAGCGTCGCAAAAATGTTGGTCATATTTTAGTTTTGGTAAATTTCTAACTAGCTCTTTTGAAGATAGGTTTTGAATAAGTCTCATATTAGCATGACCTAATCGTCTATGCCAAAGAGTAGAGTTATCATCTAAGGTTGTTAGGCAAAGTTTGTCATTAGATGTTTTATCTATTTTCATGACGTATATGTTATTTTTCCTAACTCCTTTAGCTATGGTGATACCATCTTTTAGTATTTTACTACCATTTTACTTTATATCACATAATTGGCTAATACTAAGTAGATTAAATCCTAACCTATCGACATGAGCAACATTTTCAATAGTTAGGGAGTTATGAGCGATCATACCTTTGCCAATGATTTTGCTTTTGAGATTGCTACCAAAAGTAACATTACCTCCGTCATACTCTTGGTATGTTGAAAAGAGGCTTTTGTTGCCCGTCATGTGTCTTGAGCATCCACTATATTTTATCCATTCATCAGGTTCTAATCCAACTTTCAAGCATACCTATGACACAAATAACTTAAGCGTTTGGTCCCAAGTATCTCATGGGTCCGTTTGGGTTAAACATACCATTTACTTGGTTCATGTATGGAAATGATGGGTAAGGGTTCCATGGCATGTAATTTGGAGTTTGATATGGTCTAGGGAAGTTTTGATTCCAACTGGCATGTTGATAGTTGGGTTGTATGTTGTGGTTGCTCTTGGGAAAAGGGCGGTTGACAATAGGTGTTTTAGGCCATTGTTGAGTGGTTTGAGATCTAAATGTCCTACTCATAATGTAACAGCAGGTTTTAGTTTAACATTATCCTTGGTTTTATTTGTTACTTTGACAAATTCACTACGGTCCGTATTGCAAACATTCTGTCCTGCCGCAGTCCCCACGGCACCAAATTTTACGACGGACGGAACCCTATTTTTGGGTCCGTCTGGTCCGTCTTTGTACTGCAGCAGTTTTTACAGTTTGTTTGTCTTTTTCGGCCGTTTTGGTTTGAGTAATTGGAATTTGTACTTCATTAAAACCTAAACCACTTTTTGAATTCTAACTATTTCATCGGCACAAGAAATGTTTTTGTTAAAACGTTTAAATTTAGAGTTATGTTCGATGAGAACCTCTTGTGTGAGTTTTAGTTTTTCTATTCAAGACTAAGCTCTTGACATGATTTGCAACCATCGTCATTTTCTTTCACTTTTTCTAATCGTTTTGCCTTTTCTTTTAACTCATAGACTTCATTTTCTAAAAACTCCTTTTTAGTCTTTAAAAACTTATTTTTAGTTATGATTTTTAAGCTAAGCTCACAATTGATTATATTGTTTTTGCAAAGTGTCATCATTAATGGAAGAATAAGATGAGTCAGAATGTACCTCATTTGATTCATGTGCCATTAGAGCGATCTCATCATTGCTTGATTCTTCGTCATCCTCACTATCACTCCAAGCACCACTTACAAAAGCTCGTTGAGTTTTACTTTTAGGTGGCTTGGGGCAGTCTCCTATTAGATGACTTGTATAACCGCATCTAAAACACTTTCTTTCACCTTTTCCCTTTTTGTCATCTCGGTCTTTTCGGAATGGCTTCTTTTCTTCTCGGGATTGCCTTACGAACTTTCATCTTCTTCTAAAGAACTTTTTGAAATCTCTAACGCCATGCATACTCCTCATCTGCACTACCGGAGCAAGATTCGTCATCATCACTTGATTCCGTTCTTGCCTTTAGAGCAACGGATTTGACTTTCTCTCTTTTTCTTTTGATGATTTCCGAATCTTTCTCCATCACCATTTCGTGTACTTTGAGGTTTCGATTAGTTAGTCAAGTGACATTATTGAGAGATCTTTTGATTCCTCGATAGCCGTTACTTTAGCTCTCCACTTCGGATGGAGTGCTCTAAGAAATTTCCAGACAAAGTTCTTACTACTAAAAGATTCATCAAGTGCTTTAAGAGAAGTAATAATAGTATTAAAGCGAGCAAAACCACAATCAATGGTTTCATCTTCAGGGATAACAAATTGTTCATATTGTTGAACAAGAAGATCATTTTTGTTATCCTTGACTTGTGAATTTCCTTGATGTGTAATAATCAAAGATTCCCAAATATCTTTGGCGGTTTCACACATAAAAATTCTTTTATATTCTTTTCTATGTAAAGCATTATAAAGCATCATTTTAGCTTCATTATTTTTAGCTATTAATTTCTTTTGATCGTCAATAGAAATAGCTTTTGTTGTAGAACTAAAGTCTCCTTTAATTATAACAAACCAAAGATCTATATCTTTTGATTTTACATATGTTTCGAAACGGTTTTTCCAATAGATAAATCCATTGGTTTCAAAGAGTGGTGGTCTTTGCATAGATTCCCCTTCTTTAAAGTTTTCGGAATCCCTGGATCGTTTCAAGTTTATAAAATACAATATATTTTATAAATTCTTGAGCAACGAGGCTCTGGTACCAATTGTGGAAAACTAGAAGGGGTTGAATAGTTTACCGATTAAAAAACTTTGTTTTGAAACTTATTGAAAGATCAATTGATATTGATCTTAGATATATTAGTGAATAATAATCAATATGCAAGCAATATATATAAAGAGTAAATATAAGGAAAGAAACAATCAAACCACAACAAGTTGTTTATAGTGGTTCGGTCTACAAGGACTCTTTTCACCGGCGGAGAAACCTTTACACTTCGCTTACACACTATTTCCGACACTAAGTTAGATGTCGAGTTCTTTTCAAGGGTACTACCACTCCCACACACAATGTATTTTAAGGACTAAAATACTAACCACTCACACTCACAAGTTTATGATGGTTTGGTACAACAATGATGTATGAATCAAGACTAGATCATACAACAACAAACAAACAAGACTTCCAACTATTTGTTGAAGCTTGAATATGCCTTGATCTTCTTTGCTACAAAAGAGGATCACTATAATGATATGGCCGAGTTAGAAATGTTAGAGAGAAGGAATGTATGTGATTATGCTAGAAAGAGATGAGAAAACAACTTGGTTTGGCTTGCTATTTATAGCCAAAATGAGCAATGACGTGGCGGACCACGGACCACAAGAACCAATAAAGGGTTCCACCTGCCGGTTGTATAAATTTGGTGTCATCGGGGTCCTTTAGCAAGATTACCAAAATCTTACCAAAGTCAACCAAATCTATCCAATTATGCTAAGATATGTAGAAGTCCAAATCAAAATATCTGGTGAAATCCTCTAGAGATTTCAATGATGCACCACATGATGTCATATGTTATTTTCTATTTTTAGAAATTTGTTAAATATAAATACATATGTAATGTTTTGTTTTGAGAAACCAAAATATGCTTGATCTAAAAATGTTAACATACATTATGGTTTAGAGGCATATCAATAATATAATTAATCAAAATGTAAATGCTTGAGTGATGAAGATATTATGTGATGAAAAACTTGTTTTAATATCTATTAAACTTGACAAACCTTAAGCTTTATAAAAATTAAATTTACTTTTTTCGTTTACAAAACTTAGGTAAATATCATAAAATATAAATAACGTTTAATGACGATATTTGTATTAACAAGAATTACATGAGTCATTGTTATAAGTACAATCGCGTATATTTATTTATATATTAAAGTAACCCGTGCTTATAATTTAATAATTATATTCGCGTTTTCAGTAATTTAGCCGTATTTAAAATGTAAACTCGTGTCACATTGGTTAAACTTTTAAAAATGAAATAAATGAGTCCTTGTTGAATGTATATAGTAAAAAAATTGATACTTATAATCAGGGACGGAGCCAAGACCAAATATGAACGGGTGCACAAAATCTTTTGAACCGTAATACTGGAAACACATTTCGAATGACCAAGTGCATTTATGATGCATTTAGAAAAAATCGTTGTTTTTTTCAAAAATTAACACTACATCGAAAAAATTCACGGGGTTCCCTGGCACCCGCGGGAACCCCCTAGCTCCGTCCCTGCTTATAATCTTATGCAAATTTATATGTTGTTATTTTAAAACAACACATACATTGTATTTTTTAAGATATAAAGTATAAGGGTATAAAGTATAAGACGGTATTTGTTTATAATCCAATATTATTAAAAAACATGGGGCTTATATTATTACACTAACTCTATATAATTTTTAAAAATTCAAACCACTAAAGTTTTTAATTTTTTAATTTTTTGTTTTCACAAATTTGACACCTATATTTTTATGTATTTTTTTTATCAACCAAATTTATTAAAGTTTGACCAAAATCATTTTAATTTTTTACTTTCGTTAACCAATCACATCACACGATTTAGCGTACGTGGGCTTAAATTGAGCTCTCCTATTGGACTAATTATTTTTTCAATAAGAATAAATTGACAAAATCACTCCGAAATGATGTAATTATTTTATGAGGAGAGTTATTTTACATACCAAACTTTTCTCACATACCAAGAGACTCATTTCCACCATCCATTTAAAAAGAAATCAATTGCTGAGATTAAAAGCATTTTATTATTTGACATATTTTTTATAATTTAAATATCTTAAATTGTTAATCGTTAAGCGGGTATTGTTGAAGATTTAATTATCTTTCTATAGACGCAGGATTTTGATATACTTTTGAAAAGAAAAAATTCATTTTTTCACGCTTTTTGCCTTTTTTTATTTTATTTTAATTCTATGAATGCATTTAAAAAATCATATATGATTAAACACTAAATTGAATATCACATGTGATATTAGTGTTAAATCATATATGATATGTAATATCTTATGTGATCTGATATGTATATCATATGTGATTTTACACTAATACGTAGTATCACATGTGATATTACATATCATATATGATTTAACATTAATATCACATGTGATATTCAAATGAGTGTTTTATCATATATGATTTTTTAATGAAAATTTCAGTAACGTAAAAAAAACAAAAAAACTTGAAAAAAAAGTGAAAAATACGATTTTTTTTTTGTCGAAAGTATATAAAAGTTTATATATATGAAGATAATTAACGCCAGAATGATATATATTTTCGTTAACGATTAACTTTGAAAAATATTAATATTGGAAAAAAATGATGAAAGTGAGTTTTTTAAATTGTTGAAATTAATCTTATCCATTAGATCAAATAAAAATAGATGGTGGAGATTGATCCTATGTAAAAAATCTTTTGTCCTCAAATGATCTTAAATCTTATTTTATTATATAAAAGATTATAAACTTAATTACTTTTTTGAATTTAATAATTAAAATGTTGGTTATTTATTCCGTGAACCTAGTATCAATTACTTGAAAATAATACTAGTGATAATCCACAATCAATTTATTAATCTTGCTAGAAATGTATGTCACAATTTCCCACTGAACGGATAACAATTTCTTACTCAAGGCATTTGGGCAGGCTGAGTTTATGACTCGTTGTATGCAGTCTAACCAGAATATCCCTGAGATAAGTTGTCGCTATAAATCTATGTTCGGTGATACGGCGCAAGCTTACAAAAAAGTCCCAACGATCCTCTCATTACAACCTGATTTTTCTTGTTTCGTATGGTAATACATGTGTTTCAGGACTTCATGATCTAGTACATGGCGGACATACTATGTATGCCCTTGTCACTAGTTTAACAACAATTCTTTTATACTTTTTAAATTTAATAATAAATGCATACTTTTCTCAAATTTTATTAAAGAATGCATACCTAGTCAAATTTTTTGCGTCCGCCACTGCTTTTGTATTAATTTCTTGTGTATTTTGTGACTCTTTAAACTCATTATGTCCATAAACTAAAAAACTCAAACACCTATTAACAGCAATGAGCCATGTGTAAAGTAGTATTATAATAATTAGCGACTTCGATCGGGAAAAGAGAAGTGCAAAGTATGTTAAAAACTATCGTTTTTTTAGGACGTTTATTTTACGTAAGTTTCTTACTTTCTTGGGTGTTTAAGTGAACTGGGCCGAATCATACTGTAAAGACAACTTCGTATACTGAGCCTAATCATACTTTTTGGGCTCTTTGTTTGAACCCTGGTGCGCTTTTATCTTAGGTTTCTTAGTAAATTTGGTGAGTAACTGAAATAATGAAATACAACTTGTCGTTTTTGGAACAGCGTAATAAGTGCGAGCAAATTATTTGCAACTTGATTGACTGGTTCTACATGTACCGTGAACGAAAAAAGGAGCATGTTACTACCTTGAACTCGGAAAGCTGGTTAATATAATACCTTGATAATTATATGATGAATTTTTTTACTCTAAAGTTCAAACATAGTAGTTTCTTTTTTATCATAATTCTTTTTATCTAGGAGAATCATGTGATTTAATCTTTCTCTGCTTGATTTCTTTTAGTTGACCTGTTTATTCATACAATACACCACTCTTTAGTTTTCCGATCCCATATATACCATTCTTCCAACGATCTTTTACAAGGCAAAACATATGTGCTTTCATGATCAAAATTATATAGTACGTTGTGCTTATTCAGTGTCCAACAGTCTTTCTTAATATATTTGAATATAAAATAGTCTAAGTATAACATATGATCGCTGAGTAGAAACTTAGCAAATCTTCTTTTGAGTTCTTGAAGACAATGAGTCTTCACTTAATTGCCGATGCGGTTCAGTGTCTGAAAAACAAGTCACAAAGAAGGTGTTCAGTTTAGCGAGCTTTGACAATACCATTATTGAACGATGTTTGATCTTCAATCCTAAGATACTCAGAAAAGATTATCAATTATCTATAAAATCAAAGGCGGGAAAACTCCAAAGGCAAAATGGATAAAGCAAGTCTTCATGCGTGTCATGTTGGATATTTTAGTGTAATTGGATTAACTTGTTTGACCAATTTCATCAAAATAAGACCTCATTTAGGCTTGGAGGTGCGGAGTGCACACCTACTTGAATTTATTATGATCTTAGGGGCGAAGCCCCTAAGGACGGGTCGAGAATGCAGCGCATTTGTAGCAGGGTCCAAGGGGCAGCGCCCCTGGCTGGGAAATTTTTATTTCCACTAAGTTGCTATGTCAAAAATCCCTCACAAAATTAATTTTCGGAACTTGAGGGACTAAATTTGACAAGTTGGAAACCTGAAAACTGCCTTTTGGCAGTTACCCCGTTTCATCATTATGTATGGTTATTTGGTCGTTATTTTCATTCTCTCTGGTTCACAAAACATCTCATACAAACATCCAGAAATTCTCGATCTCTGAATTGTATCCGATTGAATAATGCGGAGAACCACCCGAATTGATTCGATCTGAAAGTGTTCACACGCCTTTCAGATATTTAAGCATATCCATAGTGTTCGTTACTAATTATCCCCTACAAAGATCGAATCAATTAAGATGACGAACCCTGATTCTGTGAAAGATATGAATAAGACGTTTGCAAAGTTGGAGAAGTTTTCTGGGCAGGATTTTCGTAGATGGCAGAAGAAGATGCATTTTTATCTCACGAATTTGAAAGTGGTTTATGTTCTGAGTACCCATGCCCTGAGTGTTGAGAATGAAACCTGGAATGACTCGTAATCGTTCAAAGTGGAAAACGATACTACATATGTAGTGGGTCATATTCTTAACGGTATTCTGATTTCCTTGTTTGATATTTATCAAAACGTAGAGTCTGCAAAAGAATTATGGGATTGCCTAGAAGCCAAATATATGGCGAAGATCGTGCTAGTAAGAAATTTCTTGTTGGTAATTTTAATAACTATAAAATGGTAGACACTAGGCACTGTCATGGAACAGATTATCACGATTGCAAAGGATATTAGGACAGTTTGCGCAATATGATATGAAAATGGATGAATCAATTTATGTCTCTAGTATCATAGATAAACTGCCCCCCTCTTGGAAAGATTTTAAAAACAATCTGAAACATAGGAAAGAGGAATTGAATCTGGTTGAACTTGGAAGTCATTTCCAAATTGAACAATCCATACGTGATATGGAAAAGGGTTCTGTTGGTGGTACTAAAACCATGGCTGGTTCTTCTATGAACATGGTGGAGGAGGGTGAATCCTCTAAGGCTGGTAAAGGGAAACGAAAGTTTCATGGCAGTAACAACAAAGGTTCTGATAAGAAACCAAAAGTAACCTGTTGGAAGTATGGGAAACCTGGACACTTTAAGAAAGATTGCAGGTCTAAAAAGGGTGGAGGTAAAGGGAAAAACGAGGCTGGTTCAAGTGGATCCAAGGATCCCGGAAAGCAATCAGGTTTGTTTTTGGTACCTACTGATCATTCTGTTGAGAATTATTATGTATCAATAATTTCTTAAACATTCTATGTGCAGGATGATGATTTATCATGGTGGGTGGATTCAGGAGCAACATGTCATGTGTGCAAAAATATTCAATGGTTCAAGGACTTTAAGCCAATTGAAGATGGATCTTTGTTAAAGATGGGCAATGTTGCAACTGAACCAATTAAAGGACTAGGATCTATTAATCTAGTCTTTACTTCTGGAAACTCTTTACTTTTAAATAATGTTGTGTATGTACCTGGAATTCGTAAGAATTTAGTATCTAGTATTGTATTAAATAATTGTGGCTACAAGCAAGTCTTGGTGTGTAAATACTCATCATTTTTGGTCAAATCTGAACTGCAAAACATTTAAAAATGCTCAGAAATGCATCAAAATACTGAAAATATCTCAAAATTGCATTTTATATGTTTCAGATGCAAAATGTTTAAAATCAGATGAAAAATGAGCTAAGTTTGCATAATTGGTAGTTTCAGTCCCCCGATTTTCAAATCTTGTCAGAAATAGTCCCTGAGCACTTATTTTAAAAGAAAAGTCACCAAAGGTCCTTTTAAAATCATAACTTGTCATAATTAGTCCTTTGGTGAAAATGTCAAAAGTTTTGAGAAATTACAAGTTTAGTCCTTCAAGTTTCATAATTGGCAAAAATAGTCCTTGGAAGTTTGAAAATATCTTTAATGGTCCTTGTACTATTGAAACTTGTCATTTTTGGTCCCTTGGAACAACTTTGGAAAATGGCAGATTTGGTCCTCCAACTTTCAGAAATTGCAAAATGGTCCTTGCTTTTAATATCAAACCCTTTGCACCCTTGCCCCCCCTCAATAACCTTTGGACCCCCTCCAAACCATTGAACCCCCCCTTTTTGACCCCCCGTCCACTAATATCACCCAAGTCAAACTTCCCAGTCAACCACCCACTCCCGCCAAAGTCCTTCTCCCTCACCTGCTTTCCGCAACACTCAATCCACCCATCCTTCCAGCTCAACTCCCACTCTCCATGTCCCCTCCACCTCCACCAAACAACAAAAGCATTAAATGCTTCCCCCCCTTTGCACTCAACCCCCACTTGTTCAAAAAAACCATTTTGGCGCCAAAAATCTCATCAATGGCTAATATCTTCTCAACTCATCCAATGGTCCAGATTCAAGTGGGATTTGCTAAGAGGTCAAGTGGGAAGACTTTTGTATAAAAAGAAGCAAGAGAAGGCAATACTTAGTTTTTAATTTTCACATATATGTCGTTTTTAATATCAATGTTTTAGTTTAAGTTTAAAGTTGTAATCTTCTGTTCTTATGTACTCAACTTAAGTTGTTTTATCATTATAATCCATTTTCAAGTATCAATTCAAGGTTATAACAACATTTCATGTTTTCATGTTCACTGTTAAAAAATTCTGTTTCAAGCTCTCACATTCAAGCTTCTAGTAGCTTATTTTTAAATTCAAATAAGCTTATTTAAGCTATTGATAGCTTTTGGTAAGCCTATAATTCAGTTTCAAGCAACTTTGGTAATTGGTCAACAAAAGTCAACTCACAGTCTCAATTATGACTTGCTTCTGAATTGCTGATATGGAAATGGATATGGGTTGATTCTGAGTTGAATAGGGGTTGAGATAAGGTAGGATAGTGGATCTTTAATTCTTGGCAAGCCATAGTGGCTGTGGACACAAGTGAGTTTTCACATCATTATCTGTCATAATCTGATTTTTAAGCTCATTGTTCATTTGATTATGTTTGCTGGTGAAATAGCATAATTTAGGAGTTAGTTGAAATAATGATTAGGATTAAATGTTAGAATAAAAGGATCAAGTAGAGTAGTAGCAAAACTGCTTCTGATAGTGTGTTTGGATCAGTTAGCTTATTTGATCTTAAGCCTTGGTTTGTACTTAAAATCTGCATACTCAGTCTTAATAAAGGTAACTAGAATCAAATTTGTCAACACTTTGCATCTGCACTCTCTCAAAGTCAAAATTGCATATAATCTGTCCTAGTTTCATAACTGTTGGAATTTTCTTAGATCAAAAGCTTGAATTGTGTTTAGATATCAGTAGAGTAGCTTAATATAGCTTTATTTTAGCTTAATTCATCTCAATCAGTTCATAAATTGGAATCAAATCTCATTTTGGTCAAAGATTCAAAACTGCTTATAAAGTCAAAAAGTGATTTAGTGGATTTTTGCAAATCTTTCTGGATTTTTCATACACTCAATTCTGATCTAAATTGATTGGTATTTTGGAATCAAGAACTTCAACTGGTTGAGGTTGTAAAAATCATTTTTTGTAGATTTTTAGTAATTTTGTAAAAGCTTCAAATTAGCTTGTCAATTAGATCAAAAGTGCCCTGTGGTGTGCACAGGTTCTTGCAGAGCTTCTCAACAAGCTCATGAGAGCTTGTCTCAGGCTCATTTTTGGTTTTTAAGTAGCTAGCCAGGTCTACTTTAGGTTCCAACTTCTAGTTTTCTGATTCAGCTTATTAATAAGCAGTTGCATGAGCTTGAAGTAAGCTCCTCAGAACTGATTTCACTTATTTGATTTTGAACTCATAAGCTAGTAGTTGGTTGTCTAGAGGTTTAGAGTAGCTGGAATTGGTTGCTTATAGTTAATTTTAGCATAAATTAACCTCAGTAACAGTTTGGTAGCTTTTTGTGCTTATTTGCTTAACTTAAGTGCTTATTTATAAGTACATTTCACTGCAGCTCCCATATCTTGCACACTAGTATATGTTTTTATATTTTTCATAGACTTAGAATAATATTTTATACTTTTCCTGAATTTTTCATAATTTTCCATTACTGTTTGCTATTTTTCTTTATTTTAATCAGTTTTTAGTACTTTTTAATTAGCTTTTAATACAATTAATTCAGAAAAACTTCAAAAAAATAATTTTTCATTTTTAGTAGGTTAAGATAAATATAAAAAGTCAAAAAAATATTTTTCCATAATTTTCTTAGTTAAATTTGTAATTTTTAGCCATTTAATTAGTTTTAAATAGTTTTTAATTCATAAAAAATAGAAAATAATCAGAAAAATACAAAATTAGTTTTGAAAATTCTCTTTAGTTATTTTAGATTTTTCTAAGTCATAATTTCACTTTTCTAGCTTTATTTCATATTTTCTTCTATTTTAGGGTATTATTAAATAAGTAAAAATAGTTTTTAATTAATAATAATTAAATAAATAGTCATAAAAATAATTTTATTTTTCTCTAAATTTTCTCTTATCATTAGGTTTGTAAAAATTTCATCTTTATATTTTTAGGATTAATACTGTTTCAATTTCACATTTTCTTTTGTAAGTTACGTAGTTTTTAATTTAAAAGGAAAATCAAAAACATCATTTTAAAAATAGTGATAGCGTTTATTTAATATAATTTAGCTTTTTAATTTTCTTTAATTTTTCCTTTGTCATTTAGTATCAATCATAACCCTTTTCCCGTTCATTATCACCCGATCACTATACGTTTGATTATTCAGTCGCACAGCTCGTTGGGACTTAACGACCCGAGAATCCACTATACTCTCCAGATTCTAAATTGTATTGTTTCTGAGCTGTTTGAAGTTTATTACGGTTGACCATTCACAAGTGGTTAGCTTGTGTGATAAAACTTGACGGTTCGGGAGCGATCAAATTTTTGGCGCCGCTGCCGGGGAGCTGTGCTAATTATCTTACGCTTAGCAGATTAGTGATTTGAATATTCACTCCTTGTTTATACCATCTATATCTATATATATTTTCTTATAAAAAATCCAAAAACCCAAAAACATCTTAAAACGTATAAAACACAAAAAAATATTTTTCTTTTGTTTCTATATATATATATATATAAAAGATAAAAATACAAAAAGATTTGTCATTTTCTTTGTTTAATAATAACAACATAAAAATTACCACCGCAAACCAAGGCAGTGTACTACCTAACTGGGGTACGACCATAATAAGTTCCCGAACCAAAGATTAAAACTTGCCTTTGTGTCCTTGTGAGTGGTGTACTTTTTTCAAAGAAGCCATTCATCTTGTGATTATTGGTTTAAGTTCACTGTCGTTTTGTCTCGATATTGTTTTAATTGGATTTGTTGTTATATCTACTTTTCAAAACCATAAAACCCAAAAAGATTCTTCCTTCCCCATTTTCATAATTCTCTTGTTTCCTCAAGTTACGTCTAGTGCATGCGCACTCGTTCTTCTAGATCATTGAGTCCTTTGCGTGATCTAGCATAAATTCCTAGAAGACGTTCTCGTAGACGTGCTGCCCAAATAGTCGAACCCGAGATTCGTACTATTTCAAACAACAATATGGCAGACGAACGAACTATGGCGAAAATGCTCCAAGCACCCATCGAGGGTTATGGAGATGCCATCATTTTACCGGTAATCAATTCTGATCACTTTGAATTGAAGACACATTTGATCCAACTTGTGTCTACGAATCAATTCCGCGGGTTTGATCGAGAAGACCCGTATGCACACATCCGTTGGTTTAACAAGTTGACTTCAACTATCAATTTCAAGGACGTGCCACAAAAAGTAATCAAGTTGATGCTTTTTCCATTCTCACTTGAGGGGGCAGCCCGGATTTGGCTGGAAAAAGAACCCCCTCGATCCATCGAAACTTGGGAGGATCTTGTTCAAAAGTTTGTCAATTATTTCTTTCCTCCATCAAAGACAACTAATCTTAAAAATGAAATTTCTGGATTTCGTCAAAATTTCGATGAAAACTTTGGAGAGGCATGGGAGAGATTCAAAGATCTCCTCAGGAAATGCCCCCGTCATGAATTCACGGAGCTTCAACAAGTTAATATCTTTTATAATGGGTTGAACGGTAACGATCAAGATTCTTTGAACGCAGCCGCAGGTGGCAATATCTTGAATCGTAAGCCTAAAGATGTGATTGAGATTTGTGAAATAAAATCAAAAGTTCCTATTTCTCGCAACAAAGTCAATATTCCGAACACTCCTGCTTCTTCATCCGGTAACTCTTCCGAGTTAGCCGCTCCAATAGCCGAGCTAACGGACGTCATCCGTTGTATGATGAAAGAGGTAAAGGAAATCAAAAGCGAAATTCATAAGCCGGAACCAATCAAAGCCGTAAACAAGGTGTGTGAAACTTGTAGTGGTCCACACGCGTATTATGATTGTCAAGCAACCGATGCTTCTTTTTAGCAAGCTCCCGTAGCTTCTGTAAACCACAATCAATACCGACCACAAGCTGATCCTCACTACCGTGCACCTAGCGACATGACACCACCTGGTTTTCCTCCCGTGCAAAACCATGGCAATCAAAATCGCTTTGTTCCGAATCAAGGACACAACTTCAATAACTCTCAAAATTTCAATCAAACCCGGAACAATTTCAACCAACCTTATCAAGCTCCAAATCAGCAGAGTTATCAACAACCTTCTCAAGCTCCCCTACCAAATGACTTCATGAAAATTACTGAGTCAAGCATACGTTCAATGCAAACTCAGATCAATAACATGAGAGTTGAGCTAAAAAGGAAATTGATACCACATTGTCTCGGCAGACAAATGAGTTGAAGAATATGATGAGCAGTTTCATGAACATGAATATGAACAAAGCTTCGTCATCTTCTTGAGGACTCCCAAGCAATACAGTTCCAAATCCAAATGCCGAGTTGAAAGCCGTCACCACTCGTAGTGGTAAGACGCACAATGGACCTTCGACTCCAATGCCTCCTCCACCAGGAGCAATGAGTCAAGTTACCAAGGATACAACGGACAAGGTGCATTTTTCAAGCCCACGAAGTACCGCACACGTCCCACCTTCGGTAGTCCAAGCTTTAAGTCCGGAACCCGAAGTTCCGAAGACGAATTATGAGCCAGAAATAACTTCCATCCCGACTCAAAAGTCTAGTCAGCTTCCTTACCCATCAAGAATGCATGATGAGAAGCTCAAAGACAAAAACAAAGAGCAAATGGAAAAAATTTTCCAAATTTTCAATGAACTACACTTTGATATAAGCTTCGTTGATGCTCTCGTTCTAATGCCCAAATTTTCATCCACGCTTAAAGGCTTACTGAGCAACAAAGATAAGTTATCTGAGATGGCTAAAACCTCTCTCAATGAGCAATGCTCAGCGGTCCTTCTCAAGAAGCTTCCCAAAAAGCTTGAAGACCCTGGCGGGTTTTTAATCCCGTGTGATTTCTTGGGGATGGTTCAATGCTCCGCCTTGGCCGATCTTGGCGCAAGCATTAACCTCATGCCACTCTCAGTATGGAAGAAACTGTCTCTTCCTAAACTTTCATCCACTTGTATGACACTCGAGCTAGCGGACCGTACCATAACTCGTCCACTTGGGATAGCCGAGGATGTCGTGATGAAAGTAGGAAAGTTTCACTTTCCTACTGACTTTGTTGTAGTAGACTTTGATGCAGATCCTAGAGTTCCCTCATCTTAGGGAGAGCTTTCTTGAGAACGAGCCGTGCTCTAATTGATGTATTTGCTGAAGAGTTGACCATACGGTTCACAACGAAGAACTCATGCTTAATATCAACCAGAACTCCAAACCTCTATCAAAACATAGTGTTGCCACAATTGATCAAAAATCTGAAAGAATCAATGCAACACTCTCAAATTTCACAGTTAAGAGGAGTCACCAAAACGTGCTGAGCTAAAAGCTTTGAAAATCAACCCTGGTTCAAACAAATGGTTTGAAAGTTGTACCAAGGAAGTCAAGAGTGTTCTTGATGATGATGATCTAGAATCGGAGACTTTATCAGAAGTGGTGGAAATTGCTAGCTCTAAGAGCACACCACTTGTCCCACCTCCGGAATCAGTTTATCGTATCGAGTTTGTTAACTCTGTAGATGAAACCAAACTCTCTTCAGTTTCATCTGGATTGGATGATGATGTTTGTGATCCAATGGGAGACATTCTTCCCATTGAAGAATTGCTCAAAAATGATCCATCATCTCCTAGTCTTATTATTTCCGACTCTTCCATCCCTTCTCTCACTCCGAATGAGGAAGATGACAACTTTTGGAATGAAGTCGATGCCTTTCTTAGTGATGAGTCGATTCCAACAGGAATTGATAATACTTACTTTGATTCAGAGGGGGACACCCTTTTTCTGGAAAATCTGTTGATTGAAGAACCGTTTCCAACCCTCCCTACCGGAAATTCTGTTGACAATCACCATACAAACTTCAAGACTAAGCTTAAAAATGTCAAAAATGGTGATTTGCTTTTTACTGATGAGGAATGGACATGCATTCTCATGCACATCTTTATTCCATTCTTCACAATGGTGTGATTGCTCTTTCCCTTTTCTCCTTCGGGAATGAGGACACCATCTTTGACCCCGGTATCATCCTTTATAGTTTCTACTATTAACAATACCGCGGTTGTATCTCGTCGGTGTGGAACTTTCTGATATTCATATGTTTATTAACACTGTGAACGAAAGTCCGATCGAGATTGGTTTTCCACGTTGCTTCCCCAAGAACAAATGAATGCGGGATCGAGTCAAGCTAGCGACTCGGGAATCAAAACAGTAGCACACTATATGGGTTTTCACCCATATTTCTGACTTCTTTCTACTTTCTACCACCTAGTTGGTACCCTAGTGTGGGGGAGTTGCCCCCCGCTTTTGTATATAAAGTATCAAAAAAAAAAAAAAAAAATGGCCGTAGTATTTCCCTTTTACGTTCTATGTTTCGGCATAACCGCCGGGACTTTGAATATTGAGGGCAATATTCATTTCTAGTGAGGGGGGAATTCTCACGAATTTTATCATGTAATTATACCACCCAATTCCCCCATTTTTGGCCAAAAATTTTTTTTTGGAGTAAGTGTTTTGCACTTACTCAGCTTATGGTTATCAGTCCGCCATGTCTAATAAACAAAAGGATTGGCTAATCCAGGAGCAAACGGCTCTTGGTAAAGATATCTCAAATCCGTTGACGGCTTGCAATTTGCCCAAAATTGTATGGTATTCAGCTCACCATATCTTTAATTAGTGAAGAGTTGGCTAGCCCGCAAGTTTATGGCTTGTGGTAAAGGCAGTTGGAAAACCATAATTGGTAATCAGCTCACCAAAGATATTTTATCTAAGAGTTGGCTAGTCCAGAAGCAAACGGCTTCTGGTAAAGACAAATCAAATCCGTTGGAAGCTAGTGATTTGCTCAAAATCATTTGGTTATCAGTGTACCAAGGTTCTTACTTGAACTGAAACATTTGGCTACTCCGGAAGTAATGGCTTTTGGTAAAGAGATTCAAATCCATTAAGTTTTCTCAAAAGATTGCTAGGGACTAGCAATAGTTTAGTGTGAGGGATTGATGAGTGTGTAAATACTCATCATTTTTGGTCAAATCTAAACTGCAAAACTTTTAAAAATGCTCAGAAATGCATCAAAATACTGAAAATTTCTCAAAATTGCATTTTATATGTTTCATATGCAAAATGTTTAAAATCAGATGAAAAATGAGCTAAGTTTGCATAATTGGCAGTTTCAGTCCCCCGATTTTCAAATCTTGTCAGAAATAGTCCCTGAGCACTTATTTTAAAAGAAAAGTCACCAAAGGTCCTTTTAAAATCATAACTTGTCATAATTAGTCCTTTGGTGAAAAATGTCAAAAGTTTTGAGAAATTACAAGTTTAGTCCTTCAAGTTTCATAATTGGCAAAAATAGTCCTTGGAAGTTTGAAAATATCTTTAATGGTCCTTGTACTATTGAAACTTGTCATTTTTGGTCCCTTGGAACAACTTTGGAAAATGGCAGATTTGGTCCTCCAACTTTCAGAAATTGCAAAATGGTCCTTGCTTTTAATATCAAACCCTTTGCACCCTTGACCCCTGCCAATAACCTTTGGACCCCTGCCAAACCATTGAACCCCCCTTTTTGACCCCCCGTCCACTAATATCACCCAAGTCAAACTTCCCAGTCAACCACCCACTCCCGCCAAAGTCCTTCTCCCTCACATGCTTGCCTGCAACACTCAATCCACCCATCCTTCCAGCTCAACTCCCACTCTCCATGTCCCCTCCACCTCCACCAAACAACAAAAGCATTAAATGCTTCCCCCCCCCTTTGCACTCAACCCCCCAGCTGTTAAAACCATTTTGGCGCCAAAAATCTCATCAATGGCTAATATCTTCTCAACTCATCCAATGGTCCAGGATTCAAGTGGGATTTGCTAAGAGGTCAAGTGGGAAGACTTTTGTATAAAAAGAGAAGAAAGAGAAGGCAGTACTTAGTTTTTAATTTTCACATATATGTCGTTTTTAATATCAATGTTTTAGTTTAAGTTTAAAGCTGTAATCTTCTGTTCTTATGTACTCAACTTAAGTTGTTTTATCATTATAATCCATTTTCAAGTATCAATTCAAGGTTATAACAACATTTCATGTTTTCATGTTCACTGTTAAAAAATTCAGTTTCAAGCTCTCACATTCAAGCTTCTAGTAGCTTATTTTTAAATTCAAATAAGCTTATTTAAGCTATTGATAGCTTTTGGTAAGCCTATAATCAGTTTTCAAGCAACTTTGGTAATTGGTCAACAAAAGTCAACTCACAGTCTCAATTATGACTTGCTTCTGAATTGCTGATATGGAAATGGATATGGGTTGATTCTGAGTTGAATAGGGTTGAGATAAGGAGGATATGGATCTTTAATTCTTGGCAAGCCATAGTGGCTGTGGACACAAGTGAGTTTTCACATCATTATCTCATCATAATCTGATTTTTAAGCTCATTGTTCATTTGATTATGTTTGCTGGTGAAATAGCATAATTTAGGAGTTAGTTGAAATAATGATTAGGATTAAATGTTAGAATAAAAGGATCAAGTAGAGTAGTAGCAAAACTGCTTCTGATAGTGTGTTTGGATCAGTTAGCTTATTTGATCTTAAGCCTTGGTTTGTACTTAAAATCTGCATACTCAGTCTTAATAAAGGTAACTAGAATCAAATTTGTCAACACTTTGCATCTGCACTCTCTCAAAGTCAAAATTGCATATAATCTGTCCTAGTTTCATAACTGTTGGAATTTTCTTAGATCAAAAGCTTGAATTGTGTTTAGATATCAGTAGAGTAGCTTAATATAGCTTTATTTTAGCTTAATTCATCTCAATCAGTTCATAAATTGGAATCAAATCTCATTTTGGTCAAAGATTCAAAACTGCTTATAAAGTCAAAAAGTGATTTAGTGGATTTTTGCAAATCTTTCTGGATTTTTCATACACTCAATTCTGATCTAAATTGATTGGTATTTTGGAATCAAGAACTTCAACTGGTTGAGTTTGTAAAAATCATTTTTGTAGATTTTTAGTAATTTTGTAAAAGCTTCAAATTAGCTTGTCAATTAGATCAAAAGTGCCCTGTGCACTGGTCACTGTGGTGTGCACAGGTTCTTGCAGAGCTTCTCAACAAGCTCATGAGAGCTTGTCTCAGGCTCATTTTTGGTTTTTAAGTAGCTAGCCAGGTCTACTTTAGGTTCCAACTTCTAGTTTTCTGATTCAGCTTATTAATAAGCAGTTGCATGAGCTTGAAGTAAGCTCCTCAGAACTGATTTCACTTATTTGATTTTGAACTCATAAGCTAGTAGCTGGTTGTCTAGAGGTTTAGAGTAGCTGGAATTGGTTGCTTATAGTTAATTTTAGCATAAATTAACCTCAGTAACAGTTTGGTAGCTTTTTGTGCTTATTTGCTTAACTTAAGTGCTTATTTATAAGTACATTTCACTGCAGCTCCCATATCTTGCACACTAGTATATGTTTTTATATTTTTCATAGACTTAGAATAATATTTTATACTTTTCCTGAATTTTTCATAATTTTCCATTACTGTTTGCTATTTTTCTTTATTTTAATCAGTTTTTAGTACTTTTTAATTAGCTTTTAATACAATTAATTCAGAAAAACTTCAAAAAAATAAGTTTTCATTTTTACTAGGTTAAGATAAATATAAAAAGTCAAAAAAATATTTTTCCATAATTTTCTTAGTTAAATTGGTAATTTTTAGCCATTTAATTAGTTTTAAATAGTTTTTAATTCATAGAAAATAGAAAAATAATCAAAAAAATACAAAATTAGTTTTGAAAATTCTATTTAGTTATTTTAGATTTTTCTAAGTCATAATTTCACTTTTCTAGCTTTATTTCATATTTTCTTCTATTTTAGGGTATTATTAAATAAGTAAAAATAGTTTTTAATTAATAATAATTAAATAAATAGTCATAAAAATAATTTTATTTTTCTCTAAATTTTCTCTTATCATTAGGTTTGTAAAAATTTCATCTTTATATTTTTAGGATTAATACTGTTTCAATTTCACATTTTCTTTTATAAGTTACGTAGTTTTTAATTTAAAAGGAAAATCAAAAACATCATTTTAAAAATAGTGATAGCGTTTATTTAATATAATTTAGCTTTTTAATTTTCTTTAATTTTTCCTTTGTCATTTAGGATCAATCATAACCCTTTTCCCGTTCATTATCACCCGATCACTATACGTTTGATTATTCAGTCGCACAGCTCGTTGGGACTTAACGACCCGGGGAAACACTATACTCTCCAGATCTTAATTGTATTGTTTCTGAGCTGTTTGAAGTTTATTACGGTTGACCATTCACAAGTGGTTAGCTTGTGTGATAAAACTTGACGGTTCGGGAGCGATCAAATTTTTGGCGCCGCTGCCGGGGAGCTGTGCTAATTATCTTACGCTTAGCAGATTAGTGATTTGAATATTCACTCATTGTTTATACCATCTATATCTATATATATTTTCTTATAAAAAATCCAAAAACCCAAAAACATCTTAAAACGTATAAAACACAAAAAATATTTTTCTTTTGTTTCTATATATATATATATAAAAGATAAAAATACAAAAAGATTTGTCGTTTTCTTTGTTTAATAATAACAACATAAAAAATTACCACCGCAAACCAAGGCAGTGTACTACCTAACTGGGGGTACGACCATAATAAGTTCCCGAACCAAAGATTAAAACTTGCCTTTGTGTCCTTGTGAGTGGTGTACCTTTTTCAAAGAAGCCATTCATCTTGTGATTATTGGTTTAAGTTCACTGTCGTTTTGCCTCGATATTGTTTTAATTGGATTTGTTGTTATATCTACTTTTCAAAACCATAAAACCCAAAAAGATTCTTCCTTCCCCATTTTCATAATTCTCTTGTTTCCTCAAGTTACGTCTAGTGCATGCGCACTCGTTCTTCTAGATCATTGAGTCCTTTGCGTGATCTAGCGCAAAATTCCTAGAAGACTTTCTCGTAGACGTGCTGCCCAAATAGTCGAACCCGAGATTCGTACTATTTCAAACAACAATATGGCAGACGAACGAACTATGGCGAAAATGCTCCAAGCACCCATCGAGGGTTATGGAGATGCCATCATTTTACCGGTAATCAATTCTGATCACTTTGAATTGAAGACACATTTGATCCAACTTGTGTCTACGAATCAATTCCGCGGGTTTGATCGAGAAGACCCGTATGCACACATCCGTTGGTTTAACAAGTTGACTTCAACTATCAATTTCAAGGACGTGCCACAAAAAGTAATCAAGTTGATGCTTTTTCCATTCTCACTTGAGGGGGCAGCCCGGATTTGGCTGGAAAAAGAACCCCCTCGATCTATCGAAACTTGGGAGGATCTTGTTCAAAAGTTTGTCAATTATTTCTTTCCTCCATCAAAGACGACTAATCTTAAAAATGAAATTTCTGGATTTCGTCAAAATTTCGATGAAAACTTTGGAGAGGCATGGGAGAGATTCAAAGATCTCCTCAGGAAATGCCCCCATCATGAATTCACGGAGCTTCAACAAGTTAATATCTTTTATAATGGGTTGAACGGTAACGATCAAGATTCTTTGAACGCAGCCACAGGTGGCAATATCTTGAATCGTAAGCCTAAAGATGTGATTGAGATTTGTGAAATAAAATCAAAAGTTCCTATTTCTCGCAACAAAGTCAATATTCCGAACACTCCTGCTTCTTCATCCGGTAACTCTTCCGAGTTAGCCGCTCCAATAGCCGAGCTAACGGACGTCATCCGTTGTATGATGAAAGAGGTAAAGGAAATCAAAAGCGAAATTCATAAGCCGGAACCAATCAAAGCCGTAAACAAGGTGTGTGAAACTTTTAGTGGTCCACACGCGTATTATGATTGTCAAGCAACCGATGCTTCTTTTTACCAAGCTCCCGTAGCTTCTGTAAACCACAATCAATACCGACCACAAGCTGATCCTCACTACCGTGCACCTAGCGGCATGACACCACCTGGTTTTCCTCCTGTGCAAAACCATGGCAATCAAAATCGCTTTGTTCCGAATCAAGGACACAACTTCAATAACTCTCAAAATTTCAATCAAAACCGGAACAATTTCAACCAACCTTATCAAGCTCCAAATCAGCAGAGTTATCAACAACCTTCTCAAGCTCCCCTACCAAATGACTTCATGAAAATTACTGAGTCAAGCATACGTTCAATGCAAACTCAGATCAATAACATGAGAGTTGAGCTAAAAAAGGAAATTGATACCACATTGTCTCGGCAGACAAATGAGTTGAAGAATATGATGAGCAGTTTCATGAACATGAATATGAACAAAGCTTCGTCATCTTCTGGAGGACTCCCAAGCAATACAGTTCCAAATCCAAATGCCGAGTTGAAAGCCGTCACCACTCGTAGTGGTAAGACGCACAATGGACCTTCGACTCCAATGCCTCCTCCACCAGGAGCAATGAGTCAAGTTACCAAGGATACAACGGACAAGGTGCATTTTTCAAGCCCACGAAGTACCGCACACGTCCCACCTTCGGCAGTCCAAGCTTTAAGTCCGGAACCCGAAGTTCCGAAGACGAATTATGAGCCAGAAATAACTTCCATCCCGGCTCAAAAGTCTAGTCAGCTTCCTTACCCATCAAGAATGCATGATGAGAAGCTCAAAGACAAAAACAAAGAGCAAATGGAAAAAATTTTCCAAATTTTCAATGAACTACACTTTGATATAAGCTTCGTTGATGCTCTCGTTCTAATGCCCAAATTTGCATCCACGCTTAAAGGCTTACTAAGCAACAAAGATAAGTTATCTGAGATGGCTAAAACCTCTCTCAATGAGCAATGCTCAGCGGTCCTTCTCAAGAAGCTTCCCAAAAAGCTTGAAGACCCCGGCAGGTTTTTAATCCCGTGTGATTTCTTGGGGATGGTTCAATGCTCCGCCTTGGCCGATCTTGGCGCAAGCATTAACCTCATGCCACTCTCAGTATGGAAGAAACTGTCTCTTCCTAAACTTTCATCCACTTGTATGACACTCGAGCTAGCGGACCGTACCATAACTCGTCCACTTGGGATAGCCGAGGATGTCGTGATGAAAGTAGGAAAGTTTCACTTTCCTACTGACTTTGTTGTAGTAGACTTTGATGCATATCCTAGAGTTCCCCTCATCTTAGGGAGAGCTTTCTTGAGAACGAGCCGTGCTCTAATTGATGTATTTGCTGAAGAGTTGACCATACGGGTTGACAACGAAGAACTCACGCTTAATATCAACCAGAACTCCAAACCTCTATCAAAACATAGTGTTGCCACAATTGATCAAAAATCTGAAAGAATCAATGCAACACTCTCAAATTTCACAGTTAAGAGGAGTCACCAAAAACGTGCTGAGCTAAAAGCTTTGAAAATCAACCCTGGTTCAAACAAATGGTTTGAAAGTTGTACCAAGGAAGTCAAGAGTGTTCTTGATGATGATGATCTAGAATCAGAGACTTTATCAGAAGTGGTGGAAATTGCTAGCTCTAAGAGCACACCACTTGTCCCACCTCCAGAATCAGTTTATCGTATCGAGTTTGTTAACTCTGTAGATGAAACCAAACTCTCTTCAGTTTCATCTGGATTGGATGATGATGTTTGTGATCCAATGGGAGACATTCTTCCCATTGAAGAATTGCTCAAAAATGATCCATCATCTCCTAGTCTTATTATTTCCGACTCTTCCATCCCTTCTCTCACTCCGGATGAGGAAGATGACAACTTTTGGAATGAAGTCGATGCCTTTCTTAGTGATGAGTCGATTCCAACAGGAATTGATAATACTTACTTTGATTCAGAGGGGGACACCCTTTTTCTGGAAAATCTGTTGATTGAAGAACCGTTTCCAACCCTCCCTACCGGAAATTCTGTTGACAATCACCATACAAACTTCAAGACTAAGCTTAAAAATGTCAAAAATGGTGATTTGCTTTTTACTGATGAGGAATGGACATGCATTCTCATGCACATCTTTATTCCATTCTTCACAGATGGTGTGATTACTCTTTCCCTTTTCTCTTTCGGGAATGAGGACACCATCTTTGACCCCGGTATCATCCTTTATAGTTTCTACAATTAACAATACCGCGGTTGTATCTCGTCGGTGTGGAACTTTCTGATATTCATATGTTTATTAACACTGTCAACGAAAGTCCGATCGAGATTGGTTTTCCACGTTGCTTCCCCAAGAACAAATGAATGCGGGGATCGAGTCAAGCTAGCGACTCGGGAATCAAAAACAGTAGCACACTATATGGGTTTTCACCCATATTTCTGACTTCTTTCTACTTTCTACCACCCTAGTGTGGGGGAGTTGCCCCCCGCTGTTGTATATAAATTTCAAAAAAAAAAAAAAAAAAAAAAAAATTCAAAATAATGGCCGTAGTATTTCCCTTTTACGTTCTATGTTTCGGCATAACCGCCGGTACTTTGAATATTGAGGGCAATATTCATTTCTAGTGTGGGGGGAATTCTCACGAATTTTATCATGTAATTATACCACCCAATTCCCCATTTTTGGCCAAAATTTTTTTTTTGGAGTAAGTGTTTTGCACTTACTCAGCTTATGGTTATCAGTCCGCCATGTCTAATAAACAAAAGGATTGGCTAATCCAGGAGCAAACGGCTCTTGGTAAAGATATCTCAAATCCGTTGACGGCTTGCAATTTGCCCAAAATTGTATGGTATTCAGCTCACCATATCTTTAATTAGTGAAGAGTTGGCTAGCCCGCAAGTTTATGGCTTGTGGTAAAGGCAGTTGGAAAACCATAATTGGTAATCAGCTCACCAAAGATATTTTATCTAAGAGTTGGCTAGTCCAGAAGCAAACGGCTTCTGGTAAAGACAAATCAAATCCGTTGGAAGCTAGTGATTTGCTCAAAATCATTTGGTTATCAGTGTACCAAGGTTCTTACTTGAACTGAAACATTTGGCTACTCCAGAAGTAATGGCTTTTGGTGAAGAGATTCAAATCCATTAAGTTTTCTCAAAAGATTGCTAGGGACTAGCAATAGTTTAGTGTGAGGGATTGATGAGTGTGTAAATACTCATCATTTTTGGTCAAATCTAAACCTGAAAACTTTAAAAATGCTCAGAAATGCATCAAAATACTGAAAATTTCTCAAAATTGCATTTTATATGTTTCATATGCAAAATGTTTAAAATCAGATGAAAAATGAGCTAAGTTTGCATAATTGGCAGTTTCAGTCCCCCGATTTTCAAATCTTGTCAGAAATAGTCCCTGAGCACTTATTTTAAAAGAAAAGTCACCAAAGGTCCTTTTAAAATCATAACTTGTCATAATTAGTCCTTTGGTGAAAAATGTCAAAAGTTTTGAGAAATTACAAGTTTAGTCCTTCAAGTTTCATAATTGGCAAAAATAGTCCTTGGAAGTTTGAAAATATCTTTAATGGTCCTTGTACTATTGAAACTTGTCATTTTTGGTCCCTTGGAACAACTTTGGAAAATGGCAGATTTGGTCCTCCAACTTTCAGAAATTGCAAAATGGTCCTTGCTTTTAATATCAAACCCTTTGCACCCTTGACCCCTGCCAATAACCTTTGGACCCCTGCCAAACCATTGAACCCCCCTTTTTGACCCTCCGTCCACTAATATCACCCAAGTCAAACTTCCCAGTCAACCACCCACTCCCGCCAAAGTCCTTCTCCCTCACCTGCTTGCCTGCAACACTCAATCCACCCATCCTTCCAGCTCAACTCCCACTCTCCATGTCCCCTCCACCTCCACCAAACAACAAAAGCATTAAATGCTTCCCCCCCCTTTGCACTCAACCCCCCAGCTGTTAAAACCATTTTGGCGCCAAAAATCTCATCAATGGCTAATATCTTCTCAACTCATCCAATGGTCCAGGATTCAAGTGGGATTTGCTAAGAGGTCAAGTGGGAAGACTTTTGTATAAAAAGAGAAGCAAGAGAAGGCAGTACTTAGTTTTTAATTTTCACATATATGTCGTTTTTAATATCAATGTTTTAGTTTAAGTTTAAAGCTGTAATCTTCTGTTCTTATGTACTCAACTTAAGTTGTTTTATCATTATAATCCATTTTCAAGTATCAATTCAAGGTTATAACAACATTTCATGTTTTCATGTTCACTGTTAAAAAATTCAGTTTCAAGCTCTCACATTCAAGCTTCTAGTAGCTTATTTTTAAATTCAAATAAGCTTATTTAAGCTATTGATAGCTTTTGGTAAGCCTATAATTCAGTTTCAAGCAACTTTGGTAATTGGTCAACAAAAGTCAACTCACAGTCTCAATTATGACTTGCTTCTGAATTGCTGATATGGAAATGGATATGGGTTGATTCTGAGTTGAATAGGGGTTGAGATAAGGTAGGATAGTGGATCTTTAATTCTTGGCAAGCCATAGTGGCTGTGGACACAAGTGAGTTTTCACATCATTATCTGTCATAATCTGATTTTTAAGCTCATTGTTCATTTGATTATGTTTGCTGGTGAAATAGCATAATTTAGGAGTTAGTTGAATTAATGATTAGGATTAAATGTTAGAATAAAAGGATCAAGTAGAGTAGTAGCAAAACTGCTTCTGATAGTGTGTTTGGATCAGTTAGCTTATTTGATCTTAAGCCTTGGTTTGTACTTAAAATCTGCATACTCAGTCTTAATAAAGGTAACTAGAATCAAATTTGTCAACACTTTGCATCTGCACTCTCTCAAAGTCAAAATTGCATATAATCTGTCCTAGTTTCATAACTGTTGGAATTTTCTTAGATCAAAAGCTTGAATTGTGTTTAGATATCAGTAGAGCAGCTTAATATAGCTTTATTTTAGCTTAATTCATCTCAATCAGTTCATAAATTGGAATCAAATCTCATTTTGGTCAAAGATTCAAAACTGCTTATAAAGTCAAAAAGTGATTTAGTGGATTTTTGCAAATCTTTCTGGATTTTTCATACACTCAATTCTGATCTAAATTGATTGGTATTTTGGAATCAAGAACTTCAACTGGTTGAGTTTGTAAAAATCATTTTTGTAGATTTTTAGTAATTTTGTAAAAGCTTCAAATTAGCTTGTCAATTAGATCAAAAGTGCCCTGTGCACTGGTCACTGTGGTGTGCACAGGTTCTTGCAGAGCTTCTCAACAAGCTCATGAGAGCTTGTCTCAGGCTCATTTTTGGTTTTTAAGTAGCTAGCCAGGTCTACTTTAGGTTCCAACTTCTAGTTTTCTGATTCAGCTTATTAATAAGCAGTTGCATGAGCTTGAAGTAAGCTCCTCAGAACTGATTTCACTTATTTGATTTTGAACTCATAAGCTAGTAGCTGGTTGTCTAGAGGTTTAGAGTAGCTGGAATTGGTTGCTTATAGTTAAGTTTAGCATAAATTAACCTCAGTAACAGTTTGGTAGCTTTTTGTGCTTATTTGCTTAACTTAAGTGCTTATTTATAAGTACATTTCACTGCAGCTCCCATATCTTGCACACTAGTATATGTTTTTATATTTTTCATAGACTTAGAATAATATTTTATACTTTTCCTGAATTTTTCATAATTTTCCATTACTGTTTGCTATTTTTCTTTATTTTAATCAGTTTTTAGTACTTTTTAATTAGCTTTTAATACAATTAATTCAGAAAAACTTCAAAAAAATAAGTTTTTATTTTTCCTAAGTTAAGATAAATATAAAAATTTTAAAAAATATTTTTCCATAATTTTCTTAGTTAAATTTGTAATTTTTAGCCATTTAATTAGTTTTAAATAGTTTTTAATTCATAGAAAATAGAAAAATAATCAGAAAAATACAAAATTAGTTTTGAAAATTATCTTTAGTTATTTTAGATTTTTCTAAGTCATAATTTCACTTTTCTAGCTTTATTTCATATTTTCTTCTATTTTAGGGTATTATTAAATAAGTAAAAATAGTTTTTAATTAATAATAATTAAATAAATAGTCATAAAAATAATTTTCTTTTTCTCTAAATTTTCTCTTATCATTAGGTTTGTAAAAATTTCATCTTTATATTTTTAGGATTAATACTGTTTCAATTTCACATTTTCTTTTGTAAGTTACGTAGTTTTTAATTTAAAAGGAAAATCAAAAACATCATTTTAAAAATAGTGATAGCGTTTATTTAATATAATTTACCTTTTTAATTTTCTTTCATTTTTCCTTTGTCATTTAGTATCAATCATAACCCTTTTCCCGTTCATTATCACCCGATCACTATACGTTTGATTATTCAGTCGCACAGCTCGTTGGGACTTAACGACCCGGGGAAACACTATACTCTCCAAATCTTAATTGTATTGTTTCTGAGCTGTTTGAAGTTTATTACGGTTGACCATTCACAAGTGGTTAGCTTGTGTGATAAAACTTGACGGTTCGGGAGCGATCAGAAAGTGACAAGTATATCTTGTCAAGACATGGAACCTTTATTGGCTTTGGATATTTGAATGGCATGTTTAAATTAAATTTGGATGTTTCATTTGTTAATAATTCTGTTTGCATGGCTTCTACTAGTTCTAGCAATAATTGTGGTAAATCTGAATTATGGCATGCTAGACTAGGACACGTACATTACAAGAGAATGATAGACATGTCAAAAATGAGTCTAATACCTGCTTTTGAATTGAATGGTGAAAAGTGTAAAACTTGTATGTTGACTAAGATAACTAGACAACCTTTACCCAAAAATGTCATTAGAGATACTAAGGTATTAGAACTTGTACACAGTGACTTGTGTGATTTTCATTCAACTCCATCACTTGGTAATAAAAAGCATGTAGTTACTTTTATTGATGATGCTACTAGATACTGTTATGTTTACTTGTGTCATACAAAAGATGAAGCTCTTGATAAGTTTAAAATTTATAAACAGGAAGTAGAGCTTTATCATGGTATGAAGATTAAAACACTTCGCACTGATAGGGGAGGTGAGTATTATGATCCAGTATATTTTCAATCTACTGGTATAATACATCAGACCACTGCTCCATATACACCACAACAAAATGGTGTATCTGAAAGAAAGAATAGGACATTAAAAGAAATGGTTAATTCCATGTTATGCTATTCTGGCCTAAGTGATGGATTTTGGGGTGAGGCTATGTTGACAGCCTGTTATTTATTAAATAGAGTTCCTAATAAAAGGAACAAGATAACCCCTTATGAACTTTGGCATAAAAAGGTACCAAAACTGAGTTATCTCAGAGTTTGGGGTTGTAGAGCTGTGGTAAGATTGACTGATCCTAAAATAAATAATATAGGTCAAAGAGGTATAGATTGTGTATTCATTGGCTATCCTGAGAATTCTAAGTGCTATAGGTTCTATGTCATAGAACCTAATGATTATGTATATGTGCACTCTGTTATTGAGTCACGAGATGCTGATTTTGGCAATGAGGATAGGTTTACATTTTTACCTAAACCTGCAAACATGATTGCAAGTTCTAGTAACTTTGGTACATCTAACCAAGTGACTCTTTCTCCTTCTGAGCCTAGGAGGAGTGTAAGAGCAAGAAAAACCAAATCTTTTGGTGATAATTTCCAAATATATTTGGTCGAAGGATCAAGGAATGAAATTGAATTTCAATATCAATATTGCTTCAATGTTGATGAAGATCCTAGGACCTACAGTGAAGCTATGGCTTCAAGGGATGCTGCATTTTGGAAAGAGGCAATCCAAGATGAGATTGACTCTATTATGCACAATAATACTTGGAAACCATCTGATTTACCACCTGGTTTTAAACCATTGAATAGTAAATGGATCTTCAAAAGGAAGATGAAGGTGGATGGAAGCATAGACAAGTATAAAGCCAGATTTGTTATCCAAGGCTTTAGACAAAAAGAAGGTATTGATTTCTTTGATACTTATGCTCCTATTGCTAGGATTACCACAATTAGATTATTGTTAGCACTTGCGGCTATACATAATCTTGTAATTCACCAAATGGATGTTAAAACAGCCTTTCTGAATGGTGAATTGGATGAAGAGATTTACATGAAACAACCATAAGGTTTTGTCATGCCTGCTAACGAAAATAAGGTTTGTAAATTGGTTAAGTCTCTTTATGGTTTGAAGCAAGCTCCCAAGCAGTGGCATCAGAAATTTGATGATGTTGTCTTGTCTAATGGTTTTGCATTAAACCAAGCAAACAAGTGTGTATACAGCAAGTTTGATGCTTCTGTTAAAGGAGTAATCATTTTCTTGTATGTTGATGACATGTTGATCTTTGGTACTGACCAAGATCAAGTTGATACAACTAAGGAGTTCTTGTTCTCTAAATTTGAGATGAAGGACATGGGGGAGGCTGATGTGATTCTTGGCATTAAGATCATACGTGGAGAACATGGCATTACTATCTCTCAATCACATTATATTGAGAAGATGTTGGATAAATTTAATCTAAAAGATTGTTCTCCAATAGGTACTCCTATGGATCCCACAACAAAACTTGTGCCTAATAAAGGTGTTATTGTGAATCAACTTGAATATTCAAGGGCTATTGGATCTCTCATGTATGCCATGATTAGTACTAGACCTGATATAGCCTTTGCTGTTGGAAAGTTGAGTAGATACACTCACAATCCAGGTTTAATCCATTGGCAAGCAATTAATCGAGTATTTAAGTACTTGAAAGGAACAATGGATTATGGTTTGACTTATACTGGATTTCCTTCTGTTCTTGAAGGTTATTCAGATGCAAGTTGGATATCCAATAAGGAAGATCACTCTTCCACAAGTGGTTGGGTATACCTACTTGGAGGTGGTGCCATTTGCTGGGCATCTAAGAAGCAAACTTGCATAACTGATTCAACAATGGAATCTGAGTTTGTGGCATTAGCAGCAGGTGGTAAAGAAGCTGAATGGCTAAGGAACTTAATTTATGAAATTCCATTGTGGCCTAAACCGATATCATCCATTTCTATCAGATGTGATAGTCAAGCTACTTTGGCTAAGGCATACATTCAAGTATATAATGGGAAGTCTAGACACTTAGGTGTTAGACATAGCATGATACGTGATCTTATCACGAATGGTGTGATATCTGTGGTGTTTGTGAAAACACAACACAATTTAGCCGATCATTTAACCAAGTGTTGAATAGAGATCTCGTGAAAAATTCGGCTATAAGTCCACCAGAAATCTCTGATATCAAGATACCTAATTCCCACCTAGTATGATGCTAGGTGCTGAATTCAATGTGGAAGGCTTAATATTTAGAGATTGGAACACATTAGAAGAATCATCCCAAGGTATGTGTTCAGACCTACAAGTTAGGGAGGTTGAATGAATATATTCTTAATAGCTCTTTTGACAAATTGCGTTGTAGGTGCAAGACTAAAAGAGCTACCTATATGAGCATGAAGTTTAGCCGCTTCAAGAAGCTGGGACTTGGCTTTGACATGCTTATGAAGGATAAGGACATAGGCTAGTAAAACATGTGTCAAGATAGAACTACTATGTATGTAAACTTTTGTGTACATTATCTTCGTGTATTCATAATGAATTCCCATGGTTCAATCCTAAGCGACACCCTGGTATTCGAATATTTGGAATGTGTAATGTACTAATGTGAAATTTAATCGTCACGACATTTCATTTATGCAACAGTTTGATTGTTTGAGATAACTTGTTTTAGTTAATCAAGGATTGCACTAAAATATGGGAGGAATGTTGGATATTTTTAGTGTAATTGGATTAACTTGTTTGACCAATTTCATCATAATAAGACATCATTTAGGCTTGGAGGTGCGGAGTGCACACCTACTTGAATTTATTATGATCTTAGGGGCGAAGCCCCTAAGGGACGGGGGTCCGGGGGCAGCGCCCCTTGTAGCAGGGTCCAAGGGGCAGCGCCCCTGGCTGGGAAATTTTTATTTCCACTAAGTTGCTATGTCAAAAATCCCTCTGAAAATTAATTTTCGGAACTTGAGGGACTAAATTTGACAAGTTGGAAACCTGAAAACTGCCTTTTGGCAGTTACCCCGTTTCATCATTATGTATGGTTATTTGGTCGTTATTTTCATTCTCTCTGGTTCACAAAACATACAGAAAATTCTCGATCTCTGAATTGTATCCGATTGAATAATTCGGGAGAACCACCGAATTGATTCGATCTGAAAGTGTTCACACGCCTTTCAGAGATTTAAGCATATCCATAGTGTTCGTTACTAATTATCCCCTACATGTCAACACTTCTCCAGGGTGGTAAATGTGCAACAATTGCAAACACCATCACTAAAAAAGAATATATTTCGAACCTAATGTAAAAGTATTTAATACACTTCTCACCAAACTATTAAATGCTTAACACGTGTAAAATATATGCTTCTGAAAACCCTAATACTCTGCTATAAAAAAGAATGTTTGTAGTAGAGTAAATGTAACTCTTGCAAAGCGCTACACATTCAAGAGAGCATTTACTAATCAAATTGAACTTAGTCGTAGAACGTTCAATAAGTAAGGAAAAGTTCATACTTAAACCATAACTTTCGTTTATGTTTAAAACTACACTTACTAGTTCTGATTGAGAATTGTCTTAAATCACACCAGTTATAATGGAAAGTGGTTGTATAATTTTAGGTTTTACATTACAGTCACTTTAAAGGGAACAACATAGCCTAACCATCATAAGATAACCACTAGAACAATTATAAGTTCCAGTTATGAAATAACACCTTAGATAGAAACTAAATATTCTCAGCAGATATTAAGCAGAGCTAGAAATATAAGCCAAGACCACATCTTAAGAAACAGCGATTTGCTCGATAATGACATGGCAAAATTATCTTCCGATATTTTCCAATACTACAAAGACTTAATCACAATGTTTTCAAACCCGGGTCGACCCGGCCGGTTCAACGGTTGGACCGGTGCCCAGTCACAAAAACGGGTCAAAAAACCAAGGTTTCTAAAACCGGGTTAACCGGTTAGACCCGTCGGGTTTTGAGTGACCCGGGTCAACCAGGGTCTTGAAACCCGGCCGGGTTGGGTTTTTTTAAAAATTTTATTTAAAAAACCAGGTTAACCCGGCGGTTGAACAGGTTGACTCGGCGGTCGAACCGGTTGACCCAGTCGGAAAAAAATATAATATTAAATGGAAAACCGGGTTTACCCGACGGTCGAACCGGTTAAACCGGTGCCCGGTGACTCGACCGGGTCGATTAAAAACCCGGTTTTTAAAACATTGCTTAATCAAAAGCAGACTTGCCAAGCATCGTTTATCTCATGCTAGGAGCTTGTCAATTTCATGTTTCTGCTAACTTCCGAAATCCTCAATTCGCAACAAATAACTTTTTGTGTCAAGTAAGGATAAGTTATCTTGTTGAAATCATCCACTTGGTGGTTATTCATTGAGAGATTGATTGTTCTTGAAGTTCACATTGCTTTATTCCCGACATTTTGCCCATTATATTTCTTAGAGTTTACACTTCTTTACTAGATGAGGGTAAATCATTCTATCAATGCCCAAAAAAGTTTGCCTTTAGCTTTTTTTTGACGTTTCTTTCACATAATTTACAATCACGTACACTCCTCAATCAAAGTCGTGATTTTTTTTAGAGACGCAACATGAGCATAATCAAAGTCGTGATTATGCTCAGGTTGCATCTGTTGGTTTTATGGATATAAATTAGTAGACGTGAGTTAGGATCGAACTCGAGACTATGGGATTGCACATTTTACGTATGTGAATTTAAAGTTAATAATTAAATATAAATGTTGTATTTATTTATTTATTAAACGAAATAACTAACGGACGTTAAGTTATTAATGTAATGGACTAACGGTCATTAAATGTTTATGGAAAAGGATCAAATTGCAAAAGTTGGGAAGGTTCCGGAATCCCTTAAGGGGACTCCAAACCGATCGGCCATAGGGACAAAACAAGGAAAGAAAAACCAACTTGTTCACCAAGTTTAGTTGGGTATATAAACAAGGCTAGGGGTTTTATTTTTCCATCACTTGTGCTCATTAGCTAAACCCTAAAACAGTTTTTGTGTGTGTTTTTTAGCTACAAACCGATCGGCCACCACCCTAGGTGTCGATCCAAGTCTTTTCCACAAACCAAGTTATTTGTTTGATAAAAACTATCATTACTTTAATTCGGTTTAGTACGTGTGTAGAAGAACATAGTAATAACACACTATTGTTATTATCTTGGATTGAATTACAAAACGGTAAGGGGTAATTCACATAATCCTAACTAAATCAAATTAGGGTTCATCCGTTGCTAGTTTGTGGATTTGATTCTTGTTCGGCTAGAATCAATAAAAGGTACGCACATTCTTTTATGTTAATTAATTGTTCATTAATAAATCCTATACGCTTCCGCTTGAATACTTTGATGTTTTGTGATTATTTATTTGAATGTCATGTTATATAATTACAACAGTGGCATCATGAGTCATTGGTTTTAATGAGTAATTAATTACATAAACACGTAATAAAACAAATACTTGTATGTTGTTTGATATGTTAATCTAGGGTTTATGTTTTATTTATGTTTTGGTCGATTTTTTTAATTAATGGGGCGTTCCCCTATTTTTTTTTAGATCGACACATACATAAAAAATTTTTAGGGTTTTGAAAATTGTTTGCTAACCTTATTAAAACCTAGAATTAATATTGATTACGTGATTAATTCGTGAATAATTTGTTATGTGTCATGGAATTTTTATATGCGATCTTGTGACTTATGTGTATAATTGTTATGATATCCATGATTATACATGCATGTTAGTCATTGATAAGTTGCTTTGATAATTGTTTAATTGTTGAGACATATTTAATTACGATAAATCTTGAATTGAGGAAGACTCCAATTATGTATAATTAATGAATCAATTATGTGCAATTTGGTATATTTTTAATTAAGGGTTTACGCAATCGATTCGTCGATGTATGTGGCTCACTTTCTATCGCTGGAGTGAAAGCCCTAATTAATATATACATTAATTTAACCTAGATATTGATTATTAATTGGGTTTTATCGAATAAGTTGCATGTGGCTACTTGTTTGCACGTATAAATTGTTTATTATGTGCGCATTGTTTTTTAGTAGTTTATTTTTTATTAGTATTACTTGTTTGTTTATTATGTGCGACAGTTTAAGCAAAGGGTAATTTTGAATAGAAAAATAATACGGACTAAACAATGGCGAAATTTGATTTGTTTTGGAAGAGTTAAGTTTTCAATAGTTTAATTGATTGGTGACTTTGGTACAAATGACTGAACGGCTCACCCATTAGAATGAACTATAAAGGGGTTAATAAAGAAGTGCGCACAGTCACACTGAAAGGATGTCTAAGGTTATGCTTTGCGCTTACCTGGTCCTCTGCCCTCTGTAAGTTCGAATGGAGCTACTTAGTAAGCCATAAAATGTGCAAACTCATCTTAAGGGCGAATTAGTTTTAATTCCATGCGCCACTTCGGTGGTAATTACCCGAAACACTAAGTGTTTACACTTATGCAAAAGTACGGTATAATGGACGATAATTATCACTAAATTCCTTGATTGGTGAACCCAATACCTCAATCAAAACTTTGATAATTTGATCTTTATGAATTGGTAATAAAAAGTTTTTTATTAAAATTATGCTACAAGATGAATGCATGACATCTTTGTACATATTTGATTTGACCACATAAAATCAAAACTAGTACCCTTTTAAATTAAGAATATGCCATCTAATTAAAAGGAACACTTGAAGTTGCAATTTATGTCATGACAGTACTTGGCTAGATTGTGATGGATAGGTAAATCTCTATGTAAAGTCAGACCTTACATGGACATATTTGCAGTTCTTTAAGTTAGACACTTAAGTTGAGTAGGAAGTGAGACCTGGACTCAATGGCATAAGATGGGATGAAACATGTTTATATTTGCAATAGCGTTGGAAAATATAAATCCCATAATGATCTAGGAGTTGGAAATTGTTTGCCAATTAATGTTCGACAGATTACCTTATTATATGCGTTCGTTGCTAGCAGATCAACTGATGTAATGAACCTATGATAATTTGGATCCTAGTTTTCGAGAAAATTATATGGTTATATGTTTATATTACCGTTGGGTATATTTTATTTTCTTGAAAAGTTGTATTATCGAAAATACTAATACTTGAACTTTTTCTGTAGAAATGGCTCAAAATAACGATAACACTAACACTGCACTAAGTTCTTCGTTCAAAAGCTTTTTTGATCGAGAAAAGTTGACTGGCTCTAAGAATTTCAATGATTGGCACCGCTCTTTGAGAATTGTCTGTAGAGTTGCTGACCGGTTGAAATATCTTTATGAACCTTGCCCTGAACAACCAACTGGTCCTGATACTACTCAAGCTCAAATTGATGCTTGGCAACTTGAGTATAAGCGTCATAATGATGTGGCTTGTCTTATGTTGGGAACAATGGAATCTGCTCTTCAAAAGCAGTTTGAACATTATTTCCCATTTAATATGCTCAATGAACTTCGGACTATGTTTGAGAAACCAGCTGCCGTCGAGATTTATGACTTGACTGACGCATTACACAGTTGTAGGCAAGGTGAGGGTAAACCCGTAAGTGCTCATGTACTGGAAATGAAAGGTTACATGGACCAGCTCAAAGCACTTGGCAAAACTTATGATGATGACATGGCTGTGAATCTGATTAATCGATCCCTTAACAAGGATTTTAATGGTTTTGTCAGAAATTTCAATATGCACTGCGTGGGGAAGACAGTTACTGACCTACACGCATTGCTAATTGACTATGAGAAAGGGTTGCCTCAAAAGGTTCCTACCGCCCAGGTACTTGCTATTCAGGGTGGAAGGATTAATAAGCCAAAACCGCAGCGTGCGAACAACAAGAAGGGGAAGGGTAAGGGAAAGGTTGACAAAGGCAAACAGGTGATGGCCTATCAACCTCAACCCAAGAAGAACCCTACTCGTATGAAGGAAAATCCTAAAAAGTATCAAGCATGCCACCACTGTAAGAGCGTTGAGCATTGGAAGAGAAACTGTGCTCTCTATCTTGATGAATTGCGGGCAAATAAAAAGAAGTACGAAGGGTCCTTGGGCGCCGGTTCTTCTGGTAATTTATTTGTCATTGAATTATTTACTCTAAATCATAATAATTCCTGGGTATATGATACGGGCTGTGGTATTCACATTTGTAATACACTTCAGGGGTTTAGATTGGAAAGGAAGCTTGCCTATGGGGAGCAATATCTGCACGTGGGAAATGGCGCACATGCAGCTGTTGAAGCCATAGGAACGTTTAGTTTAGTATTGCCTTCGGTCTTAGTACTGTTATTGAACAATTGTCATTACGCACCTTCTATAATTAGAGGTGTTGTTTCCTTTTCAGTTTTGTTGGATGATGGTTTTACTCATACTATTTCACGTAATGGAATTGATGTTTCTTTAAATGGTGTATTTTATTTTAAAGCAATTACTGTGAATGGTGTGTTTGAAATTGATGTGATTGGAAATGAATCTAACAATAATAATAATTCAATGTTTAGCATTAACAAGAAAATAAAGTTAGACTTGAATTCTTCTTATCTTTGGCATTGTAGACTTGCTCATATAGGCAAGGCTCGCATGCATAAGCTGCAACAAGAAGGGCTTTTGCAAAATATCAATGATGAATCATTTGATAAATGTGAGTCATGCATATCTGGGAAGATGACTAAGAAACCTTTTCATAGCAATATGGAGAGGGCTTCTGATCTACTTGGTCTTATTCATACTGATGTGTGTGGACCACTTAGACATGTGTCAAAGAGAGGTGCTAGCTACTTCTTAACCTTTACTGATGATTTCAGCCGTTATGGTTATGTTTATTTACTTAAGCATAAACATGAGGTGTTTGAAACATTTAAGGTTTTCAAAGCTGAAGTAGAACTGCAATTGGGAAAGAAGATTAAAGCTCTTCGATCCGATAGAGGAGGCGAGTATCTAAGCCAAGAGTTTAAAGATTACTTAGCTGAGAATGGAATTGTCCAGAATCTCACTTCTCCATATACTCCACAACAAAATGGTGTATCTGAGAGAAGAAATCGTACATTGTTGGACATGATATGATCTATGTTTAATCTTACCACTCTACCTTTATCCTTTTGGGATTATGCTTTGGAATCAGTTGTTCGCATTCTAAATATGGTTCCCACAAAGAAGGTTGATAAGACACCATATGAAATATGGCATGGTAAAGCTCCTAACCTGTCTTATTTAAAGGTCTGGGGTGCGAGGCGTATGTTAGACGTGACTCAGCAGATAAACTCCAACAAAGATCTGTAAAGTGTATCTTCGTAGGATACCCTAAGGAAACTATGGGTTACTACTTTTACTATCCAACTGAAAATAAAGTAATTGTTGCTAGGTATGGAGATTTTCTTGAAAGAGATCTCGTATCTCAAGAATTCAGTAGGAGAGTTTATGATCTGGAAGATGATCAAGAAGATGCATTACCTTCTGAAAACACTAACGTACTTTCGGTAGAACCTGATAGTCTGGGTCCTCCACCAGAAGTTGAAGTGATTCCCGTTCGTAGATCCGTAAGGAATACGTGTGCACCTGAACATCTATGTCTTAACGTAGAGGTTGAGGAAACTATGTTAGGAGATCTTGGAGAGCCTACTAGTTATAAAGCTGCCATGGCAAGTCCTGACAAGGCAAAATGGCAGGTTGCAATGAATGGGGAAATGAAATCCATGAGAGAAAATGAAGTCTGGGTAGAGGTTGACTTACCTCCAAACGCCACGGTGGTTGGAAGTAAGTGGCTCTATAAGATTAAGACTGACATGGATGGCAGTGTACACGTCTATAAAGCTGGTCTAGTTGCGCAAGGTTTTACTCAAACTTATGGCATTGATTACGAGGAGACCTTTTCTCCTGTAGCGGACATTAGAGCTATTAGAATTCTCATAGCTATAGCGGCATACTATGACTATGAGATATGGAAAATGGTTGTCAAAACCGCCTTCTTAAATGGTCGCTTAGATGAAGACATCTATATGAAGCAACTTGAGGGGTTCGTGAATCCACAATTTCCAAACCGTGTATGCAAACTTCAAAGGCCCATTTATGGATTGAAGCAAGCATCAAGGCAATAGAATAAAAGATTTGATGAAGAAATCAAAAGGTATGGATTTATTCAAAATCTTGATGAGCCATGTGTATATCACAAAGTTAGTGGGAGTAATGTAATTTTCCTAATTCTTTATGTCGATGACATATTAATTATGGGAAAAGACATTCCGAGTTTGCAAAATGTTAAGGCATATCTTGGGAAGTGTTTTTCCATGAAGGATTTAGGAGAAGCTGCATATATTCTGGGAATCAAGATCTACCGAGATAGGTCAAAGCGGTTAATTGGTTTAAGTCAAAGCGCTTACATTGATAAAATATTGAAGAGATTCAATATGCAAATTTCCAAGAAAGGATATTTGCCGATGGAAGTAAAGAATGGCTTATGTAGCGATATGTGTGCTTCAACACCTGCTGAGGTGGCACGCATGCAGAAAGTTCCTTATGCTTCGGCTGTAGGATCTATTATGTATGTTGTGAGATGCACAAGGCCAGATGTGGCGTCGCCAAAACATGACCAGTCGATATCAACAGAATCCGGGTGAACTTCACCGGATTGCTGTTAAACATATTCTAAAGTATCTTAGGAATACGAAAGATATGTTTTTAGTGTATGGAGGAAATCCAGACATAGAACTTGGTGTTACAGGTTACTGTGATGCGTCCCCGGCAAGTGTGATAAAGATGATACGAAGTCTCAGACGGGTTATGTCTTTGTCATCAATGGAGGAGAAGTTGACTGGAAGAGCAAGAAGCGAGTATGATTAAGCGATGTCTGCTACAAAGGCCGAATACATAGCTGCTTCGGAAGCTGCAATGGAGGCTGTTTGGATTAGGAAATTCATTTCAGGGCTTGGTGTTATGCCTTAAATTGAATCACCTATTGATATGTATTGTGAAAATTCTGCTGCAATCATATTTGCCAATGAACCTGGAGTCATGAAGGGCACCAGACATTTTCTACGGAAGTATCACTATGTTCGGGAACAAGTCCAGGAAGGTGAAATAAATCTACTGAAAGTTCACACAGATGATAACTTAGCTGATCCGCTCACTAAGGCTTTAGCTAAAGACAAGCTTGTAAGACTTGCCAATGGAATTGGACTTCGTTTAGCTAAAAGTTTCATGCATAACTGTGATTCGTATTTGGATAAAGGATATTGTAAAACATTTATTATTTTGATGAAATAAAGTTTGGATTATGTTTATTTTCATTTATAATATTGTTGTCATATATTTGCATGTTTAATCCGTGAGTAACTAAGTTATTCTAAATGTCCGTTGTCGATTAATGATATGGGAGTATCATTAAATTAAGACAAATCTGAGAGATGTGGTAGAATATACTTGAAAGTATATTGATGAGAATGCATACCAATTTCGGATGATATTCAATGAATTGAATATAGGACTTATCCCAACTACATAATTTACTTTGTGGATATTGTTATAAGTAAATTATGAATAGTTATCCTCAGACTTGAGATACCAGATAAGTGTCATGAATGTAGTGCATTTCTGTGAAGCAACTTAACGCTATACGTAACTGGTAGTCATAAGGGTTGTTTTCAGAAATGTTACAAAGTTTGTGGGTTATTCTTGTAGTCAAGATAGAATTTGTTCCTTCAAATTTATTTGGAGTTTAATACTGCTGGGCCCCTCGTAGGGTTGACAAGATGTTTGTGCGGCCGCACCCAAATCTCCCCTAAAAATGTTTAGATGATTCGGTAATCTTGGTCAATCACTTACAAACGAGAAATAGAATAGTTTTATAAAGAATGACTTAATTCCATATCTTTATTTAACGTGGTATTAGAAACAAAAGGATAATAATAATGAGAAATCATTAAAAGGTTTTCCAGGAGCCTTGCTCGAGTTGTACTAGAGGCATCGAAGTGTTGCTAGACGCTAACCGAATGTGATCACTCTATTAAGATATATCCAAGTGGGAGCTGTTGGTTTTATGGATATAAATTAGTAGACGTGAGTTAGGATCGAACTCGAGACTATGGGATTGCACACTTTACGTATGAGAATTTAAAGTTAATAATTAAATATAAATGTTGTATTTATTTATTTATTAAACGAAATAACTAACGGACGTTAAGTAATTAATGTAATGGACTAACGGTCGTTAAATGTTTATGGAAAAGGATCAAATTGCAAAAGTTGGGAAGGTTCCGGAATCCCTTAAGGGAACTCCAAACCGATCGGCCATAGGGACAAAACAAGGAAAGAAAAACCAACTTGTTCATGAAGTTTAGTTGGGTATATAAACAAGGCTAGGGGTTTTATTTTTCCATCGCTTATGCTCATTAGCTAAACCCTAAAACAGTTTTTGTGTGTGTTTTTTAGCTACAAACCGATCGGCCACCACCCTAGGTGTCGATCCAAGTCTTTTCCACAAACCAAGTTGTTTGTTTGATAAAAACTAGCATTACTTTAATTCGGTTTAGTACGTGTGTACAAGAACATAGTAATAACACACTATTGTTATTATCTTGGATTGAATTACAAAACGGTAAGGGGTAATTCACATAATCCTAACTAAATCAAATTAGGGTTCATCCGTTGCTAGTTTGTGGATTTGATTCTTGTTCGGCTAGAATCAAGAAAAGGTACGCATATTCTTTTATGTTAATTAATTGTTTATTAATAAATCCTATACGCTTCCGCTTGAATACTTTGATGTTTTGTGATTATTTATTTGAATGTCATGTTATATAATTCCAACAACATCTACATTATTTCCTTCTTCAAAGTGCTTGTATTCATACATTCCAATTATGTTTGAGGTTCGACATTAGTCGCCTTTGTAAAAATAAACCCGGTCTTTAGTAATCATACATAGTGTTTAGACTTTTTTCCCAGATTAATCCACCAACTTGAGCATACCCCACACATAAATACATAATGAAACTGCCACTTAAAGTTTTACACAACTCAAAGTCTCAAACATTGGTAAATGTAATTTACAAGGTTTTTAGCCCGCGCTTCGCAGCGGGGTGTTTGTATACATAAGTATTATTTAACGTTCGAGCTAAGTATGTTCCTATTAGATATGTTTAGTATTTTAAGCGTGAGCAATATAATTAAGCGGTTGCAAATTTACCAAAAAATATATCATAAAGCCTTGGCTGCGTTGCTTTTTATATAGAGCTTCTTAATTAAAAATGATAGAATGTCGTTATTTAACAACCGTTAAGTAATGGCGGTTAGTAGGACTGTTTGTGTAACGAACGTTTAACATAAAGGACCAATTATGTAAAAAAAAATTACATCGTTACTCATTAGAGGACCTATTTTGCAACGTAAGTTAAACCTTAGGGACTCTTGTCGCATTTTGGTTTTTTAAAAAAGTATTTGAAAAAAAAAAAAAAAAGTAACGACCGTTAGTAGATAACGGGCGTTAACTAACGACCGTTATTCACTTTTCATCGTTAGTCCTTAGAGGACCTATTTTGCAACGCAAGGTAAACCTCAGGGACCGTTGTCGCATTTTAGTTTAAAAAAAAAAGTTAACGACCGTTAGTAGATAACGGTTGTTAACTAACGACCGTTAGTTACTGTGCGTTTCACTGTTCACTAATTTTCTAGTGGGTGTGGCAGTAGCACAAACGAACTTGTCTATAGCCAAGTTGGTAAATGTACTTTAGTACAAATATCTGCAAGTAAATAAGAAACAATATTTACGAGTACATCGTGTAAATTGCTAACTTAAATTTGTTTTTCAAATTGAGCATATAAGCACAGTCACTTGAGTTATTCAAAAGAGCCAACTTCATACACAAATACAGTGTTATCCTGATGGTGGTCTAATAGTAGAAAACATGTTAATATGGAGGTCTAGTCACAAATCTCATGCTCATTTCATGTAAGTGTGGCACGAAGGGATTACCTCTTACATGTCGCGTGTATGACCGGTCGATATGAGCTGCCAGTTTATCGGTTTTCAGTTTTGCGATGTTTTTTTATTGATATAAAAAGTTCGGCATAATACCTATACGCACTTACATTGTTACAAATATCCAAAAGACAACAATTGTTTTTCAACTACTCCGTAGTTGATAAATAGTGTGAGGTGGCCGGTGGATGACATAATATATTTGGGTTTTTGTCAAATACTAATTTGTCATCAATTAAAAATTCGAGTAGTGTAAAATCTATCTCAAAGAAAAAAGTCAAAAAGTTACGGGCCAGTGCTCATTTTCACGACAATGAAATATTTTGGGATTGATTGGCCATACATATTTCGGAAAATAATTACTCCCTCCGTCTCAAATTTATTGTCCACTATTAACTTTTTTAGTCTATCTTCTTCAATTTTGACCATAATTATTTTTATTTGTGTTATATAATACTTGATGAAAAATATATGAATGTATTGGGTTTTAAATGTATTTTGAGTTGATATAATTTTCATCAAGTATTATATAACACAAATAAATATATTAATGGTCAAAATTAAACAAGAAAGACTGGTCAAAGTCAAAGTGGACAATAAAAATAGGACGGAGGGAGTATTGTTTAGTCGATGGTTATGGTTTTGGTTTATGTTTTTGTTTGTGTTTATACTAGGCATATAATCAAGCAAATCGAATGAGGATAGTCGTTTATTTTCGATCAACTTTATGCGTTATATTAAGTTTTTATAACAGGAAATATAATAAACCATATATTTTGCAGGCTGGACAAAAGAAATGAGAACTACTACAAAATGGGGCAAGGGCTGAGGTCCAAAAAATTACGAGTTCCTCGAAACACTTAACAAAAACACACGTTTTTAAGCTCGAATCTTGAATTTCAACCATGAAATTACATTTTTAATCCGTTAAAAACTTAAAACCAATCCCTTAGAAGCTTTAATAACAAACGCTTTTGCAATCTACCCACACGATATGATCAAACCAAATCTTTTAAGACACGAATAAAAACTTCTAGAGAGAGAAGAGTAACGAGAATTTTAGGCTAAAAATTGGATTAAACATGTATTAATGACCATATTAAGCTAAAAAACTTAACACTAGTAACTCCTAATCTATCATATACTTCTTCCGTCCCATATTAAATGTCCACTTTAAATTTTGTAAGTCTTTCTTTGATAACTTTAACCATAAATAATTTTGGTTGTGTTATATAATATTTGATGCAAAATATATGAATAGATTGAGTTTTAAATGTATTTTCACTATGTATTATTTTTATCTAATATTATATAACACAAGCAAAAATATTTAAGGTCAAAGTTGTAAAAAAAAGACTGAAAAAGTTAAACCTGAACATTTAATATGAAACGGAAGAAGTAATTACTATGATACCAAATATTATCCCTTAATTATCCTAAATATATCATGATTTAAAGAGAGAGTAGGTGTCCACATTCTTTAGTTTAGAGAGATAAATAGAGCGAGAGTTAAGAAGATAGGAACTTCGTAACAATACATACACCTCAAAAGTGAGGTACTGATGAGTATTTACACTCATCATACAAACGTTCCACGTTCCAAGGGTGGTGACTATATCATTAGCCCTCTTAATTATACAAGTGTTGAAAGGGTAGTAACCAACATAAGGGTGGTGGTAACCATGTTTAAGAGATTTTTTCATGCCTAATCACCCACCAATAATATACCTCAAACTCACCTCATACCAATCTCATACCTAACAATAGATTTTTAGTGGCAACCATGCCTAACTCATACCTCTTTTTTTTTTTCTTTTTTTTTTTATAATTATATTAAACAATTTCTAAACATAATATTTTAAGAGAGTATAATGTTTTTGTTAAAGGTGTTGTTTTGGGCTACCAACTAAAATTGTAAACTGAGATAATTAAGGGGGTGTTTGGAGTTGCGTTTTGCAATGGATTATCTGCTTATTGCGTTTTACAAATGCAAATAATCCATTTTAAATGTTTGGCAAAACAAAATTGAAAAGCACTTATCTGCGTTTTGTAGGGTTCAAAACGCGGTTTTGCAGCAGCAGGTCTTCACCTGCTTTTGTGAATCGTGATTTTGTTTCTTCTTTAAAATTACTACTTTGTCCTTCTTTTACCTCTTACATACGTGCAGCAGTGTTAAAGTTATAAAAAAAGGTCAACAATGGCGGGATAAAACGAATGAAAGAGTAGACTGTTTGGAAACATATATATAAAATGCCTATTGGGCTTGGCCTAGTTATAACCTAGCGTCTACTTTTATAAATGTATTGCGCTGACATTTGATATAACAATGAATTATGTGTTCAAAAGTCATTTTTTAGGTAAAGTGTATTCAAAAGTTATTAAAATATACTACTATACGTTTTGGATTAGAAGAAACAAAAAATATGTCCATTTTGGTCATTTGACATAGTAGTTTATTAATAATCTGATTTGCCAAACACTTAAAAAAAACTGATTATCTGATTATTACGGTATCATATAGCATAATCAAATCCAAACACTAAATTTCAAAACCACGTTTTGTAACAGCTGATTATCTGATTATTCATTTTCAAAACACATAATCTATTTTCAATAAGCAATCCCAAACACCCTCTAAGATTGGGGTTAGATTCAAGATTTAAAGATGTCAAAGGGTCGAAAATGAAATTTTATATATTTGTAGTCATCTTCCCAACCATTTTTCAGTCCAAGAAATGAAACTCCATTAAAACATTTTTCAGTCATCTTGCCCATTAAATGCTCCAACGTCTATATTTGTTCCATGTAGAATCGGTGTCTTTTGCCGATTTGGTGTTCCATCCTTCCATGCCGAATGAAACCGAAAACAAGGCACTACACACCCCGCTCGGTATGGAGCATGCCGAAGGCCATACCGACTCCACTGCCAGCATACCCAACAATGGTGATATTACATATTTAACTACTGACTATTACATAAAAGACACTAAATTAATGATTTACATATTTTTATGTTCTAACAGTTTAGAATGTAATATTTTATAAAATAATGTAAGTGTTTTATGCAAGTTTGCTTAATCAAAAAACAAAGTGATTTGGCTTCATTACTGAACAAAATATGCTTTTTGTTAATGAAAGATTTATGTAAACTTGATGAAGTCAAATTTAAATAACTTCCTCAAGTGAAAGATTTTTGCAAGTTGGAAATTCATTTTTATAAATCATTAAATAAGTTTTAATAAAAATGGTGCAAGTATTTAGTATGCAATTTATAAAATAGCAAGAGATTTTACAAGATAATAAAAGTATTTTGATGCAATAAATGCAACTTTGATCATAACGCTAGTTTGTGAAATCATGTCCATATCTGGTATGGAATGCCAAATGTGGTTAGAAAAAAAAATTATTGAATTATAAATACTTAATGGCTCCACAAAATATTTTAAACATTTTCAATGGTTTTTAAATTGTTTGATCATAATGCAACATAAAATCTTTGAACATGTGTTGAAACATGAGAGGAATCAAAACGTCAAAGGTGTCGAGAAATATATGCTCTGACGATTTGTGGTTACGAGTAACATACGCATTTTGTGTTATATATTACGAGTTACATATTTGTTCATTAAAATATAAAAGACCGTTTAGTTTAAATGTTTTCGTATTTGCACTAACAGTATCGATGATTGTAAGCATGATTACTGAGTAGTAGTTGCAAGGTTATTTGTTTTGCGTTTGGTACTTTTAAATTAAAATTTTAGTTGTTCAATTAAATCAACATTATATAAATATCTTTTTGTTCGATAAAAAAGTCATAAAGCTAGCCCCGTCCAACGAGTCTCGAATATAGCCCGTCCAACGAGACCCATAATAAAACCATTTTAACTTATCTTTGTAAATTCTTTGTTGCATTAAGGTGAATCATATAATCAAAGCTTTGTCTCGTTACTTTACCAATCCGAGAAAAGAAATTGATTATTCCACAAGTCAAAGAGGGTTTGTTCGATTTTCTGGTATGAATAATTTGTTTCGGTTTTTTTAACATTCCTGGCTTACAAATTTGTGATAGTGTGTGGCATAACGTTTTGCCATGTGCTTCTTATAGATACACGTGACATGCACTGATATGCACATGTTTGATTGCCTCTTAATGACATCATTCAGCGCTGATTCCTAAAAACTAAATCGGACAGCATGTTTGATAATTATAAAATTTGTCACTGAATGACAAATAATGGGCTGAGCGATTTTGCTTGGTAAGGCACACTAAACGATACAGTAGACTGCATATTTACCAAAATACCTTTTACATCTCACGTTTCCTCCCCACGTGGATCTCCTATGCCAATTATTTAACTTAAAAGAAGTAAAGAATCATTACAGATACCACACTTTTATTCTTTATATATTAAAATAATCTTTGATGGGGCTATGTATTTGGTCATATATATCCATTGATAAATTATTATGAATCTATTTAGCAGTTAAAATATATGTATGATAAAATTACTTTTATTTATGTTATAACTTGTTTGGTTCATATCCATTTTGTATACTACGAGTGTTACAAATGAACATTATTTATATATCAACATATTTTGATTAGTATGTAATGATATAAAGGGGTTAAAATGGTCATTTTCTTTTACTCAAAAAAGTGAAGTCAATTATTTATCAAACAATTATTTTCATTCAGAAACGTTTTCACTCAGCATCTTTGAATTATTCAGCATCTTTGATTCGTTCAGCGCTAAATAATACAGTTTTATCAAACAGCAACTATTACGTCTAACATTTGGAGTTTGTGAAAACGTACACTATCGCACATTCGACCCCTTGCAGCATGACCATATTATTAAGCTAGAGCTATCAAATACATCGATCAAACTAGATACGCACACGTAGACGTCCAGTGGTGGCGTATAACGCAGGGCCATACTATTTGGATACTACATCCGTCTCAAAATTTAAATGCATTTGAACTTTTTGAATCTAACTTTGACTTTAAATATTTTTGTTTATATTATATAATACTTTGTGCAAAATATATAAATATATTGTGTTTTAAATATATTTTTCATTGATATAGTTTTCACTAAGTATTATATAATACAAACAATATTTACGGTCAAAGTTTGATTTAAGAAATCAAAACAGATATAAAATTTAGGACGAAGGGAGTACTATTTTTAAGGCTGCTTACAATAGGTCGATCGGGGCAATGCTCGATCGACTGAAGACTCGATCGTCCTTGTTGTGAAGCCAGTCGATCGCCAAAACAATAACTCCACTTGGTCGCGATCACGATCGAGTTTAAAGGTTTTAATTTCAAAAAAATTACCGTTTTTGCAACGGTTTAAAAAAATATATATATAACATTTATAAATACACAATACAAACATACTTCAATCCACAAATCTATTTCACACAATTCAAACTCAAAATACTTCTCAACACAATATTTAATATTGCTTGCCGTCTCCCCCATTCCGTTGAAGATATGCAAGTGTATATTCAAAATCAATGCAATAACGACGATGAGGCTCGAAAAAACGCTATTATAAGCGTCATCGAATTGTTTGACTAGGCGAAGGCGGAAAAGGAACATATGAGAGAAAACTACAAGAGTTGCAACGACATTACGCCTGAACGAAAAGCAATGATCGACAAATTTTTGAAAGATCAAGCCCGCAAAGATCGCTAGATTGCTGACAAGTTGTGGCGGTGTGTTCAAAAGATAACGGACAACGTCAGACTAAAATCAATGGAGCTACTGGGAGAACAAAAATGATGGTGTAGGTGCATCAACTTCGACTACCAACTTCAAGTTTCCACCGGGGGAACCTCTCTAGACGAGGAAGATTTGGCTCGCATCGAGGGATTTTTCTTCTCGTGATCAGTATGACTCGCATGCGGCGGGGAGCATTCAAATTAAATTTATGATTTATGTATTTCGTATCGTTTTTATATTTAATATATTATTGTTTTTATTTAGTATTGTAACATTTTAATTATTAATGAAATTTTATTTTGTGTTAAAATTTTTTTTTTTAAATGAACGTGGTCGCTCTTACTGGGGCACCTAATCGCCTGAAGGTCGCTGGAAAGAGAAAGCTGACGTGACAGGGAAAATGAGGGGGGTTGAATCCCCTTACCGGGGGCAGCCTAAAGTTGAAAAGTTGCAAAATTTATTGTACACTAAGTTGGCTAGAATAGTTATATGCAAAAGGTATGTGGTTTATCAATAAGGTACAAACATTCATGTTCTAAAGTCTTATAAGTAGCCATTCTATCTATAGAATAAAACCCAACGTCGGTTTCGTTTTTAATACTTTTTAATGTTATTTTATTCTTACGTCGGTACTGTTTTAGCAGCCCATTGTTTCAGCCCACAAAGCCCAACATGCGGAGGTGATATATTTTGTATCGCTGGCGACACACGTGTACTCCACCGCCTCTATCTATCCATCTAAACTAACATAGAAAGATTCCCCAGATTAAGAACGGCTGATCGAGTACTTGGAAGACACGATTATTCTGGGAGCCCGATTGGTATGACATATGTATGTATGTCTTAAACTTATATTATTATTTAGGTTTGATTTGCGTAGTGATTTTATGTTTATTTTCATTTTTTTGAAACAAAGGGGTTTTCTGTTGGTTGTGGGCTGTTTTAATGATTGAAAGTTGATCTTTTTATAAAGAGTAATTTTTTGTTCGATTATTTTGATTTAATTGTTTATTTTTTTTATTTAATCATCCATGAATGATTAGAATAGCAAAATCAATCTTATTAAAAAAAAAGAAAAAGAAAAAAAAAGAAAGAAAAAGGGAGACCAAGCAGTTACAACAGGAAAATGTTGGGTTGTAATTTTGTTCTAGGATTCTAGCTTTTGTTTTTGATAATTAATAAATAGGGGGCTTACATAATCTTTCATCATTTTGTAATGCTCTTTTGTCACAGAAAAGCCGAGTAGTTCGAAGACCTTTGTTTGTGAATTTGAAGCTAAGTTGACTAAGAGATGGGATGGGTTTAAGGTATTATTTTGGTTTACGAATTGATGTTATTGCATTTTTTTTATTATATGAGGTTTCGGAATTAAGCGGCGTTATCGTAAAATCATATATGGTTTCTTATGTGAAAGGATTGCTTCACCTTATGGACATGCAGGAACCAATATAGGTGCCGCAAAGTCACAAGGAAAGTTAGTTTCAATCAGGTGTGTGTTCAAGCTACTTGAAAGCATATTGTTTCTGTCTTGAAAGCTATACTAGTAGTTGTGTTAAATAATTTACGACTATACAAGTAGTTGCGTGAATACGATCTGAATACAAGCAGTTGTATGAATTGATGATGTATACGCGGAGTTTTTAAATGATTTCAATATAATGTATACGATTAGTGATGTTTAATGAATTGAGTGATGTGTAGGAGCAGCTGTGTGACAGTGATTTGGATATGCTGTATAGAAGCAGTTGTGTGAATTTATTTTAATACAGTCTATACAAGTTGTTTGAAATGATTCGAGTTTAATGTATATGAGTACTTGTGTGAAATGCTTTGAAATAAAATTATGTTCTATTTTGGTGTATGTATGATACAATTTGGCATCCATCATCTTTTGAAATCGGTACCTGTAAGATATTGGTTTTCACAATCACATCACATAGCACAATATGGGTCGAATGGTTTATAGTTCTAGAGAGAGAAAGTGGAAGAGAGTTGGGAACTTTAGTGTGATAAAGAAAAATGTATTATGAAAGCTCCAACCATTTGCCTTGGAAGGCAAAGGGTATTTATAGTAACATACATGACACGCCTCCTATGGGCTATGGATCAGGCATATAGTGGGTAAAGACCCGTCCGTCCTCCACAGTGTTACTTAACAAACTACTCACTATTACTAAATGACTATGACTACGAGCTTTCTAACGAATATATATACTTGAGGTGACCGACTCTTTAACTACTGGATTTTCTAAATCCTAACAATCTCCCCCTAAGGGAGGTCACCTCAATTACATCAATTACAAACAGATATTATGTTTTGGTGTTCTTAGATTCTTGATTAAGTTCTTTGCTCTGTAGTTCGTAGTCTTTGATTCTTCATGTTCCGCATGTTTTATTATTTCAAGTGGAGGTCTTTGACTGATCCACGTGTTGGTGAGTTATGAGCCAGCTTTGAGACCATCAGCAACAACAAATCTCTGACTCATCCTTATTGTATCGTCATTATGTGGAGTTCTGACTTTTGGACCGATATGCTCACATTTTGGATCATGATATCTTCTCATTAGAGTAGCGGGAGCTTTGTTGATTCATGATATTTGCAGCAGCGTAGCAGAAGCATGGATTGAAAATATCAACGCCAGTTGATGAAGATATGCAATTATCATGATTTCTTTAGAAGTGAGTGTGCTGTGTGAGCATGCGGTTATGGATTGACTCCTCAATTCTGATCAGCTGCAACCGTCGGGTGTCCCTGCAAACAACAGTTAGCAATAAAGCGCACGAAGGTGTCTTTGATCAATTTCGTTGAATGGGGTTACAAGAACCACGGTTTCCCGTTAATCAGTACAAGTACTGCCTGTGATAAGGTAGAATTCCGAAGAACCTCCTTGACAGGGTTTCGCAGCTAATCAAGCCGTTCTCAAACCGGAACATCTCAAATAAGACAGCACGGAGTGAGTGAACCAGCGAATTGAGATTCACTGATTGATGAAAATGATTTGAAAAACAATCGTGTATTGCTTATCGGAAAGTGTTTTGCAATACAACGAAGGTTTTATGAAAAATTAGTTATCAATCATAAATACCCTTTTAATTTTGAAAACTTAATACACAGTCGATGTGCTAGAAAAAGGAGTTGTTGAACACAACGATCGTTTTTTCAAAGGTATCCGTCAATCCATTTCCTGGACCAAGGTTGATTCAAGAGAGAATCGTCCCATTGTTTCTATCCAGTTGTCACAAGTTTGATCTTTCGAGAAGATCTCACATGTCACCCACCAAGAGCTTGTTTGATGTTGGCTCTAGAAGGATTTCCATCTTCATCGTGAATACTTTTACATATCACTCGGATGTTCTGGCAATACCACAAGGATAATGCGTAGGACTCAAATATATTCTTACTTTCCACATTGTGTGAAACAGCAAGTCTTCCAGAATAATGTGTCCTAACGAGATTTATTGATGATCTCTTGGCTCTAGACTCAATAGTGCATTTTGGTTTCCTATGCCGGAGACTAGGGAGAGGGTCTCCTTCTTCAATATCAACAATCTCTAAGAGAAAGTCGATAGATTATGTAGGTTCCCCGTGAGAATGAAACAAGCCCTTTTAAGAGTAACTTGATTAGCTTTGGAAGTTTAGTGCAATGCGTCACTGGGTCCATGACGTCTTGTCTTCAATACCGGCGTTACCTTAGTAACCACCAGTAGCATATGAATTGAACCCGGTTTCTGCCCTAAGGTTGAATAAATGGAGGGCTATTTCTTTTCACCCTTTTCTCATTCAATTCATTTTTTTTTATATTCTTCAACCCCTTCAGTGCTTACCGAGGCTTCATTACTAGAACCTTGTTGGGTTTATTCAAGTTCTAGCTCTATCTCAGTCGGCACTCTTTCCATTTCTCACTTTTCTCCTTTTTTCATCATACCTAAGGACTTCTACACTATCTAGTGGATTGTCCCTGGGTAGATCCCTCCGGCTCTGGCGGGATCGTGGGAACGAATACCTAACCCAACCATCCTTATATCTCCATGCATAAAATAACTTGGTCGGTCTTTTGGTATTGTTCATTCCGCCTCGAAACCAATTGAAAACCATTTGAAAATCAATCAAGGTATTTGTGATATGAAATCAAAGTATTTTGTACCTTAATTGTTTTTGATATTTTAGAAATGCTCCCCCTCAACATGTGCTTCAAGTATTAGAAATCATTTTAGCACATGGAGGCAAGAGGACTTTTGAAATCTTATATTAAGAATGAAAGATTCAATCTTTTGATTAACATTTTCTAAAATGATCATCATCACTTCCCGATCAAATCTAGTATTTTAAGTACTTTCGATGAAATATTTTGGGAAGGATGAGGTTTTTTTTTTATTGCTCCCCCTCAATATGTGCATCGAGAGTGTTTTGCACATATTAGAGGGAACCTGAACTTTGAGAAAAATCAGTCACGTTTCACTCCGTTTTGGTTTAAGATAGATGCTCCCCTTTAACATGTGCATCTTGAAATCGTTTGGCACATGTAGGGAGGAGAGCTTGTTATTATATTTCTAAAACCACTTATCGAATTATTTGATTATATCCAATTTAGATCACAAATTCTCCCCCGATCACAATTTTCAAACCCTTTGAGATTTGTGATCTCTATTGATTTAAATTGTTTTTGAAAGCTTTTGAGGAGAATTGTGACCTGCTTTTGAAAACATTTAACTGATAAGGATCAGATTATGAAACTTTAATCTCCAATGATCAAACATGCTTAAGTATCTTATGAAAACACAACATTAGCCTTGGTCTGGATCCAATTGTAGAAAATCATTGTTCTTTTTGATTATCTAAAATTAGACCATGCTCGATTAAGTGCCAATTGTTTGAAAAATAACTTTTTGATTTGATTGAAATCATTCTCCCCCTCAATCAATGACATAAATTGTCGATTGAGTGCTAGAGATTTTGATTGAAAAATAGAGTTAGAGTTATTTGCAAAGCAATTTTGTTTTCATTAGATGACAAATAATTTTCAGAAGAATTTTTGGAATGAAAAATATTTGTAAAGGAAACATTTTTCTTTTGGTGACAAACATTTGTTTTTAGAATAAGAGCATGAGTATTTTAAAATAAGATAAGGTGTGGCTCTGTTCTTTCTATTAAAAACGGGTTACTGCCTAAAATGACAATAAACCATCATTTTCTTCATATATATATATATATATATATATATATATATATATATATATATATATATATATATATATATATATATATATATATATATATATATATATATACATATATATATATATTTTAACAATTCAATTTAAAATTATTATTTCAATTCGAACATCATCTAAATACCCGTGTCATTATTGAATGACAATTCTAAATCCGTAGATGTTATCGAACCAAGAAAAACATGACAAAATAAACAATATTTTTGGAATTTTTTGGGCTTTTCTAATTTTTTAATTGATTTTGAAAATTTTATATTTTTCTATTTTTTTTAATAAGATATATACAAATAATATGATATAGTTTAAGAAGGATGAGGATACGAGTACCGAGATAGGGATATCATTCAACACTTTGTAGAAGATAGAAGTCATCATCTCTTAAACTTTCACCACTAAAGCTTTCGAGGCTTTTGAATCGTCGTCAGAACTTGAGCCTTCTGAAAGTGAGACTTTGGTAGCCTTCCCCCCAAACCGACAATCTAAGAATAAAGACCATTTCCCAAAGAAGTAGAATTGAAGAAAAACGGTCTCAATGAATGAAGCTCATCACCCCGAAGAACACGAGAACACCGAAGTAACAAGTTGAAACATTGATCGACTTTGCGGTTATCAAATCCGGAATAAATGATTAAGTTCGATCACATGAACTTGATGTGCGTCCCCGATGTACACATTACTCTTCGAGATTGAGCAGTTTTCTATTCAAGGGAACAATATATCAACATCTTCATTTCTCCAAATGCATTCCAATAATCTTACATATAACCAATCAGCCCATGATGTACACATGTACCCAGCAAGAGTAGAGATGATGACATCCAAGTAACATGTTGAGTCACTGATTATTTCTGCGGATGTCAACTCCGAAATAACTGAATTAGCTCGATCAAGTGAACATGTTGTGCATCCCTGATGTACACATATCTCTCCCCTGATGGTTGCGATCTCATCGGAATCATCATTGTATTGTGTACATGAAGCAATAACCGGAAGCACTACCATAAATCATATAGAAGATGTCGATAAGCAATATCATCTCACACTCCAAATATTCTTCTCATATTTCTTCCTACTGATAGTTGAGCTAACACATACCAAAAGCATTCTGAGACCACTTCCCCCCAAATGGTTGGAATAATACTTCCTTCCTCCCAAGTAGTTGGAATAATGTATCCTTCCCCCAAATTGTTGGAATAATACATCCTTCCCCCAAATAGTTGGAATAACACACCAAAGGCTATGAGTTGAACACTAAGTTTCTCTGCGGTTTTGACATTTGTCTTCCCGGAATAACTTCAATTAATCAGAGGTATTAAGTTCGTCACGTGTACTCGTTTTGCATCCAAATGTATGTCTCCTTCCCCCTTGCTGGTTTTGATACCTCAGAATCAGCAACACATTATACATACCAAATATTCTTGAAATAGAGAAGACCAAAACATTAGCTCAAATGAATCCTTTGAGAATCAACTGCTATAGAAACTCTCTCTTACTATCTTTATCAACCCATATGTAGACAATTTGAAGTGACCACTAAAGAGGAAAACCAGATGTACTAAACTTGAAACTGAAGTCGAATTCCCCACATTTGTATCTTAAGCTTGCCCTTAATGATGGAAGAACGGTGTTGAGAATTTATGTTCCAAGCAAATCTCTAAGTACTCAATACTCAAACAAAGTATGAGACATTAACACCTCTTGGTATTATCCACAACGTCATATGCGTGTGACACTGAGTAAAACAAGGTAACTCCTTAATGTGATAGTTAACCAGGTCTTCAACCAACCATCCCGACTGCTGGTAACTAGATAAACCAAGTCTTCATCTCAATTTCTAAGCACAAGCAAGTTGTCATTGAAAGTCATGCATCCAACCAGCCTCGACTTCAAGATAAAGTAAGACCACGCCTTTGTGAAAGACAACTTCAATTTCAAATAAGTGATAAACGATTAACTCCAAAGTAATCTCTTTGTGTCAAATGCCCAACACTTGAATAAACATACAATCAAGTGTACGTCAATCCCCTGAATGAACCAGAGCAAATGATTCCTCAACATCAATGCCTTCTTCCAAAAGGTATCCACATGCTACCAACTTAGCCTTGTTTTTCAACCCTCCTCCCAGTTCATCAAGTTTGAAATTAAGTATCCACTTTTAAAGTGATGATCATAGCATAATCTGGATGAGGAACGAGCTCCAAAACTTCAAGTATTCAAGCTCATTGAACTTTTCTTGCATAACTTCAATCTAGCAGGATTCAGTCAATGCTTCTTTGTAAGTTTTAGGTTCAGTTGAGGATATGAGAGCATCATGATAACAAAAACTTTGCTTGAGTGGGTAGATGAAGGCGTGTAGAGCATGATCTGGAAGATTCACAAATAATGTCTTCAAGCGGATGAGGAAGTCATTTTCCTTAATGTTCATGTGGTTGATATAAAGAGTGCACATTGGGAAAAACAATAATCCGTGAAGATTTGGCAAAGGAATACCAAAGAGCGGATCATTATTCATGAACAATAATCCGTGAAGATTTGGCAAAGAAATACCAAAGAGCGGATCATTATTCATGAGTGCAACTGCAATATTACGATAGTCATTATCAACGCCTTAAGAGCTAACTAGAGATTGGGTTTCTTGAGTAGTTTGAGTTGTACTTCTTAGAAGGTGTACCAGTTGAGTCAGCAGGAACCAGAGCAGGAGCTTCAGGAACTGGATGATCAACATTCGTTGAAGGTTTGAGGTATTCATCAAACATAGGTTGAAACACTAAATCCCAAACAATAACTCCCAATTATCTTTAGTAAGTGGAATATTAGGCGTATGACCATTATACAAACATCCATCAACATGTAGATCCACTTCTCCCCCTCAAAAATTGCATCCGATGTTGCCAATGCCATTTTTTATTTGAGCAAGTGAATAGGAATACAATCACCGGTAAGTAGATCCATTTGATAACTGTTATTTTATTCATACTTTTCCCCCTAAAAAATTGCATCCGAAGTTGCCATTTTTGATTTGAACAAGGGAATAAGAATATACTCCAATGAATGTAGATCCACTTGATGACTGAATGAGCATGGGAAAAACATGAAGCTCGTTGATGGAGAATGTAGATGAGAACGGTCATTCTTGAGAGAATGTCTCTTAAACTGAAGATAAAATGCATTGAATTGTACACCTTTCTTTTCTTTGAGGAACGGGGCCTGAAGAGTTATCTGCAGACGCCATAATGATGAAGTACAAGGCCTGAACTGATGTGAAAAGACGTCATAGCCGATTGAATATCAAGGTTGAGTTACTTGAACCCGTGAGTTATGAGATATCAATCCTTTTGTTATCCACACTTTAAGCCAGTCCATGTAGTGAAGGATCGAAGTATCTGCAACTGAGTAAGGACTACTTGCACTAACATTACAAGCTTGATTGCATATATATTGGTTAGTGACATTAGTATCCAAACCTTGTCGGATTTCACGGTCAACCTTGATTTTGCCATTGATAAATAGCTTTCCGGTAGGTATCCACCTAAATCCAACATCCTTAAACGGGTTGTTGATATTCTTATTCACATTGGAAGACTTATCGTTATTCCTAGACTCCAAAGATTTAGCAGTTAGGATCCATCTAGGCGAAGTTTTAGGTTTGTTTTGCTTCATAACATGTTGAACCTTAGCCATGTTAGTAGTCTTAGTGGATTTTACCTTAGCATGTGAATTAGGAAAATGTTTCTTATTCGGTAAAGACTCAGAATTTCTAGTTTCGTTTTCTACATGCTTAGCATTATTTTTCACATAACTACTCTTAGATGCAAGCCAATCCCTAGTCTTTTGAGTGTTCATAGGTAATGGTTTACTACTATTAGCAGTGCCTTGAAATCCCGTAGAATTTATCACCCTCGGTCTTGCACCTAAAATTCCGTCTTTTCAAATTTTTGCCTTTTTTCTAGCTTCTTCTAGATAATAGTTCTTCCACAAGTCATTCATATCATATGAATTCTGGATTTTAATGCTTGGTTTTGACACTGTTTTCGAACTAATCCTAGAGGTGCTGTGTCACACCCCCAAATTACCTGTTTTGCAGCGGAATGGAATACCTGGGGGATGACTGTCATAGCATCAAAGTTACAGTTATATCGAACGACCTAAAGTGTCGTTTTGAAAATATCGTTTGATTAAGTAAAATAATCAGAGTTTACAAAACATAGGTCCCAAAAGATTTCCAATGTACTAAAATGAGTTTGTTACAATCAAACGATAGTTAAGTGCATAAAATATATGTGAGATGCGTCGACACCGCGACTCTATGATAAGTCCACATGCATGCCATGAAGTGAATGCCTTAGATACCTGAGATAAAAATGCTAAAAGGTGTCAACACAATGGTTGAGTGATTTCATAGAGTTTGGTTGAATTGTAAAGCCTTTAAAGAATGTTCATGCATGTTTCATATAATATGAAAACTCTTAAGAGAGAGTCTAAGTTTTTGGTCATTGAGAATAGTACACAAAGCAAAGGCATTGTAAATCCACTCAGTTCCAAGTTCCGCCCATACAAAACTTGCAACCTGTGTGTTCACAACCCACTGCCAAAAGTAGTATGTCTAGTAGTCAAGTATACGTTGTCCTAATAGTTAATAATATAGCACCAGGTATATAATAATGTATGCCAGGAAAAGCCCTTAGAATAAATAATATGCGTCTCGTAACATAGTGAACGAGAGGTTGGCCGACCTCTAATAGCGCTATCCATACTACCTACTAATAGGAGACTAACAATGCGAATGTACGAACGGTACATCATACAACTATTATATACAATTAAGAACACTCCGAACATGGGAGAATTTGCACGCTCCACCAATAAGGCGAGACTTGGTGTTGCTCCGTTCACATAGGGAGACTTGGTATTGCTCCGTTCACATAGGGAGACTTGGTATTGCTCCGTTCACATAGGGAGACTTTTAGGTCATAGCACATACGGTTCAATAAGTTCAAACAAGTCATAAGTTCGTAATTAAGTTCAAGTGTTCCATTCAAAAGTTCGTAATTAAGTTCAAGAGTTTAAGTCGAGTTCAAAAGTTCAAAACAGTCAAAGAGCTCAAAACATATCAAAAGGTTCAAAATAGTCAAAGGATTCTAAAATCAAGTCAAACAAGTTCAAAATAGTCAAAAGAGTCCTTGTACAAGTTAAAAGAGTTCAACTATATGTCAAAAGGTTCAAATCAAGTTCAAGGTGTTCAAATATATGTTAAAAGGTCCAAATCAATTTAAAAGAGCTCAAATATACATGTCGAAGGGTTCAAAATCAAGGAAAGTGATTCAAATAATAGCGTTCGTAACATAGTAATCAATTTAGTTCGGGCATCATCTACTTACTAGCATAAGTAGTGAAACAACAGTTATTTAAGTTCATATAAGTGTAAAGTAAAAGCAAGTAGTTGAGCATGTATCTCCCCCGAAGAGTTTATAAAACAATTAAATGAGTAAAAGTGGGGCTACGAACTCACCTTAATAAATGTGATATCCAATGTATAACGAATCGATGGATAAGCCGAGAAACCTCTACGCGCAACCTAAAATATGTGTTGTGTCTTAGGTTCTAAAATAACGATGTGAATGTATAAACATGCCTTATATAGTTATTACATCAATTATGCTTTGATACTTAACATTTGTGAAGTCGTATAAGTGTTTACGTTTCTTATATTTAAGTTTTCCCAGTCTAAATCTACCCGTTACTTCTAAACCGTAAATGATCACGACTCGGTTTTTATGTCTTCGGAAAGGTAATTGATAGTACTAAACAGATTTGTGGGCCCTACTACCCCATAAATTATTTAACTAATGTGGAATTACCAATTTACCCTTGGATTTACTAGTCATTTCAATCAGCAGCAAACTGTTTCACAGTTTTGGTCATAAGTCGAGTTCTATAACTCCGTTTAATGCACGGCCATCGGCCACGTTCAAGTTAGGGTGTTAGCTAAAACTTTATATGCAATTTTTATGAGTTTTAGCCATTTAAAATCTGTTACTCAGTTTTGGACACGTTTAGCCGTTTTGGCTCTAGTTTATTCATCGGGATGACTTACGGCACGAGCCACCCGGCGAAACAACCACAAGACATCGATCTATAATCCTATGTTATTACCTAAGTTTCTCAATCCACGAATTTTACCCAGTAATTACGTTTACAGCCCCTGTTCAGTTTCTGTGTTGCAAATCTAGTCCTTTCGACGGTTTCTAGTGTTTTAATCCATTTATCCAAGCACAATCAACCATAATAAGGATATAAAACATATTAAATACATGAAATACTAGTATTTACTGAAATCGAATGTAAGTATAGGAGTTTGCTTACAATCCTTGTGATGAAATTTAACTAGAACCATGAACAAGAGCACTAGATTCTAAACCCCTTTCAATTAAAGTCCCTAGCTTCCAATCTTTAACACACCTTGCTAACCCTTCTTAACCTTGATCTAACCTTGTAAAAACACTCTAATCTCAGCCCACACATCTTGTGAAGCTCTTAATCCAACCATGGAATCACCAAATAAACTTAAGAATCATGTATAGAACACTAAGGCCTTTAACTTTGTTGTATAACTTATTGCTTGAAGATCAAAGATGGAAGGTGATTGTGATTAGTTAAATTCGGTTATGAGAGGGAAAATGAGGAAAATATGAAGTCTTTGGTGAGTTATCTTGCAAATGAATGAATACAGATTGGTATCAGAGCAAGAGTTATAGAGAACTAGGTTGCATCATTGACCCTAGACTATAACTACATCATCATAGCATCTCATCATATCATTATAAGTGCATACTCATTATACATGCGGTTTTATACGCACATTATGTGGATTATTTGTTTTTATTTCACATCGATTATCACATAGATGTCTTCAGATACCCATTCCATTATCCTTTCTTCATACCCCAATGTGGAGAATGCCTTGTCATTCCCTATCACAATTTTAACATCGGTTGCCTCAACACAAAACATCATATGAGTCAATTAGTCCAAGCATTTCATAGTTACTCCTAAATTATACATAGCCTGATCACCTATGTCTAATTCAGGAAGAATCATGCAATGAAGGGAGTATCAGTCTTATATGTGTAAGCAATTCCATAATTGAGCCAAATTTTCAAAAGACTTTCTTCAAACCACTTGTTTCCAGTTTGATCTGAGTGACAGTTCTTGTTTGATGAGTTGCAAAGATCAAGCTAGAATCAAGTTGTTACTCAACCGATTTAGCCTAATCTCATTACAGTTCTTGTTTGATGAGTTGTAAGATTAAGTAAAAATCGGTTACCTAAAAGTCTTTTGAGGGTTTTGCTCGAGAATGGGAAAGCTTGCCTCAACAAACCTAACCATAAGAGAGCATGTCTTTAGAATGGGAAATAGTCACGATAGCACAAGAACGTACCTAGTTGGATGAGAAACCCATATACATGAGCATTGACATAATCATTTAGACTATTCACTCGAGCATGAACTTTTAGAACCCTTGTCGAGGTTCGGACTATAGTTATCAATAATTGAATCACGAGGACGTGATTCCTCTAACAGGGGAAGAATGTCACAATTCTCAATTTTAGGTCATTTTACAAACTTCGAAAATTTTACTATTCATCTCGGGAATTTACTATTCATTCAGTTACTATTCATCATTTTACTATTCATCGTTTTTGAAGTCGATTTGATATTTTGAGAGGTTATTTTAAAATTTTACTATTCACTTTTACTATTCATTTCCAAAATTTTTATTTCACATTCTCGTAAGTTAACCTATTTTAGTGATAACCCAAGAATTTGACACTCATCGGGTCATTTTTGCAAATTTCACGAAACCGCGTCTAAGATTTACGTTTAGGTTTAAACGACATTTAGGCATCCCGATATGTCCGAAAACATTACAAACAAGAGAAATATAAGTTTTTCACCTTCCGTGACATTTTCATTAGTTTTAGAATTTTACGTTTTTTAGTTCTGCGTTTTATGCGATTTGCGCGTTTTAGACCCGCGTTTCCAGTTTTAGCAGCGTTTAAGAAACCCGGTAGAACTTATCACTCATTTAATATGCTTATATGGAGTATATTAACATGTTTTAACATATTTACAAGTTTCATATTTTTAGTATACCCGGTTTTAAGTTTTGTGACTTTACGACTTACAGTTAGCGATTAACGGGACCAAAACTCACTCCATAAAGACAAGATATTATCTAAACATCACAAGTAACATTCCACCTCTTCATTCTCATGCTCTTACACGTTTTATATGTGACTCATAGGATAGGAACATGCAAGATAGATCACAAGTCCAAGTATACTTAGTTACTAAGTCTTACATGATGCAAAGTCTTACATAAACACTTCAATACCTATCTATATTCATTCATTTGCAAGATAACTCACCAAAGACTTCATATTTTCCTCATTTTCCCTCTCATAACCGAATTTAACTAATCACAATCACCTTCCATCTTTAATCTTCAAGCAATAAGTTATACAACAAAGTTAAATGCCTTAGTGTTTCTATACATGATTCTTAAGTTTATTTGGTGATTCCATGGTTGGATTAAGAGCTTCACAAGGTGTGTGGGCTGAGATTAAAGTGTTTTTACAAGGTTAGATCAAGGTTAAGAATGGTTAGCAAGGTGTGTTAAAGATTGGAAGCTAGGGACTTTAATTGAAAGGGGTTTAGAATCTAGTGTTCTTGTTCATGGTTCTAGTTAAATTTCATCACAAGGATTGTAAGCAAACTCCTATACTTACCTTTGCTTTCAGTAAATACTATTATTTCATGTATTTAATATGTTTTATATGCTTATTATGGTTGATTGTGCTTGGATAAATGGATTAAAACACTAGAAACCGTCGAAAGGACTAGATTTGCAACACAGAAACTGAACAGGGGCTGTAAACGTAATTACTGGGTAAATTTCGTGGACTGAGAAACTTAGGTAATAACATAGGATTATAGATCGATGTCTTGTGGTCATTTCTCCGGGTGGCTCGTGCCGTAACTCATCCCGATGAATAAACTAGAGCCAAAACGGCTAAACGTGTCCAAAACTGAGTAACAGATTTTAAATGGCTAAAACTCATAAAAATTGCATATAACCCCTTGTTGGTCAAAGAATAAAAGTTTTATCTAACACCCTAACTTGAACGTGGCCGCTGGCCGTACATTAAACGGAGTTGTAGAACTCGACTTATGACCAAAACCGTGAAACAGTTTGCTGCTGATTGAAATAACTAGTACATCCAAGGGTATATTGGTAATTTCACATTAGTTAAATAATTTCTAGGGCAGTAGGGCCCACTAATCTGTTTAGTACTATCAATTACCTTTCCGAGGACACAAAAACCGAGTCGTGATCATATACGGTTTAGAAGTAACGGGTAGATTTAGACGGGGATAACTTAAATATAAGAAACGTAAACACTTATACGACTTTACAAATGTTAAGGTTGCGTTTAGTTGAGGGAAAACACCCTTGTTTTCCACAAAATGTTTTGTGGAAAACAAGGAAAACAGAGATCGTGTTCAAATCAACGTTTTCCAACAAAATATTTTGCAAAACACAAATCCCCTATTTCCTAACTTAACAAGGAAATTACAAAACAAATTTTATTTGTTTTCCTTGTTTTCCTTTGTAACCCTCAACCCTCCCTCCCTTTCTTCAAAACAGAAAATAGAAACATCAACTAAACGCGTTTTCTATATTTTCAAGTGTTTTGTGGAGATTAATTCTCCTTCCAAATTTTTACAAAACTAGAGATAGAAAATAAGAGAATTTGTTCTCCAACTAAACGCACCCTAAGTATCCAAGCATAATTGATGTAATAACTATATAAGGCATGTTTATACATTCACATCGTTATTTTATAACCTAATACACAACACATATTTTAGGTTGCGCGTAGAGGTTTCTCGGCTTATCCATCAATTCGTTATACATTGGATATCACATTTATTAAGGTGAGTTCGTAGCCCACTTTTACTCGTTTAATTGTTTTATAAACTCTTTGAGGGAGATACATGCTCAACTACTTGCTTTTACTTTACACTTATATGAACTTAAATAACTATTGTTTCACTACTTATGATAGTAAGTAGATTATGCCCGAACTAAATTGATTACTATGTTATGAACGCTATTATTTGAATCACTTTTCTTGATTTTGAACCCTTCGACATGTATATTTGAGCTCTTTTAAATTGATTTGGACCTTTTAACATATATTTGAACACTTTGAACTTGATTTGAACCTTTTGACATATAGTTGAACTCTTTTAACTTATACAAGGACTCTTTTGACTATTTTGAACTTGTTTGACTTGATTTTAGAATCCTTTGACTATTTTGAACCTTTTGATATGTTTTGAGCTCTTTGACTGTTTTGAACTTTTGAACTCGACTTAAACTCTCGAACTTAATTACGAACTTTTGAATGGAACACTTGAACTTAATTACAAACTTATGACTTGTTTGAACTTATTGAACCGTATGTTCTATGACCTAAAAGTCTCCCTATGTGAACGGAGCAATACCAAGTCTCCCTATGTGAACGGAGCAATACCAAGTCTCCCTATATGAACGGAGCAACACCAAGTCTCACCTTATTGGTGGAGCGTGCAAATTCTCCCATGTTCGGAGTGTTCTTAATTGTATATAATAGTTGTATGATGTACCGTTCGTACATTCGCATTGTTAGTCTCCTATTAGTAGGTAGTATGGATAGCGCTATTAGAGGTCGGCCAACCTCTCGTTCACTATGTTACGGGACGCATATTATTTATTCTAGGGGCTTTGCCTGGCATACATTATTATATACCTGGTGCTATATTATGAACTATTAAGACAACGTATACTTGACTACTAGACATACAACTTTTGGCAGTGGGTTGTGAACACACAGGTTGCAAGTTTTGTATGGGTGGAACTTGGAACTGAGTGGATTTACAATGCCTTTGCTTTGTGGACTATTCTCAATGACCAAAAACTTAGACTCTCTCTTAAGAGTTTTCATATTATATGAAACGTGCATGAACATTCTTTAAAGGCTTTACAATTCAACCAAACTCTATGAACTCACTCAACCATTGTGTTGACACTTATTAGCATTTTTATCTCAGGTATCTAAGGCATTCACTTCATGGCATGCATGTGGACTTATCATAGAGTCGCGGTGTCGACGCGTCTCACATATATTTTATGCACTTAACTATCGTTTTATTGTAACAAACTCATTTTAGTACATTGTAAATCTTTTGGGACCTATGTTTTGTAAACTCTGATTATTTTACTTAATCAAACGATATTTTCAAAACGACACTTTAGGTCGTTCGATATAACTGTAACTTTGATGCTATGAAAGTCATCCCCCAGGTATTCCATTCCACTGCAAAACAGGTAATTTGGGGGTGTGACATGCTGGGAGTAGAAGTAGCTACTTGTTGAGGGTTAACAGAACAAGAAGCATTATTCTTAGGTAACTCAGGTGAAGTGACTGGTTTTGACAAAACTTGTATCGCATCAACTTGGGAGGCAAACCTTATCTTTAAAGATTTTGTTCTTTCAGATATAAATGCAGTAGGCTGCCTAATAACGGACCGGTCTCTAGTAGGATGAGAAACTAGCTTCCCCAAGGTTGATGGTTTTGTAAACTTAGTGTTCACACTTTTCCCTACGGTTTTTTTAAGCTCATTCTTTAAGGCAACAATAGCGAAACTCTTTTTCTGAAGTTGAGCTTTGAGTTCATCAATTTTTGCTATTAAAGAGTTTGTTTGTTCCATTGACTTAGTTCTAGCTTCTTTGACATAGTCACTTAGTTCTATGTGATGCTTTCTCAAAGTCTCACTTTCCTTTAGTAATTTGGCCACACAACCTGCTAATTCATCATTTCTCATTTGAATATCATCAATAGCATTAACATCAGAATTACTTGTAACCAAATTACTTATCACATGCATATCAGAAATATGTTTCTTCAAATTGTTGATAGTCGAGTTTTGGCTTGAAATGAGATTTTAAATCGTTTATTTCAAAAATTCACGAAATTCGGAAATTTCGGATTTTTACATGGTTTCTTAGTTTGAAAACTTTCCTCCTTTCTTTGTATTTCAATTTCAAGTGAAATGCAATATTTTTCAAGTTTTGAGAATTTGTTTGAAAGTTCATCAAAAGCCTTTTTATCAACCATATCATTTGTTTTGAAATTATTTGTCTCAGCCTCAACCAAGGAACATTTATCAGAATCATGTTCAGCATTAAGATCAGTTTGTTTAGGTACATTAGTAGATGCACTATGTTGAACAATTAAGGGTACCTCATCACATGACACCTGTTCATTTATCGGTCTGATATCTGCATCCACATCATGTGTAACAAGAGTCACTGAACTACTGGTTGTTTCAAGCTTATCTGTCTCTGAGCCCCTGTATTCAGTGCTAACTGATCCATCATCAGGTGCTCTACCCGTCTCAACACTACAATCTCTTGATTGCACTCGACATTCATTCATCCGACATTCATTCACCTTTCTGATTCCTATATCCACATCTTGTCTGACAGGAGTTACTGAACAGCTGGTTACATCATTCTTTATTGTCTCTGTTATTCTGCATTTAGAAACACCCAATCTTTCAACTGATACATTACCCGACTCATCACAACTATCTCTCAACTGCACCCAACAGTCATCCACTTTTTCATCATTCTGTGTAACTTTCTCATTATACTTCTCCACATTATCCATGAGTTGGATTAATGTCTCTCTGAACACATTAGCTTCCATCCTAGTGTGATTCTTAAAGCACATTTCAGTCACCAGATAATCATAATCTCAAGTGTATTCCCTTTTGATGAATGACTGAAGTTGTTTGTTGATCACCTGAAGTGCAACTTTAGAACTGGCTTCTTGAACCTTTTGCATGTTAAGTTGTTGTTCTAATTGTTCCAAGTTCAAGAACAATGTGCTAGTAATTGATGATAATTCTTGACGAAAGAGTGTAATACATGATCGTACAATTCCTATTGTGTATTTGTCATCAATTCTAAGTAACTTGAGGTGTGAATGAAGTTGTCGATAAGGTTCAATGCAACTTTCCTTATCCTTTGCAAGAGCATTCTGTAACCTTGACTGGTGCATTTCTCTATCATTAGATTCCAAGCACGGAGATCTCACATCCTCATTGATTGAATCCATCATCATTAACCGTTCAGTATAGCTAATATTCTCATGGTTGTCTACAGCATCATACAGTTTGAGTACTTCTAAAATCACAGAATCAGGAGTGTAAGACATGATGTTGTTGTGTACACGGGATTTTACAAGTCTGTGATTTAAACCGAGAAATAGAATCTTTCGTGGGATTTTACAAAAATCAGGACCAAACCGTAAAGCAATGACCAATAGAACGTGTTAAGATGACTGATGGATCGACACAATGATAGACGATTGTGTGTTAGGACTTATGATTGTTTGAAGGATTAGATAAGATGTAGTTTGGTTGAGATTTGGATTGGTTGATGCACGTTTTTACGGTGAAATTTAGGTCTAAAAACTTAAAACCTCAATAACTTTCTTTCAGAGGGTATTTGGGCCTCAAAAAATTCGTTTCATGACTTCGATGTAAATTTTCACAATATTTAGGCTGTTCCGGTCGTTTTGACAAGTATTTCGCTGAAAACAGATTTACGGTTCAAAAGTTATAGTCGTTTGAAGTTTTGACGTAAAAAGTCAACTTTTGGTCAAACCGTAGAGTCAAAACGCAACATGGACACACCGTAATACTCAAAACGCACCTCTTGACAAATCGCACACTGAACAAATCACTTCTGTCAAATCGCTTTCTACACAAATCGCTTAACTGATGATCTTACGCGTAACTTCCTCTTACGCGTAAACAAGTGCTTAGGCGTAAATCCTTCTTACACGTAAGCTTTAGGCTAAACGTAAACTTAGGCGTAAGCTAAATTCTTAGAAGTAAGAACCTTACGCGTAAGATAATCTTAGGCGTAGAGTGTTTACTCGTAAGCCTTAGAGCTTAGGCGTAAACTTAGGGTTTTACCCAAAAATCCTTTACACTTATCCAAGTGTAAAAGATATCCACAAGTCGAAGTATTTTCAGGCTTATCCAACCAAGAAAATACTGAGTAAACCAATAGCTTTGAAGATCAATGAAGAAATTCCTTACGCGTAAGAAACTGTTAGGCGTAAGAGTGACTTATGTGTAGGGCTTAGGCGTAAAACTAGGGTTTTGTTAGGCGTAGAAACACAGAAATTTACCAAGCTTGATTTTTATGCACTAAAACGTTTTGTAAACCTGATTTTAATGATGAAAGGGCTTTAAAATCACCAAAATAACACAAAGGTTTGAAACTTGATGAGCCAAAGACACTTTCAACCTTACGCGTAAACAAGTACACGATTCAAAAACCAAGCTTAAAAAGTAATCTAAACACGTAAAGTTTGAAACGTTTTCCAAAGAATTGAAACTTTAACACTAAATAAACCTTAACCCATAAGAATCTTGAGTTTACAAGTGTAAAAATCAAAGCTTTTATGCGTATGAAAAGTGTGGTACGTGACACCTTGCGCGTTCAAAACCAAAAGATTTCACCCAACTACTAGAAAACCAAGAACATGAAGGATGGATGATCAAACCATGGCTCTTGATACCAATTGTAAGATATTGGTTTTCACAATCACATCACATAGCACAATATGGGTCGAATGGTATGTAGTTCTAGAGAGAGAAAGTGGAAGAGAGTTGGGAACTTTAGTAAGACAAAAAAAATGTATTATGAAAGCTCCAACCCTTTGCCTTGGAAGGCAAAGGGTATTTATAGTAACATACATGACACGCCTCCTATGGGCTGTGGATCAGGCATATAGTAGGTAAAGACCCGTCCGTCCTCCACGGTGTTACTTAACAAACTACTCACTATTACTAAATGACTATGACTACGAGCTTTCTAACGAATATATATACTTGAGGTGACCGACTCTTTAACTACTGGATTTTCTAAATCTTAACAACCTTTTGAATAACCTTTTGAAATCTGTCATCTTGGTTTAGCAATTGGGCATTTGAAGTCGTTTAGCAGATGACTAATCTTCAAAAGATTATTTATAAAATTGATTATTTATAAAATCTTCAAATGCCCAATGTTGTTTATTTTTAGTTTAACGTTTAATTTCATTATTTATAAAATTGAATTACAGATAGGTTATTCAAGTAAACATGGGTTGAACCAAGCACAGTTGTTATTTGCTCCTTAATTAAATATCCAATCATATTGTAGTTTCAGGTACACAGGGTTCGCCTTCAATGCGTGACACAGCAAATGGTGAGCCAACAACAACAACATCGGCTGGCCACCAAGGTCAGCCACATATAGGTAACCACCGAAATTCGTTGATCACAGTTGCTTACCGGCTTACCGCTACGTGGATTATTACTAATTTTTTTAAAAGCCTTTTACTACGGTTTTGGTTAACCCTTTGGTAATATTATTGTTCAACATTTCAATTCAAAGATGCTAAGTCATACATAGGTAATCAAAAGGGTTTTGATTAACCCTTTGGTAATACTATTGTTCAGCATTTCAATTCAAATAGTAACAGTCGAACTTCGGATTTACCTATGTATATACTCACATTTCAATTAAAAAATGCTAATCACACACCCTGATTCGTTTTTATTTGATGGTTTATGTCGTCACTGATTTATGAATATCTTTATGTTCCTATCATTGTAGATGGACATGGTTGGAGTCAATAACAATGACACACAATGATGTCGTCACTCCCTCCGGTAATTCGCAGCCTCAACAAGGAGTACCGGTTTACACACGCACAAGCATGTTCACGGTACCATCTCAAGCAGTCAAACACGTGCACCACGTGTACAACAAAGGACTGTGGAAGAACAGGTGACCTTCGACCGAAGGTGAAATTTCTTTTACATTTTTACTCAGTTTCAAATGTTAGTACATGTTAGCGCAAACTTCTCGGAATTTGTTTATCTTATTCCTTACAATTGCAGCAGCGGTTGATACAACCTCAGCCCCAAATATATTTGATACTACCGTTTGGCGAGGTCACTGAGGTAATTTTTTTCTATAACTGACGTTTGGATTACTTTCTCTATAAGTCACTATACTTGGGACGTTAAAGTTTTCTGAAATATCTATTTTTGTATTTATGGCAGGAGTTCCTTCTTCAATTCATGATGAAGATGTCGAAAAGTTTATAGATACTATCAAGGACTTCAATTGCGCCACTAAGGTGGTAAGATCAGGATAAACTTGAAAATGATATTAAGAAAGTCGATGATTATTATATGGTATTTGGTTAATTGACCTCTATTAATATGTTCTATTTACAGGCCATAAAGAAGCAAATATCATATGTCCGCGAATTACAGGCCATAGAGGTCAATTAACCAAATACCATGACAGAATGGCCACCAGCTGTAAGTGTTTGCGTTTTTAGTTTATTTAATCATGATGTGCATTTCTAAGAGTTATAGCTCAACGTTCTTTTTAATATTTTCAGGTGACTTAGGATGTAACATTGGCTCCACAAATAATGAAGAACTACAAAAGAAGGTGATCTGTGAAACCTAATGAGGAAGTAGTACTTTTGATGATGCCATCATTCAGGTAATGCTGCAATAACTTATATGCTAATTGTTCGTTACACAATAAAGTTTTATAGATGCATAGTCGGTAGTCGCAGTAAGAATAACAAAACTTATGTTCCTTTTTTTCACTAAACATTATGCAGTAGGTAGCCGATACATTACCATTTGGAGGAATTGGATTAAAAAAATTTGTATATTTTTTGTTCGCCAAGTTTTCGGAGGAGGTTACTGAAGGCTGGAGAAAGCCGTTGTAAGAAAGAGGCAAGACTAGAGAAAGGTTCATTTTTCATTTATATTTTTTTATTCATTGATAACATCAAATAGTCCTGAATATTAAGTGTCAATTTCCCCCGATAATGCTCGTTATTTATATCATTTATATGGATTTACGCTTGTTTTCCATTGTTTTCTACTTTCAGGTAAATTACGAGCATTGGAGCTAAAGAGACGCGGAAATGGAAACATTACTAAAGATTTATCACAGTATGCCTATTTTGAAGAAGTTACGGCGTAACTCATCTCTCACATTTCACCGTAACTATTGTGTGACTCAGAAGTCCAACTTATCAAGAGGTTACGACGTAACTCTTCCCAAAGGTTACGACGTAACTCCATTAGGTCAAAAGAGGTTCCACGCCGCTTATACTTACGCCGTAACTACTGCATCACTTACGACGTAACCGAGTTTATTGAAGACTACAACGTAACCACTTATAAGGTTACGCCGTAACTAGCATATCTAGTGCATTTACGAAGAAATAGAAGGTTACGGCGTAACTCCCCTATTGGTTACGCCGTAACCCAGACCTGGCCTATAAATACCCCACGAATTTCAGCATTTCAAAGCATCCCATTCCACACACAATACTCTGAGAACGTGGGAAAAAGCTCAAGGCAGGTCTAGGGGAGCATACGGAGCTGTTTCCAAGGGAGAAGTCACACCATTACGATAAGCTTTAGCGTTTTATATTTCTTTTACTTTCAATTCATGTATTTTGTACCCTTGAATATTGAATTGATTTGCATGATAAATATGAGCGGCTAATCACCCTTTGGTGCTAGCCTAGTTATGATTCCTTAATTGTTTTGTTTGCGTTTACCTTTACTTCCGTACAATTATTTCTAAGTGTATGCATGCATAGTTCTTTGGTAGTCACCCTTGGTTCGGTAGTTTTGAATGGCGATAGAGGCCAATTGCCTAGGAGATATGACCAATCACCCTAGGTGAGCGGAATTAGACGGGAAGGGTAAGATATGACCAACTGACGACCCTTTCTACTTGTGCGATTTAACCAACCGATCACCTATCGTTTGGATGAACTTAAGAATTGGGGGTGTAGTGTCTAAGTTCCTAACGGCCGGGCACTCACTATTTAGAATCTAGCATGTAGCGGTACTTAATGACTCGGCTTAGGGGAGCAGGAACAACAGGACTTATGACGGTGCGCCTGATTTCTCCTGTGGTGGCATCTTTGCTGATAGGTTAGGCGAATTGACCAAATGTTGTCCTCTCGAATTTGACCCCACCTGAAGTAATTGGAAGTAGGTAGACGTAGACATAACTAGCTAGGAGGATTAACTAGGTTAGCACCACTATTCCTCTATTGATTTCCCTTCACAATTTATTTGCTTTTATTTTATATTCTGCATTAGTAGTTTAATTAATTAAATCTCTATCAAAACATTTATTATTTTGTGACAATTAGACTTAGTAATAATCCAACACACATAGCTCTTGGGACGACCTCGGCTTTACCATTTACTACACTACACACGACCGGGTACACTGTCCGTTAGTGCATTAGGGTAGACCATAGGTATAGCGAGACATTATAAATATTAAGACCTGGTCAGTAAAACCTGCATTATCCCTTTCGGGAGACAACCCGAATAAAGAAAAGTGCTCTTAAAGACTCGTTATCCCTTTCGGGGATGTTCAAAGGCCCCCATAGGAGCCCCGCGGCTCTGAGTCTAACTTAAAGACTCGTTAATAAAGAAAAGTGCTCTTTCGGGAGACAACCCAAATTATCCCTTTCTTTTGTTTTTATTTCCTTTCTGTTGGGTTTTGTGTTTTCTAACCATTTTGCAGGAAATGAGGAACTAATTGTCTGCAGCTTGTCGATTCGAACAGAGTTACGGCTTAACTCATCTTGGTGATTACGCCGTAACCAACATTTTAGCAGCAGAATTCTTGACACATTACCAATTACGCCGTAATACCATCTCAGTGGTTACGCCGTAACTACTCGCTTTACAGCTCATACCAGGTTTTGCCAGTTACGACGTAACTTTCCTCTGCTTTAATTCTTTCATTTTAAAACACATTAACCTTGTATTAGTTTTTAAATGAACTTTGTGGGTGTGTTCCCTGTAAACCCCACGAGACTTCACTCATCCACTTGGGACACCAAGTGGTTTAAAAGGCTTGTTGCATTCGCTAAATGCAACCGTGATTCCTACGAAAGTGAGTTAGGTTTGGTTTTCATTTTATTTTTTTCTTTTTAGAATTATGCTTGTCGGTATTGTGATTTCAGCGATTGAAGTTTGTTCATGACGCTTAAACGAAGGCATGGTTCTTTCTCGTGGGCCTTCTTCTTTTTGGAGAAAATTCCAGGGAAGTTCTCGCTCTAATTCTACTTTTATCTTCACATTTATTTAATGCTTAGTACAAAAGGGACTTTGTACAATTCAAGTGGGGGGACGGGAGTAGAATTATCTCTTGAACATTATTTTGCCCTCGTTTTTCTAGTTTGTTTTGAAAAATTATGCCATTTTTTAAATTTTGACATGTTTTTCTTAACCTAACTAGAGTAGACCTTAGCCGAGCACATACAACCCTTGATATTATATGGTGAGATTAGCCTTATTCGTTTCCAATATTTTACCCCAAATCCACCAAATTATGAGTGTGCCGGTAGCTTGTAAACTTTAGAACTTGGCCTTTGCATCATTTTGAGACCATAGACGAGGTATGTTGAGTTAGCTCGATGTATTTGGACTTTTCAGTTTTAGAAGGCAATATTATAGGATTATCACCCAAATAGCCTTCCATTGTGTGTCTATCGATTAGTCACCTCGACTTCTTGACCCCTCATGTGAAACCCTTTTGTTGCACTCACCTTTAGTGCAAGATACCCCTAGATACACCCATCTGAGCCATTCATTTCATTTTGTTAACCCGATATATTGTTTCGATACACCTATATACCTTAGCCTACCCTGTAGTCTTTATTTGTGATTGGGAAGTCATCATTTGCCTAAGTTCAAGGTTCGAGTGGAAAGGTTCAGAAACCACGCTTTCATTGACAACATTCCTGAAGATCATTGAAGACCCCCCGAATTCCCATTATTCATCTCAAGTGGGGGGATATTATGTTTAGTTATTATTGTTATGTTGAAAAAAATAAAAAAAATAAAAAATACAGTTGTTATGTTATTGTAATGTGCGATGTTATAAGCACTATATTATGAGCTCTATAGATTCAGTACCGAGGAGGCCACCTCGGTCACATTTGAAGATTGGAGTTGGTAGTTATGCCAACAGTTGGAGAAAAGGTAGTGTGCCCATCACGACGTCCTCTAATGACACATCCACCTTATATTTCATGATCCGGTTTCTTGACTTCAAAGCTTGAACTTTGGGCGGACGGTAAGTGGTGATGACTTGGTTATAGATTTAGACTACCTGCTTGTTTTTTATTTTACACCATTTATATATCTCATGTCTTATCCTACCCTTTAGTCATGAAGCGTGTCTAGGTGATGCAGCGAGCAATATTTGGTGTCTTGGCCATGGATTTGGTCATGTATCATTGATTTTGTCCACTTCGCCGTGACATGTTAGTAATGACGAGTCACCTTTAACCTTTGTCGTGTCTACCCATATTGCCTTCGAAAATTATTTAGCCCTTAACTCTAGTGGTGGAGATTTGTGTAACCGCCAAGCTTATGATAGAATACATGTTATGACTGTGCGATTGAGTGATCACCCCAAAATTGACACTTAGAATAGTTGAGAGATTTGAGTGTTTTGTTCCCCTTCGTGAGGTGTTCGGCTTTGTTTTATTCTAGCATAAGGGATTTGTAAACTTATATTTTCCAGGTATTGGGAGATATCTTTTTAGGAATCTTTCTAATAAGGTCTACATGAGGGCAAGTAGAGTTCAAGTGGGGGGATATTTGATAACATCAAATAGTCCTGAATATTAAGTGTCAATTTCCCCCGATAATGCTTGTAATTTATATCATTTATATGGATTTACGCTTGTTTTCCATTGTTTTCCACTTTCAGGTAAATTACGAGCATTGGAGATAAAGAGAAGCGGAATTGGAGAATTATCTAAAGATTTATCATAGTATGCTGATTTTGAAGAAGTTACGGCATAACTCGTCTCTCACATTACGCCGTAACTATTGCGTGACTCAGAAAACCAACTTATCAGAAGGTTACGGCGTAACTCTTCCCAAAGGCTACGACGTAACTATATTAGGTCAAATGAGGTTCCACGCCACTGATACTTACGCCGTAACTATTACCTCAACTACGGCGTAACCAAGTTTATTGAAGACTACGGCGTAACCACTTATAAGGTTACGTCGTAACTAGCTGATCTAGTGCAAAATACGATGAAATAGAAGGTTACGGCGTAACTCATGTTATAGTTACGCCGTAACCCAGATCTGGCCTATAAATACCCCACGAATTCCAGCATTTCTAATCATCCCATTCCACACACAACAACCACAGAACGTGGAAAAGCTCAAGGCGGTCTAGAGGAGCATACGGAGTTGTCTCCAAGGGAGAAATCACTCCCTACGATAAGCATTAGCATTTTATATTTTCTTTACTTTCAATTCATGTATTTCGTACCTTTGAATATTGAATTGGTTTGTATGATTAATATGAGCGCCTAAGCACCTCTTGGTGCTGGCCTAGTTATGATTCCTTAATTGTTTTGTTTGCGTTTACTTTACTTCCGCATAATTATTTCTAAGTGTATGCATGCATAGTTTATTGGTAGCCACCCTTGGTTCGGTAGTTTTGAATGGCGGTAGAGGCCAATTGCCTAGGAGATATGACCAATCTGACCATAGGTGAGCGGAATGAGACGGGAAGGGTAAGATATGACCAACTGGCGACCCTTTCTACTTGTGCGATTTGACCAACTGATCACCTACCGTTTGGATGAACTTAAGAATTAGGGGGTGAGTGTCTAAGCTCCTAACGGTCGGGCACTCACTAGTATAAATCTAGCATGTAGCGGTACTTAATGACTTGGCTTAGGGAAACAGGAACAACAGGACTTATGAGGGGACACCTGACTTCTCCTGTGGTGACATCTTTGCTGATAGGTTAGGGCGAATTGACCAAATGCTGTCCTCTCGACTTTGACCCCACCTGAAGTAATTGGAAGTAAGTAGACGTAGACATAACTAGCTAGGAGTATTAACTAGGTTAGCATCACTCTCCTCTATTGATTTACCCTTTACCATTTATTTGTTTTCATTTGCTTTATTTTGCTTTAGTAGTTTAATTTATTCCCTATCGAAACCATTATAAATCTGTGACACCTATACTTAGTAATAATCCATCACACATAGCTCTTGGGACGACCTCGGCTTTACCGATTACTACACTACACACGACCGGGTCCACTGCCCGTTAGTGCACTAGGGTAGACCATAGGTATAACGAGACTTTATAAATATTAAAACCTGGTCAGTAAAACCTGCATCAATTATGAACCGGTTATTTACAGTGATTCAGCCAAAAAATGATGTTCGTGCAGCATGGTAAAATGACTTTGGTTTTTATGCAAGAAGGGTTTACATGGCATTGCAATGGTCCAGGTGTGAGTTTAAGCTATTCAAAAGGGTTTGCAGGGCATTGCAATGGTCCAGGTGTGAGTTTAAGCTATTCTTTGCGCATTTGCATTCATCGGATGCTCATGGTAAGGATGTATTTTGTGAGACGACTTTGTAGTTGATGCAATTGAATCAGCGTAAATTTAGTAAAACCATATGTGTTTGTAATATAGTGACGCGTGTTGTTATTGTAGGTGTAAACGAACGATCAGAAGGCGATTGTAGTAGATCACGCGCACCGTCGTCTGATAATGTGAGAGCTTGTTTTTTTAGAACAATTGAAATGAATATTGCACAGGGGTTTCAGATGTAATTGGTCAAGGCTTATAGATTGACAACGAGCTCAAAAACCCGCCGCAACGCGGCGGGCGTTTTTTCCTCGTTAAGACTACGTTTAACATTTTTCTTGATTTAATTACCCAAACCGAACATTAGGTTATAAGGCACAAAACAGGCCAAACCCAATTGAATTGGACCATGCTCAATGTTGATCTCTATCTTTATCAATGCACGTTGTGATTTAAAGGAAGTTGTTTATTTGTTTTTCGTGTAACATGATGTGTTACTATTCAGTTAGACTCAATCCATGTGCGCTTTGTGTACGTGTTTTCATGTGTAAATCACAAGACTAAATATAGAACGTACGCGCATATATTGCCATGGTTTATGGACGTAGGATGATTTTATTCATGGCTTGGTAATATATTATACTCATTGTATACAGTTAACGATAACACAGATTAATTTGTGGCTTACTCTAAAAGTTTCATAGAACGTTACATCAGAAATTTTACTTGGTCTAATAGTTATGAAGTTATTCTCAACTAACATAAGTGTGTGGTCAACAACCTTATCGAGATCAACTAATTAACTTCACAATTTTCCCATCTAATGAGAACCTTCTATCAGTCTCGTTTTCTCAACAGAAAATGTGTACGTTTTATTTTAAACACAGCGTTACACTAATGATACATATAGTCTGTGTTTTGAATATAAATGAACAAACATACACAAACAAAACTTGATTGTTGAGTGAAAAATGGGATATCTATTGAATGATTGTTTCATTTACAATCAAAGATTTTGAATTAAAGCCTAGCTAAGTTGGTGCCTTAATTACCTTTTTGGAAACAATTGTAAAATGTCTAAATGACCTACCTTGAGTATATTTAGCATGTCCACCCAATTTTGTGTCTCAAGCTATATGGAGTTCTTTCGCGGACTATGCGGTATCACTATAACGTCGAAGTAGGTACTCTGCCTTTGCTCGAGTCCCTTTCAAGCGTTGTTCCCTTTCTTTGTCTAACAATGCGTGATGAAATTGCGCCTTGAGGCGGGCAAATGAATCAGAACACCATGTTGTCCATGTGTAACAAATTATTATGTACTCGTTATCGTTTATACCACTTAAACAATCACAAACCAACATTTGATGAAAGGTGAAATGTCGTTTCAGGTTGAAACGAAGAAATTGGAAATGTTCAGTACTTCAGTACATGTAGCACGTTGCCGGCCAGAGGTGATCTCGATCATGCTCGTCGACCATCTTGCCCACTTTGTTGTATTTTGTCGCTTCAAGCTTATGCATTAGATCTTTTATGTTAAAATTATCATTTTTTTTTTCATTAGAACAAAATCACCGTGTATCTTTAATTTTCAAAATAAGAAGAAAAAAATATGAGAATTTGTATCTATTTGAGAAAATAATTTAACAATTTATACTTACAAATTGTTTTTTATTTGAGAAAATAATTTGAAACATATTCATTATTGTTGTTGGAATAATTACCATAGTTACATATGAGAATGATTTTTTTATACAAATAAAAAGTTATAGAAAGGAAAAAATGAGTGGGGTTTATTCTCCAAATGCGAATGTTCGAGTAAGGCATACTACCCGCTTGAATGTCATCGTATGACTCGAACCACTAACTAGCCGTTCTAAAATAATAATAATAAATAGTTGGGTTCTCACGCATTGCGACAGAGCTATTTCGGATCTACTATTATATTTTCTAGTGTCAAAATTTTATGTAATTATTTGTTTTGTATTTTTATATTAAGATTTTTTTTTCAACATTAGCTTTTTCATCTGATTATCTCTTCATTTCATTCAGACAGAAATACAAAACAAATAATTACACAAACTTGTGAGTGAGCTCTCCGAGTCACGATTCTGACAATGTATGACAGAGCCAGAGGATCAACACAACTTTTACCACCCAAAAAAAGATCTCAAGTGATTAGGCGGGGACAGGATTCGAACCTGTAGTCTTCAGATCATGAGCCTGATGAGTTGACCATTCCTCCACCCCGCGTCATCCATTCCCATTCCAAAAAGTCCTTATTCGATCTGAAGGTGTGTTAAGCATATAGTCATTGTGGTTACAGACGGGTTCTATTTCCGATTAGACTAAGAACCTTCCGTCTAAGAAACCTGGTCCAGTACAGTAGGTAGCAGGCGTGTTCGTTTTGACTCCCGAGCGAGAACGAGAAATAGGCGATGCACCATCCTTGCTGCTACGTACGTTGACCTTTACTTGACAGATTCATCCAATTGAACCCAAACTCAAAGGAGGACCACAAGCTTGGGGCTCGACGAAAGAGAAAGTCTCGACATTAAGAAAATGGGATTAGCTGTGAAAGAAAGAGCCCGGCATTCATCACGAGGCGGGAAACCTTCTGTGCAAAGGTCATGCCATTTAGCTCGGCTTAAAGAATGCCGGAGCAACCTACCAGAGGGCTATGACGGCCATCTTCCATGAGATGATGTATAGACTAGGTGGATGACATAGTAGTCAAATCCAAGACAAAGGTCAATCACATAGAAGTCCCCCCGATTAGTCTTCGAGAGGCTTCAAAAATAAAAGAACACTAAATGTTTTTTTTTCTTTCTTATGAAAGACAATGATTCTATCATAAAACGCTATTTTCTCTTATGAAACGACATGTCCTCTGTACCAAACGACATTGTTCCCACAACTAATGTATAATAGCGAGTAAGGTGGTTAGCCGCACTATCTTGTGGGCACATGTAACATTTTATAAGTAAATTGCACATTTATTTGACAACTTTCGAATTTTAGTTTTTTAAATTAAGAAATTCACGAAAAAACATACTAAAGATCTTGCAAATATATATTTTTTCTTTAAAAGAAAGAAAAAAAAGTTGCTAGATTTTGATAAAAAAAAATGTTTTCAGGGAAGAAATTTGTAAAAGTAGAAGTTTAAGATATTTTTTTATAACTTGTTACACTTTAGAGCTGTGTTGTAAATTTCTTTTATAAAATTTACTTTTAAACAAATTTTAAGGAAGTTTTTAAGTTTCGGTTAGGTCAAAGGTTCGCTTTAGATTTTTTTTATTTATTTTTATTTTTTATTTTTTATTTTTTTGCAAAAAAACGTATACTTCTTATTGAAGTTTTACATTTTTTCATTAAATCGTATGTATGTTAAAAGCACTGCAATATTGGTGTCGTTTTCTTGCAATTTCAACACCTTTTCAAGGGTATATTTTTTTTTGTAAGGAAATCGCTCAATATTTGTTATATAAACTATGTTATATAAAAAAAAACGTAAATAGTTAAAATTACAGGGTAAGTACTAAGTAGTACATAGTAATTTTCGTAACTTGTTGCATTGTTTGGGGGTAAGTTTTGTAATTTTTTTTTTCAAAACGACGCTGTTATTATTTTCCTTAAACAACGTCGTTTGTTTGTTTTTCCCCAAAACGCGATCGTGCCTTTTGTAATATTGGCTGCCAAATGCGACGTCGTTTCTTTCCGTAGATGTATATTATAGTAACGAGCTTAACAATATAAGTTATTGCTAGCCGAACCTTTTTAATTTCATAAGAAAGACTTGTATCACACTCATCCTATTAGTTAAACTACTTTGCTACAATATCCATCAAAGATGAAAGTATATAGTGGAATCCAATAAAATATATACTTACATACACTAAATTAAATTATAATGCAAGCGGATATTGTCCAAATTTTGGTAACTAAAAAATCTACATGTGTTACTATGTTCTTTGGAGATTTTTTTAATTTTAACAATGGAATGCATATAAAACAAAGTAATTAAAAAATCTTAATCATAATTTAGGAATAAACGAGCAGATTAACCCGCGCGTTGCTGCGGAGAACCTTCTATTTTATATTAGTGGATGTGATTTCAAAATGCTAACGATGGGCGGGTATTTCAAACGACGGCTCTTGGATACAACAATGAAATACATAATTGCTCTTCTACTCGCCCTTTCCTCTCATCTGGTTAATGTACCCGCACGCGCTGCGGCGAGACTTTTTTGTTAATGTGATAAAACTGCAGCTAAGAAGATATGCCGTGCAGCGTTCTCTAATAATGTTTTATTATATCTGGTAATGATCTCATTAGTTATGTAGCATGCCAATCCTAACACAAAACAATCCACCTAAAACAAAGTCTACCATTTATAAAAAGAAATCAAAACAAACTAAGATGACGCTAAAGGGTTCCAGAAAGTAATTTGCATTTCATTAATCGCTATCACAGTTCTCGAAATCAATTTCACCATAAAGTTCGCCGATTGTCGCCTGTAAGTAAACAAAGACATAACATGTGACCTATCAAAGTATGCAAAACATAGTCCTGAAATTTGATAATAAGAAAACCAACACTAACATTACACGTACACAATAGTGCTTTTGTTTTGACGAACACCAATCTTTTATCCATTTACAGTAGCTATTCAAGTCTAAGTTTACATATGGACACCAATTGTCAACTTGTTTATACACTTTAAAGTAAACCACTTGGTAGACACTCGGTAATAAAGCATTTGAATTAGAATTTTTTTGTAAAGCAATAAAACAGCTAAAAATGAGCAATGCAAACGCCCCTTATATTTTAATTAATCTGAAAACTGCATCTGTCAAATGGCAACATAGGTAGGGTCAAATGGCAACATAGGTAGGTAAAACATCTACCAAAGTAACCAAAAATGCAACAATTTAAAGATGAGTATTAGCAAGTAAATGACTAAACTAACATTTATAGGCTAATGTGTATGACAACAAAAATAAAATAAAAAAATTACCTGCTATATTTAACTAAAAGTAAATGAAATCTAAAGATCCTCTTTAAC
>OU343218.1:4344920-4490560 GCA_910596185.1 Chrysanthemum makinoi | reverse complement strand
AAGAGCTTTGAGAACGAGCCGTGCTCTAATTGATGTATTTGCTGAAGAGTTGACCATACGGGTTCACAACGAAGAACTCACGCTTAATATCAACCAGAACTCCAAACCTCTATCAAAACATAGTGTTGCCACAATTGATCCAAAATCTGAAAGAATCAATGCAACACTCTCAAATTTCACAGTTAAGAGGAGTCACCAAAACGTGCTGAGCTAAAAGCTTTGAAAATCAACCCTGGTTCAAACAAATGGTTTGAAAGTTGTACCAAGGAAGTCAAGAGTGTTCTTGATGATGATGATCTAGAATCGGAGACTTTATCAGAAGTGGTGGAAATTGCTAGCTCTAAGAGCACACCACTTGTCCCACCTCCAGAATCAGTTTATCGTATCGAGTTTGTTAACTCTGTGGATGAAACCAAACTCTCTTCAGTTTCATCCGGATTGGATGATGATGTTTGTGATCCAATGGGAGACATTCTTCCCATTGAAGAATTGCTCAAAAATGATCCATCATCTCCTAGTCTTATTATTTCCGACTCTTCCATCCCTTCTCTCACTCCCGATGAGGAAGATGACAACTTTTGGAATGAAGTCGATGCCTTTCTTAGTGATGAGTCGATTCCAACAGAAATTGATTATACTTACTTTGATTCGAGGGGGACACCCTTTTTCTCGAAAAATCATGATTGAAGAACCGTTTCCAACCCTCCCTACCAGAAATTCTGTTGACAATCACCATACAAACTTCAAGACTAAGCTTAAAAATGTCAAAAACGGTGATTTGCTTTTTATCGATGAGGAATGGACATGCATTCTCATGCACATCTTTATTCCATTCTTCACAGATGGTGTGATTGCTCTTTCCCTTTTCTCTTTCGGGAATGAGGACACCATCTTTGACCCGGTATCATCCTTTATAGTTTCTACTATTAACAATACCGCGGTTGTATCTCGCGGGTGGAACTTTCGATATTCATATGTTTATTAACACTGTGGAACGAAAGTCCGACGAGATTGGTTTTCCACGTTGCTTCCCCAAGAACAAATGAATGCGGGATCGAGTCAAGCTAGCGACTCGGGAATCAAAAAAAGAGAGCACACTATATGGGTTTTCACCCGTATTTCTGACTTCTTTCTACTTTCTACCACCCTAGTGGGAGAGCCCCCACGTTGTATATAAAGTTTCAAAAAAAAAAAAAATCTTTCAGAATAATGGCCGTAGTATTTCCCTTTTACGTTCTATGTTTCGGATAACCGCTGTAGGTACTTTGAATATTGAGGGCAATATTCATTTCTAGTGTGGGGGGAATTCTCACGAATTTTATCATGTAATTATACCACCCACCCCCATTTTTGGCCAAAAATTTTTTTTTGGAGTAAGTGTTTTGCACTTACTCAGCCTTATGGTTATCCGCCATGTCTAATAAACAAAAGAATTGGCTAATCCAGGAGCAAACGGCTCTTGGTAAAGATATCTCAAACTGGCTGACGGCTTGCAATTTGCCCAAAATTGTATGGTATTCAGCCCACCATATCTTTAATTAGTGAAGAGTTGGCTAGCCCGCAAGTTTATGGCTTGTGGTAAAGGCATTGAAAACATAATTGGTAATCACCAAAAGATATTTTATCTAAGAGTTATTAGTCCGAAAAACGGCCGTAAAGACAAATCAAACCGTTGGAAGCTAGTGATTTGCTCAAAATCATTTGGTTATCGTGTACTAAGGTTCTTACTTGAATCAAAACATTTGGCTACCCGTAAGTAATGGCTTTTGGTAAAGAGATTCAAATCCATTGTTTTCAAAAGATTGCTAGGACTAGCAATAGTTTAGTGTGAGGGATTGATGAGTGTGTAAATACTCATCATTTTTGGTCAAATCTAAACTGCAAAACTTTTAAAAATGCTCAGAAATGCATCAAAATACTGAAAATTTCTCAAAATTGCATTTTATATGTTTCATATGCAAAATGTTTAAAATCAGATGAAAAATGAGCAAAGTTTGCATAATTGGCGTTTCAGTCCCGATTTTCAAATCTTGTCCGAAATAGTCCCTGAGCACTTATTTTAAAAGAAAAGTCACCAAAGGTCCTTTTAAAATCATAACTTGTCATAATTAGTCCTTTGGTGAAAAATGTCAAAAGTTTTGAGAAATTACAAGTTTAGTCCTTCAAGTTTCATAATTGGCAAAAATAGTCCTTGGAAGTTTGAAAATATCTTTAATGGTCCTTGTACTATTGAAACTTGTCATTTTTGGTCCCTTGGAACAACTTTGGAAAATGGCAGATTTGGTCCTCCAACTTTCAGAAATTGCAAAATGGTCCTTGTTTTTAATATCAAACCCTTGCACCTTGACCCCTTGCCAATAACCTTGGACCCCTGCCAAACCATTGAACCCCCCTTTTTGACCCCCCGTCCACTAATATCACCCAAGTCAAACTTCCCAGTCAACCACCCACTCCCGCCAAAGTCCTTCTCCTCACCTGCCTCTGCAACACTCAATCCACTCCATCCCTCCAGCTCAACTCCCACTCTCCATGTCCCTCCACCTCCACCAAACAACAAAGCATTAAATGCTTCCCTTGCACTCAACCCCCAGCTGTTAAAACCATTTTGGCGCCAAAAATCTCATCAATGGCTAATATCTTCTCAACTCATCCAATGGTCCAGGATTCAAGTGGGATTTGCTAAGAGGTCAAGTGGGAGGACTTTTGTATAAAAGAGAAGCAGAGAAGGCAAGACTTAGTTTTAATTTTCATATATGTCGTTTTAATATCAATGTTTTAGTTTAAGTTTAAAGTCAGAATTGTTCTTATGTACTCAACTTAAGTTGTTTTATCATTATAATCCATTTTCAAGTATCAATTCAAGGTTATAACAACATTTCATGTTTTCATGTTCACTGTTAAAAAATTCAGTTTCAAGCTCTCACATTCAAGCTTCTAGTAGCTTATTTTTAAATTCAAATAAGCTTATTTAAGCTTATTGATAGCTAAGCCTATAATTCAGTTTCAAGCAACTTTGGTAATTGGTCAACAAAAGTCAACTCACAGTCTCAATTATGACTTGCTTCTGAATTGCTGATATGGAAATGGATATGGGTTGATTCTGAGTTGAATAGGTGTTGAGATAAGGTAGGATAGTGGATCTTTAATTTTGCAAGCCATATGTCGTGGACACAAGTGAGTTTTCACATCATTATCCGTCATAATCATTTTTTAAGCTCATTGTTCATTTGATTATGTTTGCTGGTGAAATAGCATAATTTAGGAGTTAGTTGAAATAATGATTAGGATTAAATGTTAGAATAAAAGGATCAAGTAGTAGTAGCAAACTGCTTCGATAGTGTGTTTGGATCAGTTAGCTTATTTGATCAGCCTTGGTTTGTACTTAAAACTGCATACTAGTCTTTAATAAAGGTAACTAGAATCAAATTTGTCAACACTTTGCATCTACACTCTCTCAAAGTCAAAATTGCATATAATCTGTCCTAGTTTCATAACTGTTGGAATTTTCTTAGATCAAAAGCTTGAATTGTGTTTAGATATCAGTAGAGTAGCTTAATATAGCTTTATTTTAGCTTAATTCATCTCAATCAGTTCATAAATTGGAATCAAATCTCATTTTGGTCAAAGATTCAAACCTTATAAAGTCAAAAGTGATTTAGTGGATTTTGCAAATCTTTCGGATTTTCATACACTCATTCTGATCTAAATTGATTGGTATTTTGGAATCAAGAACTTCAACTGGTTGAGTTTGTAAAAATCATTTTTGTAGATTTTAGTAATTTTGTAAAAGCTTCAAATTAGCTTGTCAATTAGATCAAAAGTGCCTGTGCAGGTGACCGTCAATGTGTGCACAGGTTCTTGCAGAGCTTCTCAACAAGCTCTGAGAGCTTGTCTCGGCTCATTTTGGTTTTAAGTAGCTAAGGTCTACTTTAGGTTCCAACTTCTAGTTTTCTCGATTAGCTTATTAATAAGCAAATGAGCTTAAGTAAGTTTCTCCTCGAATGATTTCACTTATTTGATTTTGAACTCATAAGCTAGTAGCTGGTTGTCTAGAGGTTTAGAGTAGCTGTAATTGGTTGCTTATAGTTAAGTTTAGCATAAATTAACCTCAAGAATGTTTGGTAGCTTTTTGTGCTTATTTGCTTAACTTAAGTGCTTATTTATAAGTACATTTCACTGCAGCTCCCATATCTTGCACACTAGTATATGTTTTTATATTTTCATAGACTTAGAATAATATTTTAGACTTTTCCTGAATTTTTCATAATTTTCTATTACTGTTTGCTATTTTTCTTTATTTTAATCAGTTTTTAGTACTTTTAATTAGCTTTAATACATTAATTTAAGAAAAACTTCAAAAAATAAGTTTTCATTTTACTAGGTTAAGATAAATATAAAAAGTCAAAAAATATTTTTCCATAATTTTCTTAGTTAAATTTGTAATTTTTAGCCATTTAATTAGTTTTAAATAGTTTTTAATTCATAGAAAATAGAAAATAATCAGAAAAATACAAAATTAGTTTTGAAAATTCTATTTAGTTATTTTAGATTTTTCTAAGTCATAATTTCACTTTTCTAGCTTTATTTCATATTTTCTTCTATTTTAGGGTATTATTAAATAAGTAAAATAGTTTTTAATTAATAATAATTAAATAAATAGTCATAAAAATAATTTTATTTTTCTCTAAATTTTCTCTTATCATTAGGTTTGTAAAAATTTCATCTTTATATTTTTAGGATTAATACTGTTTCAATTTCACATTTTCTTTTGTAAGTTACGTAGTTTTTAATTTAAAAGGAAAATCAAAAACATCATTTTAAAATAGTGATAGCGTTTATTTAATATAATTTAGCTTTTTAATTTTCTTTAATTTTTCCTTTGTCATTTAGTATCAATCATAACCTTTTCCCGTTCATTATCACCCGATCACTATACGTTTGATTATTCACAAGCACGTCGTTGGGACTTAACGACCCGGGGAAACACTATACTCTCCAGATCTTAATTGTATTGTTTCGAGTGTTTGAAGTTTATTACGGTTGACCATTCACAAGTGGTTAGCTTGTGTGATAAAACTGACCGGTCGAGCGATCAAATTTTTTGGCGCCGAGCTGTATAATTATCTTACGCTTAGCAGATTAGTGATTTGAATATTCACTCCTTGTTTATACCATCTATATCTATATATATTTTCTTATAAAAAAAATTCAAAAACCCAAAAACATCTTAAAACGTATAAAACACAAAAAATATTTTTCTTTTGTTTCTATATATATATAAAAGATAAAATACAAAAAGATTTGTCGTTTTCTTTGTTTAATAATAACAACATAAAAAATTACCACCGCAAACCAAGGCAGTGTACTACCTAACTGGGGTACGACCATAATAAGTTCCCGAACCAAAGATTAAAACTTGCCTTTGTGTCCTTGTGAGTGGTGTACCTTTTCAAAGAAGCCATTCATCTTGTGATTATTGGTTTGTTCATCACTGCTTTGTCCGATATTGTTTTAATTGGATTTGTTGTTATATCTACTTTTCAAAACCATAAAACCCAAAAGATTCTTCTTTCCCCATTTTCATAATTCTCTTGTTTCAAGCGCGTCAGTGCATGACTCGTTCTTCTAGATCATTGAGTCCTTTGCTTGATCTAGCAGAAATTCCTAGAAGACGTTCTCGTAGACGCGTCGCCCAAATAGTCGAACCCGAGATTCGTACTATTTCAAACAACAATATGGCAGACGAACGAACTATGGCGAAAATGCTCCAAGCACCCATCGAGGGTTATGGAGATGCCATCATTTTACAGTAATCAATTTCATCACTTTGAATTGAAGACACATTTGATCCAACTTGTGTCTACGAATCAATTTCGCGGGTTTGATCGAGAAGACCCGTATGCACACATCCGTTGGTTTAACAAGTTGACTTCAACTATCAATTTCAATGATGCCACAAAAAGTAATCAAGTTGATGCTTTTTCCATTCTCACTTGAGGGGCAGCCCGGATTTGGCTGGAAAAAGAACCCCTCGATCCATCGAAACTTGGGAGGATCTTGTTCAAAAGTTTGTCAATTATTTCTTTCCTCCATCAAAGACAACTAATCATAAAAATGAAATTTCTGATTTCGCAAAATTTCGATGAAAACTTTGGAGAGGCATGGGAGAGATTCAAAGATCTCCTCAGGAAATGCCCCCATCATGAATTCACGGAGCTTCAACAAGTTAATATCTTTTATAATGGGTTGAACGGTAACGATCAAGATTCTTTGAACGCAGCCGAAGGTGGCAATATCTTGAATCGTAAGCCTAAAGATGTGATTGAGATTTGTGAAATAAAATCAAAAGTTCCTATTTCTCGCAACAAAGTCAATATTCCGAACACTCCTGCTTCTTCATCCGTAACTCTTCCGAGTTAGCCGCCCAATAGCCGAGCTAACGGACGTCATCCGTTGTATGATGAAAGAGGTAAAGGAAATCAAAAAGCGAAATTCATGTAAGGGAACCAATCAAAGCCGTAAACAAGGTGTGTGAAACTTTTAGTGGTCCACACGCGTATTATGATTGTCAAGCAACCGATGCTTCTTTTACCAAGCTCCCGTAGCTTCTGTAAACCACAATCAATACCGACCACAAGTTGATCCTCACTACCGCACCTAGCGGCATGACACCACCTGGTTTTCCTCCTGCAAAACCATGGCAATCAAAATCTTTGTTCCAATCAAGGACACAACTTCAATAACTCTCAAAATTTCAATCAAAACCGGAACAATTTCAACCAACCTTATCAAGCTCCAAATCAACAGAGTTATCAACAACCTTCTCAAGCTCCCCTACCAAATGACTTCATGAAAATTACTGAGTCAAGCATACGCTCAATGCAAACTCAGATCAATAACATGAGAGTTGAGCTAAGAAAGGAAATTGATACACATTGTCTCGCAAGACAAATGAGTTGAAGAATATGATGAGCAGTTTCATGAACATGAATATGAACAAAGCTTCGTCATCTTCTTGAGGACTCCCAAGCAATACAGTTCCAAATCCAAATGCCGAGTTGAAAGCCGTCACCACTCGTAGTGGTAAGACGGACAATGGACCTTCGACTCCAATGCCTCCTCCACCAGGAGCAATGAGTCAAGTTACCAAGGATACAACGGACAAGGTGCATTTTCAAGCCCACGAATCGCACACGCCCCACCTTCGCTAGTCCAAGCTTTAAGTCCGAACAGTTCCGAAGACGAATTATGAGCCGAAATAACTTCCATCCCTGCTCAAAAGTCTAGTCAGCTTCCTTACCCATCAAGAATGCATGATGAGAAGCTCAAAGACAAAAACAAAGAGCAAATGGAAAAAATTTTCCAAATTTTCAATGAACTACACTTTGATATAAGCTTCGTTGATGCTCTCGTTCTAATGCCTAAATTTGCATCCACAAGGCTTACTAGCAACAAAGATAAGTTTATCTGATGCTAAAACCTCTCTCAATGAGCAATGCTCAGCGTCCTTCTGAAGCTTCCCAAAAGCTTGAAGACCCTCAGGTTTTTAATCCCGTGTGATTTCTTTGGGATGGTTCAATGCTCCGCCTTGGCCGATCTTGGCGCTAGCATTAACCTCATGCCACTCTCAGATGGAAGAAATGTCTCTTCCTAAACTTTCATCCACTTGTATGACACTCGAGCTAGCGGACCGTACCATAACTCGTCCCCTTGGGATAGCCGAGGATGTCGTGATGAAAGTAGGAAAGTTTCACTTTCCTACTGACTTTGTTGTAGTAGACTTTGATGCATATCCTAGAGTTCCCCTCATCTTAGGGAGAGCTTTTCGAGAACGAGCCGTGCTCTAATTGATGTATTTGCTGAAGAGTTGACCATACGGGTTGACAACGAAGAACTCACGCTTAATATCAACCGTAACTCCAAACCTCTATCAAACATAGTGTTGCCACAATTGATCAAAAATCTGAAAGAATCAATGCAACACTCTCAAATTTCACAGTTAAGAGGAGTCACCAAAACGCTGAGCTAAAAGCTTTGAAAATCAACCCGTTCAAACAAATGGTTTGAAAGTTGTACCAAGGAAGTCAAGAGTGTTCTTGATGATGATGATCTAGAATTGGAGACTTTATCGAAGTGGTGGAAATTGCTAGCTCTAAGAGCACACCACTTGTCCCACCTCCCGAATCAGTTTATCGATCGAGTTTGTTAACTCTGAGATGAAACCAAACTCTCTTCGTTTCATCGGATTGATGATGATGTTTGTGATCCAATGGGAGACATTCTTCCCATTGAAGAATTGCTCAAAAATGATCCATCATCTCCTAGTCTTATTATTTCCGACTCTTCCATCCCTTCTCACACCCCGGATGAGGAAGATGACAACTTTTGGAATGAAGTCGATGCCTTTCTTAGTGATGAGTCATTCCAACAGAATTGATAATACTTACTTTGATCTGAGGGGACATCCTTTTTCTCGAAAATCTGTTGATTGAAGAACCGTTTCCAACCCTCCTACCGGAAATTTGTTGACAATCACCATACAAACTTCAAGACTAAGCTTAAAAATGTCAAAAAATGGTGATTTGCTTTATTAATGAGGAATGGACATGCATTCTCATGCACATCTTTATTCCATTCTTCACAGATGGTGTGATTGCTCTTTCCCTTTTCTTTCGAATGAGGACATACCATTTGATTCCTGGTATCATCCTTTATAGTTTCTACTATTAACAATACCATGTTGTATCTCGTCGGTGTGGAACTTTCTCGATGTTCATATGTTTATTAACACTGCGAAAAGTCCGATCGAGATTGGTTTTCCACGTTGCTTCCCCAAGAACAAATGAATCGAGTCAAGCTAGCGACTCGGAATCAAAAACAAGAGTAACACTATATGGGTTTTCACCCATATTTCACTTCTTTCTACTTTCTACCACCTTAAAGGGAGCGTTGTATATAAAGTTTCAAAAAAAAAAAAAAAAAATGGCCGTAGTATTTCCCTTTTACGTTCTATGTTTCGCATAACCGCGCGGTACTTTGAATATTGAGGGCAATATTCATTTCTAGTGTGGTGGGGAATTCTCACGAATTTTATCATGTAATTATACCACCCAATTCCCCCATTTTTGGCCAAAATTTTTTATTGGAGTAAGTGTTTTGACTTACTCAACTTATGGTTATCAATCCGCCATGTCTAATAAACAAAAGGATTGGCTAATCCAGAGCAAACGCTCTTGGTAAAGATATCTCAAATCCGTTGACGGCTTGCAATTTGCCCAAAATTGTATGGTATTCAACTCACCATATCTTTAATTAGTGAAGAGTTGGCTAGCCCGCAAGTTTATGGCTTGTGGTAAAGGCAGTTGTAAATCCATAATTGGTAATCACTCACCAAAGATATTTTATCTAAGAGTTGGCTAGTCCAAGCAAACGCTTCTGTAAAGACAAATCAAATCCGTTGGAAGCTAGTGATTTGCTCAAAATCATTTGGTTATCAGTGTACCAAGGTTCTTACTTGAACTGAAACATTTACTATCTAAGTAATGGCTTTGGTAAAGAGATTCAAATCCATTAAGTTTTTCTCAAAAGATTGCTAGGACTAGCAATAGTTTAGTGTGGGGGATTGATGAGTGTGTAAATACTCATCATTTTTTTGTCAAATCTAAATGCAAAACTTTAAAAATGCCTTAAATGCATCAAAATACTGAAAAATTTCAAAATTGCATTTTATATGTTTCATATGCAAAATGTTTAAAATCAGATGAAAAATGAGCAAAGTTTGCATAATTGGCGTTTCAAAGTCCCCCGATTTTCAAATCTTGCAGAAATAGTCCCTGAGCACTTATTTTAAAAGAAAAGTCACCAAAGGTCCTTTTAAAATCATAACTTGTCATAATTAGTCCTTTGGTGAAAAATGTCAAAAGTTTTGAGAAATTACAAGTTTAGTCCTTCAAGTTTCATAATTGGCAAAAATAGTCCTTGGAAGTTTGAAAATATCTTTAATGGTCCTTGTAATATTGAAACTTGTCATTTTGGTCCTTTGAACAACTTTGGAAAATGGCAGATTTGGTCCTCCAACTTCTAAATTGCAAATGGTCCTTGCTTTAATATCAAAACCTTTGCACCTTGACCCTGCCAATAACCTTTGGACCCCTCGCCAAACCATGAACCCCCTTTTGACCCCCGTCCACTAATATCACCCAAGTCAAACTTCCCAGTAACCACCCACTCCCCGCCAAAGTCCTTCTCCCTCACCGCTTGCTCAGAACACTCAATCCACCCATCCTTCCACCAACTCCCACTCTCCATGTCCCTCCACCTCCACCAAACAACAAAAATGCCCCTTTGCCTCAACCCCAACTGTTAAAACCATTTTGGCGCCAAAAATCTCATCAATGGCTAATATCTTCTCAACTCATCCAATGGTCCGGATTCAAGGGGATTTGCAAGAGGTCAAGGGGAAGACTTTTGTATAAAAGAGAAGCAAGAGAAGGCAAAGCATACTTAGTTTTTAATTTTCACATATATGTCGCTTTTAATATCAATGTTTTAATTTAAGTTTAAAGTCGTAATCTTCTGTTTATGTACTCAAATTAAGTTGTTTTATCATTATAATCCATTTTCAAGTATCAATTCAAGGTTATAACAACATTTCATGTTTTCATGTTCATCAAAAAAATTCAGTTTCAAGCTCTCACATTCAAGCTTCTAGTAGCTTATTTTTAAATTCAAATAAGCTTATTTAAGCTATTGATAGCTTTTGGTAAGCCTATAATTCAGTCAAGCAACTTTGTAATTGGTCAACAAAAGTCAACTCACGCTCAATTATGACTTGCTTCTAATCACGATATGGAAATGGATATGGGTTGATTCGAAGTTGAATAGGGGTTGAGATAAAGGATAGTGGATTTTAATTCTTGGCAAGCCATAGGGCTGGACACAAGTGAGTTTTCACATCATTATTCGTCATAATCTGATTTTTAAGCTCATTGTTCATTTGATTATGTTTGCTGGTGAAATAGCATAATTTAGGAGTTAGTTGAATTAATGATTAGGATTAAATGTTAGAATAAAAGGATCAAGTAGAGTAGTAGCAAACTGCTCGATAGTGTGTTTGATCAGCATTTATTTGATCTTAAGCCTTGGTTTGTACTTAAAATCTGCATACTAGTTTAATAAAGGTAACTAGAATCATTTGTCAACACTTTGCATCTGCACTCTCAAAGTCAAAATTGCATATAATCGCCCTAGTTTCATAACTGTTGGAATTTCTTAGATCAAAAGCTTGAATTGTGTTTAGATATCAAGAGAGCGCTTAATATAGCTTTATTTTAGCTTAATTCATCTCAATCAGTTCATAAATTGGAATCAAATCTCATTTTGGTCAAAGATTCAAAACTGCTTATAAAGTCAAAAAGTGATTTAGTGGATTTTTGCAAATCTTTTTGGATTTTTCATACACTCAATTCTGATCTAAATTGATTGGTATTTTGGAATCAAGAACTTCAACTGGTTGAGTTTGTAAAAATCATTTTTGTAGATTTTAGTAATTTTGTAAAAGCTTCAAATTAGCTTGTCAATTAGATCGTGTGCCCTGTGCACTGGTCACCGTGTGCATTGTGTTCTTGCAGAGCTTCAAACAAGCTCATGAGAGCTTGTCTCAGGCTCATTTTTGGTTTTTAAGTAGCTAGCTAGGTCTACTTTAGGTTCCAACTTCTAGTTTTCTGATTCAAATTTATTATAAGCAGTTGCATGAGCTTGAAGTAGCTTCCGAACTGATTTCACTTATTTGATTTTGAACTCATAAGCTAGTAGCTGGTTGTCTAGAGGTTTAGAGTAGCTGTAATTGGTTGCTTATAGTTAAGTTTAGCATAAATTAACCTCAGTATCAGCCAGTAGCTTTGTTGCTTTTTATTTTGCTTAACTTAAGTGCTTATTTATAAGTACATTTCACTGCAGCTCCCATATCTTGCACACTAGTATATGTTTTTATATTTTTCATAGACTTAGAATAATATTTTATACTTTTCCTGAATTTTTCATAATTTTCCATTACTGTTTGCTATTTTTCTTTATTTTAATCAGCTTTTAGTATTTTTAATTAGCTTTTAATACAATTAATTTAAAAACTTCAAAAATAAGTTTTTATTTTCCTAAGTTAAGATAAATATATAAAAATTCAAAAATATTTTTCCATAATTTTCTTAGTTAAATTTGTAATTTTAGCCATTTAATTAGTTTTAAATAGTTTTTAATTCATAGAAAATAGAAAAATAATCATAAAAATACAAAATTAGTTTTGAAAATTATCTTTAGTTATTTTAGATTTTTCTAAGTCATAATTTCACTTTTCTAGCTTTATTTCATATTTTCTTCTATTTTAGGGTATTATTAAATAAGTAAAAATAGTTTTAATTAATAATAATTAAATAAATAGTCATAAAAATAATTTTCTTTTTCTCTAAATTTTCTCTAATCATTAGGTTTGTAAAATTTCATTTTATATTTTTAGGATTAATACTGTTTCAATTTCACATTTTCTTTTGTAAGTTACGTAGTTTTTAATTTAAAAGGAAAATCAAAAACATCATTTTAAAAATAGTGATAGCGTTTATTTAATATAATTTACCTTTTTAATTTTCTTTCATTTTTCCTTTGTCATCTAGTATCAATCATAAACCTTTTCCCGTTCATTATCACCCATCACTATACGTTGATGATTATTCGGTCGCATACCGTTGACTTAACGACCCGGGGAAACACTATACTCTCCAAATCTTAATTGTATTGTTTCTAGCTGTTTGAAGTTTATTACGGTTGACCATTCACAAGTGGTTAGCTTGTGGGATAAACTTGACGGTTCGAGCGATCGAAAGTGACAAGTATATCTTGTCAAGACATGGAACCTTTATTGGCTTTGGATATTTGAATGGCATGTTTAAATTAAATTTGGATGTTTCATTTGTTATAATTCGTTTGCATGGCTTCTACTAGTTCTAGCAATAATTGTGGTAAATCCATTATGCATGCTAGACTAGGACACGACATTACAAGAGAATGATAGACATGTCAAAAATGAGTCTAATAATTCTTTTGAATTGAATGGTGAAAAGTGTAAAACTTGTATGTTGACTAAGATAACTAGACAACCTTTACCCAAAAATGTCATTAGAGATACTAAGGTATTAGAACTTGTATACAAAGGACTTGTGTGATTTTCATTCAACTCCATCACTTGGTAATAAAAAGCATGTAGTTACTTTTATTGATGATGCTACTAGATACTGTTATGTTTACTTGTGTCATACAAAAGATGAAGCTCTTGATAAGTTTAAAATTTATAAACAGGAAGTAGAGCTTTATCATAGTATGAAGATTAAAACACTTCAAGACTGAGCAGGAGGTAGATATGATCCAGATATTTTCAATCTACTGGTATAATACATCGACATCGCTCATATACACCACAACAAAATGGTGTATCTGAAGAAAGAATAGACATTAAAAGAAATGGTTAATTCTATGTAAAGCTATTCGGCCTAGTGATGGATTTTGGGTGAGGCTATGTTGATACCATATTTATTAAATAGAGTTCCTAATAAAGGAACAAGATAACCCCTATGAACTTTGGCATAAAAGGTACCAAAATCGAGTTATCTCAGAGTTTGGGGCTGTAGAGCTGTGGTAAGATTGAATGATCCTAAAATAAATAATATAGGTCAAAGAGGTATAGATTGTGTATTCATTGGCTATCCCGAATTCTAATGCTATAGGTTCTGTGTCATAGAACCTAATGATTATGTATATGTGCACTCTGTTATTGAGTCACGAGATGCTGATTTTGGCAATGAGGATAGGTTTACATTTTTACCTAAACCTGCAAACATGATTGCAAGTTCTAGTAACTTTGGTACATCTAACCAAGTGACTCTTTCTCCTTCTGAGCCTAGGAGGAGTGTAAGAGCAAGAAAACCAAATCTTTTGGTGATGATTTCCAAATATATTTGGTCGAAGGATCAAGGAATGAAATTGAATTTCAATATCAATATTGCTTCAATGTTGATGAAGATCCTAGGACTACAGTTGGCTATGGCTTCAAGGGATGCTGCATTTTGGAGAGAGGTAATCCAAGATGAGATTGACTCTATTATAACAATAATACTTGGAAACCATCTGATTTACCACCTGGTTTTAAACCATTGAATAGTAAATGGATCTTCAAAAGGAAGATGAAGGTGGATGGAAGCATAGACAAGTATAAAGCCAGATTTGTTATCCAAGGCTTTAGACAAAAAGAAGGTATTGATTTCTTTGATACTTATGCTCCTATTTCTAGGATTACCACAATTAGATTATTGTTAGCACTTGCGGCTATACATAATCTTGTAATTCACCTGGATGTTAAACAAGCCTTCAATGGTGAATGGATGAAGAGATTTACATGAAACAACCATAAGGTTTTGTCATGCCTGCTAACGAAAATAAGGTTTGTAAATTGGTTAAGTCTCTTTATGGTTTGAAGCAAGCTCCCAAGCAGGGCATCGAAATTTGATGATGTTATCTTGTCTAATGGTTTTGCATTAAACCAAACAGACAAGTGTGTATACAAAGAAGTTTGATGCTTCTGTTAAAGGAGTAATCATTTTCTTGTATGTTGATGACATGTTGATCTTTGGTACTGACCAAGATCAAGTTGATACAACTAAGGAGTTCTTGTTCTCTAAATTTGAGATGAAGGACATGGGGAGGCTGATGTGATTCTTGGCATTAAGATCATACGTGGAGAACATGGCATTACTATCTCTCAATCACATTATATTGAGAAGATGTTGGATAAATTTAATCTAAAAGATTGTTCTCCAATAGGTACTCCTATGGATCCCACAACAAAACTTGTGCCTAATAAAGGTGTTATTGTGAATCAACTTGAATATTCAAGGGCTATTGGATCTCTCATGTATGCCATGATTAGTACTAGACTCGATATAGCTTTTGTGTTGGAAAGTTGAGTAGATACACTCACAATCCAGGTTTAATCCATTGGCAAGCAATTAATCGAGTATTTAAGTACTTGAAAGGAACAATGGATTATGGTTTGACTTATATGGATTTCTTCTGTTCTTGAAGGTTATTCAGATGCAAGTTGATATCCATAAGGAAGATCACTCTTCCACAAGTGGTTGGGTATACCTACTTGGAGGTGGTGCCATTTTCTGGGCATCTAAGAAGCAAACTTGCATAACTGATTCAACAATGGAATCTGAGTTTGTGGCATTAGCAGCAGCTGGTAAAGAATCTGAATGGCTAAGGAACTTAATTTATGAAATTCCATTGTGGCCTAAACCGATATCATCCATTTCTATCAGATGTGATAGTCAAGCTACTTTGGCTAAGGCATACATTCAAGTATATAATGGGAAGTCTAGACACTTAGGTGTTAGACATAGCATGATACGTGATCTTATCACGAATGGTGTGATATCTGTGGTGTTTGTGAAAACACAACACAATTTAGCCGATCATTTAACCAAGTGTTGAATAGAGATCTCGTGAAAAATTCGGCTATAAGTCCACCAGAAATCTCTGATATCAAGATACCTAATTCCCACCTAGTATGATGCTAGGTGCTGAATTCAATGTGGAAGGCTTAATATTTAGAGATTGGAACACATTAGAAGAATCATCCCAAGGTATGTGTTCAGCACCTACAAGTTAGGAGGTTGAATGAATATATTCTTAATAGCTCTTTTGACAAATTGTGTTGTAGGTGCAAGACTAAAAGAGCTACCTATATGAGCATGAAGTTTAGCCGCTTCAAGAAGCTGGGACTTGGCTTTGACATGCTTATGAAGGATAAGGACATAGGCTAGTAAAACATGTGTCAAGATAGAACTACTATGTATGTAAACTTTGTGTACATTATTCGTATTCATAATAATTCCCATGGTTCAATCCTAAGCGACACCCTGGTATTCGAATATTTGGAATGTGTAATGTACTAATGTGAAATTTAATCGTCACGACATTTCATTTATGCAAAAGTTTGATTGTTTGAGATAACTTGTTTTAGTTAATCAAGGATTGCACTAAAATATGGGAGGAATGTTGGATATTTTAGTGTAATTTGATTAACTTGTTTGACCAATTTCATCATAATAAGACATCATTTAGGCTTGGAGGTGCGGATTGCACACCTACTTGAATTTATTATGATCTTGGGGCTTAAGCCCCTAAGGGATCTGTCCGTGGGCAGCGCCTTGTAGCAGGTCCAGGGGCGCAAACCGGCTGGAAATTTTTATTTCCACTAATTAAGCATGTCAAAACCTCCTCAAAATTAATTTTGAACTTGAGGACTAAATTTGACAAGTTGAAACCTAAACCTTTGGCAGTTATTCCGTTTCATCATTATGTATGGTTATTTGGTCGTATTTCTTTCTTCTCTGGTTCACAAAACATACAGAAAATTCTCGATCTCTGAATTGTATCCGATTGAATAATTCGGGAGAACCACCAATTGATCGATCCAAAGTGTTCACACGCTTTCAGAGATTTAAGCATATCCATAGTGTTCGTTACTAATTATCCCCTACATGTCAAGACTTCGTGGTGGTAAATGTGCAACAATTGCAAACACCATCACTAAAAAAGAATATATTTCGAACCTAATGTAAAAGTATTTAATACACTTCTCACCAAACTATTAAATGCTTAACACGTGTAAAATATATGCTTCTGAAAACCCTAATACTCTGCTATAAAAAAGAATGTTTGTAGTAGAGTAAATGTAACTCTTGCAAAGCGATACACATTCAAGAGAGCATTTACTAATCAAATTGAACTTAGTCGTAGAACGTTCAATAAGTAAGGAAAAGTTCATACTTAAACCATAACTTTCGTTTATGTTTAAAACTACACTTACTAGTTCTGATTGAGAATTGTCTTAAATCACACCGTTATATGGAAAGTGGTTGTATAATTTTAGGTTTTACATTACAGTACTTAAAAAGGAACAACATAGCCTAACCATCATAAGATAACGACTAGAACAATTATAAGTTCCAGTTATGAAATAACACCTTAGATAGAAACTAAATATTCTCAGCAGATATTAAGCAGAGCTAGAAATATAAGCCAAGACCACATCTTAAGAAACAGCGATTTGCTCGATAATGACATGGCAAAATTATCTTCCGATATTTTCCAATACTACAAACTTAATCACAATGTTTTCAAACCCGGGTCGATTCGCCGTTCAACGGTTGACCGTGCCCACCACAAAAACGTCAAAACCAAGGTTTCTAAAACCGGTTAACGGTTAGACCGTCGTTTGAGTGACCCGTCAACCAGGTCTTGAAACCCGGCCGGTTGGGTTTTTAAAATTTATTTAAAACCGGTTAACCCGGCTGAACAGTGTTGACTCGGCGTCGAACCGGTTGACCCAGCGGAAAATATAATATTAAATGAAAACCGGGTTTACCCGACGGTCGAACCGGTTAAACCGGTGTTCGGTGACTCGACCGGGTCGATTAAAACCCGGTTTTAAAACATTGCTTAATCAAAGCGACTTGCCAAGCATCGTTTATCTCATGCTAGGAGCTTGTCAATTTCATGTTTCTGCTAACTTCCGAAATCCTCAATTCGCAACAAATAACTTTTTGTGTCAAGTAAGGATAAGTTATCTTGTTGAAATCATCCACTTGGTGGTTATTCATTGAGAGATTGATTGTTCTTGAAGTTCACATTGCTTTATTCCCGACATTTTGCCCATTATATTTCTTAGAGTTTACACTTCTTTACTAGATGAGGGTAAATCATTCTATCAATGCCCAAAAAAGTTTGCCTTTAGCTTTTTTTTGACGTTTCTTTCACATTTAATCACGTACACTCCTCAATCAAAGTCGTGATTTTTTAGAGACGTTAACATGAGCATAATCAAAGTCGTGATTATGCTCAGGTTGCATCTGTTGGTTTTATGGATATAAATTAGTAGACGTGAGTTAGGATCGAACTCGAGACTATGGGATTGCACATTTTACGTATGTGAATTTAAAGTTAATAATTAAATATAAATGTTGTATTTATTTATTTATTAAACGAAATAACTAACGGACGTTAAGTTATTAATGTAATGGACTAACGGTCATTAAATGTTTATGGAAAAGGATCAAATTGCAAAGTTGGGAAGGCCCGAATCCCTTAAGGACTCCAAACCGACGGCCATAGGGACAAAACAGGAAAGAAAACCAACTTGTTCACCAAGTTTAGTTGGGTATATAAACAAGGCTAGGGTTTTATTTTTCCATCTCTTGTGCTCATTAGCTAAACCCTAAAACAGTTTTTTGTGTGTGTTTTTTAGCTACAAACCGATCGGCCACCACCCTAGGTGTTGATCCAAGTCTTTTCCACAAACCAAGTTATTTGTTTGATAAAAACTATCATTACTTTAATTCGGTTTAGTACGTGTGTAGAAGAACATAGTAATAACACACTATTGTTATTATCTTGGATTGAATTACAAAACGATAAGGGGTAATTCACATAATCCTAACTAAATCAAATTAGGTTCATCCGCTAGTGTGGATTTGATTCTTGTTCGGCTAGAATCAATAAAAGGTACGCATATTCTTTTATGTTAATTAATTGTTCATTAATAAATCCTATATGCTTCCGCTTGAATACTTTGATGTTTTGTGATTATTTATTTGAATGTCATGTTATATAATTACAACAGTGGCATCACGAGTCATTGGTTTTAATGAGTAATTAATTACATAAACACGCACAAAAAAACAAATACTTGTATGTTGTTTGATATGTTAATCTAGGGTATATGTTTAATTTATGTTTTGGTCGCATTTTAATTAATGGGGCGCCCTATTTTTTTTAGATCGTACATGTATAAATTTTTAGGGTTTTGAAAATTGTTTGCTAACCTTATTAAAACCTAGAATTAATATTGATTACGTGATTAATTTGTGAATAATTTGTTATGTGTCATGGAATTTTTATATGCGATCTTGTGACTTATGTGTATAATTGTTATGATATCCATGATTATACATGCATGTTAGTCATTGATAAGTTGCTTTGATAATTGTTTAATTGTTGAGACATATTTAATTACGATAAATCTTGAATTGAGGAAGACTCCAATTATGTATAATTAATGAATCAATTATGTGCAATTTGGTATATTTTTAATTAAGGGTTTACGCAATCGATTTATCGATGTATGTGGCTCACTTTCTATCGCTGGAGTGAAAGCCCTAATTAATATATACATTAATTTAACCTAGAAATTGATTATTAATAGGGTTTTATCAATAAGTTGCATGTGGCTACTTGTTTACACGTATAAATTGTTTATTATGTGCGCATTGTTTTTAGTAGTTTATTTTTTATTAGTATTACTTGTTTGTTTATTATGTGCATGTTTAAGCAAAGGGTAATTTTGAATAGAAAAATAATAACGGACTAAACAATGGCGAAATTTGATTTGTTTTGGAAGAGTTAAGTTTTCAATAGTTTAATTGATTGGTGACTTTGGTACAAATGACTGAACGGCTCACCCATTAGAATGAACTATAAAGGGGGTAATAAAGAAGTGCGACAAATACACCGAAAGGATGTCTAAGGTTATGCTTTGCGCTTACACGGTCCTCTCGCCCTCTGAAGTTCAATGGAGCTACTTAGTAAGCCATAAAATGTGCAAACTCATCTTAAGGGCTAATTAGTTTTAATTCCATGCGCCACTTCCGTGGTAATTACCCGAAACACTAAGTGTTTACACTTATGCAAAAGTACGGTATAATGGACGATAATTATCACTAAATTCCTTGATTGGTGAACCCAATACCTCAATCAAAACTTTGATAATTTGATCTTTATGAATTGGTAATTAAAAGTTTTTATTAAAATTATGCTACAAGATGAATGCATGACATCTTTGTACATATTTGATTTGACCACATAAAATCAAAACTAGTACCCTTTTAAATTAAGAATATGCCATCTAATTAAAAGGAACACTTGAAGTAGCAATTTATGTCATGACAAGACTTGGCTAGATTGTGATGGATAGGTAAATCTCTATGTAAAGTCGACCTTACATGGACATATTTTGCGTCTTTGTTAGACACTTAAGTTGAGTAGGAAGTGAGAACTGGACTCAATGGCATAAGATGGGATGAAACATGTTTATATTTGCAATAGCGTTGGAAAATATAAATCCCATAATGATCTAGGAGTTGGAAATTGTTTGCCAATTAATGTTCGACAGATTACCTTATTATATGCGGTCGTTGCTAGCAGATCAACTGATGTAATGAACCTATGATAATTTGGATCCTAGTTTTCGAGAAAATTATATGGTTATATGTTTATATTACCCTGGGTATATTTTATTTTCTTGAAAAGTTGTATTATCGAAAATACTAATACTTGAACTTTTTCTGTAGAAATGGCTCAAAATAACGATAACACTAACATCTGACTAAGTTCTTCGTTCAAAAGCTTTTTGATCGAGAAAAGTTGACCGCTCTAAGAATTTCAATGATTGGCACCGCTTTGAGAATTGTCTGTAGAGTTGCCGACCGTTGAAATATCTTTATGAACCTTGCCTCAACAACCAACTGGTCCTGATACTACTCAAGCTCAAATTGATGCTTGGCAACTTGAGTATAAGCGTCATAATGATGTGGCTTGTCTTATGGTGGGAACAATGGAATCAAAAGCAGTTTGAACATTATTTCCCATTTAATATGCTCAATGAACTTCGGACTATGTTTGAGAAACCAGCTGCCGCCGAGATTTATGACTTGACCGACGCATACACTTGTAGGCAAGGTGAGGGTAAACCCAAGTGCTCATGTAATGGAAATGAAAGGTTACATGGACCGACCAAAGCACTTGGCAAAACTTATGATGATGACATGGTGTGAATCGATTAATCGATCCCTTAACAAGGATTTTAATGGTTTTGTCAGAAATTTCAATATGTACTGCGTGGGGAAGAGAAAGCATGACCTACACGCATTGCTAATTGACTATGAGAAAGGGTTGCCTCAAAAGGTTCCTACCCCGTACTTGCTATTCGTGGAAGGATTAATAAGCCAAAACCGCGCGTGCGAACAACAAGAAGGGGAAGTAAGGAAAGGTTGACAAAGGCAAAGGTGATGGCCTATCAACCTCAACCAAGAAGAACCCTACTGTATGAAGGAAAATCCTAAAAGTATCAAGCATGCCACCACCTGAAGAGCTTGAGCATGGAAGAGAAACTGCTCTCTATCTTGATGAATTGGGGCAAATAAAAAGAAGTACGGGGTCCTTGGGCGCCGTTCTTTTTCCGTAATTTATCATTGAATTATTTACTCTAAATCATAATAATTCCGGGTATATGATACGCTGTGGTATTCACATTTGTAATACACTCGGGGGTTTAGATTGAAAGGAAGCTTGCCTATGGGGAGCAATATCTCAGACGTGGGAAATGGCGCACATGCACCTTGAAGCCATAGGAACGTTTAGTTTAGTATTGCCTTCGGCTTAGTAATCGTTATTGAACAATTGTCATTACGCACCTTCTATAATTAGAGTGTGTTTCTTTTCAGCTTTGTTGGATGATGGTTTTACTCATACTATTTCACGTAATGGAATTGATGTTTCTTTAAATGGTGTATTTTATTTTAAAGCAATTAATGTGAATGGTGTGTTTGAAATTGATGTGATTGGAAATGAATCTAACAATAATAATAATTCAATGTTTAGCATTAACAAGAAAATAAAGTTAGACTTGAATTCTTCTTATCTTTGGCATTGTAGACTTGCTCATATAGGCAAGGCTCGCATGCATAAGTTGCAACAAGAAGGGCTTTTGCAAAATATCAATGATGAATCATTTGATAAATGTGAGTCATGCATATCCGGGAAGATGACTAAGAAACCTTTTCATAGCAATATGGAGAGGGCTTCCGATCTACTTGGTCTTATTCATACTGATGTGTGTGGACCACTTAGACATGTGTCAAAGAGAGGTGCTAGCTACTTCTTAACCTTTACTGATGATTTCAGCCGTTATGGTTATGTTTATTTACTTAAGCATAAACATGAGGTGTTTGAAACATTTAAGGTTTTCAAAGCTAAAGTAGAACTGCAATTGGGAAAGAAGATTAAAGCTCTTCGATCCGATAGAGGAGGCAAGTATCTAAGCCAAGAGTTTAAAGATTACTTAGCTGAGAATGGAATTGTCCACAATCTCACTTCTCCATATACTCCACAACAAAATGGTGTATCTGAGAGAAGAAATCGTACATTGTTGGACATGATATGATCTATGTTTAATCTTACCACTCTACCTTTATCCTTTTGGGATTATGCTTTGGAATCAGCTGTTCGCATTCTAAATATGGTTCCCACAAAGAAGGTTGATAAGACACCATATGAAATATGGCATGGTAAAGCTCCTAACCTGTCTTATTTAAAGGTCTGGGGTGCGAGGCGTATGTTAGACGTGACTCGCCAGATAAACTCCAACAAAGATCTCAGAAGTGTATCTTCGAGGATACCCTAAGGAAACTATGGGTTACTACTTTTACTATCCAACTGAAAATAAAGTAATTGTTGCTAGGTATGGAGATTTTCTTGAAAGAGATCTCGTATCTCAAGAATTCAGTAGGAGAGTTTATGATCTGGAAGATGATCAAGAAGATGCATTACCTTCGGAAAACACTAACGCATTTCTCGTAGAACTCGATAGTCCGTCCTCCACCACCGAAGTTGAAGTGATTCCCGTTCGTAGATCCGTAAGGAATACGTGTGCACCTGAACATCTATGTCTTAACGTAGAGGTTGAGGAAACTATGTTAGGAGATCTTGGAGAGCCTACTAGTTATAAAGCTGCCATGGCAAGGCCTGACAAGGCAAAATGGCAGGTTGCAATGAATGGGGAAATGAAATCCATGAGAAAATGAAGTCTGGTAGAGGTTGACTTACCTCCAAACGCCAAGGTGGTTGGAAGTAAGTGGCTTTATAAGATTAAGACTGACATGGATGGCAAAGTACACGCGTCTATAAAGCTCGTCTAGTTTCGCAAGGTTTTACTCAAACTTATGGCATTGATTACGAGGAGACCTTTTTCTCCTGTAGCGGACATTAGAGCTATTAGAATTCTCATAGCTATAGCGGCATACTATGACTATGAGATATGGAAAATGGTTGTCAAAACCGCCTTCTTAAATGGTCGCTTAGATGAAGACATCTATATGAAGCAACCTGAGGGGTTCGTGAATCCACAATTTCTAAACCGTGTATGCAAACTTCAAAGGCCCATTTATGGATTGAAGCAAGCATCAAGGAAATAGAATAAAAGATTTGATGAAGAAATCAAAAGGTATGGATTTATTCAAAATCTTGATGAGCCATGTGTATATCACAAAGTTAGTGGGAGTAATGTAATTTTCCTAATTCTTTATGTCGATGACATATTAATTATGGGAAAAGACATTCCGAGTATGCAAAATGTTAAGGCATATCTTGGGAAGTGTTTTTCCATGAAGGATTTAGGAGAATGATATATTCTGGGAATCAAGATCTACCGAGATAGGTCAAAGCGGTTAATTGGTTTAAGTCAAAGCGCTTACATTGATAAAATATTGAAGAGATTCAATATGCAAATTTCCAAGAAAGGATATTTGCCGATGGAAGTAAAGAATGGCTTATGTAGCGATATGTGTGCTTCAACACTGCCAGGCACGCATGCAGAAAGTTCCTTATGCTTCGGCAGTAGGATCTATTATGTATGCTTTGAGATGCACAAGGCCGATGTGGCTTCGCTCAAAACATGACCAATGATATCAACCGAATCCGTGAACTTCATGGATTGCTGTTAAACATATTCTAAAGTATCTTAGGAATACGAAAGATATGTTTTAGTGTATGGAGGAAATCAGCACATAGAACTTGGTGTTACAGGTTACCGTGATGCGCCCCGGCAGATAAAGATGATACGAAGTCTCAGGCGGGTTATGTCTTTGTCATCAATGGAGGAGCAGTTGACTGGAAGAGCAAGAAGCAGAGTATGATTGCGATGTTCCACATGTAGCCGAATACATAGCCGCTTCGAAGCTGCAATGGAGGCTGTTTGATTAGGAAATTCATTTCGTGGTGTTATGCCTTCAATTGAATCACCTATTGATATGTATTGTGAAAATTTCGCTGCAATCATATTTGCCAATGAAACTGGAGTCATGAAGGGCACCAGACATTTTCTACGGAAGTATCACTATGTTCGGGAACAAGTCCAGGAAGGTGAAATAAATCTACTGAAAGTTCACACAGATGATAACTTAGCTGATCCGCTCACTAAGGCTTTAGCTAAAGACAAGCTTGTAGGACTTGCCAATGGAATTGGACTTCGTTTAGCTAAAAGTTTCATGCATAACTGTGATTAGTATTTGGATAAAGGATATTGTAAAACATTTATTATTTTGATGAAATAAAGTTTGGATTATGTTTATTTTCATTTATAATATTGTTGTCATATATTTGCATGTTTAATCTGTGAGTAACTAAGTTATTCTAAATGTCCGTTGTCGATTAATGATATGGGAGTATCATTAAAATTAAGACAAATCGAGAGATGTGGTAGAATATACTTGAAAGTATATTGATGAGAATGCATACCATTTTCGGATGATATTCAATGAATTGAATATAGGACTTATCCCAACTACATAATTTACTTTGTGGATATTGTTATAAGTAAATTATGAATAGTTATCCTCTGACTTGAGATACCAGATAAGTGTCATGAATGTAGTGCATTTCTGTGAAGCAACTTAACGCTATAATCGAATGGTAGTCACAAGGGTTGTTTTAAATGTTACAAAGTTTGTGGGTTATTCTTGTAGTCAAGATAGAATTTGTTCCTTCAAATTTTATTTGGAGTTTATCTGCTTCCCCAGTAGGGTTGACAAGATGTTTTGTGCGCCGCACCCAAATCTCCCCTAAAAATGTTTAGATGATTCGGTAATCTTGGTCAATCACTTACAAACGAGAAATAGAATAGTTTTATAAAGAATGACTTAATTCCATATCTTTATTTAACGTGGTATTAGAAACAAAAGGATAATAATAATGAGAAATCATTAAAAGGTTTTCCAAGAGCCTTGCTCGAGTTGTACTAGAGGCATCGAAGTGTTGCTAGACGCTAACCGAATGTGATCACTCTGTTAAGATATATCCAAGGGGAGCTGGTTTTATGGATATAAATTAGTAGACGCGAGTTAGGATCGAACTCGAGACTATGGGATTGCACACTTTACGTATGAGAATTTAAAGTTAATAATTAAATATAAATGTTGTATTTATTTATTTATTAAACGAAATAACTAACGGACGTTAAGTAATTAATGTAATGGACTAACGGTCGTTAAATGTTTATGAAAAAGGATCAAATTGCAAAAGTTGGGAAGGTTCGGAATCCCTTAAGGAACTCCAAACCGATCGGCCATAGGGACAAAACAAGGAAAGAAAAACCAACTTGTTCATGAAGTTTAGTTGGGTATATAAACAAGGCTAGGGGTTTTATTTTTCCATCGCTTATGCTCATTAGCTAAACCCTAAAAAGTTTTTTTGTGTGTGTTTTTAGCTACAAACCGATCGGCCACCACCCTAGGTGTCGATCCAAGTCTTTTCCACAAACCAAGTTATTTGTTTGATAAAACTAGCATTACTTTAATTCAGTTTAGTACGTGTGTACAAGAACATAGTAATAACACACTATTGTTATTATCTTGGATTGAATTACAAAACGGTAAGGGTAATTCACATAATCCTAACTAAATCAAATTAGGGTTCATCCGTTGCTAGTTTGTGGATTTGATTCTTGTTCTGCTAGAATCAAGAAAAGGTACGCATATTCTTTTATGTTAATTAATTGTTTATTAATAAATCCTATACGCTTCCGCTTGAATACTTTGATGTTTTGTGATTATTTATTTGAATGTCATGTTATATAATTCCAACAACATCTACATTATTTCCTTCTTCAAAGTGCTTGTATTCATACATTCCAATTATGTTTGAGGTTCGACATTAGTCGCCTTTGTAAAAATAAACCCGGTCTTTAGTAATCATACATAGTGTTTAGACTTTTTTCCCAGATTAATCCACCAACTTGAGCATACCCCACACATAAATACATAATGAAACTGCCACTTAAAGTTTTACACAACTCAAAGTCTCAAACATTGGTAAATGTAATTTACAAGGTTTTTAGCCAGCTTCTCAGCAATGGGTGTTTGATACATGTATTATTTAACGTTCGAGCTAAGTATGTTCCTATTAGATATGTTTAGTATTTTAAGCGTGAGCAATATAATTAAGCAGTTGCAAATTTACCAAAAAGTATATCATAAAGCCTTGGTCGCTTGTTTTTATATAGAGCTTCTTAATTAAAAATGATAGAATGTCGTTATTTAACAACCGTTAAGTAATGGCGGTTAGTAGGACTGTTTGTGTAACGAACGTTTAACATAAAGGACCAATTATGTAAAAAAAAATTACATCGTTACTCATTAGAGGACCTATTTTGCAACGTAAGTTAAACCTTAGGGACTCTTGTCGCATTTTGGTTTTTTAAAAAAGTATTTGAAAAAAAAAAAAAGTAAAAGTAACCGTTAGTAGATAACGGGCATTAACTAACGACCGTTATTCACTTTTCATCGTTAGTCCTTAGAGGACCTATTTTGCAACGCAAGGTAAACCTCAGGGACCGTTGTCGCATTTTAGTTTAAAAAAAGTTAACGACCTAGTAGATAACGGTTGTTAACTAACGACCGTATTACTGGCTGTTCACTAATTTTTCTAGTGGGTGTGTGGTAGCTGAAACGAACTTGTCTATAGCCAAGTTGGTAAATGTACTTTAGTACAAATATCTGCAAGTAAATAAGAAACAATATTTTAGAGTACATCGTGTAATGAAATTGCTAACTTAAATTTGTTTTTCAAATTGAGCATATAAACACAGTCACTTGAGTTATTCAAAAGAGCCAACTTCATACACAAATACAGTGTTATCCTGATGGTGGTCTAATAGTAGAAAACATGTTAATATGGAGGTCTAGTCACAAATCTCATGCTCATTTCATGTAAGTGTGGCACGAAGGGATTACCTCTTACATGTCGCGTGTATGACCGGTCGATATGAGCTGCCAGTTTATCGGTTTTCAGTTTTGCGATGTTTTTTTATTGATATAAAAAGTTCGGCATAATACCTATACGCACTTACATTGTTACAAATATCCAAAAGACAACAATTGTTTTTCAACTACTCCGTAGTTGATAAATAGTGTGAGGTGGCCGGTGGATGACATAATATATTTGGGTTTTTGTCAAATACTAATTTGTCATCAATTAAAAATTCGAGTAGTGTAAAATCTATCTCAAAGAAAAAAGTCAAAAAGTTACGGGCCAGTGCTCATTTTCACGACAATGAAATATTTTGGGATTGATTGGCCATACATATTTTCGAAATAATTACTCCTCCGTCCAAATTTATTGTCCACTATTAATTTTTTAGTTATCTTCTTCATTACCATAATTATTTTTATTTTATATAATACTGATGAAAAATATATGAATGTATTGGGTTTTAAATGTATTTTGAGTTGATATAATTTTCATCAAGTATTATATAACACAAATAAATATATTAATGGTCAAAATTAAACAAGAAAGACTGGTCAAAGTCAAAGTGGACAATAAAAATAGGACGGAGGGAGTATTGTTTAGTCGATGGTTATGGTTTTGGTTTATGTTTTTGTTTGTGTTTATACTAGGCATATAATCAAGCAAATCGAATGAGGATAGTCGTTTATTTTCGATCAACTTTATGCGTTATATTAAGTTTTTATAACAGGAAATATAATAAACCATATATTTTGCAGGCTGGACAAAAGAAATGAGAACTACTACAAAATGGGGCAAGGGCTGAGGTCCAAAAAATTACGAGTTCCTCGAAACACTTAACAAAAACACACGTTTTTAAGCTCGAATCTTGAATTTCAACCATGAAATTACATTTTTAATCCGTTAAAAACTTAAAACCAATCCCTTAGAAGCTTTAATAACAAACGCTTTTGCAATCTACCCACACGATATGATCAAACCAAATCTTTTAAGACACGAATAAAAACTTCTAGAGAGAGAAGAGTAACGAGAATTTTAGGCTAAAAATTGGATTAAACATGTATTAATGACCATATTAAGCTAAAAAACTTAACACTAGTAACCCTAATCTATATTTCGCTTCCCATATTAAATGTCCACTTTAAATTTTGTAAGTCTTTCTTTGATAACTTTAACCATAAATAATTTTGGTTGTGTTATATAATATTTGATGCAAAATATATGAATAGATTGAGTTTTAAATGTATTTTCACTATGTATTATTTTTATCTAATATTATATAACACAAGCAAAAATATTTAAGGTCAAAGTTGTAAAAAAGACTAAAAGTTAAACTGAACATTTAATATGAAACGGAAGAAGTAATTACTATGATACCAAATATTATCCCTTAATTATCCTAAATATATCATGATTTAAAGAGAGAGTAGGTGTCCACATTCTTTAGTTTAGAGAGATAAATAGAGCGAGAGTTAAGAAGATAGGAACTTCGTAACAATACATACACCTCAAAAGTGAGGTACTGATGAGTATTTACACTCATCATACAAACGTTCCACGTTCCAAGGGTGGTGACTATATCATTAGCCCTCTTAATTATACAAGTGTTGAAAGGGTAGTAACCAACATAAGGGTGGTGGTAACCATGTTTAAGAGATTTTTTCATGCCTAATCACCCACCAATAATATACCTCAAACTCACCTCATACCAATCTCATACCTAACAATAGATTTTAAAGAACTGCTTAACTCATATTCTTTTTTTATAATTATATTAAACAATTTCTAAACATAATATTTTAAGAGAGTATAATGTTTTTGTTAAAGGTGTTGTTTTGGGCTACCAACTAAAATTGTAAACTGAGATAATTAAGGGGTGTTTGAGTTGCGTTTTGCAATGGATTATCTGCTTATTGCGTTTTACAAATGCAAATAATCCATTTTAAATGTTTGGCAAAACAAAATTGAAAAGCACTTATCTGCGTTTTGTAGGGTTCAAAACGCGGTTTTGCAGCAGCAGGTCTTCACCTGCTTTTGTGAATCGTGATTTTGTTTCTTCTTTAAAATTACTACTTTGTCCTTCTTTTACCTCTTACATACGTGCAGCAGTGTTAAAGTTATGTCAACAATGGCGGGATAAAACGAATGAAAGAGTAGACTGTTTGGAAACATATATATAAAATGCCTATTGGGCTTGGCCTAGTTATAACCTAGCGTCTACTTTTATAAATGTATTGCGCTGACATTTGATATAACAATGAATTATGTGTTCAAAAGTCATTTTTTAGGTAAAGTGTATTCAAAAGTTATTAAAATATACTACTATACGTTTTGGATTAGAAGAAACAAAAAATATGTCCATTTTGGTCATTTGACATAGTAGTTTATTAATAATCTGATTTGCCAAACACTTAAAAAAAACTGATTATCTGATTATTACGGTATCATATAGCATAATCAAATCCAAACACTAAATTTCAAAACCACGTTTTGTAATGCTGATTATCTGATTATTCATTTTCAAAACACATAATCTATTTTCAATAAGCAATCCCAAACACCCTCTAAGATTGGGGTTAGATTCAAGATTTAAAGATGTCAAAGGGTCGAAAATGAAATTTTATATATTTGTAGTCATCTTCCCAACCATTTTTCAGTCCAAGAAATGAAACTCCATTAAAACATTTTTTCATCATCTTGCCCATTAAATGCTCCAACGTCTATATTTGTTCCATGTAGAATCGGTGTCTTTTGCCGATTTGGTGTTCCATCCTTCCATGCCGAATGAAACCGAAAACAAGGCACTACACACCCCGCTTGGTATGGAGAATGCCAAAGGCCATACCGACTCCACTGCCAGTACCCTAACAATGGTGATATTACATATTTAACTACTGACTATTACATAAAAGACACTAAATTAATGATTTACATATTTTTATGTTCTAACAGTTTAGAATGTAATATTTTATAAAATAATGTAAGTGTTTTATGCAAGTTTGCTTAATCAAAAAACAAAGTGATTTGGCTTCATTACTGAACAAAATATGCTTTTTGTTAATGAAAGATTTATGTAAACTTGATGAAGTCAAATTTAAATAACTTCCTCAAGTGAAAGATTTTTGCAAGTTGGAAATTCATTTTTATAAATCATTAAATAAGTTTTAATAAAAATGGTGCAAGTATTTAGTATGCAATTTATAAAATAGCAAGAGATTTTACAAGATAATAAAAGTATTTTGATGCAATAAATGCAACTTTGATCATAACGCTAGTTTGTGAAATCATGTCCATATCTGGTATGGAATGCCAAATGTGGTTAGAAAAAAAAATGATTGAATTATAAATACTTAATGGCTCCACAAAATATTTTAAACATTTTCAATGGTTTTTAAATTGTTTGATCATAATGCAACATAAAATCTTTGAACATGTGTTGAAACATGAGAGGAATCAAAACGTCAAAGGTGTCGAGAAATATATGCTCTGACGATTTGTGGTTACGAGTAACATACGCATTTTGTGTTATATATTACGAGTTACATATTTGTTCATTAAAATATAAAAGACCGTTTAGTTTAAATGTTTTCGTATTTGCACTAACAGTATCGATGATTGTAAGCATGATTACTGAGTAGTAGTTGCAAGGTTATTTGTTTTGCGTTTGATACTTTTAAATTAAAATTTTAGTTGTTCAATTAAATCAACATTATATAAATATCTTTTTGTTCGATAAAAAAGTCATAAAGCTAGCCCCGTCCAACGAGTCTCGAATATAGCCCGTCCAACGAGACCCATAATAAAACCATTTTAACTTATCTTTGTAAATTCTTTGTTGCATTAAGGTGAATCATATAATCAAAGCTTTGTCTCGTTACTTTACCAATCCGAGAAAAGAAATTGATTATTCCACAAGTCAAAGAGGGTTTGTTCGATTTTCTGGTATGAATAATTTGTTTCGGTTTTTTTAACATTCCTGGCTTACAAATTTGTGATAGTGTGTGGCATAACGTTTTGCCATGTGTTTATAGATACACGTGACATGCACTGATATGCACATGTTTGATTGCCTCTTAATGACATCATTCAGCGCTGATTCCTAAAAACTAAATCGGACAGCATGTTTGATAATTATAAAATTTGTCACTGAATGACAAATAATGGGCTGAGCGATTTTGCTTGGTAAGGCACACTAAACGATACAGTAGACTGCATATTTACCAAAATACCTTTTACATCTCACGTTTCCTCCCCACGTGGATCTCCTATGCCAATTATTTAACTTAAAAGAAGTAAAGAATCATTACAGATACCACACTTTTATTCTTTATATATTAAAATAATCTTTGATGGGGCTATGTATTTGGTCATATATATCCATTGATAAATTATTATGAATCTATTTAGCAGTTAAAATATATGTATGATAAAATTACTTTTATTTATGTTATAACTTGTTTGGTTCATATCCATTTTGTATACTACGAGTGTTACAAATGAACATTATTTATATATCAACATATTTTGATTAGTATGTAATGATATAAAGGGGTTAAATGGTCATTTTACTCAAAAAGTGAAGTCAATTATTTATCAAACAATTATTTTCATTCAGAAACGTTTTCACTCGGCATCTTTGAATTATTCAAGATTTGATTCGTTCTTTCATAATACAGTTTTATCAAACAGCAACTATTACGTCTAACATTTGGAGTTTGTGAAAACGTACACTATCGCACATTCGACCCCTTGCAGCATGACCATATTATTAAGCTAGAGCTATCAAATACATCGATCAAACTAGATACGCATTAATGACGTCCAGTGGTGGCGTATAACGCAGGGCCATACTATTTGGATACTACATCCGTCTCAAAATTTAAATGCATTTGAACTTTTTGAATCTAACTTTGACTTTAAATATTTTTGTTTATATTATATAATACTTTGTGCAAAATATATAAATATATTGTGTTTTAAATATATTTTTCATTGATATAGTTTTCACTAAGTATTATATAATACAAACAATATTTACGGTCAAAGTTTGATTTAAGAAATCAAAACAGATATAAAATTTAGGACGAAGGGAGTACTATTTTTAAGGCTGCTTACAATAGGTCGATCGGGGCAATGCTCGATCGACTGAAGACTCGATCGTCCTTGTTGTGAAGCCAGTCGATCGCCAAAACAATAACTCCACTTGGTCGCGATCACGATCGAGTTTAAAGGTTTTAATTTCAAAAAAATTACCGTTTTTGCAACGGTTTAAAAAAATATATATATAACATTTATAAATACACAATACAAACATACTTCAATCCACAAATCTATTTCACACAATTCAAACTCAAAATACTTCTCAACACAATATTTATTATGGCTTGCCGTCTCCCCATTCCGTTGAAGATATGCAAGTGTACGTTCAAAATCAATGCAATAACGACGATGAGGCTCGAAAAACGCTATTATAAGCGTCATCGAATTGTTTGACTAGGCGAAGGCGGAAAAGGAACATATGAGAGAAAACTACAAGAGTTGCAACGACATTACCGAATCTAAAAGCAATGATCGACAAATTTTTGAAAGATCAAGCCCGCAAAGATCGCTAGATTGCTGACAAGTTGTGGCGGTGTGTTCAAAAGATAACGGACAACGTCAGCACCAAAATCAATTGGAGCTACCGGGAGAACAAAAAAGATGGTGTAGGTGCATCAACTTCACTACCAACTTCGCTACCGGGAACTCCTCTCAGACGAGGAAGATTTGGCTCGCATCGAGGGATTTTTCGGTTCTCGTGATCCCTCGATGACTCATGATGGGAGCATTCAAATTAGATTTTATGATTTTGTATTTCGTGATCGTTTTTATATTTAATATATTATTGTTTTATTTAGTATTAAACATTTTAATATTAATGAAATTTTATTTTGTGTTAAAAATGTTTTTTTAAATGAAAGTGAAATTACATTGCTAAAGTATATACCATCGAAAGGTCACTTGGAAGAAGTAGTGGCGGGGAAAATGAGTTTTGAATCCGCTACTTGGGAGGCATCTAAAAGTTGAAAAGGATTTGTTATTTTACATAAGGCCTTGTTTGTTTTTAAAAATAAATAAATTACCTTCAAACACTTGAGACTACTACATGGCGGTAGCCAGAGAACATGTTTGTTTTTTCTGACGAAAAGAACGCTTTTTCTTCACTTCCTTCGAAATTGAATATCCTTCCTGTTCTACCTCTTTTTGAAAAACCCTACCATCACAAACGCATTCGCCACCATCACCCCATCCACCATCCACCACCACATCCACCATCCACCACCACCATCATCTCTCATCCGTTACCCACCATCATCCTAGCCAGAGTATATATAAAGGTATGGGTTTATTTCATTCTTTTGTTTATGGGTATGTCAAAAATGAGGTTTTGAACTTTATCCCATGATATTTGAGTACCATTTCATGTAAAGTTGTGGGTATGTTAAATTAGATTTTTGTACATTTTTAATGTCTTTAATAGAAATTATTACAAGTATATGTTGTTTGAATGATATGTTTTACCATCTAAGTAACCGGACACCACTATGATCACGGACACCAACTCGACCTCTATACCACGCCTTAAATTGAGGCAGTTTAGATGTTTGTGTTGTGTTGTTGTGATGTTTTGATCTTAATGGGCATAGTAAAATGGTTATTGGTTATTGTGGTGGTAGTAACATACATGGTGATCATTTTGTTGATCATCCATTGTAGATGTTAGAATGTTGTGGTAGGTTACTAGTTAAAGGCAAGTTTGTGTGATTTATATGCATTGTTCAATGATTGTGCGCTTGTTTGTGTTTAGAATCCATTTTGTATGTGAAGAGATGTAAAGCGGATCGCGTTAAGTAGTTGTGAAAAGTGTGTGGTAGTTTTGGTTTCAATACATGTTTGTCACTAGTTTTAGTGGATCATATTTGTTTTAAGTACTTGATGGCAACCCTAAACTTAAGATGTAGAACTATGGTCGTCCGATTAACTTAGCGAAATTAAGAATTAGCATATCGAATGATGGCGTTACTTGATGTAGTGGTCAGCACCACAATTTGAACACGCACTTAACATGATCTTATGATGTGTGTAGCAGTGAACTAATAGGGTGGTAGCGGTGCTTTCAGCCGCTTACCAAGCTCATTACTAGCTTGTGGCTTGGTTTCGCTTACGTTTACATGGCTTCTTGATATAGTGGGACGAAGATGGTCATCAGCTAGTCCATGATAATGCATGTTGGTCATTGATATTAGTCACCCTATTTGCTAGAGGTTTTTTCTGGAAGTTATGTAGTGTGGAAAATGATAGTTAAAGGAAAATCTAAAAAGAAAGAAAAATGGAAAAAGAAGAAAATGAGAAGATGATAGAAGAAGAGAAATATGTCTACAGTAAATGCATTTGCTTTTTGTGGTTCCCAATGTGATGTGATAATGTTATTTTATTTTTTAATGATAGCAAAATAAACATTTAACAAAATGAAATAGTTTTGCTTGTAATGGTCATTTGAATAATAAGTAATAGAGCAATAGGTATGTTCAATATGAATGTCAATATAAAATAAATTAATTTATAGCCTTACATGTATCAAAATATTTTTATTATATTGGTATAAACTTGTTACATAACACAAACTTAAACAAGTTATAATAATTTTGATGTTATGTATTATCAATACATGTTTTGTGCTCATCGCCACGACCACTCAAACGACCCGACTAGTTATTTTATCTTCTCGACTACTTAAAGGAACCACTTTGGTTTAGCTTTCTTCATTTTCCCATCTTGTCGAGTAAATATTACAATTGATCTATGCATTATATGTTGCTATACAAATTATTTATATTTTCTCTCAACGTAGATTTAATATTTTCCGTCGTGTTGTAAGGTTTTCTGATAAACCTTCTGTGATCAAGCAACACAGTCAGTTTTCTATACCTTGAAGATAATGACAGCAAGAATAAAAGAACACAAATACAACCAAATATAGGAGTTATATATGTGGGAGTGTGGGACATTTCTATAGGTTGAATTTTTGGTGTTTCTCTTGGTCAATACTTGAACGATTGAAGATAATCATCATACAACCATAGTCCACAAGAAACTATAACTCTAATTATTTATACTTGTTAGCAAATGTGTACACGAGAAGAAGGTAGAGCAGACAGCTCAGCAACTGAAACCTCGTGACTGTTTATCTGTTTTTGTCAAAAGTTAATCAACCATTCGAAAGAAAGTACTTATTATGTGAATAAAAATTAATCAAGATAAATAGATAGTTTAGGTAAACCTGCTTATAAAGTGATTTAATATAATCTATATTAGTAGCAGTGCCGGTGACACACGATATCAGTTAGCGCAATCCCTTCAAATATGAGATATTGGTTAGGAGATTTTCGGCGAAGGCGTGCATTGAATAGTAAAGAAAAATTCAACCACTCACGTTTGAAACCGAAACGTGATTGAACGCGGCATGGTGTCTTGAAGCGTTTTTCGATATTAAAGAAAATGGCACCCTTTCACTCACGAACTATGAAATATCACTATTACGAAGTTTGCACTTCATAATTTTATATGAGGGTTTAGATGATGAACTCTTTTCAGAGATATGAGCTTGATAAATGTCTTGGAGAATAACAACGTATTAATTGAAGTTGATGATGGTGTTGATGAAGAAAATCAGTTGTTCAACCACAAAGGGAATGCATCAGATCGACGATATGATAATTTGTGAAGATCAAATCGCTACAATAAATTGTCAAGTGATTGAACGGGTTGGGTCCTAATATAATACATGTTTGTAGTATTATGATAATTTACGTGCTTTGCAAATTTTATGTTTTGAACCCTTATGTATTGGTATATTTTGATATGTATTGTATTGTATTTAAATATTTTAAGCGATATTGGTATATTTTAATGAATTATGTAGTCTTTATCTTAGTGTTTTAATTGATTGCTTGTTTTGCACTATTAAAATAAAATAGTGAAAGAAAGGAAAAAGGACAATTGAAATGTATGAAATAATAGTGAAATCTTGATATGAAAAATGGCAGTGCTTATGCTTTCGGATGAAGAAATTTAAATCTCTTTACCTGCTTAAGACATGGTTTCTGGATGAATTACTTGAAAAAAACAATAACAAGTTAGGCAAGAATAGTTATATACAAAAGGTATGTGGTTTATCAATGAATTTCAAACATTCATGTTCTAAAGTCTTATAAGTAGCCATTCTATGAATAAAACCCAACGTCGGTTTCGTTTTTAATACTTTTTAATGTTATTTTATTCTTACGTCGGTACTACATTTTAGCAGCCATTGTTTCAGCCTACAAAGCCAACATGCGGAGGTGATATATTTTGTATCGCTGGCGACACACGTGTACTCCACCGCCTCTATCTATCCATCTAAACTAACATAGAAAGATTCCCCAGATTAAGAACGGCTGATCGAGTACTTGGAAGACACGATTATTCTGGGAGCCCGATTGGTATGACATATGTATGTATGTCTTAAAACATATTATTATTTAGGTTTGATTTGCGTAGTGATTTTATGTTTATTTTCATTTTTGAAATAGGGGTTTTGTTGGTTGTGAGAATATTTAATGATTGAAAGTTGATCTTTTATGAGTAATTTTTTTGTTCGATTATTTTGATTTAATTGTTTATTTTTTTTATCATAGTGAATGATTAGAATAGCCAAAATCAATCTTATTAAAAAGAAAAATAAAGAAAAAAGGAGAAAGCGGTTACAACAGAATGTTGGGTTGTAATTTTGTTCACAGGATTAACTTTTGTTTTTGATAATTAATAAATAGGGGCTACAAATCTTTTCTTCATTTTGTAATGCTCTTTTGTCACAGAAAAGCCGAGTAGTTCGAAGACCTTTGTTTGTGAATTTGAAGCTAAGTTGACTAAGAGATGGGATGGGTTTAAGGTATTATTTTGGTTCTGGGTGATGTTTATTGCATTTTTAATATATGAGGTTTGAATTAAGCGTTATGCATTAAATCATATATGGTTTACACATGTGAAGGATTGCTTACCTATATGGACGTCTTGAGGAACCAATATAGGTGTGCATGAAAGTCACAAGGAAAGTTAGTTTCAATGGTGTGTGTTCAAAACTTGAAAGCATATTGTTTCTCTTTGAAAGCTATACTAGTAGTTGTGTGAAATAATTCGACTATACAAGTAGTTATGTGAATACGATCACGAATACAAGCGATTGTATGAATTGATGATGTATCTGAGTTTTAAATGTTCAATATAATGTATCACGATTAGTGATGTTGGTCAGATGTTCCATTCATTTAATTACGTCCATTCAATTAGATCCATTTATTTTATTCCATTGCATTTAATTTATTATATTGCATTGTAAATATTTGATTTTATCACATGTAATATTAAAAAATGTGATTTGCTATATATGAATAGATGTTGGATAAACTATTTTCATTTTACACTTAAATGGAAGCCAAACATGTATCATATGAGATGTGGTGTCAACTTTGATTCAATCTGCTAAGTGTTTCATATCTGTTTGGCTTACGTAAAGTAGTGGTTCTTAGTGGCTCGGAGGACTTATGGATGTTCATTACAATTCAAATCATTGTTGTTAAATGTGTAGGTTATTCACATTAAAATGTTGTTTGTGTTAACTGAACTTGTTTTTGGATAATCAATTATCTGATGAATCCAAACGTGGATCATTTGTGTTCAAGCAGTCTGTAACTTCAATTTATTTAGCATACAAACATAACATCTTATGTGTATTTTGCCTGAAACGTTTTCTGAGAAATTTTTGGGTGTATATTATAAATGTTATGTTCTATCAACATGATATTATTGATTTTGACTCAGTTGGATTATGTATTTCACACAACTAAGAGTGCGATGTTTCATTGTTGTTTACTACTTTTTATGATTGATTGAATTGATACATGAAGTTCAGTTATGTTATTTATGTCGAATGGTCTTTGGCGGAGACGTAGATTTAATGGCATTAAATATGCGAGGAAAGTTTCGAATCTGCTATTCTCAGGAGGTGGAACATGTTCGGTATGGGTACACTTTTGATCTCAAAGATTAGGGATTTGATATCGACGAATGATGATGACCTTCCGTATTTCATCTCCTAAGTTTCGTTTCTTTGTTGTGAGCCCTACAATGCCACTCTCTCTGTTGGTACATACTATAGCCCATGTATTGACCAAGTTTTTTTTATTTTTTATGCAACTGGGCTCAATTTGGTCCATTATACGTTATTTTAAGTCCAGTACAGATAGCCCTTTAGATCCTTTTCCGAAGCCTTCATACGGTGCCAGTTTTCTTCATAATATATTGTAATCGTGTTAAAGTACCATGTTTTTAAAGTTACAAAATATTCACGCTTTATCTAATCGCGTTGTTTTGCGGAGTAGGGTTTTGTTTTATTTTTAGTAAGTTTAGGTTCTTTGTTGATGGCGGATGTTTGTTGTTTTTGCTCGAGGACTGTGGGTTAGCAATTGGGCATTTGAAGTTGTTTATGAATAGGTTAGCGGGGCGGATGTTTGAATAACCTTTTCAAGGTGATGGAATGTTGTTTAGCGGAATGATTTCAAAACCAAGATAGCGGATGAAACTTTAAACTAAAACAACATTGGGCAATTTGGCATCCATCATCTTTTGAGAAATGGTCGTAGATATTGGTTTTCACAATCACATCACATAGCACAATATGGGTCGAATGGTTTATAGTTCTAGAGAGAGAAAGTGGAGGAGCTTTAGTGTGATAAAGAAAAATGTATTATGGCTTCCAACCATTTGCCGGAAGGCAAGGGTATTTATAGTAACATACATGACACTTCCATGGGCTATGGATCGGCATATAGTAGGTAAAGACCGTCCGGTCCTCCAGTTACTTACAACAAACTACTCATTATTACTAAATGACTACTATGCTGAGCTTAACGAATATATATCTTGAGGTGACCGACATTCTTTACTTGGATTTTCTAAATCCTAACAATCTCAGGGAGGTCACCTCATTACATCAATTACAAACAAATATTATGTTTGGTGTTCTTAGATTCTTGATTAAGTTCTTTTGCTCTGGTTCGTAGTCCTGATTCTTGTAATGCCTTGTTTTATTATTTCAGTGGAGGTCTTTAGATGAAATTGTTTGGTGAGTTATGAGCGAGCTTTGAGACCATCAAGAACAACAAATCTCGACTCATCCTTGTATCGTCATTATGAAGTTGACTTTGGGACCGATATGCCACATTTTGGATCATGATATCTTCTCATTAGTGAAGGGAGCTTTGTTGATTCATGATATTTTAAAGCAGTAGTAGCGAGCATGGATTGAAAATATCAACGCCAGTTGATGAAGATATGCAATTATCATGATTTCTTTAGAAGTGAGTGTCTTTGTCTGAGCATCTGCGGTTATGGATTGACTCCTCAATCGATCACACAACCGTCGGGTGTCCTCGCAAACAACAGTTAGCAATAAAGCGGCGAAGGTGCTTTGATCAATTTCGTTGAATGGGGTTACAAGAACCACGGTTTCCGCTAATCAGTACAAGTACTCCCGTGATAAGGTAGAATTCGAAACCTCTTGACAGGTTTCGCGTAATCAAGCCGCTTCCAAACAACATCTCAAAGAAGATAGCACGGAGTGAGTGAACCAGCGAATTGAGATTCACTGATTGATGAAAATGATTTGAAAAACAATCGTGTATTGCTTATCGGAAAGTGTTTTGCAATAAAATGAAGGTTTTATGAAAAATTAGTTATCAATCATAAATACCCTTTTAATTTTGAAAACTTAATACACAGTCGATGTGCTAGAAAAAGGAGTTGTTGAACACAACGATCGTTTTTTCAAATGTATCCGTCAATCCATTTCCGGACAAGGTTGATTGAGAGAATCGTCCCATTGTTTCTATCCAGTTGTCACAAGCTTGATCTTTCGAGAAGATCTCACATGTCACCCACCAAGAGCTTGTTTGATGTTGGCTCTAGAAGGATTTCCATCTTCATCGTGAATACTTTATATATCACTTGGATGTTCGCGCATAAAAGGATAATAATGGGGACTCAAATATATTCTTACTTTCCACATTGTGTGAAAGCCAAGTCTTCCGTAATAATGTGTCTAACGAGATTTATTGATGTTCTCGTGGCTCTAGACTCAATAGTGCACATTTGGTTTCCTATGCCGGGAGACTGGGAGAGGGTCTCCTTTCTTCATCAACAATCTAAAGAAAGTCGATAGATTATGTAGGTTCGTGAGAATGAAACAAGCCCTTTAAAGAACTTGAGTAGCTTTGGAAGTTTAGTGCAATCGTCATTGGGTCCGGCATCGCCTGTCTTCAATCCGGCGTTACCTTAGTAACCATGTACCATAGAATTGAACCGGTTTACGCCCTAATGTTGAATAAATGGAGGCTATTTCTTTTCACCCTTTTCTCATTCAATTCATTTTTATATTCTTCAACCCCCGAGCTTACGAGGCTTCATTACTAGAACCTTGTTGGGTTTATTCTAGTTCTAGCTCTATCTCAGTCGGCACTCTTCCCATTTCTCACTTTTCTCCTTTTTTCATCATACCTAAGGACTTCTACACTATCTAGTTGATTGTCCCTGGGTAGATCCCTCCGGCTCTGGCGGGATCGTGGGAACGAATACCTAACCCAACCATCCTTATATCTCCATGCATAAAATAACTTGGTCGGTCTTTTGGTATTGTTCATTCCGCCTCGAAACCAATTGAAAACCATTTGAAAATCAATCAAGGTATTTGTGATATGAAATCAAAGTATTTTGTACCTTAATTGTTTTTGATATTTTAGAAATGCTCCCCCTCAACATGTGCTTCAAGTATTAGAAATCATTTTAGCACATGGAGGCAAGAGGACTTTTGAAATCTTAGATTAAGAATGAAAGATTCAATCTTTTGATTAACATTTTCTAAAATGATCATCATCACTTCCCGATCAAATCTAGTATTTTAAGTACTTTCGATTAAATATTTTGGGAAGGATGAGGTTTTTTTTTATTGCTCCCCCTCAATATGTGCATCGAAAGTGTTTTGCACATATTAGAGGGAACCTGCACTTTGAGAAAAATCAGTCACGTTTCACTCCGTTTTGGTTTAAGATAGATGCTCCCCTTTAACATGTGCATCTTGAAATCGTTTGGCACATGTAGGGAGGAGAGCTTGTTATTATATTTCTAAAACCACTTATCGAATTATTTGATTATATCCAATTTAGATCACAAATTCTCCCCCGATCACAATTTTCAAACCCTTTGAGATTTGTGATCTCTATTGATTTAAATTGTTTTTGAAAGCTTTTGAGGAGAATTGTGACCTGCTTTTGAAAACATTTAACTGATAAGGATCAGATTATGAAACTTTAATCTCCAATGATCAAACATGCTTAAGTATCTTATGAAAACACAACATTAGCCTTGGTCTGGATCCAATTGTAGAAAAACATTGTTCTTTTTGATTATCCAAAATTAGACCATGCTCGATTAAGTGCCAATTGTTTGAAAAATAACTTTTTGATTTGATTGAAATCATTCTCCCCCTCAATCAATGACATAAATTGTCGATTGAGTGCTAGATATTTTGATTGAAAAATAGAGTTCGAGTTATTTGCAAAGCAATTTTGTTTTCATTAGATGACAAATAATTTTCAGAAGAATTTTTGGAAGGAAAAATATTTGTAAAGGAAACATTTTTCTTTTTGGTAACAAACATTTGTTTTTAGAATCAGAGCATGAGTATTTTAAAATAAGATAAGGTGTGGCTCTCGTTCTTTCTACATTAAAAGCGGGTTCATATCACAAAATATGATAATAAATATCATTTTATATATATATATATATATATATATATATATATATATATATATATATATATATATATATATATATATATATATATATATATTTTAATTCAATTTAAAAAAATTATTATTTCAATTCGAACATCATCTAAATACCCGTGTCATTATTGAATGACAATTCTAAATCCGTAGATGTTATCGAACCAAGAAAAACATGACAAAATAAACAATATTTTTAGAATTTTTCAGGCTTTTCTAATTTTTTAATTGATTTTGAAAATTTTATATTTTTCTATTTTTTTTAATAAGATATATACAAAGAATATGATATAGTTTAAGAAGGATGATGATACGAGTACCGAGATAGGGATATCGTTCAGCACTTTGTAGAAGATAGAAGTCATTATCTCTTAAACTTTCACCACCAAAGCTTTCGAGGCTTTTGAATCGTCGTCAGAACTTGAGCCTTCTGAAAGTGAGACTTTGGTAGCCTTCCTCCCAAACCGACAATCTAAGAATAAAGACCATTTCCCCAAGAAGTAGAATTGAAGAAAAACGGTCTCAATGAATGAAGCTCATCACCCCGAAGAACACGAGAACACCGAAGTAACAAGTTGAAACATTGATCGACTTTGCGGTTATCAAATCCGGAATAAATGATTAAGTTCGATCACATGAACTTGATGTGCGTCCCCGATGTACACATTACTCTTCGAGATTGAGCAGTTTTCTATTCAAGGGAACAATATATCAACATCTTCATTTCTCCAAATGCATTCCAATAATCTTACATATAACCAATCAGCCCATGATGTACACATGTACCCAGCAAGAGTAGAGACGATGACATCCAAGTAACATGTTGAGTCACTGATTATTTTTGCGGATGTCAACTCCGGAATAACTGAATTAGCTCGATCAAGTGAACATGTTGTGCATCCCCGATGTACACATATCTCTCCCCTGATGGTTGCGATCTCATCGGAATCATCATTGCATTGTGTACATGAAGAAATAACCGGAAGCACTACCATAAATCATATAGAAGATGTCGATAAGCAATATCATCTCACACTCCAAATATTCTTCTCATATTTCTTCCTACTGATAGTTGAGCTAACACATACCAAAAGCATTCTGAGACCACTTCCCCCCAAATGGTTGGAATAATACTTCCTTCCTCCCAAGTAGTTGGAATAATGTATCCTTCCCCCAAATTGTTGGAATAATACATCCTTCCCCCAAATAGTTGGAATAACACACCAAAGGCTATGAGTTGAACACTAAGTTTCTCTGCGGTTTTGACATTTGTCTTCCCGGAATAACTTCAATTAATCAGAGGTATTAAGTTCGTCCGCGTGTACTCGTTTTGCATCCAAATGTATGTCTCCTTCCCCCTTGCTGGTTTTGATACCTCAGAATCAGCAACACATTATACATACCAAATATTCTTGAAATAGAGAAGACCAAAACATTAGCTCAAATGAATCCTTTGAGAATCAACTGCTACAGAAACTCTCTCTTACTATCTTTATCAACCCATATGTAGACAATTTGAAGTGACCACTAAAGAGGAAAACCAGATGTACTAAACTTGAAACTGAAGTCGAATTCCCCACATTTGTATCTTAAGCTTGCCCTTAATGATGGAAGAATGGTGTTGAGAATTTATGTTCCAAGCAAATCTCTAAGTACTCAATACTCAAACAAAGTATGAGACATTAACACCTCTTGGTATTATCCACAACGTCATATGCGTGTGACACTGAGTAAAACAAGGTAACTCCTTAATGTGATAGTTAACCAGGTCTTCAACCAACCATCCCGATGGCGGTAACTAGATAAACCAAGTCTTCATCTCAATTTCTAAGCACAAGCAAGTTGTCATTGAAAGTCATGCATCCAACCAACCCCGACTTCAAGATAAAGTAAGAACACGCCTTTGTGAAAGACAACTTCAATTTCAAATAAGTGATAAACGATTAACTCCAAAGTAATCTCTTTGTGTCAAATGCCCAACACTTGAATAAACATACAATCAAGTGTACGTCAATCCCCGAATGAACGAGCAAATGATTCCTCAACATCAATGCCTTCTTCCAAAGGTATCCATGCTACCAACTTAGCCTTGTTTTTCAACCCTCCTCCCAGTTCATCAAGTTTGAAATTAAGTATCCACTTTTAAAGTGATGATCATAGCATAATCTGGATGAGAGCGAGCTCCAAAACTTCAAGTATTCAAGCTCATTGAACTTTTCTTGCATAACTTCAATCTAGCAGATTCATCAATGCTTTGTAAGTTTTAGGTTCAGTTGAGGATATGAGAGCATCATGATAACAAAAACTTTGCTTGAGTGGGTAGATGAAGGCGTGTAGAGCATGATCTGGAAGATTCACAAATAATGTCTTCAAGCGGATGAGGAAGTCATTTTCCTTAATGTTCATGTGGTTGATATAAAGAGTGCACATTGGGAAAAACAATAATCCGTGAAGATTTGGCAAAGGAATACCAAGAGCGGATCATTATTCATGAACAATAATCCGTGAAGATTTGGCAAAGAAATACCAAAGAGCGGATCATTATTCATGAGTGCAACTGCAATATTATGATAATCATTATCAACGCCTAAGAGCTAACTGAGATCGGGTTTCTTGAGTAGTTTGAGTTGTACTTCTTAGAAGGTGTACCAGGTTGAGTCGTGCAGGAACGGGCGAGGGAGCTTCGAACGGATGATCAACATTCGTTGAAGGTTTGAGGTATTCATCAAACATCGGTTGAAACACTAAATCCCAAACAATAACTCCCAATTATCTTTAGTAAGTGGAATATTAGGCGTATGACCATTATACAAACATCCATCAACATGTAGATCCACTTCTCCCCCTCAAAAATTGCATCCGATGTTGCCAATGCCATTTTTTATTTGAGCAAGTGAATAGGAATACAATCACCGGTAAGTAGATCCATTTAATAAGCATTATTTTATTCATACTTTTCCCCTAAAAATTGCATCCGAAGTTGCCATTTTTGATTTGAACAAGTGAATAAGAATATACTCCAATGAATGTAGATCCACTTGATGACTGAATGAGCATGGGAAAAACATGAAGCTCGTTGATGGAGAATGTAGATGAGAATGGTCATTCTTGAGAGAATGTCTCTTAAACTGAAGATAAAATGCACTGAATTGTACGCCTTTCTTTTCTTTGAGGAATGGGGCCTGAAGAGTTATCTGCAGACGCCATAATGATGAAGTACGAGGCCTGAACTGATGTGAACAGACGTCATAGCCGATTGAATATCAAGGTTGAGTTACTTGAACCCGTGAGTTATGAGATATCAATCCTTTTGTTATCCATACTTTAAGCCAGTCCATGTAGTGAAGGATCGAAGTATCTGCAACTGAGTAAGGACTACTTGCACTAACATTACAAGCTTGATTGCATATATATTGGTTAGTGACATTAGTATCCAAACCCTTTCGGGTTTCACGGTCAACCTTGATTTTGCCATTGATAAATAGTTTTCCGGTAGGTATCCACCTAAATCCAACATCCTTAAACATTCTACCAGACGGTATCCACTTATGGCAAGGTCTAGGGTTGTTGATATTCTTATTCACATTGGAAGACTTATCGTTATTCCTAGACTCCAAAGATTTAGCAGTTAGGATCCATCTAGGCGAAGTTTTAGGTTTGTTTTGCTTCATAACATGTTGAACCTTAGCCATGTTAGTAGTCTTAGTGGATTTTACCTTAGCATGTGAATTAGGAAAATGTTTCTTATTCGGTAAAGACTCAAAATTTCTAGTTTCGTTTTCTACATGCTTAGCATTATTTTTCACATAACTACTCTTAGATGCAAGCCAATCCCTAGTCTTTTGAGTGTTCATAGGTAATGGTTTACTACTATTAGCAGTGCCTTGAAATCCCGTAGAATTTATCACCCTCGGTCTTGCACCTAAAATTCCGTCTTTTCAAATTTTTGCCTTTTTCCTAGCTTCTTCTAAATAATAGTTCTTCCACAAGTCATTCATATCATATGAATTCTGGATTTTAATGCTTGGTTTTAACACTGTTTTCGAACTAATCCTAGAGGTGCTGTGTCACACCCCCAAATTACCTGTTTTGCAGCGGAATGGAATACCTGGGGGATGACTGTCATAGCATCAAAGTTACAGTTATATCGAACGACCTAAAGTGTCGTTTTGAAAATATCGTTTGATTAAGTAAAATAATCAGAGTTTACAAAACATAGGTCCCAAAAGATTTCCAATGTACTAAAATGAGTTTGTTACAATCAAACGATAGTTAAGTGCATAAAATATATGTGAGATGCGTCGACACCGCGACTCTATGATAAGTCCACATGCATGCCATGAAGTGAATGCCTTAGATACCTGAGATAAAAATGCTAAAAGGTGTCAACACAATGGTTGAGTGATTTCATAGATTTTGGTTGAATTGTAAAGCCTTTAAAGAATGTTCATACACGTTTCATATAATATGAAAACTCTTAAGAGAGAGTCTAAGTTTTTGGTCATTGAGAATAGTCCACAAAGCAAAGGCATTGTAAATCCACTCAGTTCCAAGTTCCGCCCATACAAAACTTGCAACTTGTGTGTTCACAACCCACTGCCAAAAGTAGTATGTCTAGTAGTCAAGTATACGTTGTCTTAATAGTTCATAATATAGCACCATGTATATAATAATGTATGCCAGGAAAAGCCCCTAGAATAAATAATATGCGTTCCGTAACATAGTGAACGAGAGGTTGGCCGACCTCTAATAGCTATCCATACTACCTACTAATAGGAGACTAACAATGCGAATGTCTGACGGTACATCATACAACTATTATATACAATTAAGAACACTCCGAACATGGGAGAATTTGCACGCTCCACCAATAAGGCAAGACTTTGTGTTGCTCCGTTCACATAAGGAGACTTGGCATTGCTCGTTCACATAGGGAGACTTGGTATTGCTCCGTTCACATAGGGAGACTTTTAGGTCATAGCACATACGGTTCAATAAGTTCAAACAAGTCATAAGTTCGTAATTAAGTTCAAGTGTTCCGTTCAAAAGTTCGTAATTAAGTTCAAGAGTTTAAGTCGAGTTCAAAAGTTCAAAACAGTCAAAGAGCTCAAAACATATCAAAAGGTTCAAAATAGTCAAAGGATTCTAAAATCAAGTCAAACAAGTTCAAAATAGTCAAAAGAGTCCTTGTACAAGTTAAAAGAGTTCAACTATATGTCAAAAGGTTCAAATCAAGTTCAAGGTGTTCAAATATATGTTAAAAGGTCCAAATCAATTTAAAAGAGCTCAAATATACATGTCGAAGGGTTCAAAATCAAGGAAAGTGATTCAAATAATAGCGTTCGTAACATAGTAATCAATTTAGTTCGGGCATAATCTACTTACTAGCATAAGTAGTGAAACAACAGTTATTTAAGTTCATATAAGTGTAAAGTAAAAGCAAGTAGTTGAGCATGTATCTCCCCCGAAGAGTTTATAAAACAATTAAATGAGTAAAAGTGGGGCTACGAACTCACCTTAATAAATATGATAACCAATATATAACGAATCGATGGATAAGCCGAGAAATCTCTACGCGCAACCTAAAATATGTGTTGTGTCTTAGGTTCTAAAATAACGATGTGAATGTATAAACATGCCTTATATAGTTATTACATCAATTATGCTTTGATACTTAACATTTGTGAAGTCGTATAAGTGTTTACGTTTCTTATATTTAAGTTTTCCCAGTCTAAATCTACCCGTTACTTCTAAACCGTAAATGATCACGACTCGGTTTTTATGTCTTCGGAAAGGTAATTGATAGTACTAAACAGATTTGTGGGCCCTACTACCCCATAAATTATTTAACTAATGTGGAATTACCAATTTACCCTTGGATTTACTAGTCATTTCAATCAGCAGCAAACTGTTTCACAGTTTTGGTCATAAGTCGAGTTCTATAACTCCGTTTAATGCACGGCCAGCGGCCACGTTCAATTTAGGGTGTTAGCTAAAACTTTTATTCTTTGACTAATAAGGGGTTATATGCAATTTTTATGAGTTTTAGCCATTTAAAATCTGTTACTCAGTTTTGGACACGTTTAGCCGTTTTGGCTCTAGTTTATTCATCGGGATGACTTACGGCACGAGCCACCCGGCGAAACGACCACAAGACATCGATCTATAATCCTATGTTATTACCTAAGTTTCTAAATCCACGAATTTTACCCAGTAATTACGTTTACAGCCCCTGTTCAGTTTCTGTGTTGCAAATCTAGTCCTTTCGACGGTTTCTAGTGTTTTAATCCATTTATCCAAGCACAATCAACCATAATAAGCATATAAAACATATTAAATACATGAAATACTAGTATTTACTGAAATCGAATGTAAGTATAGGAGTTTGCTTACAATCCTTGTGATGAAATTTAACTAGAACCATGAACAAGAGCACTAGATTCTAAACCCCTTTCAATTAAAGTCCCTAGCTTCCAATCTTTAACACACCTTGCTAACCCTTCTTAACCTTGATCTAACCTTGTAAAAACACTCTAATCTCAGCCCACACATCTTGTGAAGCTCTTAATCCAACCATGGAATCACCAAATAAACTTAAGAATCATGTATAGAACACTAAGGCCTTTAACTTTGTTGTATAACTTATTGCTTGAAGATCAAAGATGGAAGGTGATTGTGATTAGTTAAATTCGGTTATGAGAGGGAAAATGAGGAAAATATGAAGTCTTTGGTGAGTTATCTTGCAAATGAATGAATACAGATTGGTATCAGAGCAAGAGTTATAGAGAACTAGGTTGCATCATTGACCCTAGACTATAACTACATCATCATAGCATCTCATCATATCATTATAAGTGCATACTCATTATACATGCGGTTTTATACGCACATTATGTGGATTATTTGTTTTTATTTCACATCGATTATCACATAGATGTCTTCAGATACCCATTCCATTATCCTTTCTTCATACCCCAATGTGGAGAATGCCTTGTCATTCCCTATCACAATTTTAACATCGGTTGCCTCAACACAAAACATCATATGAGTCAATTAGTCCAAGCATTTCATAGTTACTCCTAAATTATACATAGCCTGATCACCTATGTCTAATTGGGAAGAATCATGCAATGAAGGGAGTATCGATCTTATATGTGTAAGCAATTCATAATTGAGCCAAATTTTCAAAAGACTTTCTTCAACCACTTGTTTCGGTTTGATCTGAAAGTGACAGCTTCTTGTTTGATGAGTTGCAAAGATCAAGCTAGAATCAAGTTGTTACTCAAACCGATTTAGCCTAATCTCATTGACATTCTTGTTTGATGAGTTGTAAGATTAAGTAAAAATCGGTTACCTAAAAGTCTTTTGAGGGTTTTGCTCGAGAATGGGAAAGCTTGCCTCAACAAACCTAACCATAAGAGAGCATGTCTTTAGAATGGGAAATAGTCACGATAGCACAAGAACGTACCTAGTTGGATGAGAAACCCATATACATGAGCATTGACATAATCATTTAGACTATTCACTTGAGCATGACCTTTTAGAACCCTTGTCGAGGTTCGGACTATAGTTATCAATAATTGAATCACGAGGACGTGATTCCTCTAACAGGGGAAGAATGTCACAATTCTCAATTTCAGGTCATTTTACAAACTTTGAAAATTTCACTATTCATCTCAGGAAGTTACTATTCATCATTTTACTATTTATCGTTTTTGAAGTCGATTTGATATTTTGAGAGGTTATTTTAAAATTTTACTATTCACTTTTACTATTCATTTCCAAAATTTTTATTTCACATTCTCGTAAGTTAACCTATTTTAGTGATAACCCAAGAATTTGACACTCATCGGGTCATTCTTGCAAATTTCACGAAACCGCGTCTAAGATTTACGTTTAGGTTTAAACGACATTTAGGCATCCCGATATGTCCGAAAACATTACAAAAAAGAGAAATATAAGTTTTTCACCTTCCGTGACATTTTCATAAGTTTTAGAATTTACGTTTTTTAGTTCTGCGTTTTATGCTATTTGTGCGTTTTAGACCCGCGTTTCCAGTTTTAGCAGCGTTTAAGAAACCCGGTAGAACTTATCACTCATTTAATATGCTTATATAGAGTATATTAACATGTTTTAACATATTTACAAGTTTCATATTTTTAGTATACCCGGTTTTAAGTTTTGTGACTTTACGACTTACAGTTAGCGATTAACGGGACCAAAACTCACTCCGTAAAGACAAGATATTATCTAAACATCACAAGTAACATTCCACCTCTTCATTCTCATGCTCTTACACGTTTTATATGTGACTCACAGGATAGGAACATGCAAGATAGATCACAATTCCAAGTATACTTTGTTACTAAGTCTTACATGATGCAAAGTCTTACATAAACACTTCAATACCTATCTATATTCATTCATTTGCAAGATAACTCACCAAAGACTTCATATTTTCCTCATTTTCCCTCTCATAACCGAATTTAACTAATCACAATCACCTTCCATCTTTAATCTTCAAGCAATAAGTTATACAACAAAGTTAAATGCCTTAGTGTTTCTATACATGATTCTTAAGTTTATTTGGTGATTCCATGGTTGGATTAAGAGCTTCACAAGGTGTGTGGGCTGAGATTAAAGTGTTTTTACAAGGTTAGATCAAGGTTAAGAATGGTTAGCAAGGTGTGTTAAAGATTGGAAGCTAGGGACTTTAATTGAAAGGGGTTTAGAATCTAGTGTTCTTGTTCATGGTTCTAGTTAAATTTCATCACAAGGATTGTAAGAAAACTCCTATACTTACCTTTGCTTTCAGTAAATACTAGTATATCATGTATTTAATATGTTTTATATGCTTATTATGGTTGATTGTGCTTGGATAAATGGATTAAAACACTAGAAACCGTCGAAAGGACTAGATTTGCAACACAGAAACTGAACAGGGACTATAAACGTAATTACTGGGTAAAATTCGTGGACTGAGAAACTTAGGTAATAACATAGGATTATAGATCGATGTCTTGTGGTCGTTTCGCCGGGTGGCTCGTGCCGTAACTCATCCCGATGAATAAACTAGAGCCAAAACGGCTAAACGTGTCCAAAACTGAGTAACAGATTTTAAATGGCTAAAACTCATAACAATTGCATATAACCCCTTGTTGGTCAAAGAATAAAAGTTTTAGCTAACACCCTAACTTGAACGTGGCCGCTGGCCGTGCATTAAACGGAGTTGTAGAACTCGACTTATGACCAAAACCGTGAAACAGTTTGCTGCTGATTGAAATAACTAGTACATCCAAGGGTAAATTGGTAATTTCACATTAGTTAAATAATTTCTAGGGCAGTAGGGCCCACTAATCTGTTTAGTACTATCAATTACCTTTCCGAGGACATAAAAACCGAGTCGTGATCATATACGGTTTAGAAGTAACGGGTAGATTTAGAAGGGGATAACTTAAATATAAGAAACGTAAACACTTATACGACTTCACAAATGTTAAGGTTGCGTTTAGTTGAGGGAAAACACCCTTGTTTTCCACAAAATGTTTTGTGGAAAACAAGGAAAACAGAGATCGTGTTCAAATCAACGTTTTCCAACAAAATGTTTTGCAAAACACAAATCCCCTATTTCCTAACTTAACAAGGAAAATTACAAAACAAATTTTATTTGTTTTCCTTGTTTTCCTTTGTAACCCTCAACCCTCCCTCCTTTCTTCAAAACAGAAAATAGAAACATCAACTAAACGCGTTTTCTATATTTTCAAGTGTTTTGTGGAGATTAATTCTCCTTCCAAATTTTTACAAAACTAGAGATAGAAAATAAGAGAATTTGTTCTCCAACTAAGCGCACCCTAAGTATCCAAGCATAATTGATGTAATAACTATATAAGGCATGTTTATACATTTACATCGTTATTTTATAACCTAATACACAACACATATTTTAGGTTGCGCGTAGAGGTTTCTCGGCTTATCCATCAATTCGTTATACATTGGATATCACATTTATTAAGGTGAGTTCGTAGCCCACTTTTACTCGTTTAATTGTTTTATAAACTCTTCGAGGGAGATACATGCTCAACTACTTGCTTTTACTTTACACTTATATGAACTTAAATAACTGTTGTTTCACTACTTATGATAGTAAGTAGATTATGCCCGAACTAAATTGATTACTATGTTATGAACGCTATTATTTGAATCACTTTTCTTGATTTTGAACCCTTCGACATGTATATTTGAGCTCTTTTAAATTGATTTGGACCTTTTAACATATATTTGAACACTTTGAACCTTTTGACATATAGTTGAACTCTTTTAACTTATACAAGGACTCTTTTGACTATTTTGAACTTGTTTGACTTGATTTTAGAATCCTTTGACTATTTTGAACCTTTTGATATGTTTTGAGCTCTTTGACTGTTTTGAACTTTTGAACTCGACTTAAACTCTTGAACTTAATTACCAACTTTTGAATGGAACACTTGAACTTAATTACAAACTTATGACTTGTTTGAACTTATTGAACCGTATGTTCTATGACCTAAAAGTCTCCCTATGTGAACGGAGCAATACCAAGTCTCCCTATGTGAACGGAGCAATACCAAGTCTCCCTATATGAACAGAGCAACACCAAGTCTCACCTTATTGGTGGAGCGTGCAAATTCTCCCATGTTCGGAGTGTTCTTAATTGTATATAATAGTTGTATGATGTACCGTTCGTACATTTTCATTGTTAGTCTCCTATTAGTAGGTAGTATGGATAGCGCTATTAGAGGTCGGCCAACCTCTCGTTTACTATGTTACGGGACGCATATTATTTATTCTAGGGGCTTTGCCTGGCATACATTATTATATACCTGGTGCTATATTATGAACTATTAAGACAACGTATACTTGACTACTAGACATACTACTTTTGGCAGTGGGTTGTGAACACACAGGTTGCAAGTTTTGTATGGGTGGAACTTGGAACTGAGTGGATTTACAATGCCTTTGCTTTGTGGACTATTCTCAATGACCAAAACCTTAGACTCTCTCTTAAGATTTTTCATATTATATGAAACATGCATGAACATTCTTTGAAGGCTTTACAATTCAACCAAACTCTATGAACTCACTCAACCACTGTGTTGACATTTTTTAGCATTTTTATCTCAGGTATCTAAGGCATTCACTTCATGGCATGCATGTGGACTTATCATAGAGTCGCGGTGTCGACGCGTCTCACATATATTTTATGCACTTAACTATCGTTTGATTGTAACAAACTCATTTTAGTACATTGTAAATCTTTTGGGACCTATGTTTTGTAAAATCTGATTATTTTACTTAATAAAACGATATTTTCAAAATGACACTTTAGGTCATTCGATATAACTGTAACTTTGATGCTATGAAAGTCATCCCCTAGGTATTTCATTCCGCTGCAAAACAGGTAATTTGGGGGTGTGACATGCTGGGAGTAGAAGTAGCTACTTGTTGAGGGTTAACAGAACAAGAAGCATTATTCTTAGGTAACTCAGGTGAAGTGACTGGTTTTGACAAAACTTGTATCGCATCAACTTGGGAGGCAAACCTTATCTTTAAAGATTTTGTTCTTTCAGATATAAATGCAGTAGGCTGCCTAATAACGGACCGGTCTCTAGTGGGATGAGAAACTAGCTTCCCCAAGGTTGATGGTTTTGTAAACTTAGTGTTCACACTTTTCCCTACGGTTTTTTTAAGCTCATTCTTTAAGGCAACAATAGCGAAACTCTTTTTCTGAAGTTGAGCTTTGAGTTCATCAATTTTTGCTATTAAAGAGTTTGTTTGTTCCATTGACTTAGTTCTAGCTTCTTTGACATAGTCACTTAGTTCTATGTGATGCTTTCTCAAAGTCTCACTTTCCTTTAGTAATTTGGCCACACAACCTGCTAATTCATCATTTCTCATTTGAATATCATCAATAGCATTAACATCAGAATTACTTGTAACCAAATTACTTATCACATGCATATCAGAAATATGTTTCTTCAAATTGTTGATAGTCGAGTTTTTGGCTTGAAGCTGAGATTTTAAATCGTTTATTTCAAAAAATTCACGAAATTCAGGAAATTTCGGATTTTTACATGGTTTCTTAGTTTGAAAACTTTCCTCCTTTCTTTGTATTTCAATTTCAAGTGAAATGCAATATTTTTCAAGTTTTGAGAATTTGTTTGAAAGTTCATCAAAAGCCTTTTTATCAACCATATCATTTGTTTTGAAATTATTTGTCTCAGCCTCAACCAAGGAACATTTATCAGAATCATGTTCAGCATTAAGATCAGTTTGTTTAGGTACATTAGTAGATGCACTATGTTGAACAATTAAGGGTACCTCATCACATGACACATGTTCATTTATCGGTCTGATATCTGCATCCACATCATGTGTAACAAGAGTCACTGAACTACTGGTTGTTTCAAGCTTATCTGCCTTTGAGCCCCTGTATTCGGTGCTAAGCGATCCATCATCGGGTGCTCTACCTCGTCTCAACACTACAATCTCTTGATTGCACTCGACATTCATTCATCCGACATTCATTCACCGTTTCGATTCCTATATCCACATCTTGTCCGGCGGGAGTTCTTGAACAATTGGTTACATCATTCTTTATTGTCTCTGTTATTGCATTAGAAACACCCAATCTTTCAACGATACATTACCCGACTCATCACAACTATCTCTCAACACACATCATCCACTTTTTCATCATTCTGTGTAACTTCCTCATTATACTTCTCCACATTATCCATGAGTTGGATTAATGTCTCTCTGAACACATTAGCTTCCATCCTAGTGTGATTCTTAAAGCACATTTCAGTCACCAGATAATCATAATCTCAAGTGTATTCCCTTTTGATGAATGGTGAAGTTGTTTGTTGATCACCTGAAGTGCAACTTTAGAACTGGCTTCTTGAACCTTTTGCATGTTAAGTTGTTGTTCTAATTGTTCCAAGTTCAAGAACAATGTGCTAGTAATTGATGATAATTCTTGACGGAAGAGTGTAATACATGATCGTACAATTCCTATTGTGTATTTGTCATCAATTCTAAGTAACTTGAGGTGTGAATGAAGTTGTCGATAAGGTTCAATGCAACTTTCCTTATCCTTTGCAAGAGCATTCTGTAACCTTGACTGGTGCATTTCTCTATCATTAGATTCCAAGCACGGAGATCTCACATCCTCATTGATTGAATCCATCATCATTAACCGTTCAAGATAGCTAATATTCTCATGGTTGTCTCAGACATCATACAGTTTGAGTACTTCTAAATCACGAATCGGAGTGTAAGACATGATGTTGTTGTGTACACGGGATTTTACAAGTCGTGATTTAAACCAGAAATAGAATCTTTCGTGGGATTTTACAAAAATCAAGACCAAACCGTAAAGCAATGACCAATAGAACGTGTTAAGATGACTGATGGATCGACACAATGATAGACGATTGTGTGTTAGGACTTATGATTGTTTGAAGGATTAGATAAGATGTAGTTTGGTTGAGATTTGGATTGGTTGATGCACGTTTTTACGGTGAAATTTAGGTCTAAAAACTTAAAACCTCAATAACTTCCTTTCAGAGGGTATTTGGGCCTCAAAAAATTCGTTTCATGACTTCGATGTAAATTTTCACAATATTTAGGCTGTTCCGGTCGTTTTGACAGGTATTTCGCTGAAAACAGATTTACGGTTTAAAAGTTATGGCCGTTTGAAGTTTTGACGTAAAAAGTCAACTTTTGATCAAACCGTAGAGTCAAAACGCAACATGGACACACCGTAATACTCAAAACGCACCTCTTGACAAATCGCACACTGAACAAATCACTTCTGTCAAATCGCTTAACTGATGATCTTACGCGTAACTTCCTCTTACGCGTAAACAAGTGCTTAGGCGTAAATCCTTCTTACACGTAAGCTTTAGGCTAAACGTAAACTTAGGCGTAAGCTAAATTCTTAGAAGTAAGAACCTTACGCGTAAGATAATCTTAGGCGTAGAGTGTTTACTCGTAAGCCTTAGAGCTTAGGCGTAAACTTAGGGTTTTACCCAAAAATCCTTTACACTTATCCAAGTGTAAAAGATATCCACAAGTCGAAGTATTTTCAGGCTTATCCAACCAAGAAAATACTGAGTAAACCAATAGCTTTGAAGATCAATGAAGAAATTCCTTACGCGTGAAGCGTTAGGCGTAAGAGTGACTTATGTGTAGGGCTTAGGCGTAAAACTAGGGTTTTGTTAGGCGTAGAAACACAGAAATTTACCAAGCTTGATTTTTATGCACTAAAACGTTTTGTAAACCTGATTTTAATGATGAAAGGGCTTTAAAATCACCAAAATAACACAAAGGTTTGAAACTTGATGAGCCAAAGACACTTTCAACCTTACGCGTAAACAAGTACACGATTCAAAAACCAAGCTTAAAAAGTAATCTAAACACGTAAAGTTTGAAACGTTTTCCAAAGAACTGAAACTTTAACACTAAATAAACCTTAACCCATAAGAATCTTGAGTTTACAAGTGTAAAAATCAAAGCTTTTATGCGTATGAAAAGTGTGGTACGTGACACCTTGCGCGTAGAGAACAAAAACTACAAAACCAAAAGATTTCACCCAACTACTAGAAAACCAAGAACATGAAGGATGGATGATCAAACCATGGCTCTTGATACCAATTGTAAGATATTGGTTTTCACAATCACATCACATAGCACAATATGGGTCGAATGGTATGTAGTTCTAGAGAGAGAAAGTAGAAGAGAGTTGGGAACTTTAGTAAGACAAAAAAAATGTATTATGAAAGCTCCAACCCTTTGCCTTGGAAGGCAAAGGGTATTTATAGTAACATACATGACACGCCTCCTATGGGGGCGTGGATCGGGCATATAGTAGGTAAAGACCCGTCCGTCCTCCACGGTGTTACTTAACAAACTACTCACTATTACTAAATGACTATGACTACGAGCTTTCTAACGAATATATATACTTGAGGTGACCGACTCTTTAACTACTGGATTTTCTAAATCTTAACAACCTTTTGAATAACCTTTTGAAATCTGTCATCTTGGTTTAGCAATTGGGCATTTGAAGTCGTTTAGCAGATGACTAATCTTCAAAAGATTATTTATAAAATTGATTATTTATAAAATCTTCAAATGCCCAATGTTGTTTATTTTTAGTTTAACGTTTCATTTCATTATTTATAAAATTGAATTACAGATAGGTTATTCAAGTAAACATGGGTTGAACCAAGCACAGTTGTTATTTGCTCCTTAATTAAATATCTAATCATATTGTAGTTTCAGGTACACAGGGTTCGCCTTCAATGCGTGACACAGCAAATGGTGAGCCAACAACAACAACATCGGCTGGCCACCAAGGTCAGCCACATATAGGTAACCACCGAAATTCGTTGATCACAGTTGCTTACCGGCTTACCGCTACGTGGATTATTACTAATTTTTTTAAAAGCCTTTTACTACGGTTTTGGTTAACCCTTTGGTAATATTATTGTTCAACATTTCAATTCAAAGATGCTAAGTCATACATAGGTAATCAAAAGGGTTTTGATTAACCCTTTGGTAATACTATTGTTCAGCATTTCAATTCAAATAGTAAAGATCGAACTTGGATTTACCTATGTATATACTCACATTTCAATTAAAAATGCTAATCACACACCCGATTCGTTTTATTTGATGGTTTATGTCGTCACTGATTTATGAATATCTTTATGTTCCTATCATTATAGATGGACATGGTTGGAGTCAATAACAATGACACACAATGATGTCGTCACTCCCTCCGGTAATTCGCAGCCTCAACAAGGAGTACCGGTTTACACACGCACAAGCATGTTCACGGTACCATCTCAAGCAGTCAAACACGTGCACCACATGTACAACAAAGGACTGTGGAAGAACAGGTGGCCTTCGACCGAAGGTGAAATTTCTTTTACGTTTTTACTCAGTTTCAAATGTTAGTACATGTTAGCGCAAACTTCTCGGAATTTGTTTCTCTTATTCCTTACAATTGCAGCAGCGGTTGATACAACCTCAGCCCCAAATATATTTGATACTACCGAGTCACTATACTTGGGACGTTAAAGTTTTCTGAAATATCTATTTTTGTATTTATGGCAGGAGTTCCTTCTTCAATTCATGATGAAGATGTCGAAAAGTTTATAGATACTATCAAGGACTTCAATTGTGCCACTAAGGTGGTAAGATCAGGATAAACTTGAAAATGATACTCCCTCCGTCCCATTTTTATTGTCCACTTTGACTTTGACCGGTCTTTCTTCTTCAACTTTGACCACTAATATATTTATTTGTGTTATATAATAGTTGATGAAAATTATACAAATGAAAAATACATTTAAAACTCAATACATTCATATATTTTTCATCAATTATTATATAACACAAACAAAAATAATTATGGTCAAAGTTGAAGAAGAAAGACTAAAAAAATCAATAGTGGACAATAATTTTGGGACGGAGGTAGTATTAAGAAAGTCGATGATTATTATATGGTATTTGGTTAATTGACCTCTATTAATATGTTCTATTTACAGGCCATAAAGAAGCAAATATCATATGTCCGCGAATTACAGGCCATAGAGGTCAATTAACCAAATACCATGACAGAATGGCCACCAGCTGTAAGTGTTTGCGTTTTTAGTTTATTTAATGATGATGTGCATTTCTAAGAGTTATAGCTCAACGTTCTTTTTAATATTTTCAGGTGACTTAGGATGTAACATTGGCTCCACAAATAATGAAGAACTACAAAAGAAGGTGATCTGTGAAACCTAATGAGGAAGTAGTACTTTTGATGATGCCATCATTCAGGTAATCTTTGCAATAACTTATATGCTAATTGTTCGTTACACAATAAAGTTTTAAAGATGCATAGTCGGTAGTCACAGTAAGAATAACAAAACTTATGTTCCTTTTTTTCACTAAACATTATGCAGTAGGTAGCCGATACATTACCATTTGGAGGAATTGGATTAAAAAATTTTGTATATTTTTTGTTCGCCAAGTTTTCGGAGGAGGTTACTGAAGGCTGGAGAAAGCCGTTGTAAGAAAGAGGCAATACTAGAGAAAGGTTCATTTTTCATTTATATTTTTTTTATTCATTGATAACATCAAATAGTCCTGAATATTAAGTGTCAATTTCCCCCGATAATGCTCGTTATTTATATCATTTATATGGATTTACGCTTGTTCTCCATTGTTTTCTACTTTCAGGTAAATTACGAGCATTGGAGCTAAAGAGACGCGGAAATGGAAACATTACTAAAGATTTATCACGGTATGCCTATTTTGAAGAAGTTACGGCGTAACTCATCTCTCACATTTCACCGTAACTATTGCGTGACCCAGAAGTCCAACTTATCAAGAGGTTACGGCGTAACTCTTCCCAAAGGTTACGACGTAACTCCATTAGGTCAAAAGAGGTTCCACGCCGCTTATACTTACGCCGTAACTACTGCATCACTTACGACGTAACCAAGTTTATTGAAGACTACAGCGTAACCACTTATAAGGTTACGCCGTAACTAGCATATCTAGTGCATTTACGAAGAAATAGAAGGTTACGGCGTAACTCCTATATTTGTTACGCCGTAACCCGACACGGCCTATAAATACCCACGAATTTCACATTTCAAAGCATCCCATTCCACACACAATACTCGAGAAGCGTGGGAAAAAGCTCAAGGCGGTCTGGGGAGCATACAGTTGTTTCCAGGGAGAAGTCACACCATTACGATAAGCTTTAGCGTTTTATATTTCTTTTACTTTCAATTCATGTATTTTGTACCCTTGAATATTGAATTGATTTGCATGATAAATATGAGCGGCTAATCACCCTTTGGTGCTAGCCTAGTTATGATTCCTTAATTGTTTTGTTTGCGTTTACCTTTACTTCCGTACAATTATTTCTAAGTGTATGCATGCATAGTTCTTTGGTAGTCACCCTTGGTTCGGTAGTTTTGAATGGCGATAGAGGCCAATTGCCTAGGAGATATGACCAACTGACCCTAGGTGAGCAGACTGAGACGGGAAGGGTAAGATATGACCAACTGACGACCCTTTCTACTTGTGCGATTTAACCAACTGATCACCTATCGTTTGGATGAACTTAAGAATTGGGGGTGTAGTGTCTAAGTTCCTAACGGTCGGGCACTCACTATTTAGAATCTAGCATGTAGCGTTACTTAATGACTCGGCAGGGAGCAGGAACAACAGGACTTATGACGGTGCTGATTTCTCTGTGGTGGCATCTTTCTGATAGGTTAGGGCGAATTGACCAAATGTTGTCCTCTCGAATTTGACCCCACCCGAAGTAATTGGAAGTAGGTAGACGTAGACATAACTAGCTAGGAGGATTAACTAGGTTAGCACCACTATTCCTCTATTGATTTCCCTTCACCATTTATTTGCTTTTATTTTATATTATGCATTAGTAGTTTAATTAATTAAATCTCTATCAAAACATTTATTATTTTGTGACAATTAGACTTAGTAATAATCCAACACACATAGCTCTTGGGACGACCTCGGCTTTACCAATTTACTACACTACACCACGAGGGTACACGCGGTTAGTGCATTAGGGTAGACCATAGGTATAGCGAGACATTATAAATATTAAGACACGTCAGTAAAACCTGCATTATCCCTTTCGGGAGACAACCCGAATAAAGAAAAGTGCTCTTAAAGACTCGTTATCCCTTTCGGGGATGTTCAAAGGCCCCCATAGGAGCCCCGCGGCTCTGAGTCTAACTTAAAGACTTGTTAATAGAGAAAAGTGCTCTTTGGAGACAACCCAATTATCCCTTTCTTTTGTTTTTATTTCCTTCTGTTGGGTTTTGTGTTTTCTAACCATTTTGCGGAAATGAGGAACTAATTCTTCTTTGCGATTCTTGATCTGAACGAGTTACAGTAACTCATCTTGGTGATTATGCCGTAACCAACATTTTAGCAGCAGAATTCTTGACACATTACCAATTACGGCGTAATACCATCTCGGTGGTTACGCCGTAACTATTCGCTTCACAGCTCATACCGAGGTTTTGCGATTCTGGTAACTCCCTAATAGGAGTTACGGACGTAACTTCCTCTACTTTAATTCTTTCATTTTAAAACACATTAACCTTGTATTAGTTTTTAAATGAACTTTGTGGGTGTGTTCTCTGTAAACCCTTACGAGACTTCACTCGTCCACTTGGGACACCAAGTGGTTTAAAAAACTTGTTGCATTCGCTAAATGCAACCGTGATTCCTACGAAAGTGAGTTAGGTTTGTTTTTCATTTTATTTTTTTCTTTTTAGAATTATGCTTTTCGGTATTGTGATTTCAGGGATTGAAGTTTGTTCATGACGCTTAAACGAAGGCATGGTTCTTTCTCGTGGGCCTTCTTCTTTTTGGAGCAAATTTCAGGGAAGTTCTCGCTCTAATTCTACTTTTATCTTCACCTTTATTTAATGCTTAGTACAAAAGGGACTTTGTACAATTCAAGTGGGGGCGGGAGTAGAATTATCTCTTGAACATTATTTTGCCCTCGTTTTCTAGTTTGTTTTGAAAAATTATGCCATTTTTTAAATTTTGACATGTTTTTCTTAACCTAACTATATTAGACCTTAGCCGAGCACATACAACCCTTGATATTATATGGTGAGATTAGCCTTATTCGTTTCCAATATTTTACCCCAAATCCACCAAATTATGAGTGTCTTGGGTAGCTTGTAAACTTTAGAACTTGGCCTTTGCATCATTTTGAGACCATAGGCGAGGTATGTTGAGTTAGCTCGATGTATTTGGACTTTTCGGTTTTAGAAGGCAATATTATAGGATTATCACCCAAATAGCCTTCCATTGTGTGTCTATCGATTAGTCACCTCGACTTCTCGACCCCCATGTGAAACACTTTGTTGCACTCACCTTTAGTGCAAGATACCCCTAGATACACCCATCTGAGCCATTAATTTCATTTTGTTAATCCAATATATTATTTCGATACACCTATATACCTTAGCCAACCCTGTAGTCTTTATTTGTGATTGGGAAGTCATCATTTGCCTAAGTTCAAGGTTCGAGTGGAAAGGTTCAGAAATCACGCTTTCATCGACAACATTCCTGAAGATCATTGAAGACCCCCCGAATTCCCATTATTCATCTCAAGTGGGGGGATATTATGTTTAGTTATTATTGTTATGTTGAAAAAAATAAAAAAAATAAAAAATACAGTTGTTATGTTATTGTAATGTGCGATGTTATAAGAACTATATTATGAGCTCTATAGATTCAGTACCGAGGAGGCCACCTCGGTCACATTTGAAGATTGGAGTTGGTAGTTATGCCAACAGTTGGAGAAAAGGTAGTGTGCCCATCACGACGTCCTCTAATGACACATCCACCTTATATTTCATGATCCGGTTTCTTGACTTCAAAGCTTGAACTTTGGGCGGACGGTAAGTGGTGATGACTTGGTTATAGATTTAGACTACATGCTTGTTTTTATTTTACACCATTTATATATCCCATGTCTTATCCTACCCTTTAGTCATGAAGCGTGTCTAGGTGATGACGTGAGCAATATTTGGTGTCTTGGCCATGGATTTGGTCATGTATCATTGATTTTGTCCACTTCAGCGTGACATGTTAGTAATGACGAGTCACCCTTAACCTTTGTCGTGTCTACCCATATTGCCTTCGAGAATTGTTTAGCCCTTAACTCTAGTGGTGGAGATTTGTGTAACCGCCAAGCTTATGATAGAATACATGTTATGACTGTGCGATTGAGTGATCACCCCAAAATTGACACTTAGAATAGTTGAGAGATTTGAGTGTTTTGTTCCCCTTTCGTGAGGTGTTCGGCTTTGTTTTATTCTAGCATAAAGGATTTGTAAACTTATATTTTCCAGGTATTGGGAGATATCTTTTTAGGAATCTTTCTAATAAGGTCTACATGAGGGCAAGTAGAGTTCAAGTGGGGGGATATTTGATAACATCAAATAGTCCTGAATATTAAGTGTCAATTTCCCCCGATAATGCTTGTAATTTATATCATTTATATGGATTTACGCTTGTTTTCCATTGTTTTCCACTTTCGGGTAAATTACGAGCATTGGAGATAAAGAAGCGAATTGGAGAATTATCTAAAGATTTATCATAGTATGCTGATTTTGAAGAAGTTACGGCGTAACTTGTTTCTCACATTACGCCGTAACTATTGCGTGACTCAGAAAACCAACTTATCGAAGGTTACGCGTAACTCTTCCCAAAGGCTATGACGTAACTATATTAGGTCAAATGAGGTTCCACGCCACTGATACTTACGCCGTAACTATTACCTCAACTACGGTGTAACCAAGTTTATTGAAGACTACGGCGTAACCACTTATAAGGTTACGTCGTAACTAGCTGATCTAGTGCAAAATACGATGAAATAGAAGGTTACGGCGTAACTCATGTTATAGTTACGCCGTAACCAGGATCTGGCCTATAAATACCCCACGAATTCCAGCATTTCTAATCATCCCATTCCATACACAACAACCAGAGCATGGGAAAAGCTCAAGGCAGGTCTAGAGGAGCATACGGAGTTGTCTCCAAGGGAGAAATCACTCCCTACGATAAGCATTAGCATTTTATATTTTCTTTACTTTCAATTCATGTATTTCGTACATTTGAATATTGAATTGGTTTGTATGATTAATATGAGAGGCTAAGCACCTCTTGGTCTTGGCTAGTTATGACTCCTTAATTGTTTTGTTTGCGTTTACTTTACTTCCGTACAATTATTTCTAAGTGTATGCATTCATAGTTTATTGGTAGCCACCCTTGGTTCGGTAGTTTTGAATGGCGGTAGAGGCCAATTTCCAAGGAGATATGACCAATGACCATAGGTGGCGGATTGAGACGGGAAGGGTAAGATATGACCAATGGACGACCCTTTCTACTTGTGCGATTTGACCAAATGATCACCTACCGTTTGGATGAACTTAAGAATTAGGGGTGAGTGTCTAAGTTCCTAACGGTCGGGCACTCACTAGTATAAATCTAGCATGTAGCGGTACTTAATGACTTGGCTTAGGGGAACAGGAACAACAAGACTTATGAGGGGACACCTGACTTCTCCTATGGTGGCATCTTTGCTGATAGGTTAGGGCGAATTGACCAAATGCTGTCCTCTCGACTTTGACCCCACCTGAAGTAATTGGAAGTAAGTAGACGTAAACATAACTAGCTAGAAGTATTAACTAGGTTAGCACCACTCTCCTCTATTGATTTACCCTTTACCATTTATTTGTTTTCATTTGCTTTATTCTGCTTTAGTAGTTTAATTTATTCCCTATCGAAACCATTATAAATCTGTGACACCTAGACTTAGTAATAATCCATCACACATAGCTCTTGGGACGACCTCGGCTTTACCGATTATTACACTACACACGACCAGGTCCACTGCCCGTTAGTGCACTAGGGTAGACCATAGGTATAACGAGACTTTATAAATATTAAAACGCAGTGATAAAGCGTGCATCAATTATGAACGGTTATTCTGATGATTCACCAAAAATGATGTTCGTGCAGCATGGTAAAATGACTTTGGTTTTTATGCAAGAAAGGTTTACAGGGCATTGCAATGGTCCAGGTGTGAGTTTAAGCTATTCTTTGCGCATTTGCATTCATCGGATGCTCATGGTAAGGATGTATTTTGTGAGACGACTTTGTAGTTGATGCAATTGAATCAGCGTAAATTTAGTAAAACCATATGTGTTTGTAATATAGTGACGCGTGTTGTTATTGTAGGTGTAAACGAACGATCAGAAGGCGATTGTAGTAGATCACGCGCCGTCGTGCGATAATGTGAGAGCTTGTTTTTAGAACAATTGAAATGAATATTGCACGGGGTTTGGATGTAATTGGTCAAGGCTTATAGATTGACAACGAGCTCAAAACCCGCGCTTAGCGGCGGCGTTTTCTCGTTAAGACTACGTTTAACATTTTTCTTGATTTAATTACCCAAACCGAACATTAGGTTATAAGGCACAAAACAGGCCAAACCCAATTGAATTGGACCATGCTCAATGTTGATCTCTATCTTTATCAATGCACGTTGTGATTTAAAGGAAGTTGTTTATTTGTTTTTCGTGTAACATGATGTGTTACTATTCAGTTAGACTCAATCCATGTGCGCTTTGTGTACGTGTTTTCATGTGTAAATCACAAGACTAAATATAGAACGTACGCGCATATATTGCCATGGTTTATGGACGTAAGATGATTTTATTCATGGCTTGGTAATATATTATACTCATTGTATACAGTTAACGATAACACAGATTAAATTGTGGCTTACTCTAAAAGTTTCATAGAACGTTACATCAGAAATTTTACTTGGTCTAATAGTTATGAAGTTATTCTCAACTAACATAAGTGTGTGGTCAACAACCTTATCGAGATCAACTAATTAACTTCACAATTTTCCCATCTAATGAGAACCTTCTATCAGTCTCGTTTTCTCAACAGAAAATGTGTACGTTTTATTTTAAACACAGCGTTACACTAATGATACATATAGTATGTGTTTTGAATATAAATGAACAAACATACACAAACAAAACTTGATTGTTGAGTGAAAAATGGGATATCTATTGAATGATTGTTTCATTTACAATCAAAGATTTTGAATTAAAGCCTAGCTAAGTTGGTGCCTTAATTACCTTTTTGGAAACAATTGTAAAATGTCTAAATGACCTACCTTGAGTATATTTAGCATGTCCACCCAATTTTGTGTCTCAAGCTATATGGAGTTCTTTCGCAGACTATGCGGTATCACTATAACGTCGAAGTAGGTACTCTGTCTTTGCTCGAGTCCCTTTCAAGCGTTGTTCCCTTTCTTTGTCTAACAATGCGTGATGAAATTGCGCCTTGAGGCGGGCAAATGAATCAGAACACCATGTTGTCCATGAGTAACAAATTATTATGTACTCGTTATCGTTTATACCACTTAAACAATCACAAACCAACATTTGATGAATGGTGAAATGTCGTTTCAGGTTGAAACGAAGAAATTGGAAATGTTCAGTACATGTAGCACGTTGCCGGCCAGAGGTGATCTCGATCATGCTCGTCGACCATCTTGCCCACTTTGTTGTATTTTGTCGCTTCAAGCTTATGCATTAGATCTTTTATGTTAAAATTATCATTTTTTTTTCATTAGAACAAAATCACCGTGTATCTTTAATTTTCAAAATAAGAAGAAAAAAATATGAGAATTTGTATCTATTTGAGAAAATAATTTAACAAATTATACTTACAAATTGTTTTTTATTTGAGAAAATAATTTGAAACATATTCATTATTGTTGTTGGAATAATTACCATAGTTACATATGAGAATGATTTTTTTATACAAATAAAAAGTTATAGAAAGGAAAAAATGAGTGGGGTTTATTCTCCAAATGCGAATGTTCGAGTAAGGCATACTACCCGCTTGAATGTCATTGTATGACTCGAACCAATAACTAGCCGTTCTAAAATAATAATAATAAATAGTTGGGTTCTCACGCATTGCGATAGAGCTATTTCGGACCTACTATTATATTTTCTAGTGTCAAAATTTTATGTAATTATTTGTTTTGTATTTTTATATTAAGATTTTTATTTTCAACATTAGCTTTTTCATCTGATTATCTCTTCATTTCATTAAGACAGAAATACAAAACAAATAATTACACAAACTTGTGAGTGAGCTCTCCGAGTCACTATTCTGACAATGTATGACAGAGCCAGAGGATCAACACAACTTTTACCACCCAAAAAAAGATCTCAAGTGATTAGGCGGGGACAGGATTCGAACATGTAGTCTTCAGATCATGAGCCTGATGAGTTGACCATTCCTCCACCCCGCGTCATCCATTCCCATTCCAAAAAGTCCTTATTCGATCTGAAGGTGTGTTAAGCATATAGTCATTGTGGTTACAGACGGGTTCTATTTCCGATTAGACTAAGAACCTTCCGTCTAAGAAACCTGGTCCAGTACAGTAGGTAGCAGGCGTGTTCGTTTTGACTCCGGCGAGAGCGAGAAATAGGCGATGCACCATCCTTCTGCTACGTCACGTTGACCTTGACTTGACAGATTCATCCAATTGAACCCAAACTCAAAGGAGGACCAAAGCTCGGGGCTCGACGAAAGAGAAAGTCTCGGCATTAATAAAATGGGATTAGCTGTGAAAGAAAGAGCGGCATTCATCACGGTAGGCGGAAACCTTCGTGCAAAGGTCATGCCATTTAGCTCGGCTTAAAGAATGCCGGAGCAACCTACCAGAGGGCTATGACGGCCATCTTCCATGAGATGATGTATAGACTAGGTGGATGACATAGTAGTCAAATCCAAGACAAAGGTCAATCACATAGAAGTCCCCCCGATTAGTCTTCGAGAGGCTTCAAAAATAAAAGAACACTAAATGTTTTTTTTCTTTCTTATGAAAGACAATGATTCTGTCATAAAACGCTATTTTCTCTTATGAAACGACATGTCCTCTGTACCAAACGACATTGTTCCCACAACTAATGTATAATAGCGAGTAAGGTGGTTAGCCGCACTATCTTGTGGGCACATGTAACATTTTATAAGTAAATTGCACATTTATTTGACAACTTTCGAATTTTAGTTTTTTAAATTAAGAAATTCACGAAAAAACATACTAAAGATCTTGCAAATATATATTTTTTCTTTAAAAGAAAGAAAAAAAAGTTGCTAGATTTTGATAAAAAAAAATGTTTTCAGGGAAGAAATTTGTAAAAGTAGAAGTTTAAGATATTTTTTTATAACTTGTTACACTTTAGAGCTGTGTTGTAAATTTCTTTTATAAAATTTACTTTTAAACAAATTTTAAGGAAGTTTTTAAGTTTTGGTTAGGTCAAAGGTTCGCTTTAGATTTTTTTTATTTTTTTGCAAAAAAACGTATACTTCTTATTGAAGTTTTACATTTTTTCATTAAATCGTATGTATGTTAAAAGCACTGCAATATTGGTGTCGTTTTCTTGCAATTTCAACACCTTTTCAAGGGTATATTTTTTTTTGTAAGGAAATCGCTCAATATTTGTTATATAAACTATGTTATATAAAAAAAACGTAAATAGTTAAAATTACAGGGTAAGTACTAAGTAGTACATAGTAATTTTCGTAACTTGTTGCATTGTTTGGGGGTAAGTTTTGTAATTTTTTTTTTCAAAACGACGCTGTTATTATTTTCCTTAAACAACGTCGTTTGTTTGTTTTTCCCCAAAACGCGATCGTGCCTTTTGTAATATTGGCTGCCAAATGCGACGTCGTTTCTTTCCGTAGATGTATATTATAGTAACGAGCTTAACGATATAAGTTATTGCTAGCCGAACCTTTTTAATTTCGTAAGAAAGACTTGTATCACACTCATCCTATTAGTTAAACTACTTTGCTACAATATCCATCAAAGATGAAAGTATATAGTGGAATCCAATAAAATATATACTTTTACATACACTAAATTAAATTATAATGCAAGCGGATATTGTCCGAATTTTGGTAACTAAAAAATCTACATGTGTTACTATGTTCTTTGGAGATTTTTTTAATTTTAACAATGGAATGCATTATGCATATAAAACAAAGTAATTAAAAAATCTTAATCATAATTTAGGAATAAATATGACTAGTAAATCGGGACTTTCAACCCCTTCAAAGCAGCCATTTACTATTTTTTTACGCCGCCTAAAAGCCATCCTCGTCTATAAATATTTAATATTCATTCGCCGCCTTCCCCCACTAACAAAATCACAACTTTTTATGAAACCACTATCATCATAAACCCTTACAAAAATGGCAAAGTTACATTTATCATTATATCTTCTAGCATTAACAATCTCACAATTCTTCATTCAAGGTAACAATAATCTCAATATTTGCCTAGTTATTACTAGTTGCTTTTATTTTTTTGTATCTAATGTGTTGTTTGATACTATTAGGTGTGATTTCATCCGCGACATTTACATTCGTGAACAAATGTGATCAAACAATATGGCCAGGAATATTATCTAACGCGGGGATTGCCGCTTTAGAACCAACTGGTTTCGCCTTACAAAAAGGCGAAACCAAAGTACTGACCGCCCCAGCATCCTGGGGTGGCAGATTCTGGGGCAGAACACACTGCACCCAAGACTCCAACAATAAATTCACTTGTGGAACAGGCGACTGCGGCTCCGGCAAAATGGAATGTGCCGGGCCGGAACCACCCTCCTACCACTTTAGCCGAGTTCACACTCGACGGAGATGGCGGGATGGATTTCTTCGACGTTAGCTTAGTCGACGGATACAATCTCCCAATGTTAGTAGCCCCCACAGGGGGCACCGGACATAACTGCACTTACACCGGATGTATGGTGGATCTGAACGGCGCGTGTCCTACAGCGCTGAAGGTAACGAGCGACGACGGTCAGGGGGTCGCGTGTAAGAGCGCGTGTGAGGCGTTTGGTGACGAGGAGTATTGTTGTAGCGGCGCGTATGGTACACCGGATACATGTAAACCTTCATCCTACTCGCAGCTGTTCAAGACTGCTTGTCCACGCGCTTATAGTTATGCTTATGATGATAAAACTAGCACCTTTACTTGCACCGGTGCTGATTATCAGGTCACTTTTTGCCCACCATCAACCACAAGGTATATTTGCTAAAAAGTCCCTCAAGTTTAATTTAACTGACATAAATACCCCCTTTAATTTGATTAAGTTTATTAAAAAGGCCCCTTGATATTTTTTAATTATATTTATGACACGTTGTGGGCATAACACGTGAAAAAAGCCTGTCATGTGTTGTTAAACGTTAACGTATTATTTTGTCAGTGTAACGGTCATTATTAGTTGTGAAAATGCATTATTGTCCTTACAAGCTAATGACCACTGCCCACCAATTAGTTAGGTTGGTTAACAATATCTTTGACTTTAAAATCGTCAAAATGATATTTTGTAACGGTTAGTTTTTTTAGGATGGGTGATATCGTCATTTAAGAGTTGATTTGCAAGCTCTCATAAATGATTTAGACATTTAATTTTTAAGAGTTTAGACATTTATGCTCTTACGTTATTTTTAATTATGTTTATAAATATTCAAACATTCAAAATTTGAGTATGCAAATCAACTCCTTGTCATTTTGTGTATATCTGGATATTTACGCCGACTAACGGCTAATTATATACTCCGTACTTAGTAACAACGGTAACTATTCTAGATGGGAATTGATTTGTACACTCTACTAATTGATTTGCACACTCAAAAATAGTATGTCTTGACATATATACCCTTATATCACTTTTAATTTTGTTCATCTCAAAAGGTTATAAGTGTCACATACAATATTTTTGAGTGTACAAATCAATTAACAAAGTGTGCAAATCATTTCTCATTCTAGATATTTACCATGTGCAACAGAAAATTTGTCGTTTTGTGAGGGTATTTATTGTTCTTATGTGTAAAGGTGTTTTGTTATTGTATCTAGATATTTACACGACTAACGGCACATTATAGGTTTGACACGCAACGGTAACTTATTTTAGATGTTACCCATTTACCACGTGCAAGAAACTTTTGTTTGGATTACAAAATATAACAATTTTCTGAAAGGATCATTGTAATTGTATCGTATAATTTATGGGCATTGATACTTACACCATCATAATTGATATATGTATCGACATTAAGCTTATATCATATATATGCATTAGTAGTGTAATATTATGGTGTATACTTTATAATTTATAGGTGATGTATGAGAATCTTTACGTTTGGAACATACCTTTTAATGTTTTTTTAACACTATATGTTTATTAGCTTACAAGAATGATTTTTTTGTAAATGCAGTAAGAAATCAACAGAAGGGCAACAAAGTCCCGCAATACCCACGACACCACAATTCAACGACGGAATGGTATATGAAGGCGCAGACGCTGTGGAAAACAGCGGAGTATCGCAACGACATAGCTACATTTTTATGGCTATCGTCGTAGCGCTTTTCTTTATTGCATCCTTATAAGCCAAAACATCTCGGGGTTGTGTCCTTGAGTTATCCATTTACCTTTTCATGGTCTACTTTCGGACCTGTTTCCTTATTACATATTCGTATTCGTTCATTTGTCCTCTCGACCCGATAGGGCCCAGACGTGACATGGATTTGAGTCATCGTGAAAAGCTACCTCCCACCAAAAACATCTCACTTTATTCTTGCGGATCCTCAATCTTTTTCGGATTCGATCGGAAAAACAAAATTATCTTTCAAGAGCTATGGATTGCATTATTATGTTGTACGACTAGTTGAGGAATTAGTGGCGGATATTATTTTTTATTTTGGAATTTTCTTAATTAAAATAGGATAGTACTATATTAGATAGAAATTCATTATGGAGTTATTAGGTGTATTGATGCAACATGTAAACCACTCTATTTAGTGGGAAAATTATGACGAATTATTGATCTATTTATTTTATATTATTAATAGTAGTAGTGTATAAATTTAAGAGGATAAGATGAATTAATTATTGAAAATAGAAACAATGGATGTTGAGTCCACAACTGCTGTCGACCGAGCTTACGGTTCTCGTGTAAAGCACAGCTTATGTCGTATCATTTTTGATTTAATGTTAATATATAATTATATCTTTTAGTTTCGAATATTGAACGAGTCGAGTGGAAACATGCTGATCATTTAAAAAACTGGTTATGGACCTTTTTTGTAGTGTTCTTATTTTGTCCGGCATATATAAAATGGTATGGGCATTTTTTATTTTCTCACGCTAATGCTAATGGTGAGTGGTGACCACAGTTTTTGAGGTTCTTTTGGCGAATCAGCGTCAAGTCAGAACTTTATCTTTATAAAACTACACTTTCAATTATAATTTCTAATAAAAGCAGCATGGCTACAATAAAACACAAACAAAATGAAAGTTTGGTAGGGTAGCCAACCAAAAGATTAAAAAGTTAGGGTGAAAGCGTTTGCATTCGGTTGAACTAATGGAAAGACGCCTTGATCTTTTATACGGTTTGTTGGGGGGCAACTCTAACCAACATTGGTCTCATATGCTATTATTTTGGTATACAACTGAAGCTAAACGCAGTAACAACATACGATCGATTGGTCGACCGAATCGATTGTCGATCACTTTACTGTGGCAATTGATCGGTTGTGTTTCTTTGGTTGATTTGAGTCGTGCCTGTGACCGATTGTGACTACCTTTTGTGTATGTTATTTAATTAAAAAAGACTATTTGTGAGGTATGTTTTTTGTATTATATGTTGTCTTTATTATTGCAAAAATCGTCGGTAGATAATCGAAGAAAAAAAACTGATGTAACAAGTAAAATGAACATCATTGGTCGTCTTTAATGTGTCCGGCCTAAGAGCATGGGGTATCATGAGTTTACCACTTCTCCTCATTTGGGCCCCACGTATGCCACATCACCTCCACATCACTCAAACACACTAAGTAAAAAATACCCCCCAATCACAACTTACTCACTTCTCTTCATTTGGGCCCCACCCTCCCTCATTTTATTTCTTTCCATATTTTCCAAACACAATTAAATTCATTCCATTCATTTAAAATAAAAATACAACATAAAAAAAATACACTGCGAAAAAAAAAAACATCTGAAATTTAAAATACATTGCGAAATAAAAACATAAGAAATTTAAACTAATGTTGTTGTTCTTTGATGTAGTTGCCAAACATCTTCAATGATATTTCGTTGAAGTCTTGCGTCGCGTTGCTTTATCCGCAGATTCTTTGGCATTCTTTCGTTGTAGATCGCATCGCTCAATCCATGTCCGTTGTATATTTGCTCGCGGACAAACATAAATATCGTTCAATTCGGATATCGCAAAATGTTGATCTTTCAAAATCATGTTATGCAATATGATGCTTGCGTGTACATGATTCTTCTTAGCTTGTTGATAGTCCAAGCACGTAGCCGTTGGCTTATAATATGCCAACGTCCTTGAAGGACCCCGAAAGCTCTTTCAACGTCTTTGCGAGCACTTTTTTGTTTTTGTTTAAACAAGGCATTTTTCTCGAATATGCGGTGGAGAAAGATTTGACAAAAGATGACCAAGTTGGGTAAATCCGTCGGTAGGTAATACGTTTTCAAATGTTGCGCCGTTTACTTGAAACGGAACCTTGGAGGCGATGTCATCAAGAAGGTCGTCGAATAACGGTGAATTATTCAAAACAGTTTTATCATTATTCGCACCCTTACCCCAAAAATGCATGCCAAATCCATAAATCGTATGATGCAACGGCTTCAAGCATAATAGTTGGATATTTTTTTATCACCTCTATGAAATTGCCCTTGCCACTCAACGGGGACGGTTTTCCATTCAGTGCATACAATCAATGCTCCCAAGCATTCAGGAAACCCATGGGCGGTGTTATGTGCGTTATATAAATTGTGAATGTCACCCAAATTAGGATTTCTTAAAAACTCGGGCATAAACAATTCAATTACACACATAGTAAAAAAATCTGAACAATCGCGTGCGTGTGTGACCATTTGCAAATATTCATCAAATGCATGGTGCGGTGGTAGGCCAATTGGTGTACGGCGGATGTGCATTTCATAATTACACTCATACTCATTACACCACGCGTATCGGTCGGACTCTAAAGAAATCAAAATGCGGTGGAAGAGGATCAACAATTTGAATATAATTTTCAATACCTTGTACTATTTGTAAGAATAGTTGGACGGCATCTGAAATCGGCGCTAAAATAGTACTCGGATATTTTGGAGGATCGGAAAAATAGTCGATATAAGGCGTTTTTACAATTTCACGATCACGCCGGATGTAATTACGGCTGCGTGAACTTTTAACTTCATCTTCTCGAAGCGATTGCCCATAACCTGCAGCGTTCAGAATCATCTTGATATCTTCTATATCATCAAGATCAGAATCCGAACCACTCATGTTTTTTTTGCTTTGTAAAGAGTTGAAAGAGTAGTGTGTGAATGATTTGAAAGAAAAAAGTGTGGATGATTTTATGAAAATGAGGTATTATTTATAAGAGGGTGGGTAAAGTTTTTATTTTAAAAATAAAAAGTTTTTTTTTTTTGAAATTAAACCGTTTGAAAAGGAAACGGATATATTCGATTTTTAGTTGTCGTTTTGTGTTTTGTTGTAACGGCGAGATTGCTTGTGGCGAAGGGGCATGGTATGCGTGGCCACTTGAAATGAAGTGGCTCCGTGTAATAGAAACGAAATCAACCATACCCCATGCTCTAAGATCTTTTAGAGTTCACATTCATATTAATTTGGCCATTATTTGTGGGTTTGGTTCTGCTTTTTGTCTTGTCTCGTGTTATTATCTTTCTTTGTCTGCTCAAATAATGTGTTAAACAAGTGGATCAAATAGGGGAACAAGTGTTTATTGCAAGTGGTTTGCCAACTATATACTTAATCAGTCTTGATTTTTTTTATGATGATCAAAATATCACGTATTTAAATTTCTAGCGTTGTGCGTATTTGGATGGGGTGAGGTTATTGGGACGGTGACTATTATTTTAGATTAACCCCTCTTATTTTTTTTGTTTTTTTATTTTTTTTTTATTTTTATAATTTTGTTTATATCAAAAAACTATAAACCTGAAAATGCGGAACAATAAATATAAAGTTTAATAAATCAAACGCTTAAAAGCTATGCAGAAATATGAAACGGCCAAAAGCGTGTTTATCTTTGAAAAAGTGAGGGACAAAAGGAATATTCTCCTATGATGTGACATCATAGGGGGTTCCAATAGTATAACCCTTTGATTTGTCTAATCTGCATAACAGAATGGTTGTAACATATTACAGTATCTAAATTTCATTAGGAGAAATGATACATGAATCTAAATTTAGGCTTAAATTTAGACTTAAAACCAGATGTCAGTATCTTGATAGCTGCTATGAGACTCACTTATTTTTACTGACATGTCAGAATGATATCAAATAGTTTTAGGTCTAAATTTAGGCATAAGTTTAGGCCCATGTATCATTTCTCTTTCATTAGCCTTCACTAATTTGTGCAAATCATCAGAATTTGTGTAATACTCAACGAGTGCAAATCAATTTTCATTGATTAAAGACGATTCGTACATTTTAAACTTTTATTTACACATTCTAATATGTAAGTAGTTAAAAACACTTAGGGGGTGTTTGGTTGGGGCATATTGGGGGATATTGGGGGATATTGAATTTGAATTTCCTTCAAATATTGTGTTTGGTAACACAAATGAAGTAATTTACAATTACTTGAATTGCCAAAATGAAGAGAATTAGATTTCCCCCAAAAAGTGAAGAATTTTAATTTACTTGGAAATTTTTATAAACTTTTTCTTATTGTTTTTATAAACTTTTAAATAGAATATTTATGTTTTTTATAAACTTTTTATAAATTTTTTAATAAACTTTTTATAATTTTTTTAAACTTTTTTATAAATTTTTATATTTTTATAAACTTTTTATAAATTTTTTTTATAAATTTTATATATAAACTTTTTTTTTTAAATTTATAAACCTTTTTTTTATAAATATTTTAAAAATTTTTTTTATAAATTTTTATAAACTTTTTATAAATTTTATAAATTTTTATAAACTTTTTTATAAATTTTTTTATAAAATTTTTTTATAAACTTTTTATAAACTTTTTTTTTTAAAAAAAATTTATAAAATTTTTTTTATAAATATTTAATAATTTTTTATAAACTTTTTTTTATAAATTTTTTATAAACTTTTTTTATAAATTTTTTATAAACTTTTTTATAAATTTTTTATAAACTTTTAAATAGAATATTTATGAAATTTTTATTAAAAAAATAAAAAAAATATTTATAAATTTGTCAACCAAACGTCTTGAAGATATTTTAAATTCCGGAATTTTAAATTCTCAAGAATTTAAATTTGCTAGAATTTAAAATTCCGGAATTTAAAATTCCCCCAACCAAACGGCCCCTTAGGTAGTGTTTGATAATAATTTAAAGTGTCTTAATTAAAAAATATATAAATTAATTAAATCACCAAATGAATGTTTGTTTAATGCTTAAAACTAACATATGACTTTTTAAAAAAAGTCAGAGAGATGAACGTCTACAAATTAAGTCCATATCTTTTATCCTAATTTTACATACTTAGCCTCCCACTTCTTAACCTTATTTCAAATACAATGGTATGACATTAATTTTTTCTAATTCAAACACTTTATTCAACACACAAAACAAACAACCATTTATTCATCTACAAATAAACAACATATATCTACACAGACAGTTTAATTTAAAAGGACTTAATAAAAAAAAACTAAAGAAACATGCCGTCAATTATACTAATATCAATACATGTATTAGAGCACTTGGTGTGGTAACTTATCCCTCACGTTAAGGCTGGCGTGGAGCTGTTTAACGCAGCGTTAACCCCAAGTTATTATACCGTGTGCATGTGTTAAGGTTGAGCGTTGGCCTTGGCAACACAACATTAAAGTTGAGTTCAATATAAAAAGAAAAAAAAATACATAAACACCTAGACGGTTAAAAAACCCTAGTTTATTAACGGCTAGTTAGGTTAAAAAAATTACACAATCGCCCCTTTAACGGCTAGTCTCAATTTGAATTCAAAAGCTTCTATAAATACCAACGTTTACATATTAGTTTTACACACTTTTCATACACTATTAATAAAAAAAAATTACACAAAATCCCTTATGGCTTGTGTTCTCTCACATTCCGTCGAAGAAATGCAAGCTTATATTAAAAAAAAATGCGATAAAGACGATGTGGCTCGACAAAATGCTATTCTCGAAGTTATCAAGCTGTTTGAGGTCTCAAAGGCAAAGAAAGAACAACTGAGACAATGATACACGAAATTCAAGACATTTATGCGGAAAGACAAGTTGTGATTGGCCAATTTTTGAGCGATAACGCCATGAAAGATGCGGCGATTAGTGAAAAGTTGTGGACGTGTGTTCAACATATACAAGACAACATAAGCAACAAAATCCGTTGGAGCTATGAAGAAAACAAGATTGATGGTTTGGTACCACAACACCTGAATCAGCTTGGGCTAGATGCATCAACTTCAACTGATGTGCATGGATTCATTGAGCAACCACATTATCAATTTACTGGTTATGAAGACGAGGCAGTTGATGAGGCTTTAAGAGAAGTTTACTGGTTAACAGAAAAACATTAGGAAGAGGCTTTAAGAGAAGTTTAAGCCGAACAAACAAAGCTTCAACAAAAGTGGGAGGAGAAACTCAGGAAGAAAGAAGCAGAATGGGCGGCTTTCATTGAGGAATTTCCTGTGTATGTGAGGTCTCCTTCGTATGATTCTGCATGCGGGGAGTACTCAGATTAAGATATGTTTATGTATTTCGCATCGTATCGTATTTTAGTTCGAATATTTTTTTCACATCGTATTTCGTAGCGTATCGTATTTTGTATTATATTTTATGTAACGTTTATTTAATGTTTATGTGATGTTTTTATGGTTATTAATAAAGTGATAGGTTGTTTATTAAACAAATTATTAGTTTAGGGTTGAATTGGTAAGTTTTATTTTTTAAAAAAAAGTGATACCCAAAATGGGGTATTTTGGTTTTGTTATGATAAAATGTATTTTTTTATGTTAAGATCGAAATATTAAAGCTGATGTGGCGTTGACGTAACACGATGTTATTAGATAACCCAAAGTCAAGCCACCAAATGCTCTTAGAATGTCTCAATCAAATTAAATATATGAAAATAATTTCTCATTGATATATCGTGCAAAAATCCACCTAACATACAGAATCGTACAAATATCTGACGTAACAATGACACAGCTTATTAAATCCCATCTGTTTAGGTATCCAATGGAGCCCTGGTTCTCACATTGTAAAATATGCCATCACTGCTATTAATGTTCTAGGTGGAAGATGGAGAAAGTTAACAGAAAAAATTAGAGCAAATTGGCAAAGTAGCTCAAAATCTAAAGAGGAATGAAACAGACTTAAATTTAGCCTTAAATTTATATCTAAAATCAAGTGTCAGCATCCTGATGGTTACAGACAAGGACCCACTTATTTTACAACCTATCAGGATGATGCCAAGTGGTTTTAAGTTTAAGTTTAGGTCCATGTATCGTTTCTCAAATCTAAGTTGTAGCGCAAGATGTAGCTCAAAAGAAAATAAACTTTTCAAAATAAACGGCACTAATCGTACAACTTCATTAGATTTTTAACACGTGTCAATTTTTTTAATAATAAAGTACATTAGGTATATAAGTTTGTAAGCTACTAGTACTATTTTATGATTAGTCATTGTGTACTTTTTGTGTAACTGATAGCTTATATTAATTTTTTTATGCGACGATAAATACAAACTACCTTTTAACTTTTTTTTTTTACGAGACTACGAGTAGCTTGTTTACAACTTAAAGTGAAACTTACTAATTCCTACAAAAACTTCCTAGTTGCTACACAGTTACTCATTTTTATGATTAGACCACCCGCAATAAGTGATTTTCAGCTCGTGACGTGCGGGCCCGGGCTCATGTTCACCATTGCAGGTGAATCATTGTTAGCTCGTGGTGGTGGAGTTTGGTTCGAACAGTGAGATTTGGCCATTTTTTTTAAATGGTATGTGCATGTAATGATTGTTGCAATGTAAATTTGATGAGATACTGATGAGAATGTTAGCCTCATGAGATATTGAAATGACAGTATTCAAGTTATCATTTTTTACTATGTTGCGTAACATTTTTTTTCCTATCTAATGTATAGATGTTCCTAATCTTGCTATTGTATGTATTAAACGGGGTGATTACAGGAGAAATGGTGACATGACACAAGTTGACCTTGTTGACCCTGCTTTCTTTCATCGAAACAGACTTTTATTCATCAATACACAACACCTATCATATAAATATTAGAGATGAGTATAGGTATATTTATAGGTTATGTAAACCCTAGTATTGCATTTGAAGTAATAACAAGTAATTGTGATTATTCTTGGTTGGGAATCAAGAATGATGATGTTTGTCCTTGAGATAGAATAGTTATGTATGTGAGGTAAGTAACTTTGGTTATAAAATGTGTTATATTGATTCTATCATATCATCTGTTTTGTGAATGAACATTGGCTTAGAAAGCATGGCACACGCTAAAGACATGACTAGTTAGATATGTGTAGTTAAAGTGAGTGTTATTCTAATGATTGTAGACTAACTAAGGTATGTGATAGAATCTTCTTGTTAATCTTTGATAAGATGGTTTACATTAATATGGCTTGATGGATATTGTTATGTGCTTTATGCTTAGTTATAGTATGAAAAGGTTTATGTCGTTATAGCATGGTGAATGTTGTTATAGTGCTAGTGATGCAAGTGTTGGATGGTATTAGTCTTTTGGACTAATTGTAGAAGCTCATGATGCTAGTATGATTGATTGATATATAATATGTGTTATTACCGATTACTTACTAAGCGTATGTTTACGTTTTAGTTGTTAACCATTTTTGTAGGTATAATGTGGATCAAGATAAGGTCTTAGTTAAAGGCCTTGGGAATGGAAGCAAAGAAATAGAAGTATGGCAATTGTGAATGTGAATGTAGTTGATAGAATGCCATGCTTGATCAAGTTAAACCCCACTAGTCATCAAGTTTTTATGTCTTGAAATTGTAGGGTATGAGTCTTGTTTTAGTCTTAAAGTCAAATTTGCATAATTTGAAGTGTGTTAAAGAGTTTTGTACAAGTTACGCTCTGAAACTGATTATATAATAAATCGTACGACCAGGCCTTCGATGGTGATCGAAGGGTATGAGGGTTGTTGTCCTTGCGCCAAACTTGTAGCCAATCTGCAATAATAAATAGAAGACACTTCGTTAAGTGATTGCGCAGGGGTTGGACCCTGAGAACCACCTCCGGCGTGCGAGTAAGTATGTGATATGTGTTGTAAGTAATGTAGAGAATGTGAAATGCTGTGTTGAGTGAACATACCATTGAAATGACTCATCCAACCTATTTATAGATAGAGAAATAAGCTTGGAGAGTGTTTGCACCTGATGGGGCATCCCATGATTTGTGGTAACCGCTAGGGCTTCATCCCCACTCTCTCTGTCTTGGCGGGGAAGCTAAGGAGATAGCGGGAACGTGGGTGAGACCAAGTCAATGTTCTCCTTTTAGTGTTTCTGAGGCAAGACCCCGAAGGGCTTAGGCCTTCGACTGGCGACTTCCCAACTGGTAACCATGTCAATGATGAATGGTTTTACGCCATCGATGATTTAGGAAGATAGACTTGATCCTTCGTCATGCAAATTCGACTGAGGTCGAAGAGGAGTCTTTCGACCTGATCAGAGGGTACGTCATCAAGTCCCCCAGTCGAAAGTGATATGTACGAACGGGGATATGTTGCTTACGACTCAAAAATACACATGAACCCCCTCCTTTGTCACAAAACTGAATGAAGAAAAGAAGTCGGATATACATTGAGTGCGCATTAAATGAAAGGTACTTAGCCAAACCACCCTTTTTCTCGGTAATCCAAAACGTCCTTTCAAAATTTAAAATGGGTTTGAAATCCGAAAGTTAGGTGGTTTAAAGGGCACGTGTAAGGCCAGGATTAAAGCTGCGATAGGGTATTTAAATTTCAAATAGTAAACCCTAAATCACTTTTTATCCCTCGCCCAAAAATTTACACCTACAACTCTGTCTTCCGAGCAAGCTTCCAACCAGAAAGGTAAGGTGTTCCTTCCTATTGCTACGATTTTCTTACTTTTTTGTTGAATAAAAGTCTTATGGGTGCAAGACAACAAGGTTGCACTCTAACAAAGGAAGAGCTCAAAGCTTTCCTCACAGATTGTCCAATTCCTAAACAGTTTAAGATCATGCTTCCCAGCAAACGCCAAGGCATTTATGATGCCACTCAAAATTATGTAGGCTTGTACACACATGCATTCACCACCTCAAACTTAAGGATACCCTTGCATCCCCTATTTCTTTGAGCTCCTTCAATATTATGAGGTACACATATCTAGGTTTAACCTGTTTGGCCTAGCCAAGCTCACAACTTACATTGTCATGTGTAAAGCTTATGGGTTTGAACCATCCTTGACCGTGCTTAGAGGGTTTGTAAATATATACCCTGGAGGAGATTGGCTGACTTTAGCCAAGAAGGGTGAACATGATGTGCCTATTTTGATTGAGAAGCCTTTCACTAACATCAGGAATTGGAAAGGGAAGTTCTTTTATTTCCAAGATACTATTGTGCCTCCCCAATACCCTGCATTGTTGAACCCAGAGTTTCGTTTCAATGAGAAGAGATTTAATGATCCCTTGCCCTATACTGTGAGGAGGCACCCTCTGTACCAACGGTTGTGTAAGCCATCCGACTAAGCGCGAATTTTCCAGAGCCAATATTGTTCATGGCTGGTATTGCTGAAAGTTGGGAGGGTTCTCCGTTACATCCTGAAATAATGTGTTGTGGAGAAAGTATGTAAATTTCTAATTAAATTTTGATATAGGAACTTATCTTGCTGATATTTATCTTTTTCCTTTCTTGTTGCAGGAATGGCTTTCCGTAATTTTGTTGTGGCTGGTGGTGCCAATGAGGTTAGCTTCATCCCTAAGGAGGCGAAAGAAGTCAGTTATGGTGTTGGCTCTCCGTCTGTTTCAGTGAACAACAACGATGTGGATGCCCAAAGAATCGAGCCTATATCATCTGCCCAGCCTACAAAGGAAAAAGAGCCCGTTGAGGAGGAGGATCAGTTAGTGGAGAATGTTGCAGATTCGGATGACCACCGGAGGACCAGCTGGCAATCGTAGGGTCCTCCGACATCGCCGATAGGGTCCGAAGCAGAAAGGGTACTGGTGCGAAGCTACGAAGTCTGCCTCAAAGAGGAAACTCATATTGCCAACCCCTCCATCTCGTACAACCCGGCAGAAGAGTGCCCAGGGTAAGGAAGTTGTTTTTCCAGCCATCGAAGGGACTAGCATCGAAGACATCCATGGTAATTCTTCATTCCTGTTATGAAAGAAAAAATTTCCTTCATATTGTGTTAGTCTAATAGTTATACTACTGCTACAGGTCTTCCTGATACGAAGGAGTTTCCATCCCCCTTAGCCTGTCACTTGCTCGTAGAGCGTGTGACCCCACATGGCTAGAAAGGGGTGATGGACAACATGTCCTTGGAGAAGCTATGTGACTTGCACGACAAGAGCTATGTGAGACAATGCATTCTGGATAATCAGCTCTATACTCGGATAAGAGTGCTGTGAACACTGCTAGAGAGGAGATGGATGTCATGCTCGCCAGAGAGAAGGCAAGAGACAAGCAATATGCAGACCTACAAGCAAAATATAAGGATGCTATGGAAGATTTCAACAAGAACCCCCTGGTCCAAGATCTCCAGCAGATGTTCAGAAGCTCGAAGGTCAACTAGCCGAAATTCGTGCTGAGTGTAGCAGGCTAACTCTTGAAGGCACTAAAGTCACTGGCTATAAGGAACAAATTTCTATGCTGACTACCAAGTGTGCAGGCTTCGAAGCAGAGAGGGCAAGGCTTGTTGATCAGGAGATTAAGCTTAGGGAACAGGTGGATGGTTTGGACCTTCTTCTCAAGATACTGAAGAAGGATATAGTGGATCTGGTGACCAAGGTTATCCCTTATATTGCTATGGAACTTTATCACAACGATGAGGTAGGTGCAATGGTTGGGAGCCTGGTGAATGCAGCCATTTTCCATGGTAAATGCACTACTCTTGAGGAGGTAGCAACAACAGGTAAACCAGTGGTACTTGCAGATATTACCTATTACAGGTCAACCCATGAGAAGGAATATGATGAAGCAGGTAATGCTTTGTCCACTACTGAGTTCCCTTTCCTTGCTGAGGCTATGAAGGACCCTACGAAATCCATCGAGGATCTATTGTCAAAGAAGCCTAGGAAGGTTCAGCTTGTTTCTCCATCCAAGAAGACACAATCTGCTAAGGTTCCATATCCAAGATCTGCCGATCCTACTCATTCAAAGGTTTGAAGAAGGCTAACATGTGGTAGTTATTTGATCTTCATGGTGGTGTGTACCCTGTTAAAACAATTATCTTGTGTTCCTTTCCAGGTTTGATGCGTGATGAAGCAATTTACTTTGTGTGTTTGGTGAAGGCTAAGGCCTTAAGACAATACTTGTTTGATGATCGTTAAGGCTTCGGCCTCTAGACTAGTTAAACTAGTCTTTAATGAATATCTACTAATGGCCTCTAGGGCCTATATTTTGTTTAAGTTTGATTCTTCTCATACGTTTCATTTGCACGTAACTTATTTTAGAACTTAAGGCGTATGGTAGATGCATAGCCTCATTGTGTGTAAATTCTGCACCAAGAATATAGCAATCGTATAATTTAATTGCTGACAGAGGGTCGCGACCCACTCCGTCTTCATCCTTTGGGTAACATAAGGCTTGAAATACCTTAAGACCACTTAGGAAAGTTAATGTGAAGTTTAGATAGATGTGTATGCATATGATCAAGACTTATTGTTTGTCTTGTTACATCCCTTTGACATTTAAACTTATAAAATGACTTGGCTGGAAAATCTTTGTTGTAATAGAACGAAACAAGAGATTTGAGGGAAAATCTGTTATATCATTAAGTGGGTAGGGAGGATTACATCATTTTAAGAAATGAACACTAGACGTCTACCATTAATGCTTCTTTCCCCAAGTGAGAAGAATGAAAATACATCGATTGAAAACAAAGTAAAAAATGTCCTTAGACATTGTAAGTTCTATGTATAAAACTTACGAAGAATAGTGTCATTCCAAGTCCTGTCAATAGCGTCTCCGTCAAGGGTTTCCAACTTGTAGGCTTCGTTGCCATATGCTTCTGTTACGACGTAGGGCCCTTCCCATGTAGGCCCTAGTTTCCCCTGATACTCAACTTTACTTGCACTGTTGAGTCGAAGGACATATTCTCCTGGCTTGAATATCGAAGGTCGAACCCTGCTATTGTAATACTTTTCAATCTTCTGTTTATGAATAGCCTCCCTTATTGAGGCTATTTCCCTTCTTTCTTCAAGTAAGTACAGATTGCTATGGAGTTTTTCTTCATTTTCTGTTGCTTTGAAGTTCATGTCACGTTTCGTTTCAACACTTACTTCTGAAGGAATTACAACTTCAGTGCCATATGTCAGGCTAAAAGGTGTCTCCCCATGGTTAGACTTTGTATGCATCCTGTAAGCCCAGAGTACTTGGGGTAGTTCATCTACCCAACCGTGGTGGCTGCGATCGAGCCTTCGTTCTATGCCTTGGATGACATCTCTATTTGTGACTTCCACCTGTCCGTTACCATGAGGATGGTAGACGGAGGTGAAGGAATGCTTTATGTCAGACCTCTACAAAACACGAGAAATACCCCTTCGGCGAACTGCTTCCCACTATCTGATATGATGATATGAGGGACTCTGAATCGGCATATGATGTGTTGCCACACAAACTTCTCCATATGTTTCCATGTGATTGATGCTAAAGGCTTGGCTTCGACCTATTTTGTGAAATAGTCGATGGCTACGACCAAAAACTTAACTCTTCCTGGAGCTATTGTAGAGGGCCAACGATGTCTATCCCCCATTGGCTGAAAGGCCATGCGGATGTAACGGAGGCCATATCCTGTTTGGGTAGCCTTGGTACTCTTGAATGGATCTGAAAGGCTTCACACTTATGGATTATTTCCATTGTGTCCCTATGCATCGAAGGTCAATAGTACCCTATATTCATTATCTTGGAAATGACAGAGCGAGGTCCTGCGTGGAGACTGCAATACCCTTCGTGCACCTCCTGACCTATGTTCAAAGCTTGCCTAGGTCCTACACAACGGAGCCATGGAGACAAGAAAGACCTTCGGTATAGATAGTTCCCCATGATCCTGTACTGTGGTGCCTTGATGCGGACCTTTCGTGCTAGCTTTGGATCCTCCGGCAGGATAGTATTCTCTGATCGGAGTCATCCAGCTTGACTCTTCTTCCAAGATTATGTCAGATACCTCCTTTCGGATGATTGACTATTCTGTCAATACTTCGACTAGAACTTCCGTAGTTAAATGGGCGAATGCCATTGATGCCAACTTGCTAAGTGCATCTGCCTTTTTGTTTTGGTTTCTTCGAACATGCTCCATCTAAGTACTGCTTAATGACAGGTTGTCTTGCTTCGTAGGAGCCCTTGATCTGGTTAGCCACCAGTTGTGAGTCAACGAAAATAGCCAAATCATGTACCTCCATGTCTTTAGCTAGTCGGAGGCCTGCTAGCAATGCTTCGTACTCTGCTTCATTGTTAGTAGCATCAAATTCGAAGCGGAGTGCATAAGTATACTCCTTTCCTTCTGGGCCGACTAACATTAAACCTGCTCCTGATCCGTCAGAGCTAGAAGCCCCATCGGTGTAAAGCTTCCACCCTTCGTTTATTTTCGCAGGCTTCTTGTCAGCAACTTTGTTGTCCTACTTGGGCTTGGAGGGTGTCTCTGCTAAGAAATATGCCAGTATTTGCCCTTTGACTGAGTTTCTACCCTTGTATTCCATTTCGTGTTCTCCTAGCTCGATGGCCCATTTAGCTATCCTTCCAGAATTCTTTGGTTTCGATAGTATCTGCTTGATTGGCTTGTCAGTGAGCACGATTATGGGATGAGCCTGGAAGTACCTTCGAAGGCGTCTTGCAGCATGAACCAGGGCTAGGATTAACTTTTCCAGCTCCGGATAATTCAACTCAGCTCCTTAGAGGACTCGACTAACAAAGTAGATAGGGATTTGCTTCTTTTCCCTTTCTGCCAACAAAATAGCACTAATGCTTTTGAAGGAGGTTGCGATGTACATAAATAACACTTCACCTTTGATTGGGGCGGTAAGTGTAGGTAGAATTGCCATAAATTCCTTGAGTTTTTGGAAGGAAGCTTCTGCATCCACGCTCCATTGGAACGTCTTTTTGTCTGTGTAGCCTTTAAGTGTTTTGAAGAATGGTAATGACCTATCTGCACCCTTCGATAAGAATTTTCTGAGGGCTGCTAGCTTTCCATTCAAACTTTGCACATCCTTAAGAGACTTAGAAGCCTGTAGGTCTGTGATGGATTTGACCTTCGAAGGGTTGGCTTTGATACCTTGTTTTGTGATCAGATGCCCCAAGAATTACCCTTCCTCCACACCGAAGGAGCGTTTCTTAGGGTTTAACTTCATATTGATGGCGCGAAGCTGATCGAGGGTTTCTTTTATGTCGGAGAGTAGATCTTCCTCTATTCTGATTTTGATGACCATATCGTCTACATATGCTTCGAGGTTCCTCCCTATTTTCTTGCTGAAGGCTTTGTCCACTAGCCTTTGATAGGTGGCACCTGCATTTTTCATACCGAAGGGCATCTTTTTGTAGCAATATACGCCTTTTATTGTGAAAAAGGCTGTTTTCTCCTCGTCTTCTTCTGCCATCTGTATCTGGTGGTAACTGATGAGTGTCTAAATACTCATCATTTTTGTACAATCTAAACTGCAAAATCATCTGAAAACACTCAGAAACACATCAAAATGATCAAAATATCACAAATCAGTGTTTTATGTGTTTTAAATGCAAAAATATCAAAATCAGATGAAAAATGTATCAAGTTTGCAAAATTAGCAGTTTTAGTCCCCCAAGTTTTAAAAGTTGTCAAATCTAGTCCCTGGAATTAAAAAAATGTGAAGTTTTGTCATTCAAGGTCCCTGAAGTATTCTAAGTTATCAAAAATGATCCTTTAATGATTCTTTGGTCAATTGGCGAGAAAGGTCCCTAAACTTTGGAAAATTGAAAAATTAGTCCTTGGACCTTTTAAAATGGAATTTATGCAAAAAGGATCCTTGTGCTATCAAAGTTTGTCAAAATTGGTCCTTGTTATAAGTTTGGAAAGTTGGCATTTTCAGTCCTTGAAGTTTGATGAAATTACATTTTTGGTCCTTGTTATCATAGTTAAACCAAAGGACCCTTTTAAATATCAAGCCCAATCCATCCCTTTGGCCCAACTCCACTTGACCCCCAAGCATGACCCTTGAGCCAGGCCATAATGCATTTTGAACCCATGCCCCTTGAACTTGACCCCGTATTATTAAACCCCGGTCAACGCAAGTCAAACAAGAGGAAATACCGCCAACACTGTAGCTCTCCTCTCCCACCTTTGAAACACCAAAACCGGGCATGGTTTTCCAACTTTTTCAACCCCCTCTCCATACTTTGTCCCCTCCACCTCCTCTAAACTCCAAAACCTTTAATTGATTGAAACCCACCCTCATTAATAACAAAACCCGCTAATGAGAAAAATGGCGCCAAAAACACAAGTGTATGGTTCTGATGAATTAGAGTGATCCAAGGGCTCAGATTTGGTGGGAAAGATTCAGAGGTCAAAGAGAAGTCACAAAAGTCATTATAAAGGGAGAGTGAAGCAATGTATCTATCTATCTAGTGTAATTTAAATTTTCCTTAGTCGTTTTCTTTAATCTAAGTTTTCAGGTGTATGTTTTCAATTCCAAGTACTTTGTTTAAGTCTCTCAAGTGTATTTGAATCTTTTTTAATGATCAATTTCAGTGTTTAAATATCACATTCAGTTTATGCAAATTTCCTTTAAAAAATCTCATATCATGGTAATGTTGTTATTTGTTGTTTATATGGACTGAATTAAGCCACATAAGCTCCTAGATAGCTTTTAAAAGCTATTAGATATCCTAAAATTCAGTTTAGAAGCAAAAGCAAAAATCACTAAAAATACCAATTAAATAGTTTAAAAATCAAAAATCAGATGGAAGAGGTGTTCACATTGGAGCGAGGGTAAATCATGGATGGCCTTGGGTTAGAAGCTTAGTGGTAAGCTAATAGGGGTGTTCATTGGTCCTTGATCTTAGTTTGCAGTTGGATAGCATTTGTAAGATTTTTGTTCATTTTTACATTTCTTTGTTTTAATTGTCTAGTAGTGGTAATTTCTGTTTCTTAGTAATCACTAGTCATAATTAAGTGTGTTTAAGCCATAGAATCAGTAGGTTGTTCTTTGAAATTGGTAGTTTACAAAAATCTCATTTTGACAGTTAAAAGCTCATCTTGGTCATTTCTGAGTTTCTTGTTGTTAATGTTGTTGTTTAAGGCTTCATTAGTCCTAATATATGATATTTCATGGTCTTGAATCAGTTTTATGTTTTAAAGTTGTGGTTTGCTTTGAAAAATCTTCATAACAGTCAATATAAGTGGTGTTTGGTTCTTGTTGTTTGAAGGTGCTCTGGTCTTTGGCTTTGTTGGAAACCTGTTTAACTTGGTCTAAATAACTCACCTAAGTCTTAAAAACCTGTTCTTGTTTGTGGAAAAGTCAAAATAACAGTTAATCATCTCTTGTGTATCCATTGTTGGAATGTCATGATCTATGATCATTGTTTTGTGTATATAAGTTGTTAATCTTGTTCAAATCAGTCTTAACATACCTTGTAACATCATAATCAGTGCTCAAGATCAAATCAAAGTTCATCTTGGTCAACTTTTTAGTTGTTCTATAAAAGTCAAATTTTCATTAGGTCATTTTTGAATAAACTTTGGAATTTCACTGTGGGCTTAATAATAAGTTTTAGCTTATAAGCTTTTGGATTATCAAAGTCTAGTTTCTAAACAAAAATATAAAAATGTTAGTTCATTTCTGTCTAGCTTATTGAGTGCTTATTTTCAAACTTCTTTTGGGTACCTGTCTGAAAAGAGTGCCCTGTGCACCAGTTACATAAGCTCAATCAAAAGCTTGCACAGAGCTCATTTGTTGTTCAAACCTTGTGATCTCTGTTTCTTTGGAAAGGCAACCTGGTCATCTTGAGGTCTCAAGCCTTGTTTTTCAATTTCTAGCTTGTTTGCTAGGGCTGCAAGTAGCTTAAAGCTTGTCCCATTTCTGTTTTAATCATAAGTGCTTATTTGTTTGTTCTTGGCTTTTCAGTGTGCTTCTTTTGATCTTTTAGATTCATTTGAGTAGTTTTTAGCTTATTGTATCTTATTCAATCTTTTGTTTCAGCTTGTGACCTTGTTTGAGCTTATTTCTCTAAAATAAGCTCATTAAGCCACTGTTGGACTTATAAGCTTGTAAAACTGCTTATTTTTTATTTGTAAAATTTTTGTCTTTGTTAAAGTTTCATATAATCAGTAGTAAAGTAGTTTTCAAAAAGAAAATCCAGAAAAACATCAATATAAAAATAGTGATAGCGTTTATTTAATAGATTTTAGCTTTTTGATTTTTCTTTTTAGCTTATTAATAAGCAAATCTTGTTTTTATACTTTTGTTAGTTTTCTGTCATCATATAGTATTTTTATAAAAAGTTTCATAATTTTCCTAATCTATTTAGTATTTATTATAATTTTAATTAGTTAAAAATAGTAATTAATTAGTAATAAATAATTAAAAAGCATAAAAAAATATCTTTTCAGTTTTAAAATTAGTTTTATCATATTTTAGATTTTTCCAAGTTAAAATTTCATTTTTCCAGGTTTATTTTATATTTTCTAGTATTTAAGTGTATTTTAAATAGTAATTAATTAGTAATAATTAGATAAACAGTGTGAAAAATATTTTTTTAGTTTTAAAATTAGTTTTATAATATTTTAGATTTTTCTGAATCATAATCTTATTTTTCTAGCCTTATTTCATATTTTCTTTTATTTTAGGTCATTTTTAAATAGTTAAAATAGTTTTTAATTAATAATAATTAATTAAATAGTTGTAGAAATTATTTTCTTTTTCTAATAATTTTCTTTTATTTTAGGATTCCAAAAATGTTATTTTCATATTTTTAGGTCTTTTATTTCTTAGATTTCACTTTTTATTTTGTATGCATATCGTAGTTTTTAAAACTTACATTTTACGTTTGTCTTATCTGATTGTTGTGCTTTCCAATTCTGTTCCCAATTCCATTCCAAGCAATCAGTAGTGTAATTTATTAATCCAAAACCTTCTTGATCACTATCCTTAGTGATCACTCTATCATCTGAGTTTGTTTTGACACACCATTGAGTCTCCGTGGGACTTAACGACCCGGGAATTCATTCTATTCTCCAGGACTTCATTGTATTTGTGCTTAAGCTGTTTTAAGTCTGTTACGGTTGGCCATTCACAAGTGGCCAGCTTGTGTGATTAGACTTGACGGTTTTGCACGGATCAGTAACCTTTGTAAGCATCCAGAAAACACTTTAGTCGAAACCTTGATAAGGACTCTACATTCCAATCAATTTCTGATAGAGGATAACAGTCCTTCGGACATGCTTTGTTGATGTCGGTGAAATCCACACACATTCGCCATCCTCCATCATGCTTCTTAACTATCACCGGGTTGGCTACCCAGGTTTGATATTTTACTTCCCTGAGTATGACTGCTCCTACGAGTTCGTCCACCTCCTTGCATGCTGCTGCATTCCTTTCTGGTGCAAGGCTTCGGCGTTTCTGCTTGATAGGCTCTATGTGCTTGAACTCGTTAAGCTTGTGTTCGGTGCTAAAGGGCTTTCCATCGATGATGAGGGTTCTTGGGACCCCCGTCATATCTGAGTATGTCCATTCAAAGACATCTGCGTTAGCCCTAAGTAACTTCTCTAATTTTTGCCTTAAAGGTGCCAGGGAGTTGTTTTCCAATGACCATCGTCTGTTCCGGATGTAAGTCGTTTACTACGACACGCTCTTCGGCATCAGTGCAGCTGAGAATGTCCTTCGAAACCTCTTCAGGACTTTGTCTGACCCTTTTTCCTACATCCGTAGGCCTCTTCGTGCTGTAGCTAGAAAATACCGTTCCAATACCGTAGGGTGTTTGGAATTTGACCACATCATGTATGGTGGAGATAACAATACCCATTTTCTGCATTGCGGTTCTTCCTATCAACAAGTTATAGGGAGATTCAGACCTTACGATCGCGAAAACTAGGGTTTTTGTTCTTTTTAGCTTTCCTTCTGTGATTGTTACCTCCAGAGGGACTTTTTCCAGAGGCCATGAATGTTCCCCTGAGAATCCCACCAAAGGTATCTTCTAGTCTACCCTCTTCGACCGTATCGAGGGCTTGAGCTTTAAGAAACAATGCTCATAGATTACTTCGCAGGAGCTTCCGCAGTCCAAGTAGGCTCTATTTACTTCCCTGTTGGAGATTAAGACTTTGATGACCAAGGGGTCATTCGAAAGAACTCTGCCAGTAATCGAAGGGAACGTTACGTCCCCTACCCCACATAAACTATTCTCTGCTGCCTTTCTCTTTAAACCAAACTCGTCCCTGTGAACCATTAGAATAGGAGCCTCAACTGTGTGTCGAAGATCTTCTCTTTACCTTTCTTAATACCCTTCACCAAATGCCCCAATTGACCTGACTTTACGGCCTCTTCTATCTGCCTTTTGAGCTCTCGGCAACTGTTGGTATCATGACCATAATCTTCATGGAAGTAGCAGTATTTGGTTGTATCTCTGCCTCTACCTTAACATGTCATACAAGGGGGAGGTTTGAATGCCTTCGCAGCCCTTTCCATAGCAAGTATTTCCCTTGGGGACTTAGACAGATTAGCCAAAAGTCCATGGTTGGCGTTTTTGTTGTTGGGTGTGAACCAATCCCTACCTTTGTGTCTGTTTTTGTACCCTTCCCATGAAGAGTGCTTTGGGAACTTACTGTGACTTTCTTTGCTTTCGATCAGAGCCCCATTAGTAGCTACCTCTTTGGCTTCGAACCAGGTGTATGTCTTCTCCATTAAGCTTTTGTAGGTTGTGGGAAGGTCAGTGGATAAGAATTCCACCAGACTTCTGTTTCGCAGGCCATACACAAAACCAGAGATGCGCTGGTCTTTATGTAGACCCAGAATCTGCAAGGTGTCATCTGTGTATCTTGTAATGAAAGCCCTAGTGCTCTCGTTTTCCCTTTGCTTGATGTTGTGCACTGTCAAATGAGTCCTTGTGAACTTCTTCTGCTGGCTGAAGTGTGATCTGAATGTGGCCTTGAGATCATCCAAATTCACTATGCAACCTGCTTTTTGCCCATTCCACCATATACGAGCGGAGTCTCGCAGGGTATATGTGAACATGTGGCAAGCTACAGGCATAACCCACTTTTGAATTCTAATAGCCCCTTCGAACAGATGTAAGAAATTATTTGAGTCCCCCTTTCCATCGTATGTACCAATGTGTGCGGGCATTTTCAATCCGTCAGGTAGAGGGTAGTCCTCTATGCATCTTACAAAAGGTGTTGTGGAACCCATAGGCTCCGAATAAAGGCAATTGTAAGGTGGCATATAGGTGGGGACATCATTGTATGGGCTATGGTTCGGAGGTACTCCAACAGGATTTTGGTTAACATAAGGAGGGTAAGTAGTAGGCATAAAAGATGGATGGTTTCCAATAGGGTACGGAGGGTATACCATGGGTTTCCCATAGGGCATGTTCCCGTAAGGTTGAGGAAAGCTAGGGTTGCTAGTCTGCCCATTAGGTGGGGGATAGACCCCATGGGGATAAGATTGAGTCTGAAAAGGAGGGTACATACCATGAGGAGGAAGATTTCCTCCCCCATTCATTTGAGGTGGATTGCCTTCTACGCCGGATGTGTGAGAAGTCTGCAACGGAACCCCTGCTTCAGTTCTCCCCAAGTGGGCTGCCAATAGTGGTGGCAAGCTAACCTCCGTAGTCTCCCTTCGGTGACTCCTTCCATTGGAGCCTTCCATCGTTCCTTCCCTTCTTGTCAGAGCCCTCTCCGGAACATCTTCGAAACCTACCGACCTTCCACTCGGCCTTCAACTTCCAGGAGACCCTATCCTCAGCACTGAGCGTGTAGCCCCAGGAGCCGAGGGCCTAGTTTCCATCTCTATATCTTCATTATACTCATCGCTAGAGTATTCCAACTCCCTTCGCATCTCTACGTTCCGAGTCTGCCTCATTCGAGCCCATAATAAGGACTCCACTGCTTCGAGGTTAGCTTCGACGACGGGGCCCGATAACCGGTTCGGGATTGGTGATGTCGAAGCATGGTTATTGGGAGTTATTTCTGGATGAGATAGTGTGGTGAAAGTGGACGCGGTTATAGGGGGAAGGTTGTTAGGATCATTGACTGAGATTGGTGTCAAGGTCGAGAAACCCGGAGGGGGAGTATCTTCTCTCCCTTGATTCATGCCATAAAAGTAGTGAGTGTTATTGACTGGTTATAAGTTTGGAATAATGAGACCAATTGTAGTGGGTCCCACGGATGGCGCCACTGATTGTATAGTAAATCGTACGACCAGGCCTTCGATGGTGATCGAAGGGTGGGTGTTGTGCTTGCGCCAAACTTGTAGCCAATCTGCAATAAGAAATAGAAGACACTTCGTTAAGTGATTGCGCAGGGGTTGGACCCTGCGAACCACCTCCGGCGTGCAAGTAAGTATGTGATATGTTGTTGGGTTTTTGGTTCTGATAACAGGAATGACACTAAGTATGGAACCACTGCCAGCATTAATGAAACAACGGCTAGAAGGATGGAACCACTGCTCAAGAGAGACCACTGCTAGTAGAAGACTGGAACCACGACTAATGTATCAAAGCACTGCTAGTATTGTTTAGGTCGGTTTAATTTGTAATATTCTAGAATATCTTGAGTAAGACGTATTTTATGGAAAGTGTATTTATCTTGTAGAATACGTAATGTAGATTATATAGGACTCCTTAGCCTATAAAAGGGTTAGAGTTAGATATACGTATTGGTTATATCTAAGAGTCGATACACTTCAAGGTTGTAAAACCCTAATACTATTTAGAGTATTCGTATAATAATATATTGAGGTGTTTAGTGATAATCATCATTGTTCTTCTTAAGGTTAAACATTAAATTCCGCGTAATGTTTAACAGGTTATATTATTAAGTCAGCTTCTATAATATATCGTTTGCTCAACTGGGATCAACAAGTGGTACCAGAGCTTATGATCTAGAAGCTGTTATCAAGAAGAAGTTGTGTTACTCAGATTCATAATAATTCAAAAAGTTCAAGATGTTTGACGAAACTCACATGGTTACTGCCTCTAAGGTCCCCATGCTGAAGCAGGGAGAGTATCAAGTTTGGAAGATGCGAATGAGGCAATACATTCGCATGATTGACTACAACATCTGGGAGGTGATTGAGAAGGGTGATACTTTACCCACTAAGGGTCCTGATGGAAAACCTGTTGGGATTGTTAGTGAACCTGGCAAGGCTCAAAGGAATCTGGAGATTAAGGCTCATAGTATTCTCATTATGGGAATACCTAATGAGTATGCTTTGGACTTTTAAGAGTATGAGATTGCTAAGGAATTGATGGACACCATTGAACAAAGATTTGCTGGTAATGATGCTACCAGAAAATTAAGGAAGAATATGCTTAAGCATCAGCTTGAAAACTTCACTGCTCTTAGTGGAGGAAGTCTTGATGGCACTTATAACAGACTGCAGAAGCTCATAAGTCAATTGAAGTTGGTGGACTATAAAGTTGCTCAAGAAGACATAAATCTCAAGTTCATTAGAAGTTTGTCACCTGAATGGGCCATGCATACAGTTGTTTGGAGAAACAAGGATGACTTTGAAAAGATGACTTTGGACAATCTCTACAACAACTTGAAGGTCTATGAGTCTGAAAAGAACATTGCTGGCTCATCCTCATCTACACAGAACATTGCTTTTGTGTCTACCAACAACAGGAGCACTCAGGAAACATCCACTGCTACATATGAAGTTTCCACTGCTAATGCTAATGTTTCCACTGCCTATGACAACATTAGTGATGGTGCTATCTGTGCTTTTCTATTTGATCTAACAACCAGTGTTACAGTGTTAAATCATGATTTAGATCAAATTGATCCTGATGATCTTGATGAAATCAATCTTCAGTTGTAAATGGCAATGCTCACCTTGCAAGCTAGGAGATTTTTAAGGAGGACTGGAAGAGAGATCAAGTACAATGGACAAAGAAAAGCTGGGTTTGACAAAAGCAAGATGGAGTGCTACAACTGCAAAAAGAAGGGACATTTTACAAGGAAGTGTAGGGCTCCAAAGAGGATGGGCGAAAGCTTCAAGAAGGCACCTGAAGAACCAAATCCTTCTTCAGCATTGGTAGCTCAAGATGGACTTGGTGACTATGATTGGGGTGACCAAATTGAAGAAGGACCAAATGCTTCTTTTCTTGCTAGTGAAGCTTCCAAAGTGCAGAGTTTTGCTCTCATGGCCTATGCTTCATCATCATCTGGTTCAGATTCTGAGGTATCTACTGATTCAAAAAGTTCTACTTGTTCTTTTAAATCCTATCAATATAACTTAGAATCTCTTAAAGCAATCAATGAGAGTCTTAGAAAAGAAGTAGATAGACATGCATTTGATAACCTAGGTTACAAAGTCGGTCTTCAAGATGTAGAAGAAAAACTTAGGTATTGTACCAAGTGTGAGTTTCAGTATGTGGATAAGATAAACATACTAGGTGGTGAGATTGACATTAAAGATAGGGAAACCAAGGTTCTTAAAGAGAAACTTGAAGAAGCTAAAAGTATAAAACAAGAGGCCCTAGATGACAAAGAGAAACATATAGTTAAGGTTGATAAATTAACTTATGCTTCTGAAGTTGTTAATAAGTCTATTGTTTGAAATTTAATGAAAAAGGGTTCTGGGATAGGGTACAATGATGTGCCACCACCCATGCTAATGAAACATGCACCACCTGGTCTGAGTTGTCATTTAGTGATGAGTTTAGCTTTAACAAACCTGTAGGTGAGAATAGTAAGTCTGTGTCACCTAAGGTAATGTCTGATAGGTCATCTGATGGTCCAATCATTGAAGATTGGGAGTCAGATTCTGAGGAAGAAAAGTCTAAGTCAACACAGTCTGATAAGTTAGAAAATATTAAAACTGTTGATTCAAAACAAGCTAACTTTGGTTTACCTAGATTTGGAGCACAGATCTCTAAGAGAGTTGTTGAGTACAATGAGATTCCTAGATAACAAATGAGAATATACAAACCTAGGGGTAATCAAAGAAAATTTAATGGCTTAATCTCAAACATATTAGGAGATGAGCTTAAGTGTGTTAAAAAGGCTTGTTTTAAGTGTGGTAGTTTTGAGCATCTACAAAGAAACTGTTATAAAAACCAACCACCAGTTTGGAATCAATGGAGGAGGGTAAATCATAAAAACTTTTCAAAGTAAACAATCCCTCACCCAAACAGAAACATGGCTCCTAAAGCAGTGCTAATGAGGAATGGTAAAACAAAATCAATAATCACTGCTGCACCTAAATGGATTCCAACAACTGCTAAGCAGAATATCACCACTGTTGAGACAAAAGAAGTTTTAACTGTACCAAAGGTGATAACAGATACAGTGGTTGGAAGTCATTTTTATGCTATAAAGGCCTCAGCTTATTGGCAATGGAAACCAAAGACAAATGTCTTAGAACATGTCAACAGTGCATCAATTAACTTAAAGAAAATTGACTATGTTGATGCACAAGGCAGACGCAAGTCAGTATTGACTTGGGTTCCCAAAAGGAACTAACTTTTCTAATTTCATGTGCAGGGCAATTTACAGGATGAGCTAAAAGATAAATAAATTTTTGACAGTGGTTGCTCTGGGCACATGACATGGGATGGGAGCAACCTTGAGGATTTTGAAGCCTCTGATGGAGGCTATGTGGCATTTCAAAATGATCCAAAGGGAGGCAAGATTGTTAGCAGAGGCACAATCAAAACAGGGAAGTTGGACTTTGAGAAGGTTTATCTGGTAAAGGGACTGAAGTACAATCTATTCAGTGTTTCCCAAATGCGTGATAAGAAAAATTAGGTTCTTTTTGGGGAAACTGAATGTGTGGTGTTATCTCCTGATTTTAAAATGCCTGATGATAAGTATGTACAGCTTAGGGTTCCTTGGAAAGAAAACATATATTGCTTCAACATGAAAGATGTAATTCCTAATAGATCCTTAACCTATTTGTTTGCTAAGGCATCAGTAGATGAGTCAAAATTATGGCATAGAAGGCTAGGTCACCTAAATTTCAAAACAATCAATAAATTGGTGAAGGGAAACTTAGTGAGAGGGTTACCTTATAAGGTTTTTGAAAGTAAAGAACTTTGTGTGGCTTGTCAAAAAGGAAAACAACATAGAGCCTCTTGTAAGACCAAGACTGTAAACACCATAACTCAACCACTGTTTATGCTTCATATGGACTTACTTGGCCCTACTTTTGTTAGAAGTTTGAATCATAAGCAGTTATTACAGATGATTATAGCATATTTTCTTAGGTATACTTTTTGGCATCTAAGAGTGAAACTATTGAGATTCTCAAGAGTTTCATAACTAAGATAGAAAATCAGTTGAACCATAAGGTCAAAGTAATCAGATGTGATAATGGAACTGAGTTTAAGAATGATGTCATGAATCAGTTTTGTGTGGCTAAGGGTATAGAAAGACAGTTTAGTGTTGCTAGGATACCTCAGCAAAATGGAGTAGCTGAGAGGAAAAATAGGACACTAATTGAGGCTGCAAGAACAATGCTATCAAAATCTAAGTTACCTACTACCTTTTGGGCTGAAGCTGTTGGAACTGCATGTTATGTGCAGAATAGAAGTAAGGTAGTAAAGCCTTATAACAAGATCCCCTATGAGCTGTTACATGGTAGGAAGCCTATGATAGATTTCCTAAAACCTTTTGGGTGTCCTGTTACTATCTTGAATACCATAGACCACCTAGGCAAGTTTGAAGAAAAGGCAGATGATGGATACTTTATTGGCTACTCTTTCAATATTAAGGCTTTTAGAGTATTCAATAGGAGGACCAGAATAGTTGAAGAAAACCTACATGTTAGGTTTAATGAAGAGACTCCTAGTGTTGAGACAAAAGGACCAGAGTGGCTATTTAATATTGATATGCTAACAAAGTCAATGAATTATGAGCCTATCAATGCAGGTACATCCACTAATGTTGATGCAGGTACACAAAAGAATTCTGATGCAAGAACAAATTCTAAGGAAGCTGAACCTTCAAAGGAATTCTATTTGATTGAGAAGTGGAAAGCTGGTTCTGTCAAACCCATCATTGAAAAGCAGAGTCCCTCAGATGGTGATGATTTGGATTCAGGAAACAAGGTTGATCATCAGCAAGATAAGGAAGAGTTGTTTCAAGATAACTCAGTGTTGGTAGAAGAAATTGAGAAGCAGAAGAAAGTTATTGAAAGCACTGCTAGGCCAAATTCTACCACTGCTAGTTCAACTGAATCCCCTGCTGCAAGTTCAGATAGCAGTACTTTCTTTGGAAACACTGCTAAGCCACTAGTTGATTCTGAAGAGTATCCACATGATCCTAACTTGCATGATCTGGAAGAAATGGATACTCCCACTGATGATGAGAACTTGGATGACTTTTTCAAGGATGCATATGTTAAAAATTTGGAATTAGTCATCATAGAAAGTCCAGTTCCTACCACTAGGATACACAAAAATCATCCCAAAGAGCAAATACTTGGCAATTTGAATACACCAGTTCAAACAAGAAGCAGGACTCAAAACTCTAAAACCTTCCCTGAACAAGGTTTCTTTGCAAGGTCACTTCACAAAAGGAACAATCATCAAGACTTGCAAAATTGTTTGTTTGCTTGCTTTTTGTCACAGAAGGAGCCCAAAAGAGTTGAAGAAGCATTAGGAGAAGAAGGTTGGATTGAATCAATGCAAGAGGAGCTGTTACAATTCAAACTTAAAGAAGTTTGGACATTGGTTGATCTACCTAATGGAAAGAGGGCTATTGGAACTAAATGGGTATTCAGAAACAAAAGGGATGAAAGAGGGATAGTGGTTAGGTACAAATCAAGGTTGGTTGCTCAAGGATACACACAAACTAAAGTTCTGGATTATGATGAAGTATTTTCCCCTGTTGCCAGAATTGAAGCTATCAGATTTTTTTTGGCATATGCTTCATTCAAAAACTTTGTGGTGTTTCAAATGGATGTAAAGAGTGCCTTTCCAGGTTTTGAAGATCCTGATCATCCTGATAAAGTTTACAGGGTGAAGAAGGCTATGTATGGTTTGCATCTAGCTCCAAGGGCATGGTATGATTTCCTTTCTACTTATTTGTTGGACAATTGTTTCAAGAGAGGTTTAATTGACAAGACATTGTTCATAAGGAAGCACAAGGATGATATTTTGCTGGTTCAGGTTTATGTTGATGACATCATCTTTGGCACAACCAACAAGGAGCTATGCACAGATTTTGAGAAACTTATGCATGATAAGTTTCAGATGAGCTCTATGGATGAAATCACTTTCTTTTTGGGGCTACAAGTTCAACAAAGGACTGATGGAATCTTCATTAGTCAAGATAAATATGTAGCAGATATTTTGAAGAAATTTGGCTTTCAGGATGTCAAAAGTGCTAGTACACCCATAGAAACACAGAAACCACTGCTACCTGATGATGAAAGTCCCAGAGTTGATGTGAAGCTTTATAGATCCATGATTAGATCTTTGATGTATCTCACTGCTTCTAGGCCATATATAATATTCTCAGTATGTGTGTGTGCAAGATTTCAAGTTACACCCAATACATCACACATGAATGCTGTGAAGAGGATCTTTAGACACCTTAAAGGTCATCCTAAATTGGGCCTTTGGTACTCTAAGGATTCAACTTTTGATTTGGTGGCCTATACAGACAGTGATTATGCTGGGGCTAGTTTGGATAGAAAGTCTACTACTAGAGAGTGTCAGTTTTTGGGAAGCAGGCTTATCTCATGGCAGTGTAAGAAGCAGACTATTGTGGCCAATTCGACCACTGAAGCTGAGTATGTGGCTGCTGCGAGTTGCTGTGGTCAAGTGCTTTGGATTCAGAACCAATTGTTAGACTTTGGGTACAATTTTATGCATACTAAGATTTACATTGACAATACAGTATAATATGCATCATTAAAAATCCAGTTTTGCATTCTAGAACTAAACATATTGAGATAAGACATCACTTTATTTGAGATTGTAATGAGAAAAGGTTAATTCAAATGGTCAAAATTCATACTGACTTCAATGTTGCTGATCTTCTCACTAAAGCTTTTGATGTGGGGAGGTTTCAGTATCTTGTAGTTAGTATAGGTATGATAAATCTCTAAGTCTCAACGTTGTTTTGTAAAAGTTTGTAAAAAGAATGTACTGCTATTGGTAGATCTTAGTACTGCTAGTTTAGGTTTTATCCACTGCTTGCTATTTCTGTTCCCACTAACAATTTTGCATATCAAAAGTCATATCACACTTAGTAAGTAGCAATGGACAGATAAGGAACAAAAGGAAAGTTTATTCATATTATTATCTACATCAAGAGATGCAGGGGTACAACCATAACTGTCCATCTAACCATCATCATAGCAACAGACATCATTACATCAAACTATCAAGGGTTACAAAATACTACCACCAAAATACTACAACATAAAGATATTTACCAACAACAACTACTCCCTTGGCCTATTTCCTATTGCCCAATCTGGCATGCTCTACTTTCCTCTTCCTCCAACCACAGCCCAAACTTTTGGGCTAGGGAGACCTAACACTTGTGACCTTCTTGGTGGAGCTGATGAGGATGGAGCTGCAGGAAGTGCTGGAGTAGAAAGAGATGCAAGTGGTGCTGGTGGTTGAATCTCTGCAAGGGGAGCAACAATCAACACTCTTGAAGTTCCACCATTTTCATCATTTGTGTCCTCATATGCTGACACATAACTGGGCATGGAGCTGAGCTCAGAAGAGGAGCCTTCAACAATGGCTTTTTGTGGAAGTTGAAGGGATGAAGGTCCAACTGGTGTAGGAGCAGGGTTGGTGGTTCTCACTGAAAATGTAGTGTTTTTGGGTGGAAAATATGAATTCCAACCACCCTCAGATGACTCAAATGAGGAGATTTCAATAGGGTTACTTGGAGTATTACTCATGGTGATGAGAGAGTTTGGTTTCTGTGAGAGAGAAAGATTTTTGGGGAATGTAAGAAATATGTGTGGTATGTGGGTAAAAGGTTCTTAAATAGAAGTAAAGAAGGAAATCAGTTTGTTAAATGCTTGGAAGGTGTGAGTTGTTGAGGATTTAATGAAGTGTTTGACTATAAGATTTTTGGTAAACGGGTGAATAACTAGGGTTGACTGTTTGACTAGTTGCTTAGTAGGATGAAAGCACTGATAGCTTGAAATCACTGCTAGCACAAATTTTGTAACCACTTCTAGTCATTCTTAAAGTCCTACTAACCTTAACAAAGTTTGTAGTGTTTGGTTTGTGTTTGTGACATGCAGGTTTGAAGAGCTTTTGTACATTATGGAGCTTTTAGAGCTTTAGGATTAGGTGATAAAAAAAATTAAAAAAAAAATAGTGTAAATTTGTAATCCTTCAAATCAATGCATGATCATCCTATTTTTGACAAAGATTTTGCAGCAGAAGTCTTGGTCAAAGGATTGGAGTGTCAGTGTTGTTTCTACTACTGGTTTGATCTATCCACTGCTAGCTGTAGCCGATCCACTGCTAGTGCAGTTTTGATGAATGTGGAAACTACAGGGGCTGTTCTGAAACATTCTGGTGATAACGTATTTAATCCCCAAATCACTGCCAATCATTTAATTGATCTTTTAAACACTCTCAATTGGCGCTCTTCACAAACCCTAATCACTCCCAACTATTGTTTTCACAAATCCCACATCTTATTCACTTTCATCTCACAATGGCAACTGAATATTCCACAACCCATAACTTAGTAGCATACCTAGTCAAGAACAACCATTCTGAAGGCTTTCATGATATGATTGACTTCATCAAACATTGTCCCATTCACTATGCTTTAACTATTGAACCTATCATGGTTGAATCCTACATTCATCAATTTTGGTGGACTGCTGAAATCCAAGTAAGGGATGGAGTAGAAGTTGTTGATGAAAAAGAGATTCTGGTCACAGAGGAGGTGATTAGAAGTGTTTTGAAGCTTCAGGATGCTGAAGGTGTTGTTAATCTGACAAATGATGAGATTTTTGAAGGATTAGAGAGAATAGGGTATGAGAGAAGAGGGGATCGTATAAAGTTTCACAAAGGTATGTTCTCTCCCTAATGAAAGTTCTTAATTCATACCTTGCTCATGTGTGTAAGCAATAAGACAACTGGATTTGATGAGTTTCCCTCTAAGATTGCAACTGCTATCATCTGTCTCTCTCAAGAAAGAGCTTTCAATTGATCTAGAATGATTTTTGAGGGTTTTCAGAAGAACATTAAGGAACAGGGAAAATATTATCTATATCCTAGGTTTGTTTAGTTGATAGTAGAGAGTCAGATACCAAAACCCATTCCTCATAAGATAAAGTATGAAGTGCTTCATATGATTCATAAGGTGTTTGCTCATATGAAGAAGAAGAGTCCAAAATTTTTAGGGACCATTACACCTTTGTTTCCTCACATGATAAACCTGCCAGAACTTATAGAAGAGGAAACTCCAAAACCTAACCCATCCATTACTAATCCCACTGCTTCCACATCTGATCCTGTTAGGATTTAGTAAATCCAGTTATTAAAGTGTCGGTCACCTAAAGTATATGTAATCGTTAGAAATCTCGTAGTCGTAGTTATTTAATGTTAGATAGTATTTAGTTAAGTAACACCGTGGAGGACGAACGGGTCTTTACCCACTGTATGCCTGATCCACACCCCGTAGGTGGCGTTTATGTATGATACTATAAATACCCTCTACCTCCCAAGGTATAGGGTTGGAGCTCATAATAATACTTATACTTTCTCTCACTAAGTTCCCTAAACCTCTAAACTTTCTCTCTCTAAAACCTAAAGTATACGCCCCTTTGTGATCATGATTTGATGTGTTTGTGAAATCCAATATGTTACAAATGGTATCAAGAGCCATGGTTTGATCATCTCTCTTACATGTTCTTGGATTTCTAGTGGTTTTATATGGTTTTTGGGTTTGAGAAAGTTTAGTGGTATTTGCATCATTTGGATCATTTCTTGTGTTAAAGTTTGAATTTTGATTGTACTTTCGTGTTTAAAATCATTGTATGTGCTTGGGTTTTGATTTGGAAAGCTTGAATCACTGTGGTTGGATTAGTTTTGGATTTAAAAGTGTTGCTTTTGAAATTTTCTAGCTAGCGACTTGAATCTCGGAATAGTATTCTTGGTAGCGATTTGCTTCTTTATTATTCAGTGACTTGTTGTTGTTGTGGTAGCGACTTGAGTACTAGCGACTTGTCTTTTGAGACAAAGCGACAAATAGAACAAAGTAGTGGCTGTACCATTTCGGCTAGCGACTTGTCAACGTAGCGACTTGTCTTTACGATTTTCAGCAACTTGACTTTGTTGTGGGTAGAGACTTGTCTTTTGAGACAAAGCGACATATAGTACAAAGTAGTGGCCGTACTGTTCAGTCTAGCGAGTTGTTCGTTAGCGACTTGCCCATTTAGCGAGTTGTTCTTTAGCGACTTGCCCACTTAGCGAGTTGTTCTTTAGCGACTTGTCTACTTAGCGTGTTGTTACTTTAGCGACCTGTGTCTAGCGACTTGTATCACAACGACTTGTGATTTTAGCGAGTTGTTACTTAGCGACTTGGTGACTTAGCAACTTGTCCTCAAGGTTTATAGCGACTTGGTTGATTATTGTTTCTGATACGGTTTTCTCTTGATTTAGTAAAATCCCGTGAAAGAATCTATTTCCCGGTTTAATCATAGAGTTATAAAACCCTGTGAAATCTGTAATCATGTCTACCAACGTGCCTACAATAATTTCTTACGTAGCTGAGGACGTTCTAGCATTGGATGGATACTTCGTCCACCCATGCTTGACAGAACCGACTATGACTCATGGGCTCAACGAATTAGGTTGTATTGTTTGGGAAAGGAAAATGGGGTCAACATTCTCAAATCAATTGATGAAGGACCTTATCAGATTGAGACTACAAGAGACACACTTGAAACTGCTGCAGATGGAACAGTCATCTTAGGTTTGGACAGGCCAAAGACGTATGATGAGCTCAGTGATAAGGAGAAAAGAGATATGATGCTGATATCAGGGCTTCAAACATTATACTTGTGGTCTTCCAAAAGACATCTACAAGTTAATCAATCACAACACTGAAGCCAAGGCAGTTTGGGACAATGTCAAGATGCTTCTCTCTGGGTTTGAATTAACTAAAGAAGACAGAGAATCACAACCGTATGATGACTTTGAGCACTTTAAGATGATACCAGGGGAAAGTGTCACTTTGAATATTACGTGAGGTTCCACAAGCTTGTGAATGACATGAGGAATATCAAAATAACTATGCCAAATATTGACTAAATTCAAAGTTTGTGAACAACATGAATCCCGAATGGCACAAATTTGTCACTTCAGTCAAGTTAACTAAAGGTTTGAGGAACACTAACTTTGAGCAATTGTATGCGTTCCTGCTTCAGAATGAGAGACAAGCTATGTTTGAACGAATGATTCTTGAAAAGTTCAAATCTAATCAGGGAGAGGCAAGCTCATCAAATCACTCAACAGCATTCTACACAAATGTAGGTATCACCACCAAAGCTTCTCAAGTCATACCAACGGGTAATGGCAACTGCAAGCTCATTCCAGATCCAGCATATAAGCCTCCTGATTCAAACACACTCATGGAAAACTTCATCAATCAATTATCTCTCATGGTTAGTCAAAATCTGAATTCCACTCCACACACCAACAATAACCTCAGAACAACATCTAATCCACACAATCAAGCTACTGTCAGAGATGGAAAGGTGGTGGTGCAGAATGTGCAAGGAAGACGGTATGAATAAGGGATGATTGGAGCAGGTTATGGTAATACTGGTGAAGGAGGAGGGTATATGGCTAATCAGAATCGTGGAAGGAATGCAAATCAAGGACAAGCAAAGCCAATCAAGTGCTACAACTGTGGTGGAGATGGACACTTTGCAAGGAACTGCACATCTCTAAAACGCTCTCAAAATGCAGAATATTTCAGGGACAAGATGCTGCTGGTACAAGCTCAGGATAGTAGAGCTGTTTTGGATGAAGAAGAGTTCTTGTTTCTTCTTTGAGGAAATGCCAAAACCTATGATGCAGATGTGGATGAGCAGCCAATTCAGGAAATAGGTCAAAATCATCAAAATGCCTTTCAAGTTGCCGACTGTGATGCATTTGACTCTGACGTCGATGATGAACCTACTGCCCAGACAATCTTTATGGCTAGCATTTCTCCAATGGTCTCTCCAAAGGTCTCATCACCACAGCAGGATGGTCCATCCAAAGATTCAATCATTTTAGAGGTATTAAAACTATACGATGAAGTTGATGAGCAAAAGATACATAACGAAGTACAATCTCATGAAACTAATGAATCGGATATTGATAATGTGGGTAATAGTAATATTGTCCCATATGATCAATATATGATACAAAGTGAAAGTGAGATCGTACCAAGTGATGCATCCTATCGATCAATGATGACTATGTTTTTTATGAATACACTGCATGTGCCCCTGATGATTCTGTTATCTCGAACTGAATGCCTATAAAGAACAAGTTACCATTTATGAACAACGTGCTAAGTTTGATTTAACTACCCGTGAGCAGGAATTGGATAACCAAATGCGTACAATTATTAGAAAAAGTAATTTTAGAGAAGAAGTGTTAATACAAGAGTTAAACTCCTTAGAAGAAAAGCTTTCCAAAACTGTTAAGCAAAAGCAAGAACTCCAAGATAATGTTAAAGTGCTTGAAAATAAGTTGTATGTACAAGGGAATACCATTCAGACTGCTCACATGATCACTAAGCCCAGAGTCTTAAGCGATAAGCATAGTATTCCCCTAGTAAAGGAACCAAATCCTGAGTATTGTAAAAAGGCTAAAGCTTTCCATACGATTGTATATGATGGTAATGAAATCCTCAAGCCTAGGCAAACACCTTCATGTATTGGAAGCACGGAAGAGGATAAAAAATTAGAAGATGCCTCTAGGGAGAAAATGGATAAGAAGCTAAAAGATCCTGAGTGTAAAAAGAATAACATAATGATCAAACCCCATGATTACACAAAAGAAAATTGGATCTCCCTGAACAGGTTTAAGCCTCAAACTCAATGTAGGATCGATAATATTTATTGTGTTGATGATTCGGGTGGTCTTGGATGATGAAAATACATGTTTGCCATAGTTAGAGAGAAAGAGATGAGAGGGAGTTTCTTGGTAGAGAGTTGCTTCACAAAATGCAAGGTTAGATTAAATGAAAAGCTCCACCCCTTCCATGGATAGAAGGGGTATTTATAGTTACAAAATACACGACCTCCTGACGGCCTGTGGATCAGGTATACAGTGGGTAAAGACCTGTCCTTCCTCCACGGTGTTACACTAAACTATTCTACGCTACTAATTAACTAATTAACTACAAAACAACGTAAATAACTACAAGTATACGAGCTAATATATGCTAGACCATAATTGGGGTGACCGACACTTTAATATGGAATTTCCAATTCCTAACAATCTTCCTCTAAGGGAGGTCACCCCATGAAATACATTTTGCATCCTAGCAATCTATCTTTGTCTTTAGTTCCAAGCTCGTAGACTTCAATTCTTCAAATTCCGCATTTTTTGTGCTTGTGTAGCGATTCTTCAAAGTCCGATTATTTTGTACTTTCAGTGGAGGTCTTTGAACTGATCCACATCTTTGATGATCTTCGAGCTTTCTTTGAGATTATCAGCCACAGTAGATCTCTGAATCACCCTTTGTAGTGTTGCCTTCATGTGATGTTGTGACTTTCGGACCGACATGCTCACACTTTCTGGATCATGACATCTTCCCATCAGAGTAGCGGAAGCTTTACTGGCTCATGATATTTGCAACAACGTAGTAGAAACATAGTATAAAAATATCAGAGCCAGGTTCTGTAGATATGCACAAGTCATGATTTTTTCAATTAAGTGTGGATGCTGTGAGCATGCGGCTTTGGATTGACGTCTCAATTCTGATCAGCTGCAACCGTCCAAATGTACCTACAAACAACATTTAGCAATAATACAAATGAAAGTGTCTTTGATCACTTTCGTTAAATTGAGGTACACGGCCCACGGTTCCGCGTTGATCAGTACAAAGTACTGTGATCGGTATAATTCGAAGAATATCCTTGAGGTTTCAGCACTGTTCTAGCCGTTCTCAAACCGGAACGTCTCAAAGAAGACAACACGGAGTGAGTGAACCAGCGAATTGAGATTCACTGATTGATGAAAAATTGATTTGAAAAACAATCGTGTATTGCTTGAAGAAAGAGTTTTGCAATACGACGAAGGTTTTATGAGAAAGATCAATTTTCAATCAAAATACTTTTTGTATTATAAAAAAAGTACACATTCGATGTGCTAGAGAAAAGAAGAATTTTACAAATCGAACGGTTTTTCCAAAAGTATTTTTCAATCAGTGATACTTTTTGTGTTTGAAAATGAATACACATTCGATGTGCTAGAGAAAAGAGGATTTGCACATCGAATGGTTTTTCCAAAAGTATTCGTCAATTCATTTCCTGGACCAACGTTGATTCAAGATTGAATCGCCCCATCGTTTCTATCCAGTTGTCACAAGCTTGATCTTTTGCAAGATTTTACATGTCACCCACCAAGAGCTTGTTTGATGTTGGCTCTAGAAGGATTTCCATCTTCATCGTGAATATTTTCATATCACTCGGATGTTCTGGCAATACCACAAGGATAATGCGTAGGACTCTTAATATATTCTTACTTTCCACATTGTGTGAAACAACAAGTCTTCATTAATTTAGTGTCCTAATGAGATATTGTGGATGATCTCTTGGCTCTAGACTCAATTGTGCACTTTTGGTTCCTATGCCGGAGACTAGGGAGAGGGTCTCCTTCTTCAATATCAACAATCTTTAAGAGAAAGTTGATAGATTATGTCGGTTCCACGTGAGAATGAAACAAGCCCTTTTAAGAGGAACTTGAGTAGCTTGGGAAGTTTAGTGCAGTGCGTCACTGGGTCCATGACGTCTTGTCTTCAATACCTGCGTTACCTTGGTAACCACCAGTAGCATATGTATTGAACCCGGTTTCTGCCCTAAGGTTGAATTATTGGAGGGCTATTTCTTTTCACCCTTTTTCACATTCATTTCTTTTTCATTCTTCAACCCCTTCAGTGCTTACCGAAACTTCATTACTAGAACCTTGTTGGGTTTATTCCAGTTCTAACTCTGTCTCAGTCGGCACTCTTCCCTTATTCTCATTTTTCTCCTTTTTTCATCATACCTACGGACTTCTACACTATCTAGTGGATTGTCCCTGGGTAGATCCCTCCGGTTCTGGCGGATCATGGGAACGAATACCGAACCTAACCATCCTTATAACACCATGCATAAAGTAAATTTGGTCGGTCTTTTGGTATTATTCATTCCTTCTCGAAACCAATTGAAAAATCATTTGGAAAAATCAATCAAGGTACTTGTGATATAATATCAAAATATTTTGTACCTTAATTGTCTTGATCATTTAGAAATGCTCCCCCTCAACATGTGCATATGATTTTGAAATTGTTTCGCACATGGAGGCAAGAGTTCTTTGAAATGATTTCTTTGATCTCAATTCCTTAGAAAAAGCCATTTATTTTTCTTTGGTAAATTCTCCCCCTCAATATGTGCTTTGGATATTTGAAATCATTTTATCACATAGAGGCAGGAGTTCTTTAAAGTACTTCCACGATCATGAATGCCATAGAGAAAACCTTTAAAACTCAATCAAGGTACTTATGATAAAACATTGAAACTTTTGTACCTTGGTAGTTTAATTTCATTAGAAATGCTCCCCCTTAATATGTGCTTCGAGATTCGAAAGCGTTTTAGCACATATGGGAGAGCTGCCTGCACTTTGAGTCAAAACGATCACTTGTTATCAGATTTCATTATTAAATCACAAATTCTCCCCTGATCAAAAATATCAAACCCTTTGAGATTTTGGATCCCAAGTGATTTAATACGGTTTATAAAACATGGAAGAATATGTGGCCAGGTTTAAATACTCATCTTGTTTTTGGTTAAATGCTCCCCCTCAACATGTGCATTATGTATTGAAATCGTTTGGCACATGGAGGTAGGAGTGCCTTTAAAGGACTAAAACCAATTTCATTAAAACATATTTGAGATTTAAATCACGATCTCTCCCCCGATCAAAAATTTTAAACCATTTGAGATTTGTGATCCCGGTTGATTTAAATCAATTAGAAAATTTTTAGGGGAAAGACGTGGCAAGATTTAATTTTGAAAGATGACAAATAGGAACAGATTTAGACATTAAAGATTGTTAGTGTCAGGTATGATAGTTTTAAGAGATCTTTAAGTAAAATAAAACAATTTCACAATAAAAAAAGAACAGAAAAAATTTCATTTTGAAAGACCTTGATTTAAAAGAAAAATCATACCATGACATAACATTAAATCTTTAGATCACCACTTTATTTCGTACAAACGGACTTGATAGATGAAATATCGTTTGAAAATATTTTATTTTAAATCACTCTCCCCCTCAATCGATGACCGTAGTCGATGATTGAGTGACTTAGGTTTTGATAAAATAAAGTCCGGTGATTTTCAAAATTTAATCCAGTTTATTTTCAAAACAATATTTTCCCATTTTCAAAACAATTTTATCAAATAATTTTGAAAAATGGTATTATTCACTAGTTGTCCTGCACAAAGATACGTTAGGTGGTTGAGAAGCTTATGTTGTTGCTGTAGGGCTTGGAAGAAAAACCGTCTGCTGATGCAGTGAGACTTCATACATTGCATTTTAATGCCAACTGAGGTCAAATTAAGCTCCGTTTCTTCATTTGCTGATGAAGAAAACCATCTGCTGATGCAGTGAGACCTCTTACATTGCATTTTTCCATGCCAACTCTTCATAGAAGTCCAATTAAGCTCCGTTTCTTCATTTGTCAACCCAAGATATCGTTACCCTTTCCTTGCGGCATCCAATCATCTTCAATTGTGGGATTCGGATCGGGAACATTCTTATATACCAATATACCTGCATTCGTTCGTGGACATACATACCGATATATAGTGGTTGACAACACCCAAACAGCAATCGACTAATAAAAGTCAATCCAACATGTCAATCAATTCATATATTGCATGGGAAAAATGTGTTTATCAAACCCTAATCATCTAATCCTAACAATCATATCCTAGGCACCTAGTCCTTCAACGTAGGTTAACATCATTTTCAATTAAGCATATAGGATGATTAGATAATCTCGTTAGATGATATAGATTTGAAAACATTTTCCCCCTCAATCAATGACTTATTTTTCTGAAAAGTTTAAAAGCGCTGAAGTCATTGATTGAATTTTCAATTTTTTACGAATACTCTGAATCTGATTGATTTACAAGCGACTCATTTTCCACCATTTTGTTAAAACAAATATTTTTCTGAAGAATTTTAGAAGGAAAATATTTGAGTAGGAACAGCAGTCCTTCAGCATACTTTCCTCATTTTAGTTTTAGGATAAGTGCACGAAATTTTTGAAAATTGGTTTAGCGCAACACTTTCGTTTCTTGAAGAGCGGGTTACTATCAGAAATAATAGCAAGCCATGGTTTAAGCACGGGTTACAGTCTGAAATAAATGTAAGCCATAGTTTGTGACATGTTTAGAAAGGAAATATTTACACCTCATGCTCGAACTTCATCTATGGTCCCGTGCCATTGTTGAATGACATTTCTAAGACCGCAGATGTTATCGATACCAGAAGACATGTCTTGAGAAAACATATTTTTTGAATTTTTTTGAAATTTTCTGATTTTTATGGGTTTTTGAAGGTTTTATATTTTTCTATTTTCTTTTTGAAAAATATATACACAGATAGAGTAGATGATATAGTAAAAGAAGACGATGATACGAGTACCGAGATAAGGATATCGAACAACCCTGTTGTAGAAGATAGAAGTCATCATATCTTAAACATTCACCACCAAAGCTTCCAAGGGCTCTTGAATTGTAAGAAATTGAACCATCTGAAAATGAGACTTTGGCAGCTTCCCCCCAAACCGAAAATCCATTAGATGAGCAGATTCGAATCTCTATTTCAAGCTCGCCTTAGCCAGGTGCACAGAGAAGCACACCATTTTCATCGATCTTGCTACTCCTTTTAAGAATAATCACCGTGATTCTTCGTTCGAGGTTATATCATCCAATAGAAGAACAACAACGTATCATCCCACATTTGAATACCTCTTCTCAAATTCCTTTTCCACTGAAGTCTGAAGCGATCCATTCCAAAAGGTGTCAAGAGAGCAATTCCCCCAAGTAGTTGAATTGATGCAGTCAGTCTCTTTGTATAATGCTCAAGAACTCTCCCGAATACACATCATGAAGGTAATGAAGAACACCTCCCCTATGTTCACATCTTTCGTCCATGATGAATGTGTATGAAGATCAAGAATCCGAAGTACACCAATATCCAAGAACTCTCCCGAATACACATCATGAGGGTAATGAAGAACACCTCCCCTATGTTCACATCTTTCGTCCCTGATGAATGTGTATGAAGCTCAAGAATCCGAAGTACACACATTCCAAACGAGAGAATAACTGATAAAACCTCCCTCATGTTACACATTTATCTCCCCTAAATATGTCGTACTTGTGTACCTATTTTATCTTCAGAAACTTTCTCTAACATCTCTTCCCCCACATAGTTGGAATAAGAACACTAAATGCCATGAGTGAAACCTTGAGTTTCTCTGCGGTAATGACATATGTCTTCCAGGGATTTCTTCAATCACTTATAAGTATTAAGCTCATCAAGTTTACTCGCGTTTAGATACGTATCTCCTTCCCCCTTGCTGGTTTTGATATTTCAGAATCAGCAACATCATTGTAAGCCCATATACTTGAAATCTGTTGAGAAGATCACTTGAAGTCTTTGTGAGAATCAACATGCTGAATAATGTGAGAAAGTCTAATTGGGGATTAACTTTGACTTTTCACCCTCCCCCAACTAGTGCTCTCCCCTAAACCGACAATCTTCTTCAAGATTGTCCAGTTGGGGAATAAATAGTTAACATCTTCACCTCACCAAATGCATTCCAATTAACTTACATCTTGCAAATCCCCTTAACTAAAATCTCTCCCAATCAAACAAGAACAGAAAGATGCTCATCCAGGAAATCAGCAATCAGCCCGCAACGAACACAGGAAATGGTAACACCAAACTACCAATCACATCAAACAAGAACAGAGAGATTGTTCGGAATCATCTTGTTGATGTGTATGTGAAGCATTAACCGAAAACACTTTGTCAATAAACTCAACAGTCCGTGTGAAGATGTCAACCAACGGCTCTTAGAAGATAACTCCATGTAAAAATGACCCGATAAGAAGAAGCTCGGTTCTTACATGAGTGATAACGCTCAAATTGTGCATGTTTTTAGTAGCGTTATCCGTGCTTTTATGTGTGTTATTTGGTTATAATCATATGCTTTTGATGCTTAATCGTACAAAAGTGCGTTTGCTAGTTCATTTGTAGCCAAGTACAGGAAAGTGGAGAAAAAGACGGAAAAAGAAGTAAAACACGAAGATTTCTCCATGTATGAAGAATTCCTGACCAAAGAAAGACTTGCGGAGTATATTCGAGATGGTAAATTCATCAAGTTAGTGGTCCAAAGACTCAAGAATAAAGTTCAAGAAGGAAAACGATTAAGAAATGAAGAAAAGAAGCTAAACGAAGACATATTGGAAGACTCGTTGTTCCCGACACACCTTCACCATTTTGGCCATAACTTTTGCATACGGACTCCGTTTGACCCCGGTTCGCGGCCACGGAAAGCTAAGAAAAAAATCTACAACTTTGATGTTTATGACTTTTTATGATTTGGCTCCAACCGATCGGTCGAGACCCGCAACCGGATCCGGTTGGAGAATGGTTAGAAGACCAACCGAAACGGTTGGAGCTTAACCGGATCCGGTTGGAGGGCCTGTTTCAGCCATTTCTTCATTGTTAAGACTCCAAACGTGTTCCAAATGATTCTAGTCCCTTCCTACATGGTTTCTAGTCCTTTCCAAGCTCCTTGGCCTCCAAGAAATGCATTGAATACCCTAGGCCTTGGTAGTAGTATAAATAGAACCCATTTGGCACCTCATTTAATCATCCCTTCTCCATCTTTCTCATCCCTTTCATCCACCACTCCATCTCTAGGTGTGAAATTCAAGCCTCCACCCTTAAGGACGAATTTCCACCTAGAGAGCAAACCATAACTTGAGAGAACACAACCACTCTTAATACCTCCACCCCAAAGGTGTGAAACTCAAGCCTCCACCCTTAAGGACGAATTTCCACCAATTACACCAACTTATCTTCCCCAAAAGACCACAAACCTCTGCCAAATTCGTGTAGTGTGCTCAAGGGTTGTCGAAGGCGTTTGGACATCATTTTCCGGCTTGGTAGAACTATTGTAGTTGATTGGAGGCTTTAAGGAGTGCTATAATCCTTCATCTTTGCCTATTGTAATTCATACTTTGGGTAAACCTTGTTACTTTTCTATTTAAAGATGTTTGTTATTGATATGATTATTGAGATTTTGTGTTTGATTGGAATAATGATGAATCTTTTGATACTTGCTTATTCTTATATTGCTTTTCTTGTTGGTTTGATCCGTGACAATCATAACCATCAACTTGTTACTTGTTACTTGCTTAAACAAACAAACGACACTTGTAGTGCAACCAAGTCTCTTGGGACGACCTTGATTTACTACAACTTGACTAGGGTATACTTGCCCGAATGTGTTCCTAGTTAACCGGTAATTCTTGTTTACAAATTTAAAACCCGATGAAGCACATAAAGTGTTTGGCGCCGTTGCCGGGGATTTGGTTTTTGTTCTTAAGTGTTTGTTTGTCTGCTTGTTTGTTCGAATGCTAAATTGCTCTTGCTCATGAATAATTGTTGCTTTGATCTTGTTTGATTGCTCTTGATGTTTGCTCATGATGTTTGCTTGAATGCTTGTCTTTTTCTTAAAATCTCTAATTTCTCATAATTGCTCAATTGATCTTGGCATCAAAATCAAGTTTTTGATGTTGGATTTCGTTTCATGTGTTCTAAAATGCTCATTTCAATGATTGCTTTCTAAGTTGCTCAAAACGTTTAAAAAACCCACAAAACCACCCAGATCACTCTAACCGAATCAGTTGGCACTCCAACCGGATCGGTTGGAAGCCTCGTACTTAATAAAACCACTAAAACCGATCGGTCACTACCCGTAACCGATCCGTTGTGTGTTCTTAAAAAAAAAATCCGTTTTGTGTGTTTCTTGTTTCGTAAGTTTTATGTTTTATATGTTATATGATCTCTTGCATGTCTCAATGTTATTTGTTTTTGTTATTTTTGTTTATATTAGTTTCGTATTAATTTTGAATAAGATTATCTTGTTTTAGATTATCTTGTTTTAGATTATCTTGTTTGATTTGTGTTACGTGATTAATTGTGTGTGCTTGCGTCTATGTGATTGTCGTTTTTTGTTTCCTGCTTATTTTTATTTAAGTGTTGTTTTATGTTCGTGATAATATATGTGTTTATGTGTTTTGTTTACTTGTGTTTAGTTTTGTGTCCGTAACCTTTTATATTCTTGTCTTATTTTATCAATAAAAGTTTTGAAATAAAACTAGTGTTAAAAAAAAAAAAAATTAGAAAATCTCCTTCAACCGATCGGTCACTACCCGTAACCGGTTCGGTTGGAAGGATTGGTCAAATTTGGTTCATCCCAACCGATCGGTTACATCCCGTAACCGGATCGGTTGGACTAATCTGTTAAAAAAATAATAATAAATCGTTTTTATTTTTTTGTTTTTGTGTGTTTGTGTTTAGATAAAATAAGTTTAAATGTCTTTTTGTTTTTGCAAGAGTATCATTTCTTTTATTTGGTTTTTGCATTTTAAAATTTTGTTAATTTGGTACATTGTAAATAAATAAGTGCTTGTTTTTAAAAATAAAGTGTTTTGAACTTTGTGGGTATGTTCACTGGAAACCCTCACGAGACTATAACTCGTCCACTCGGGCCACCGAGGGGTTTAAAGGCTTGTTGCATGAGCTAAATGCAACCGTGATGCCTACGAAAGTGAGTTTTAGAATTTTACGCGTTTTTGTAATTTAGTTTATTTTTGCAGATTTAATAAGCTCATGGAGGAAGGATTGATTGGATTGTTGGTGACGTTATACTCTTGATTGAACATGTTTGGATGAAAGATAAATCGATTGATCTCACACGCTTATGCTAGCGTTTGCTTAGCATCTTATCATTTGAAGTTCGATCGTGATGTTTGGCCCGAGAGGTTTCGTTTCACTTAGACTTATTATTTTATATTCCCTATTTTACATGCTTTGAAGTTTTCGCAATTGCTTTATTTTGTTTCTTTGTTATTTTTCCTTTGTTGGTTTGTTGGTAAATTATTTTAATAAATTGACTTTTTTAAGTCCCTCGAAAGTAAGGCTCACCCATTGTAAACAAACTGTGTGAGAGGTATAAGGCGGGTCTCCCTGATTCCCTAAAGAAGTTTGGTTTTTAATATGCTTCGCGCTGACCTGCTTCTCCGCTTCTTTGTGCGTTTCAATGGAGCTACCGAGAACTCGTGGGACAAGAATAAGTCATGTTTGGTTTTTAAAAAAAAAATATATATATATAAAATTAAAAAAATAACCAAAAAAAAAAAAAAAAAAAAAAATGAGTCGTAACTAGATTTAAGTTATTTTTCTTTTGTGTGCTTAACTTAAGTGTGGGGGAAAGTTAAATAAGAAAAGCGAAACTCGTTTTCAATTTCCAAATTTTTGGGCCTGTTTTTAAATTTTTGTGAGCTTGTTTGCCCTTATGATCTAGTTGTTTTCACGCGTATAGGTTAATATATTATAATAACTGGATCAACCCACTGGTGAAATCGGTAATTTTGAAAAACTTGAGATGTGTCCCGATTAATATTGCAATCCATTCTGGGATCGATGACATTTTCTAGCACATATTATAGCCCTTCCACTAAATTGTGAGGATTTGAGCCTGTTTCATATATAGCATACTTCTTTTATGCTTGGATCTTCTGTTTTGAGTGTGCCGGTGATTTTATTTATTCTAGAACTTGTACTTGCAAATCATTACCAGACCGCAGTGAGATCGCATTCGTGTGATATAAGTGTTTATGCGTGATAAAGAGGCAACCTTAGGAATAAAACCAAATGGCCTTCCGTTTACATCTAATGATATATTAGCTTACCACATCGGTTAGTTAACCACCCACATGGACCCATTTGTTAGCGCTCATTTTTAGCGCTAGATACCCTTAGTACACCCTCCGAGCCATTCTTTTCTTTTCTTACATCCAGAAAAATACAAAAATATTTTACACTTTAAACCTTAGCCTACCCATTGTCAATGTCTAAACGGTTGGTTGTTAGTTACTTGGTATGATTGGATTGTTTTTTATGATTATGAGTTAGCCACACTTTGCCATTCGTGTGTGCCATTCAGACGAAGATGAAGGTGCATACTTCTTATTTGTATTTTTGTGGTGTATGCTTATACGAAGTGTGGGGGAGATGTAATGTATGAAGAAGAAGTGTTGAAAAAAAAATGAAAAAAATAAATAAATAAAAATAAGTCATCGAAAAAAAAATTTGAAAAAAAAGGGATATGCGATGACAAAGATGAATTATGTTTGAGATATCGATTAGCCAATGTGCTAAGACGTGATATATTTATTTGGTGATCGATATTTGAAGAGGAGAAGATTGTAACTATAATCATTTTCGGGTTCGCGGATTGTTCGGTAACTAGCAACATGGGTATTAGACTTGACTTTTATTTTTCTTTTAACACCAATTTCATTAATAATCCCATGCCTTATCCATACCTTTTATGAAACCTTAGCCTTAACGTTATAACCCGAATAAAAGCCCTCTTTAGATGTTTACACTTGGTGCTTACGCCACGCCGGTGGAGTTTTGTTTCTTGTACAAGCCTATGGTAATATTTAGATCATGACTGAGCAATATGAGTGTACTATTCCTTAATATTATCCATCACTAAATAAATTGAGTGTTGAGTGAATTATACATCCATTCTTTTTCGTGAGGTGCTTAGCCATGTTATCAAGCTAGAAAATCCATGGGTATTGTCAAACATCTTGATTTTTCACCTCTAAAAGCTTAAAACGATGAATCTTATCTCGTACTTGTACTTGGTAGATTTGCATCACATTTTTCTAATCATATTTCATGCACCATGTGGGATTTATTTTTTCTTTTCTTAGATTTGCTTGAGGGCAAGCAAAGTTTAAGTGTGGGGGAATTTGATAACGCTCAAATTGTGCATGTTTTTAGTAGCGTTATCCGTGCTTTTATGTGTGTTATTTGGTTATAATCATATGCTTTTGATGCTTAATTGTACAAAAGTGCGTTTGCTAGTTTATTTGTAGCCAAGTACAAGAAAGTGGAGAAAAAGACGGAAAAAGAAGTAAAACACGAAGATTTCTCCATGTATGAAGAATTCCCGACCTAAGAAAGACTTGCGGAGTATATTCGAGATGGTAAAGTCATCAAGTTAGTGGTCCAAAGACTCAAGAATAAAGTTCAAGAAGGAAAACGAGAAAGAAATGAAGAAAAGAAGCTAAAACGAAGACATATTGGAAGACTCGTTGTTCCCGACACACCTTCACCATTTTGGCCATAACTTTTGCATACGGACTCCGTTTGACCCCCGGTTCGCGGCCACGGAAAGCTAAGAGAAAGATCTACAACTTTGATGTTTATGACTTTTTATGATTTGGCTCCAACCGATCGGTCGAGACCCGCAACCGGATCCGGTTGGAGAATGGTTAGAAGACCAACCGAAACGGTTGGAGCTTAACCGGATCCGGTTGGAGGGCCTGTTTCAGCCATTTCTTCATTGTTAAGACTCCAAACGTGTTCCAAATGATTCTAGTCCCTTCCTACATGGTTTCTAGTCCCTTCCAAGCTCCTTGGCCTCCAAGAAATGCATTGAATACCCTAGGCCTTGGTAGTAGTATAAATAGAACCCATTTGGCACCTCATTTCATCATCCCTTCTCCATCTTTCTCATCCCTTTCATCCACCACTCCATCTCTAGGTGTGAAATTCAAGCCTCCACCCTTAAGGACGAATTTCCACCTAGAGAGAAACCATAACTTGAGAGAACACAACCACTCTTAATACCTCCACCCCAAAGGTGTGAAACTCAAGCCTCCACCCTTAAGGACGAATTTCCACCAATTACACCAACTTATCTTCCCCAAAAGACCACAAACCTCTGCCAAATTCGTGTAGTGTGCTCAAGGGTTGTCGAAGGCGTTTGGACATCATTTTCCGGCTTGGTAGAACTATTGTAGTTGATTGGAGGCTTTAAGGAGTGCTATAATCCTTCATCTTTGCCTATTGTAATTCATACTTTGGGTAAACCTTGTTACTTTTCTATTTAAAGATGTTTGTTATTGATATGATTATTGAGATTTTGTGTTTGATTAGAATAATGATGAATCTTTTGATACTTGCTTATTCTTATATTGCTTTTCTTGTTGGTTTGATCCGTGACAATCATAACCATCAACTTGTTACTTGTTACTTGCTTAAACAAACAAACGACACTTGTAGTGCAACCAAGTCTCTTGGGACGACCTTGATTTACCATATACTATACTACAACTTGACTAGGGTATACTTGCCCGAATGTGTTCCTAGTTAACCGGTAATTCTTGTTTACAAATTTAAAACCCGATGAAGCACATAAAGTGTTTGGCGCCCGGGGATTTGGTTTTTGTTCTTAAGTGTTTGTTTGTCTGCTTGTTTGTTCGAATGCTAAATTGCTCTTGCTCATGAATAATTGTTGCTTTGATCTTGTTTGATTGCTCTTGATGTTTGCTCATGATGTTTGCTTGAATGCTTGTCTTTTTCTTAAAATCTCTAATTTCTCATAATTGCTCAATTGATCTTGGCATCAAAATCAAGTTTTTGATGTTGGATTTCGTTTCATGTGTTCTAAAATGCTCATTTCAATGATTGCTTTCTAAGTTGCTCGAAAAACGTTTGCGAAAAAACCCACCAAAACCACCCCGATCACTCTAACCGAATCGGTTGGCACTCCAACCGGATCGGTTGGAAGCCTCGTACTTAATAAAACCACTAAAACCGATCGGTCACTACCCGTAACGGATCCGTTGTGTGTTCTGTAAAAAAAAAAAAAAAATCCGTTTTGTGTGTTTCTTGTTTCGTAAGTTTTATGTTTTATATGTTATATGATCTCTTGCATGTCTCAATGTTATTTGTTTTGTTATTTTTGTTTATATTAGTTTCGTATTAATTTTGAATAAGATTATCTTGTTTTAGATTATCTTGTTTGATTTGTGTTACGTGATTAATTGTGTGTGCTTGCGTCTATGTGATTGTCGTTTTTTTGTTTCCTGCTTATTTTTATTTAAGTGTTGATTTATGTTCGTGATAATATATGTGTTTATGTGTTTTGTTTACTTGTGTTTAGTTTTGTGTTCGTAACCTTTTATATTTTTTTTTTATTTTATAAAAAAAATTTTTGAAATAAAACTAGTGTTTAAAAAAAAAAAAAAAAAATTAGAAAATCTCCTTCAACCGATCGGTCACTACCCGTAATCGGTTCGGTTGGAAGGATTGGTCAAATTTGGTTCATCCCAACCGATCGGTTACATCCCGTAACCGGATCGGTTGGACTAATCTGTTTTAAAAAAAAGAAAAAAATCGCTTTTTATTTTTATTTTTTGTTTTTGTGTGTGTGTTTAGATAAAATAAGTTTAAGTGTCCTTTTGTTTTTGCAAGAGTATCATTTCTTTTATTTGTTTTTGCATTTTAAATCTTGTTAATTTGGTACATTGTAAATAAATAAGTACTTGTTTTAAAAATAAAGTGTTTTGAACTTTGTGGGTATGTTCACTGGAAACCCTCACGAGACTATAACTCGTCCACTCGGGCCACCGAAGGGTTTAAAGGCTTGTTGCATGAGCTAAATGCAACCGTGATGCCTACGAAAGTGAGTTTTAGAATTTTACGCGTTTTTTGTAGTTTAGTTTATTTTTGCAGATTTAATAAGCTCTTGGAGGAAGAATTGATTGGATTGTTGGTGACGTTATACTCTTGATTGAACATGTTTGGATGAAAGATAAATCGATTGATCTCACACGCTTATGCTAGCGTTTGCTTAGCATCTTATCATTTGAAGTTCGATCGTGATGTTTGGCCCGAGAGGTTTCGTTTCACTTAGACTTATTATTTTATATTCCCTATCTTTACATGCTTTGAAGTTTTTGCAATTGCTTTATTTTGTTTCTTTGTTATTTTTTCTTTGTTGGTTTGTTTGGTAAATTATTTTAATAAATTGACTTTTTTTAAGTCCCTCGAAAGTAAGGCTCACCCATTGTAAACAAACTGTGTGAGAGGTATAAGGCGGGTCTCCCTGATTCCCTAAAGAAGTTTGGTTTTTAATATGCTTCGCGCTGACCTGCTTCTCCGCTTCTTTGTGCGTTTCAATGGAGCTACCGAGAACTCGTGGGACAAGAATAAGTCATGTTTGGTTTTTAAAAAAAAAATATATATATATAAAATTAAAAAAATAACCAAAAAAAAAAAAAAAAAAAAAATGAGTCGTAACTAGATTTAAGTTATTTTTCTTTTGTGTGCTTAACTTAAGTGTGGGGGAAAGTTAAATAAGAAAAGCGAAACTCGTTTTCAATTTCCAAATTTTTGGGCCTGTTTTTAAATTTTTGTGAGCTTGTTTGCCCTTATGATCTAGTTGTTTTCACGCGTATAGGTTAATATATTATAATAACTGGATCAACCCACTGGTGAAATCGGTAATTTTGAAAAACTTGAGATGTGTCCCGATTAATATTGCAATCCATTCTGGGATCGATGACATTTTCTAGCACATATTATAGCCCTTCCACTAAATTGTGAGGATTTGAGCCTGTTTCATATATAGCATACTTCTTTTATGCTTGGATCTTTTGTTTTGAGTGTGCCGGTGATTTTATTTATTCTAGAACTTGTACTTGCAAATCATTACCAGACCGCAGTGAGATCGCATTCGTGTGATATAAGTGTTTATGCGTGATAAAGAGGAAACCTTAGGAATAAAACCAAATGGCCTTCCGTTTACATCTAATGATATATTAGCTTACCACATCGGTTAGTTAACCACCCACATGGACCCATTTGTTAGCGCTCATTTTTAGCGCTAGATACCCTTAGTACACCCTCCGAGCCATTCTTTTCTTTTCTTACATCCAGAAAAATACAAAAATATTTTACACTTTAAACCTTAGCCTACCCATTGTCAATGTCTAAACGGTTGGTTGTTAGTTACTTGGTATGATTGGATTGTTTTTTATGATTATGAGTTAGCCACACTTTGCCATTCGTGTGTGCCATTCAGACGAAGATGAAGGTGCGCAACTTCTTATTTGTATTTTTGTGGTGTATGCTTATACGAAGTGTGGGGGAGATGTAATGTATGAAGAAGAAGTGTTGAAAAAAAAATGAAAAAAATAAATAAATAAAAATAAGTCATCGAAAAAAAAAATTGAAAAAAAAAGGGATATGTGATGACAAAGATGAATTATGTTTGAGATATCGATTAGCCAATGTGCTAAGACGTGATATATTTATTTGGTGATCGATATTTGAAGAGGAGAAGATTGTAACTATAATCATTTTCGGGTTCGCGGATTGTTCGGTAACTAGCAACATGGGTATTAGACTTGACTTTTATTTTTCTTTTAACACCAATTTCATTAATAATCCCATGCCTTATCCATACCTTTTATGAAACCTTAGCCTTAACGTTATAACCCGAATAAAAGCCCTCTTTAGATGTTTACACTTGGTGCTTACGCCACGTCGGTGGAGTTTTGTTTCTTGTACAAGCCTATGGTAATATTTAGATCATGACTGAGCAATATGAGTGTACTATTCCTTAATATTATCCATCACTAAATAAATTGAGTGTTGAGTGAATTATACATCCATTCTTTTTCGTGAGGTGCTTAGCCATGTTATCAAGCGAGAAAATCCATGGGTATTGTCAAACATCTTGATTTTTCACCTCTAAAAGCTTAAAACGATGAATCTTATCTCGTACTTGTACTTGGTAGATTTGCATCACATTTTTCTAATCATATTTCATGCACCATGTGGGATTTATTTTTCTTTTCTTAGATTTGCTTGAGGGCAAGCAAAGTTTAAGTGTGGGGGAATTTGATAACGCTCAAATTGTGCATGTTTTTAGTAGCGTTATCCGTGCTTTTATGTGTGTTATTTGGTTATAATCATATGCTTTTGATGCTTAATCGTACAAAAGTGCGTTTGCTAGTTCATTTGTAGCCAAGTACAGGAAAGTCGAGAAAAAGACGGAAAAAGAAGTAAAACACGAAGATTTCTCCATGTATGAAGAATTCCCGACCAAAGAAAGACTTGCGGAGTATATTCGAGATGGTAAAGTCATCAAGTTAGTGGTCCAAAGACTCAAGAATAAAGTTCAAGAAGGAAAACGAGAAAGAAATGAAGAAAAGAAGCTAAAACGAAGACATATTGGAAGACTCGTTGTTCCCGACACACCTTCACCATTTTGGCCATAACTTTTGCATACGGACTCCGTTTGACCCCCGGTTCACGGCCACGGAAAGCTAAGAGAAAGATCTACAACTTTGCTGTTATGACTTTTTATGATTTGGCTCCAACCGATCGGTCGAGACCCGCAACCGGATCCGGTTGGAGAATGGTTAGAAGACCAACCGAAACGGTTGGAGCTTAACCGGATCCGGTTGGAGGGCCTATTTCAGCCATTTCTTCATTGTTAAGACTCCAAACGTGTTCCAAATGATTCTAGTCCCTTCCTACATGGTTTCTAGTCCCTTCCAAGCTCCTTGGCCTCCAAGAAATGCATTGAATACCCTAGGCCTTGGTAGTAGTATAAATAGAACCCATTTGGCACCTCATTTCATCATCCCTTCTCCATCTTTCTCATCCCTTTCATCCACCACTCCATCTCTAGGTGTGAAATTCAAGCCTCCACCCTTAAGGACGAATTTCCACCTAGAGAGAAACCATAACTTGAGAGAACACAACCACTCTTAATACCTCCACCCCAAAGGTGTGAAACTCAAGCCTCCACCCTTAAGGACGAGTTTCCACCAACTATCCTATCCCAACTTGTGTGAAATTCAAGCCTCCACCCTTAAGAACGAATTTCCACCAATTACACCAACTTATCTTCCCTAAAAGACCACAAACCTCTGCCAAATTCGTGTAGTGTGCTCAAGGGTTCTCGAAGGCGTTTGGACATCATTTTCCGGCTTGGTAGAACTATTGTAGTTGATTGGAGGCTTGAAGGAGTGCTATAATCCTTCATCTTTGCCTATTGTAATTCATACTTTGGGTAAACCTTGTTACTTTTCTATTTAAAGATGTTTGTTATTGATATGATTATTGAGATTTTGTGTTTGATTGGAATAATGATGAATCTTTTGATACTTGCTTGTTCTTATATTGCTTTTCTTGTTGGTTTGATCCGTGACAATCATAACCATCAACTTGTTACTTGTTACTTGCTTAAACAAACAAACGACACTTGTAGTGCAACCAAGTCTCTTGGGACGACCTTGATTTACCATATACTATACTACAACTTGACTAGGGTATACTTGCCCGAATGTGTTCCTAGTTAACCGGTAATTCTTGTTTACAAATTTAAAACCCGATGAAGCACATCAATGAGTTAGGAGCCGTATGGCCATATATTCTCAGATATAACACAACATGTAGAATTATCATACTTCTTCTCCCCCTCAAGAATTGCAGACGAAGTTGCCATTCTTGACTAAATAAGTGAAATCATCCAAATGTATTCTATTCACACTTCTCCCCCGCAAAATTAGCACATGATGTTGCCATCGTCATTATAGTTGAGCAACTGGAATAAGAAAACAATCAACAGTAGCCCGGTTTACTTGATGACTGAAGCGCATGGAAAAAGTATGAAGCATGTTGATGAGAATGGTCATAATAAGAAGATTTCTCTTCTTTTGAAGATAAAGCGCACTGAAACGTATACTTTTCTTTTCTTTAGAGTATGAGGCATGAACTGTTGTGTTCATACGTCATAATCTCTCTCTTTTCAGCTCTCTTGGCAAAACATGTGATCATCCCATTATCATTCAGTAGGCTCTTTGTTGTGACAGCTGATGGAGAAAACCCAATATGATGAATTTGACCCTGAAGTAGAACAACCCAAACTCGTGACATAAACTTGCACATGTGTAACAAAGAGCGGTGTCGAGAATTCATGCCCTTTTGAATCTCTAAGTAATCTATACTCTTCAACCAACCAACCATCAAGTAATAGACATACATCACCTCTTGAAAATCTACAATTGAATGTGACACTGAGCACTACAACGTAACTCCTTTAAGTGATAGTTATTTTGAGGTGATAAGAGCCCAAATTCCCCCAAGTGGTAAAAGAAGAGGTAAAAGTCACCCAACAATAACTAGATTTCCAAGTCTTCGTTTTTGATAATAGGCTCGAACACGGATCTTGAAGAATCTTCATCCAACCATCCCCGATACCTTCAGATATTAAGTACGCTTGCCCGTGATATTTCACTTCAATCTCAAATAGATAATAGTGAATTAACCCCGTTGTCACATCTTGTTAAAAGCTCAAATCTAGCCTCCTTTGACCTTAAAAGTGAACTTTGATAATGGTTTCATCCCGACCATGGTTAAAAGCACATAAGCCCATAAAACCATGTAATAACCAAACTGCCATGACGAATATCCAAACACACATCCAATTCATGAAGTACACCCTTTTATCCCTTCTTCGAAGCAGAAACCGTAGCACCAGCATCAGAAACGATCCCGAAATACACTTTCCTTTTCTACTGGATGGTTCCATCGTTACGGGATTTTACAACTCTATGGTTTAAACCGAGAAATAGTCTCTTTCGCGGGATTTTACAAAACCAAGAATAAACCATAAGATAGATCCGGAAATTCACTTTACTATTATCCGGATGTTTCCATTGTCACGGGATTTTATAAGTCTATGATTTAAACCGAGAAATAGTTTCTTTCGCGGGATTTTACAAAATCAAGACTAAACCGTAAAGAATGTCAGGTTGAATATGTTATGACAGCATTGGTTTCGGTGAATATCTGTTTTAGGGGAGCATGCAGCGGTTTATCAATGGTTCATAATCCAACATCATCAACATCATCAACCATCCAATCAATACTTTGGTAAACACATCAACCACATATTTTGTCGGTTGTTGCTGTGACCACTTGGTGAAGTAAACCCGATATACCAAACTTGATCATGAAGTAGAATTCCCCAGAATTGTTACTTAAACTTGTACTAATCCTCGTGAAGAAAAAATGGTGTACCCAATGTACAAAACCTCTTGACATTCTCAACTGAGTGAGACACCGAAGTGATAGTTACGTTGTGGGTTAAATGAGAAAGAATCACAACCGTAATTAAATAGGCAAGTCTTTATCACCTTCTATAAACGCCCAAACAAGTCATCTTCGCGGAAGGGTAGAAAGAAAGAAGACGAAATAAGTAAACGTGCTCGGAAAACTTCACTTCAAAACCAAATAAGAGATACCGTACACACAACCCTGCAGTCAACTTTGTTCAATGACAATTCAAGCCGTGACATAATATCTTCCAAGAAAATGTATCCACCAAAGTACCACACCTCATATCAAATCGAATCTCAGCATCACACTACTCATAGTCATGCAAACCTTTACACAAGATCCAACATAGGCCCACTTCACATCATTAATTATATGTCAAGAGTAAGAGTTTGCGAGTATCTTATTCAATCAATTAGAACCGAGGCACGAAAGTTACCACATCACTCGTTCCAAAATTAGTACCATTAATCACTTGGTCCATAGCAATCATTTATCCATTCTGATCACTCAATTAATTCATACTCTTCCAGTAACAAGTGAGAATATATCATTCAGATCACATATCACATAAAACTTACGGAGTGCATAAGTGCCATATGTAGTAATTTCAAACCCAAAAGACACGGCCCATCCAAGTATTCATCATTTCGGCCCAAGTCCACCCACATAACAGTTCGGTCCACACTCCTTCATACCCAAATTACGGGGAGTATTTAACACAACCATATCCCTTTTTTGTCAAACCCTAAGTAATCTCACACCAAGTCTAATCTCAATATTAGTCCGCCCCCATCTCTCTCACATATCCGAACACAAAAAAAAAACAGTACTCATCTCTTCTTCTAACACATGATATTATCTTAACAACACCTGATATGAAACTTCATTATCTCATTATTAATAACATCTTCTTGCGCGCCACAGAGATGGCATGAGCTTGATTGATTTGCCATAGGGATGGTCTTGACTCATGATGATTTGACTTGAAAACTCAGGTAAGAATCAATGATTGATAGATTTGATTATTAATACGATTCTTGTGATTAATTCTGAATGAACAAACCAAGGAACACGGAGATAACATAATTGTTATAGTCCATTTTCTTGATGTTCGAAGAGCAACAGGTTACGATTTGGATATGATATTTCACTTGAGAGTCGAATTAAAACCTAAGAAATAACATTTTTGTTATCTTCTTTTGTTTAAACATCGAACATAATATGAAGTAGAAAACTTCAAACAAAGATCGATGATAGATTGACACGTGTGTAAGATCTTTGATGGTCGAATATTTCTTGAGAAATAAACAAAAAAATCTGAGATCTATACCATTTTCATTTTGTTATTGTTTATTTGACCTTGGTATCCGATCTTGGCAAGAGAGACTTGTGATTATATATGATCTATGATGGGAAGAACTGAGATCAATATTCTTTTTGACAACCTTGGATCAATGATGTTGGTTGAAACTAAGGTCGTGGTGTTTTGTTGGTATATGGTTTGTGGTCGTGTGGTCAAACCTTCTCATTCTTCATTTCTGTCAAGTTTCTAGGTCATATGAGTCAAGTTGCTAACCATTTTCATTACAAATTGCTATTGACTCAATAGTCAACTTAACAAGTCGCTACCTCATTTTACTTAACAAGTCACTAGCTTTATCAGTTTGACTCAAAAGTCAAACCTTCACCAAGTCGCTAGCCAGTCAAAATAGTAATTTTATAAACCAAGTCGCTAGCCAAAAGTTTTAAGCAAGTCGCTATACCAGCTTCATTACAAGTTGCTATAGCTGTTGACTAAATAGTCAACAACTCACCATATAGAACAAGCATATGACAACTCGCTAACAAGAATGACATGACCAATAATATTTGAACATTTTCAAACTCAGAAAGATGTATATGGAAAATGCTTCAGTTTTGACCCATTTTGACCAAAAAGATTTACCATATGACCATAACATTCACGGATAAAACTTGGTACCACAACATATGTAAAAAGTGATAAAGATGCTGACTTGGGACCAAAACAATGACACGAGACATATTTTACACTTAATCCCACATACCATTTTAAGACCAACAATATACCAAAAAGAGGACTTGTAAAAACTGTTAAACACATAGATATGAAAAGTATTTTTCCAACCAAACAAGGCACCAAAACAGTTTACAAAATGATCCAAAAAAAACCAAAATAAATCAACACAATACAATAACCTTGGCTCTGGTACCATTTGTAGGATTGATAATATTTATTGTGTTGTTGATTCGGGTGGTCTTGGATGATGAAAGCACATGTTTGCCATAGTTAGAGAGAAAGAGACGAGAGGGAGTTTCTTGGTAGAGACTTGCTTCACAAAATGCAAGGTTAGATTAAATGAAAAGCTCCACCCCTTCCATGGATGGAAGGGGTATTTATAGTTACAAAATACACGACCTCCTGACGGCCTGTGGATCAGGTATACAGTGGGTAAAGACCCGTCCTTCCTCCACGGTGTTACACTAAACTATTCTACGCTACTAATTAACTAATTAACTAAAAAACAACATAAATAACTACAAGTCTACGAGCTAATATATGCTAGACCATAATTGGGGTGACCGACACTTTAATATGAAATTTCCAATTCCTAACCCTCAATTAACCCAGAACAAATTTTTTGGAAGAAAGACATGGATAAGCAAAAAGCAAACGAAATTGTTGAAGCAAACACTCCCCTTAGGAAAGTGCCTGCAGCTACTGTGTATCCTCCGAATACACCAATGCATTTAGTTCCTAGAACTATTTCCACTAATAGCAAGACCTTAATCAGCATGTAGGTTGTCTATCAATTATTCGTTGATTTTGAGAAGACATGTAAGAAGAGAATCACACCTACAGGGATAACTGAAGGGGAAAGGGGTTTTGAGCAAACTAAAGAATGTTATTTAACTGAGGTCATGCCTTTCTTTAAACAATTAAAAGGTCAATTTGAGAGTCTTCAAAAAGGGATAGACTCAAATATTAAATAAATGGAAAAGGAATTTGATGCAATGATTGTTGAAGTCAAGAATTATGAACGGGAACTCAAATATAATGAAATTGAAAGGAAGAATCTGCATATCTTAAATGAGAACTTAGTATTGAGTTGTGTGGCTCAAGATGTGTTTTATACTATTACTAAGCATTCTATTACTGCTTCTCAATTTCATGAATTATCTGTTGCTTTAAAAGTTTCCTATGATCATGTCATTGAGCTTGAAAACAAAAACTCAAAACTAAATGAGAAAATTGACCAGGATGATCACGATAATTTGGTAAAACATTTTTCTAAACTAGAAGTTGAACATTTTGATTTGCAACTAGAATATCAACATCTAAAAGAAAATGTTAAAACCTCAAACATCAAGATATCCTCGGATGTTCCAGAGTTTGATGCAGTTTTTGAAATAAACAAACGTGATGAACAGATTCAAGCTCACTGTAACACGATCAGAAAGTTGAAAGCCCAAATTTTACAATTAAAAGGTGAAAAGAACAATGTGACTGGCTCCCAAATGCCTCCTCCTTTAGATTCTCAATTTTCTCAAAACTTTCATCTTCAAAACATCATTAACGTTTTACAACAAGAAAATGAGAGTTTTCTTGAAGAAAATGAAAAGGTCAAACGACACATCAAATAGTTATACGATTCAATGAAAGTCACTCGTAACAAGAACAACGAAAAAATAACTTCTTTACAAAAGGAAGTTGAGAATCTGAAGAGTCAGGTAAAAGGGAAAATGCCACTTGTCTTTAATGAGAATGTTGCATCAAAGTAATCTGCAGACTCTAAATATACTGTGACTGTTAAATACATTCCTCCTCATCTTAGAAATAATGAACTTGTGTTTCGTAACTATTTTGCTCACCTTAAGGATAGTTTAGAATGTCTCTGTGAGATTGTAGAAGAGGATTTCATAAATAAGCCACTTGATAGTGAAATTAGGTTTGCTTGCATTCAGGCCAAATGATCTCAGGAGCTGTTAGAATGTTTAAGAGCAACATGTCCTAAATCCTTATGTGAGAAAGATAAGGCTGTGATGCCTTGTTCTATGCCTAGCGCCAAGTATGCAACCCATTCTATGCCCAGTGTTAAGAAAGTGAACTCTAAAGTGCCTTCAAGTAGTTCAGATCCCTGCACTTCTAGTTCAGGAATGCAAAAGGTAGCCCAACCAACTAATGTTCCCATAATTCCCTCTACAGGAGTAATCAGTGACACAAAAGGAAGCGGGTCAAAGCCTCCAGGCAATACAAAGCAAGATAGGACCTCGCAAGCTAAGAATGTGCAATGGAAAAGAGTAGAAGACCACCCTAGGAACATTAAGTTTGAGTTGAATAAAACGAATCATGTTGATTCTAGTATTAGCTATAAGCGTACTGTAATTAATCCGAATTCTGCTACTATCTGCAAAACATGTAATGATGATTGCTTGGTTTTTGTTACTAATCATGTGTGTGGCGTGAATGATTTGATTAATTCTGTTAAACATCCAGTTAAAATCGTTAATGCCAACAATCATGTTAAGAAGGCTAGAAAGCAATGGTGGAAGAAGGTTAGAAAACATTGGAAACCCACAGGAAGAAAATTTAGTAATGTAGGTTATCAGTGGATACCTACTGGCCGCAAGCTTAGTCTTAATGAGTTGTGCCCTAAATTATCTAAGTCAATGCCCATTAGAAAATGGATGCCTACTGGTAGAACTATTCCTTTAAGAAGTGAACATACTTTGAATAGGTCAAATACGGACACTAGCACTGCATCTGTCCCTGATGATTCCATTGTTTCTACTTACGATGTGGGTGTTCCAATCACTGTTACTAACCAAATGGAACCCATTCTTGCATGGGGATCCCAATTATCCAGTTATCCATTCTTGTCTGTGTTCAACTGCAGGATCGTTCAAATCGTTCTGTGGTACCTGGACTCAGGCTGTTCCAAGCATATGACTGGAGATCGCTCGCGGCTCATGAACTTCGTGAGTAAATTCATTGGGACTGTTAGATTCGATAAACGACCATTTTGAAGCTATTATGGGTTATGGAGATTATGTGGTTGGAGATAGTGTAATCTCCAGGGTATATTATGTTGAAGGTCTTGGTCATAATTTATTCTCTGTCGTTCAATTCTGTGATTCTGATCTAGAGGTTGCCTTCAGAAAACATACATGCTTCGTTAGAGACTTAGATGGAGTTGAACTTTTGAAAGGAACACGTGGAACCAATTTGTACACCATCTCCATCGAGGACATGATGAGATCTTCTCCAATTTTCTTGTTATCAAAGGCCTCTAAAACAAAGTCTTGGCTATGGCACCGTCGTCTCAATCATTTGAATTTCGGCACCATAAATGATCTGTCAAGAAAGGAACTCGTGAGAGGCTTGCCTAGACTAAAATATGAAAAGGACCACCTTTGTTCTGCATGCCAATTGGGAAAAAGTAAGAAATATGCCCATAAACCCAAACCTGCAAACTCAGTTATGGAAGTTCTTCATACTCTTCATATGGATTTGTGTGGACCAATGAGAGTATAAACAATCAATGGAAAGAAATATGTGCTTTTTGTTTTTGATGATTACTCTCGATTTACTTGGGTTAAGTTTCTGAGGACAAAGGATGAAACTCCAGACGTCATCATCAAACTTATCAAACAACTGCAGGTTCGACTTAACAAGACTGTTAGAATCATACGAACAGACAATGGAACTGAGTTTGTTAACAAAGAATTAAGTCAGTTTTATGAAAGCATTGTAATCAGTCATCAAAGAAGTGTTCCACGTACTACTCAACAGAACGGTGTAGTTGAAAGACAAAATCGGACTCTTGTAGAAGCTGCAAGAACTATGCTAATTTACTCAAAGGTTCCAATGTTTCTCTGGGCTGAAGCCATTGCCACTGCTTGCTACACCCAAAATCGTTCTCTCATCCACACCACTCATGGTAAAACTCCATATGAACTCGTCCATAACAGAAAACCTGATCTCTCTTTCCTTCGTATGTTCGGTGCTTTATGCTATCCAACAAATGATGGTCAAGACTTAGGTAAATTAAGAGCTAAAGCAGACATAGGAGTTTTTGTAGGTTATGCACCAAACATGAAAGGTTACCGAATCTACAACAAAAGAACCCGGGATATCATGGAAACAATTCACGTCACGTTCGATGAGCTGTCTGGGCAAATGGCTCCAGGACAATAAAGTTCTGGACCCGCATCTCAACCTTCACTAAGTAGTCCCATTAGTTCTTCCCTTGTACAAAACTCCTCACCAACAATTCCATATGTACCTCCTTCTAAAGAAGATTTGAAGAAATTTTTTGATCCAATGTTTGATGAATATGATGAACCTATTGCTAATGATCAGTCCAATCCATCAACAGAGGCTTCTTCCAACCAAGTCAATGTGGACAACCCTTCGATATCTATGTCATTGAGTCAAGAAGCTCCAACTGCAGATCATTCATTCTCATCATCAGATCCTTAATCATCTAGTGTACATCATGGAAATGTTTCTGGCACCTATTATGGAGATAATCCCTTTGCTACTCCTGCAGATGCTCCCTTTGAGAACATATTTGCTCCTGAACCATCATCAGAACCATCTTCATCAGGTGAAAATGACTCTGCTACTTCAGTTCCTCAACAACAACCACATGAACACCTTAGAAAATGGACACATGACTATCCATTGGACAACATCATTGGAAACCCCTGTCGTCCAGTATCCACTCGTAAACAACTTGCAACTAATGCCTTATGGTTCTTCTTCAACTCCGTACTGTCTAAGATCGAACCAAAAGACGTTAAAACTGCCATGAATGAAAACAGCTGGTTCAATGCCATGCAAGAAGAAATTCATGAGTTTGATCGACTAGATGTATGCGAATTAGTACCTGCTCCTGACTGTGCTATGATCATTGCTCTGAAGTGGATCTTCAAAGTAAAACTTGATGAGCATGGTGATGTATTAAAGAACAAGGCTCGATTGGCTGCAAAAGGATACCGTCAAGAGGAGGGTATTGACTTTGAAGAATCATTTGCTCTAGTTGCACGTATCGAGGCAATCAGAATCTTCCTGGATAATGCTGCAAGTAAGAATATGGTAGTCTATCAGATGAATGTAAAGACGACTTTTCTTAACGGAGATCTTAAAGAAGTCATATACGTCAGCCAACCTGAAGGTTTTGTGAATCCAGAGCATCCTACTCATGTCTATCGCTTGAAGAAGGCTCTTTACGGTTTGAAGCAAGCTCCAAGGGCATGGTATGATACGCTATCAAAGTTTCTTCTATCTATTGGATTCAACAAAGGAGCAGTTGATCTGACATTGTTCACCAGAAAGTTAGGCAAACACTTAATACACGTTCAAATCTATGTTGTTGATATTATTTTTGCCTCGACTGACCCCAATGAATGTGACCGTTTTTCTAAGGAGATGGGCTCCAAATTTCAAATATCAATGATGGGACAAATGTCATTTTTCTTGGGATTACAAATTTCACAAAGTCCCGGAGGCATTTTTATCAATCAATCCAAATATGCTAATAAGATTTTAAAGAAATTTGGATTTGATTCTTGATGATGTACCCTCCGAGTAGCTTGAAGGACACTCCTCCGAGACATTTAGAAGCCCTTCCATTCGAAGGCCCAAGTTAGGATTCCAAAATATCCACAGGCGTCAAACCATTCGTCATTACGAAGGTTACCTCACGGGAATTCGCCATTCGAAGCCCTAAGCCCTTTGGGGTATGGCTGACGAAGAAGCATTGGATAGGCGAACCTTCTGACTTGGTCAAACCCACGATCTCCCTCTCTCTCTTGGCTTCCCTGTCAAGTCTAAGAATGTGGTTCACTAAACCCTAGCGGTTACCCACAATCATGGGACGCCCCCATGATCTCCGACATTCATGCAGAAGTGCTCTCAACCCTATTTCATCCACTATAAATAGGTTGGATGGGCAATGGATTATGGTATGCTCATTTCACACCCATCTCTTTACTTACACACACTTATACAACCATAACTCATACTTACTCTCACGCCGGAGGTGGTTCGCAGGGTCATACCCCTGCGTAATCACTTAACGTAGTGTTTCGTATTTCTTATTCTCAAGTGAAAGGCAAGTCTTGGTTGGAACATACACCCCTCATACCTTTGATCATCATCGAAGCCTGTTAGTGCAATTTATTGTACAATCAGTGGCGCCATCCATGGGACCACTACTATTAGTCCCGTAATCACCCAGTCCTAAAACCCTCACCGACTACACTACTTTTCCGGCATGGAACCAGGAAGAGGAGATACACGTCCACCAGGTCTCTCTACCCTAGTCCTTCTCAACACAATTAACACAGATAATCTCGCCCCCATAACGGCCTCAACCTTTACCACACGATCTCGTTTAGAAACTACTCCCGTACATCACGCCTCAACATCCGCTAACCCTATTCTAGATATTAGTCACGCCTTCGTTGAGGCAAATTTTGAAGCCTTAGATTCCTTACTAAGAGCTCATAAGAGGCAGGTTCGCAACACTAAAATGCGAAGAGAATTGGAATACTCCAGTGAGGAGTATGACGAAGAGATTGAAATAGAGGAGAGGCCTCGACCTGTTAGCAGGGGGCGCTCGGCCCTGCGAAATGGTTCTCCTTCCATTAGAAGGCCAAATGGAAGGACAGTGGGTTTTGAAGAAGGACCTGGAGGAGATTCGGGAAGAAGGGAAAGAATGCAAGGTAAAAGAAGGAGCGAGAACTCCAACGGAGGAAGCAACCCGGTAGGGAACGGAGGGGTAAACCTACCCCCTCTTCTTGCTGCCCATTTAGGAAGAGAAGGGATGGGGGCTCCAGTACCCCCTCTTATGTTTCGAGTGTCGGAGGCCCCCCTCCATACTCAGGCATGAATCAATTACCCCCTCCGGGAATAAACCCCTGCCTACCTGCTCAAACCTACAATACTTACCCTCCCCAACCAGAGTTACCAACAAATGCCTTATGGACACGTTCCTACGCAATCGATGGGTGTAAACCCTTCATACCAACCTTCTACTATTTACCCTGCCTACGCACAGCCATTTCCTAACCCATATAACCCTACACCTGTTTATCCACCTCCATACAACCCGTACTACACCGAAGCCTCTGGAGCTTGCACGCCTTTCGTGAAGTGGATCGAAGAATATCCCCTACCCGACGGTGTAAATATGCCTCCTCACATAGGCACCTACGGTGGAAAAGGCGATCCTGATAACTTCCTCCACTTGTTCGAAGGCGCTATCAAGATGCAAAAGTGGGTCATGCCCATAGCATGCCACATGTTCACTTACACGCTCCGAGACTCCGCGAGAATATGGTGGAATGGACAGAAGTTGGGAAGCATTATAACTTTGTAAGTCTAGACTACCTTAAGGCTAAGTTCCGATCACACTTTAGCCAAGATAAGAAGTACACCAAGATCCATCTAGCCGTGCACACCATCAAGCAAAGGGACAACGAAAGCACAAGGGCCTTCGTTACGAGGTACACCGATGAAACTTTGCAAATTCTGGGTTTGCACGAAGATCAGAGGATCTCAGGGTTTGTACATGGCCTTCAGACGCGAAGCTTGGTGGAATTCCTATCCACCGATCTTCCCACTACTTACAAGGCACTGATGGAGAAGACTTACACTAGGATTGAGTCCAAAGAGGTAGCAGAAAACGGGGCTCCGATAGAGCAAAAGGAAGCTTCTGAAAAATTCTCTCGAGGGAAGGATCCAAGAATAAAAAGAAGAACAGAGACCGCTTCACTCCATACAAAAAAGGTTCGAACCATGGACTCTTGGCAAACTTGGTCAAATCTCCCAGGGAGAGTCTGGCTACCGAGAAAGCAGCAAAGTCCTTCGATCCACCACCCCGGGTGATAGCACGAAGCAAAGCCAGAGACATGTCCAAGTACTGCCATTTCCATGAAGACCATGGACACGACACGAGTAACTGCAGAGAACTAAAGAAGCAGATCGGTACGGTCCGGACAATTAGCACATCTGGTTAAAGGCATCAAAAAGGGAAAGGACAAGTTCTCCGACACCCAACTGGGTGAATGGAAGGGGAACAAAAAGGAGGCTACCCCTACAGAGGCTCCAATACTAATGGTGCACATGCACGATCCAACCTTGAAACGGAAGGAAGCAGACGGGGAGCTGGGAAGCGTAAGAGAAATAACCTTCCCTTATATCTTGGGGCAGACACCTTCGACTGATCCCGTGGTCATCAAGGTACGAATCTCAAACATGGAGGTAAATCGAGCGTATATGGATTGTGGAAGCTCCTGCGAGATCATTTATGAGCATTGTTTCCTAAAGCTCAAGTCATCCATACGCTCACGAAGGGTGGACTCGAAAACACCACTGGTAGGGTTCTCCGGCGAACACTCATGGCCCCTGGGAGAAGTACTGTTGGAAATCACCATAGGCGAAGGCCCCTTATCCCGCACAGAAACACTCACCTTCGTTATAGTCAGGTCAGATTCTCCTTATAATTTGTTAATAGGGAGAACAACTATGCAAAAGATGGGCATTGTTGTTTCCACCATACATGCTGCTATTAAGTTCCAAACCCCCTTCGGAGTAGGAACTGTTCATTCTAATTATGGGGCGGATAAGGGTGTATATGGTGTCAAAAAGATCAAAGAAGAATTGGAGGAGCCTCCGATAGTAATTCTAAGCTGCACAGATGCGGAGGAGCGAGTTGTAGTTAACCCTAGCTACCCTGAACAAATGGTGGTAATAGGAAAGCAACTCCCGACGAATTTCAAGGCGAAGCTCACGGAACTGTTGCGGACTAACCTTGATGTTTTTGCTTGGAAATATTCTGACATGACGGGGGTACCAAGAACATTGCTGATAGACGGACAGTCCTTCGGAACTGAGCATAAAATCAACGAGTACAAACACATTGAGCCGATAAAACAGAAAAGGAAGAGCCTAGCCCCGGAAAGAAACGCTGCAGCCTGCAAAGAAGTTGACGAACTAACACAAGCAGGCATCCTAAGGGAAGTTAAGTACCAAACTTGGGTAGCCAACCCAGTAATGGTCAAAAAGAGCGACGGAGGGTAGCGTATGTGCGTTGACTTCACTGACATCATCCAAGCATGCCCGAAGGATTGCTACCCCTACCAGAAATTGACTGGAAGGTAGAATCCTTGGCAGGCTTCTGGTTAAAATGCTTCTTAGATGCCTACAAAGGGTATCATCAGATCCAGATGGCAAAGGAGGACGAAGAAAAGACAGCCTTCTACACAAGCAAAGGTGTCTACTGTTACAGAAAGATGCCCTTCGGTTTGAAGAATGCAGGGGAAACTTACCAACGTCTCGTAGATAAAGCCTTCAACAAGCAAATAGGCAGAAATCTCGAAGCATACGTTGACGACATGGTTATCAAAAGCAAGACGGAGGAGGACCTACTCCTCGATGTACAGGAAACCTTTGACCAGCTTCGGGCGATTAACATGAAGCTGAACCCTAAGAAATGCTCCTTCGGTGTCGAAGAAGGGCAATTCCTAGGGCATTTGATTACTAAGTAGGGGATAAATGCTAATCCCTCCAAGGTTAAGGCGATTACAGACCTCCAAGTCCCTAAGTGTCTAAAAGACGTGCAGAGCCTGAATGGGAAGCTGGCAGCTTTAAGCAGATTTTTGTCGAAGGGGGCTGATAAGTCCCTACAATTCTTCAAAACACTCAAGGGATGTGTGGATAAGAAAACTTTTCAGTGGAGTCAGGATGCAGAAGACGCCTTTCAAAAGATGAAAGAGTTCATCGAAATCCTTCCAACACTTACAGCCCCAATCAAAGGCGAAGTGTTGTTTATGTACTTGGCATCCTCAATGGAGAGTATTAGCGCAGTCCTTATGGCAGAACGAGACAAATGACAGATCCCTATCTACTTTGTCAGCAGGGTCCTGCAGGGGGCGGAGATCAACTATCCAAGATTGGAGAAGTTAATACTCGCCCTTATCTACGCATCAAGGAGGCTCCGGCGCTATTTCCAGGCCCATCCAATCACAGTCTTAACCGATAAGCCACTAAAATAGATCTTGTCGAAACATAAAAAGACTGGGAGGGTGGCTAAATGGGCTATTGAACTTGGAGAGCACGAAATAGAGTTCAAGGGACGAAACTCTATTAAAGGACAAATTATCGCAGACTTCTTGGCAGAAACACCTTCTGAGCCTGACATAGAAAAGGAAGAGCCCAAAACTAAACTCACTCAAGTGCAGGATGACTGGAAACTTTATACAGACGGAGCATCCAGCTCCGATGATTCTGGAGCAGGTCTAATCCTGGTCAGCCCTGAGGGGAAGGATCATACGTATGCTCTTCGTTTCGAGTTCGAAGCCACAAACAATGAAGCGTAGTATGAAGCGTTGCTAGCAGGCCTCTGAGTGGCTAAAGATATGGAAGTCAAAGCTCTCGCTGTTTTCGTAGACTCCCAATTGGTAGCAAACCAAGTGACAAGCTCCTATGAAGCAAGGCAGCCCGTCATCAAACAATACTTAGAAAAAACAAAGGAGATGCTGGAGAGCTTCGAATCCTACACCATTCAACATGTTCGTAGGAATTAGAACAAGAAGGCAGATGCACTAATCAAGCTAGCTTCAATGGCCTTCACTCATCTCACCAAAGAAGTACTTGTCGAAGTCTTACCTGAAAGATCCATCATTCGCAAGGAGGTTGCAGATGTGGTTCACGAGGAAGGAGAGACATGGATGACTCCTATCAGGGAATACTTGATAAGCGGTCTTCTCCTTGAAGATCCCAAGCTAGCAAGGAAGATTCGGGTTAAGTTCCTTCAGTACCGGCTAATAGGGGAAACCCTATATAGAAGGTCATTCTTATCACTTTGGTTAAGATGTGTGGGACCGAAGCAGGCTACGAGCATTATCTCTGAAGTCCACGAAGGATCCTGCGGCCTCCATACAGGACCCCGCTCAGTTGTCTCGAAAATAATGAAGTTGGGCTATTATTGGCCTTCGATGCACAGGGATGCGGCATAAATCATTCTAAAATGTGAAGCATGTCAGATACACTCAAACGTTCCATAGATTCCGAAGCAGGACATGCAAGTGTGACGTCCGCATGGCCCTTCTCTCAGTGGGGCATCGATATCGTAGGACCTATGCCTATAGCTCCCGGAGGAGTCAAATTCTTACTGGTGGTAATCGATTACTTTAATAAGTGGGTGGAGGCTAAACCCTTATCCTCCGTCACGGGGTGTTAGGAATTGGAAAGTCCATGTTAAAGTGTCGGTCACCCCAATTATAGTCTAGCATATGTTAGCTCGTAGATTTGTCGTTATTTACGTTATTAAGTAGTTTATTAGTTAGTTTGTAGCGTAGTTTAGTTTAGAGCAACACCGTGGAGGAAGGACGGGTCTTTACCCACTGTATGCCTGATCCACAGGCCATTAGGAGGTCGTGTTTTCTGTAACTATAAATACCCCTTCCATCCATGGAAGGGGTGGTGCTTTTCAATTTAACATTTTACAATTTACAAAGCAAGTCTCTAGCTTGAACACCCAACTCTCTAACTTTCTCTCTCTAATGGAAAACATGTATTTTGATCATCCAAGACCACCCGAATCATCAAACACAATAATATATCGATCCTACAATTGGTATCAAGAGCCATGGTTAGATCATCTCTTACATATCTTTGGATTTCTAGTGGTTTTTAGGAGGTTTTTGAGTTTGAAAAAGTTTAGTGATTTTTCCATCATTTGGTTGATTTCTAGTGTTAAAGTTTGGATTTTGATTGTATTTTTGTGTTTAGAATCATCACAAGTGTTTAGGTTTTGATTTAGAAGGCTTGAATCATCGTGGTTGGATTGTTTTTGGATTGAAAAGTGGTGTGTATGTGTTTTTTTCATGCTAGCGACTTGAGCCACGGAAAAGTTTTCTTGGTAGCAACTTGCTTTGCAATTTGGTAGCGAGTTGTTGTTAAAGGAATTAGCGAGTTGGGTTAGCGATTTGTCTATTGAGACAAGCCGACAAAAAGTACACGTAGTGGATTCTCCACTACACGTAGCGACTTGGTGTAAGTTAGCGACTTGTACTTTATATTGTTGGCGACTTGGTGTTAGCGAGTTGGTACCTAGCGAGTTGCTATTTAGCGACTTGACAAATTAGCGACTTGGTGCTTAGCGAATTGCTGTTAAAATTTTGCTAGCGACTTGGATTGTAGCGAGTTGTTATATAGCGACTTGGGACTATAGCGACTTGGCACTTAGCGACTTGGTTCAAAGTTTCCTAGCGACTTGGGTGATATCCTTTGAATACGGTTTTCTCTTGATTTAGTAATATCCCGTGAAAGAACCTATTTCCCGGTTTAATCATAGAGTTATAAAATCCCGTTTAATCAGTCATCATGTCTACCAACGTTCCTACATTCATCTCCACTGTGGCTGAGGTCGTTCATGCAGAAGATACTTGTCAAAACAGAATTTCTTACATCACTGATCCTTTAATCACCAAAGTACTTGAACTCTATGATACCTCACAGAACAATGAAACTGGTTGCATTTCTGAATGTCCAACCTTGATTGATTCATCAAAGGGTGATCTTAACTCCTCACCATCTGAGTCAAACCTCACCAAACCACATATAATGAACAATGATGCTAAGCAAATGGAGTACAACATTGAGCCCTATCATCTACTTCATCAGCATCTCAAAATACTCTTATCTACTACTATGGATCGAACAAGCAGTGCTATCCTTCGTCAGGACTTTCCAACTTTGACCAGAACTGTGTTACTCAACTTAGAACAACTGAGGTGTCAAATTACCAATAAACAGTTCTCAACTGATAAATCTAATGCAGCTCTTCAAGTAATCTTCAATCAATTTCAGCCACTTATCCGGGGGGAATATTCCTCAGATTTTGATGATGACTTGACTGGAATCTCATTCAAAAAACACACTGGAATGGAAATCCAGGAGTTCAGAAACACCTTTATTCTACTTATGGGTAATGTGGAAATATACATTAAGGAAGCTGCTAAAGAGAATGAGAAGTTGAATGAAATGAAGGGTGTCAAGTGATGCTATGGGAAGATTTTGATAGGTCATGCAATGGATCAGGTAAACCAATGAATGATACCGAATGCAGAAGTTCAGTTGAAATTAAAAAGGATGGAGACAACTGTACTGATCTCAATGACTCAGTGTCAGAAAAGGTTTCATGTGATGAGGTACACTTAACTAATCAGAGTAATTCATATGTTAAGAAACCTGATTCTAACTCTGATCTTAATACTGTGAAATCAATCGTGGTTGAGCCTGAATCTAAAACTGATGACAAGATTGAAAAAGGGTATATGATGAACTTTCAAATAAATACTCAATTCTTGAAAAATATTGTATTTCATTGGAAATTGAAATACAACAAAAGGATGAACGCTTTTATGCAAATAAAACATGCATTAATCAGGAATTTCCAGAATTTCGAGAATTGTTTGAAATTAATCAATTAAAAACCCAGATTCAGGACAAAGACTCAACCATATGCAATCTGAAATGATTACTATCAAATGTGCAGAAGTATGACTGTCATGAGATGAGTGATACACTTGAATCTAGAAATGCTGAGCTTGCTTTTTGTGTGTCCAACCTGTTAAGAGAAAATGAATCATTAAGAAAGAACTTAGAGGAGACCAATTCCAAGTTGATCAATCAATCTAACATCTTATTGAAAGACATTGATGACCTCAAAGCCCAAATTCAGGATAAGAGCTTCAATATTGTTGCCTTAAAAAATGAGTTTAGGAAATCTATTGGAAATAGGATGAACACTAAGTTTGCAAAACCATCAAATTTGGGGAAGTCAACTGGTCAGAACCACTCTAAACGTCAGATAGTTAAGCAGCCTAATGCCTTTAGAACTGAAAGAGTTAAATCATCTAAATCTAGGCTTGCCTCCTAAATTGATGAGAATATTGTTTTGTCAAAACCAGTCACTTCATTGCTTCGTCCCGATATGATGAACTCAAACTCCAGGAAAATGTTCAAAGCTCAAAGTTCAGAAATACTAGAAGTATGACTAGTTCTCATAAGAAACATCATTTGGCTGATCAATCCCCTAAGAAACCATCAAAACACAAAAAGACCAATAGTCAAAACAGGGAAGTGCACACATACAAATCTACTAATAACTGCTTCAAATGGATTCCTACTGGCAGATTATTTAAGTTCACAGAATCCAAACGGACTTACATACCTAAATCTTGCCTTAAGTGGATGCCCACAGGAAAACTCTTCAAGTATATTGAGCCTAAAAAGATCTCTAATATTGATACGTCTGCATTAACCAGTGTTACATCAAATAGTGAGATTATTCATGTCACTAACCCATCCAGCTGCAATTCTACATGTGCTTCTAGTACAATGTGCTCTCAGTCTTTTTCAGGTACAATGCTTAACTCAATCAGGAACTTCATGACTTGGTTCCCATCAGAAATGAATATAGCTCATTCAGGAGCTATAGCTTGCCAGAATTGATGTACATCTTACTTTGACTCCTATTCATCTTGAATCAGGACTCGCTCCTTTATATCTGTGTACAAATCAAGTTTTTATTTCAAAAAAAAAAAAAAATTAAAAAAGAAATAAAAAGATTTTTATATACCTTTTAAATATTTCATTATTTTAAATTCATAATTTTGTCATTTTCCTCAAACTAATAAAGAATACATTCTTTGTTATCGATAACATCTACGGTCCTAGAAATGTCATTCAATAATGGCACGAGATCATAGATGAAGTTCGAACAAATGATATATTCTTGTTTTATAACGGGTGAGGTTAATTCAATCAATGGTCTTTGGTGACATTGATTGAGGGGGAGAATTTTTCAAGTTATCTTGATTGTATCTGCGCCAGTGTTAGTTATGTTTTGTGTTCAAATGCAGGTTGTTATTGTTTATCCATTATGTTAGTGTGCTTATCTTATTATGTTATCTCGTTATGCTATTTGTGCTAGTTTGCAATCTGATAAGTTCATAAAACTAATGAGTCTGTAACACATAATGTGACAAGAGAGCAACTTACTTTGTAAAGTCTTAGCAACTTGGTTTGGTAAATTTGAGGTTAGAGACTTGCTTTGAAAAGTCTTAGCGACTTATTATGATTCTAGGATAGCGAGTTTCTAATCTCTCACAAAACTACAGGGACTAAATGTGACCACCTGGTTATCTTGCTTAAACCCTCCCTATACGTTAGCGACTTGCCATTTTTTATTTCAAAAACTCAAAAATAATCATCTCTTTCTCTCTCGATTCTTCATAGCGACTTACGTGTGGTAAGGCATTATTGATTTGTCTTTTGTCTCCAAATATGAACAACATACTCGTTTCCTAACTCTTATTCCTTAACAGATTCCACGGACCTTGATAATCATCCCTCGCTTCCCTCGTAGAGGTTTGTTGTTGGATTTGTTGAATGGAACAATTGGGATATATGTTAATGGTTTAAAGGTAGTTTGGATGCACTAGGGTTGTTGTAATTCTAATGAATTTGAGAGCGTATTCTTTGTGATTCGAGTTAGGTTGTGTTTCTAAAATCGTTTGTGTATATGGATTTTCTGAATGGGTTGGATTGTGTTTCAAATAAATTAAATGATCTGAATATGTTGAATGGTTTGAAACAATTAATTGATTGATATGATTGAGTTCTTGGTGGCGAGTTGTCTACTGTGATAGTGTTCTTGGTAGCGAGTTAGTGCACAAATTCTTCATGGCGAGTTGTTACTTTTAAGTGCGTTCAAGGTAGCGACTTAGTGAACTAAGTTGTAGCGACTTAGCTGTATTACTGTTGGTAGCGACTTGTCATTACAAGTTAGCGACTTAGTTAACCAATCTGTAGCGACTTAGCAGTATTGCTGTTGGTGGCGACTTGTATTTACAAGTTAGCGAGTTAGTAAAGTTAGCGACTTAGTGAAACTGATCTGTAGCGACTTAGCTATATTACTGTTGATGGCGACTTGTCTTTACAAGTTAGCAACTTAGTAATTGTAGCGATTTAGAGAACTGATCTGTAGCGACTTGGCTGAGTTACTGTTGATGGCGACTTGTCTTTACAAGTTAGCAACATAGTATGTTTTCAGGTAGTGACTTAGCCTTGCTTAGCGACTTGTCCATTTATGATTAGTGAGTTATTTGGTTTATTTTTCATACTGCGACAAGAGTTATTAAAATGTTTTAAGGCAACTTGCTAGGATAATCTCATGCTTACAATTCTGATTCAGGATTTCCTGTAGCAACTTGTATTGACAACTTACTTTTGTGGCCTGCTATAACAGTTCTGTTTGAGCAAATTGTTCATGGATTATCTTGTAGCGACATAATATCACAACTTGCTTCATACAAACTGTTATATCATTTCCACACTTGTATCTTGTCTCATGATATTATTTCCTAGCAAATATTCTTTGTAAATATTTTAATTTCAAAACAACTCGTCTTGGTCCCAATCATTTTTGTTGATTGTATTTATCTTCAGATCCTCAATGGCATTCACAACCCCAGCTGAGAACATTGCATCTCCCGCTCCACCCAAAGTCCTTTCAGATGACGAAATCCTTCCTAAAAGTCAATGGGCAGTGATTGGAAAAAGTAACTGCTATGTGGACCTTCAAAAGCTGCAACAAAATCCTATCCTCAAAGTATCTATTGATATCCTTAAGAACACTAACTTCTCCGGTGCCATTACCAAGCAATGCACAATTCCCACCATTTACATACAACAATTCTGGAACACCATTCAATGGGACATAATCACAGCTAAATACTCGTGCAAACTGGATGATAGGGAATTTGTGATAGACTCTGACATTCTCAGCAAGGCTCTAGGAATCACTCCATGTAACCCCAACATACGATCTGAACCTCCACCTGGTGCTGACGATCTAATTGTCTTTCTGATTGGTTTGGGACATCGACCGCATATTAAGGGCTTCCGACATCATCACTAGACACATGTATCAACCCTGGAGAGCAATGACAACAATTCTCAACTTGTGCTTATCTGGCAAAACCTCAGGGTTCGATAAAGTGAGAATTCCCATCTTGCAAATCCTATGGGGTATTGTCAATGGAGTGAATGTGACTGTCTCAGAACGTATTTGGGAAGAATTTTCGTTGTCAATGAACACATTCATATTTGATAGAACAAACTTTGAATAAAGCTCGGGTCGAAAGAAAAGAACAAGCTTGTGATTCCCAGCATCGGATTTTCAAAACTTGTTATCCAGTTCTTGCAACAGACTCACAACTTCAACCCCAGGATTGACTCAGATCTACATAAAGCAGAAGATGAATTCGTTCTGGTAATCTTAAATATGTTCCTAGAGGTATGGACAAAGAAATCTTTGGATTGACAATTCCTGATACTCTACTCACGGACGATATCAAGAAGAAGGACTACTTCAAACAATACAAGAAAAGAGCTACCAGATCCTCTGTTGATGTCACACCCACTCCTCCACAACCCAATGCTCCCAAGTCCACTTCAGCCTCACAAGCATCCTATGCCTCTCTTCCTAAAAAGAGACGTGAAAGGTCACAACATTCAGGCACCGCATCCAAGAAGCAGAAAGAAAAAAGGAAGAAAGTGGAAAAGGAAATTGGTGAAGATACTGAGGTTTCAAGGGATAATACAAGGTTAACGATGAAGATGATGTGCTTTCTGCAACTTGGAATCCAACAAAGCCTAGAAAGTCAGAATGTGAAAGCACCAGTAGGTGGAGTAGTGCTAAGAGAGCCTGATCAAGTGCCTCAACAAACAACACCAATCACACAAGAAAAGTGAAAAAGAATTGTAGGTGTAGAACAAGCTGCTCACATGCTCCTTACCTTTTCTTCCTCACCATCAAGATCTACCACTCAAGTTGATCTGAAGAAGAGAAGTGTTGAA
>OU343218.1:4226488-4335949 GCA_910596185.1 Chrysanthemum makinoi | reverse complement strand
AAAGGTTCCATGTTTCTCTGGGGTGAAGCCATCGCCCTTGCATGCTACACCCAAAATCGATCCACGATTCACCTTTGCTCATGGAAAAACTCCATATGAACTTGTCCACAACAGAAAACCTAATCTCTCATTCCTTCGTGTGTTTGGTGCATTGTTAGCAATGATTTATGAAAAGTTAATGGATTTCATCTCTTTACCAAAAGCCATTACTTCTGGAGTAGCCAAATGTTTTTAGTTCAAGTAAGAACGGTACACGATAACCAAATGATTTTGAGCAAATCACCCGGCTCTCAACGGATTTGATTTGTCTTTACCGAAGCCGTTTGCCGGACTAGCCAACTCTTAGATAAATTATCAATATTTATCTTTGGTGAGTCGATTACCAATTATGGTTTTCCTTTGCGCCTTTACCACAAGCCATAAACTTGCGGGCTAGCCAACTCTTCACTTTTAAGGATATGGTGAGTTGAATACCATACAATTTTAGGCAAATTGCAAGCCGTCCTTAGTTTGAGATATCTTTACCAAGAGCCGTTTGCTCTGGATTAGCCAATCCTTTTGTTTTAGACAAGTGATTTGATAACCAATTGAGTAAGTGAAAAACACTTACTCCAAAAATTTTGGCCAAAAGCGGGGAATTAGGATAATTATATGATAAAATTAGGTGAATTCCCCCACACTTAGAAATGAATATGCCCTCAATATTCAAAGTGACAATTTATGCAGCCGAGAACGTAAAAGGGAAATACTACGGCCATAATTTAGCAAGATTTTTTTATTTTTATTTTTATTTTTTTTTTATTTTTTTTTTATTTTTTTTTTCATGAAACTCTTATATATATACAACATGTGGGGCAACTCCCCCACACTAGGGTGGTACACACGGGTGAAAACCCATGTTTAGCTACTATTTTTGATTAAGAGTCGCTAGCTTGGCTGGAGCCCAGTAATTTGTTCATGGGAAGTAAGGTGGAAGAGACAATCTCCATCGGACTTTCATTCAAGATGTTTGGATAAACATTGGAGTATGTGAAAGTTCCACACGATGAGATACATACAGGCAGGGCGATACAAATGGTACAAGGAAATGCACAGGTCAAAGATAATGTCTTCATTCCCGAAGGAAGAAACGAGGGAAGCCACGGGATATATGAAGAAAAGAAAGAAAATCATGATACAAATCATGACTAACTCTTCATCCTCAATAGGAGAATTCATAGTTTCATGAATCTACTCAGTTAAGCTCATTTGATCAAGACATATTATGGGTGTGTCTAGATCAAAGTAGAAATTATCATACTCCGGCGGAGATATGATATGAGTAAGTTCACGGGAGAACTCCTCGAAGGTAAATGAATCATATTCAGAATTGGTATCGATGGGTTCGGGTGAACTCATCCATGTAAATGATTCATAATTGGGGAGAGAATTATGAGAATGAAAAGTGGTGCTGCCACTAATCTTCTCTCCCATATTATCAAAACAGAAGGCTTCCATTTCCGAAATAGAATCATCGGAAAGAATGTCACTATCCTTAATGGGGATAGGAGATGAAATAGGTTTTTCATTGAAAGCCTCGAATTTAGAAATGAGAAGATGACATTAGAGTAATGTTGCGAAGTGCTTCATCTTTGATTTCAGTGTCATTAACTTCATCATTCTCTTCTTCTAAGCTAACAAGCTCAGAAGGTAATTCTTCCATATAAACGATGTCTCCACAAGATAACGAATCGTCATCAATAGAATCGGAGCACATCTCAACATGATTACTTTGGAAGACAAGAGGAGGAGGGATATCACACACATGATCAAGAATTTCCTGTGACTCTCTTGGGATTGGGACAAGGTTCTCAACACTAGACTTTATGAATACGTCCGATTCCTTTTAGGAGCAGTGTCAGAAGCTCATCCCCATGTTCAGAGAGTGAGTGGGAGCTTGGGTGTGATAACAACTGAGGGGAGTTTAGAAGGACTAGCATACATATGTTTTATACTTTCCATTTGTTCTTCTGCTAGTAATTCCATCATAGTCTTTTCTCCCTGATTTTTCATGGAAGGAATTTCAACTGATGAACTTGATGAACTTGTACATAATTGACTAATATCAAGGGTAATTTCATCATCATCGTCATCAGGAATGAAACGGAATCGAGAGCTAGATTTGAATGCTTTTTGTAGTCTAATTGATTCCCTAACAGTGTTTTCAATTGCAATCTGGGAATCTAGTTTAGCGATCCCTTTCTTGACTAACAAAACTTCCATGGATTTCTCATTTGGATTATCTTGGGAATGTTTACATTCCTTCAAATCTTTCACTAAATCCAAAAATCAAGGAGAAGATTTTGAGGAAGTGGGTCGGTGAGGTGGTGCTGATTCATTTGATCTTGTGGAGGTTGGTCATGATATGAAGAGTCGTGTGTTACAGGGAAATGGATTCCTTGTTTGACAATCGAGTTCACGGTGAGGACCTCCACAATACTCAAACGATAAAACTGATGTGGCTTGAGTTGTATGTGTGGTAGTCATAATTGTTATCGAGGAACTGCTCATAGACAAGCGTGTTTCCCGATTGACAATCGAGTAGGTGTGAACCACCACAGTACTCTAGCGATGCTTCTGAGTCTCCGCATTAATGGTGATGGAATAAATCGGTTGTGTTATGGTAGGAATAGGGATCACGGTTATAGACGGACCCGTTTCTGATTCCACCATGCTACAAGCGGGGCAATTGCCACCATTATAAGGACCACCACACATTGACAACCAAGAGGGTGAGGATAAGACATAGAAAGAATCAAAAGGTTTTAGAGGGTAAGAAATGAAGAATCAAAAGGGTAATAGGGTAAAGAGGAATATTTTGGTGTTTTGAAAAACATTTGAAAAAACAAAGAATGAAAATCTTTTAGGGTTTTTGATTTTAAATATATAAATGGTATAAACAAGGAGTGATTATTCAAATCACTAATGCTAAGCGATAAGACTATTAGCCTTTGCTCCCGGCAACGGCGCCAAAATTTTGATCGGTGCTGAACCGTCAAGTTTAATTACACAAGCCAACCACTTGTGAATGGTCAACCGTAACAAGCTTAAAACAGCTCAAACACCAAATGCAATTTAGATCAGGAGAGTATAGTGTTTCCCCAGGTCGTTAAGTCCCAACGGTACGATAGAGAATAACCAGCGTGTAGTGATCAAGAGATTTGAACGGGAAAAGAGATTTGAATATGGTTATAACTAAGGAAAAGCCCATAAACTACAGGGGCTTAAATGCAAATTAAAGGAAATTAAAAGGATAAAAAATATTAAATAAACGCTATCACTATATTTAAAATGATGTTTTTGTTTTTATGTTTTTATAAAACTGAAATTAAAAACTATCTAACGTACAAATGAAAACGTGAAACTTACACAATATAAATCCTAAAAATATGAAAATAACATTTTTACAAACCTAATGATAAAAGAAAATTTATAGAAAAAGAAAATTATTTTTATAACTATTTATTTAATTATTATTAATTAAAAACTATTTTTAACTATTAAATATTAACCTAAAATACAAGAAAATAGGAAATAAGGTTATAAAAATAAAATTAAGACTTAGAAAAATCTAAAATATCAAAATAGAATTTTCAAAACTATTTTTGTAATTTTCTGAATATTTTTGGATTTTCTAGGAATTAAAAACTATTTAAAACTACTTAAATTACTTAAAAATACAAATTTAACTAAGAAAAATATGGAAAAATATTTTTTTGGCTTTTTATATTTATCTTAACTTAAGAAAAATGAAAAATTATTTTTTTGAACCTTTTCGTAATTTTTTGTATTAAAAGCTAATTAAAAATGCTTAAAAACTAATTTAAATTAAGAAAAATAGCAAATCAACTTAGAAAAATCTGAAAATTTCAGGAAAACTCTAAAATAATATAAGGAAGCTAGGAAAAATGGAAAAACATGGGGTTGTGTGGAGGAAATAGGAACTGATGTACAAGTGCTTATTAAAATAAGCACTTGAATAAGCAAATGGGCACCAAAAGCTACCAAATGAATACACAAGCTATATAATGCTAAAAGAGCTAAAATGTAACAAATCTCAACTGTTTATAACCTCAGGAATGCAAGATGATGAGATTTGATGAAATTGAGCTTAAGGCTAAAAGCAGTTTTGAGGTGCCTACTTTGGACATGAAAATAAGCACCCAAATGAGTAAGAAACTGAGAAGCAAGATTGGAAACCTATACTAGACCTGGCTAAGACCTTGTAAACCAAATTTGAGACCTATGCAAGCTTTTGAGAGCTCTGTGCAAGGGCTTCAAGATCTGCACAAAACCTGTGCAGATCAGTGCCCTGCACAGGGCATATAAGCCCACTTTGACAAGCCAGTTTGAGCTTATAGAAAAAATTACAAAAATCTACTAAAATAGCCATAAGAAATTAGACCAGCATGAGATTTCAAAACATCAAGCTTTATTGAAATTGATTCAGAAATGAGCTCATGAAAAATCTTCCTAGTTGAGCCCAAAACAGGTTTTTCAATGATTTTGACTTTTTGACAAAACTAAAAAATTGACTTTAATGAGATTTAATCTAGATTTGTGAACTGAAAATGATATATTATGATGAAATAAAACTTAAACAAGCTAGACCTATGAATTCCAAATACAAAACAAGATTTTGACTAAACAAAAACACCACAGTTGAGTTATTAAGCCAGTTAAGGAGTGATTTTGACTTTTTATGTTATAAGCTGCAATGTGGTGACAGATATGAATACAATTGATCTTAACAAGCATGAAGCAACAGGAAACTACCACTGCACTAGCCTATAACACAGTTAATGCAGCTAAACCAAACATCCCTTTAACTACTGATAAGCAATTTAAAACTACCCAACTGCTAAACTGGCTTATGCCAATGATCAAACTAAGCTTAAATGACTTAATTATGGCTAAATAAACACATTTGAACGAGCTATGACTACAAACACAAGTACAAGAGAAATGAAGCTGTTGTGAAAATGAAACTTAGAAATCTTACTTTCATGTGTTCCAAATGGTATACGGCTAAAACCAAATCAAAACCACTAAATGGAACTATTCAACCTAATAATCAAAGTGCGCAACCACCATATCAATCCCATTGCAATTTGAGCTCATAGTTGACTTTTGTTGACCATCAATGAAACTTGCTCAAAAATGATTACTTGAGCTTACCAAAGATTATAATAAGCTTAAATGAGCTTATTTGATCTTAACATGAGCTTATTATAAGCTTGGATATCAAATTTGAAACTGGAAATTTCCACAGTAAACTTGAAAATATGAATCTTAAGTAAGACCTTGAATTAAACTTGAAAAACAGATTATATTGATGAAATAACTTGATGTGAGTACAATAGAACAGAAAACTACATCTTAAAACATTAATTAAGCTAAATTAATAAAAAACGACATACAATTTTAATTAAAAACTAACTACTCCTCATTTGCTTCTTCTCTCTTCCTTTTTATAGCTCCAAAAGCTTCCACGTGTCCATCTGAGCAAATCCCACCACATTTGAGAGCCAATGGGAGAGCAGAGGTCAGTTTGGCCTTTTGATGACTTTTGGCGGGAAAGGGACAATTTGACTTCATTGATTTTTAGATGCAACTAGGGGGTGAGAGGTGTGATGATGAGGGTTGAGGTGATAAGGGTGCGAGGGATAAGGGTGGTGGAAAGGTGGGTTGCGAGGAGAAGTAGCGAGGCAAGTGGAGGGAAGAAGGAGGAGGTGGAGGGAAAGGGGAAGGGTGAGGTGTTTGACTAGGGGTTCAAAAGCAGTGTGTGAGGGGGTTCAAATGGAAGGGTCCTGGTTTGGCGGGGGTCCAATTGAGGTTTTGACAAGGCTTTGGTATTAATAATGCTAAGGACTATTTGTGCAATTCTTCCAAACTTGAGGGACCAATCCTGTAATTTTCCAAACTTGTTACAAGGGACCAATATTGACAAGTTACAATAGTACAAGGACCAGTTTTGACATTTTCAAATTCCAGGACCAAACTTGACATTTTATTAAAGTTAGGGACCTTTTACGCCATTTAACAAAGATTTATTCAAGGACCATTTTGACAACTTATAATATTTCAGGGACCTTGAATAACATTTTTCTTTATTTTGTTTTACCGGGGTACTTTTGACAACTTTTGAAACTTGGGGACTAAAGCGCCAATTATGCAAATTTGATCACGTTTTTCACGATTTTTGATATTTTTCATTTAAACACATAAAACACTTATTTGTGATATTTTTATCATTTTGATGCATTTAAGTGTTCGGATGTTTTGCGATTTAAACGATACAAAAATGATGAGTATTTAGACACTCATCGGTTATCCAACTAATGAGGGCCAAGATTTAGGCAAACTTAAAGCTAAAGCGGACATTGGAGTATTTGTAGGATATGCACCAAACAGAAAAGGATACTGAATCTACAACAAAAGAACCCGAAACATCATGCAGAAACAATTCCGTTACATTTGATGGTGGCCGGTCAAATGGCTCTGGACAATCGATTCACGGACCGCACTTTAAGCGATCCCATTGGTTCATCCCTTGTACCAAACTCCTCACCAGCAATTCCATATGTACCTCCCTCAGAAGATGATTTAAAGAAACCGTTTGACCCAATGTTTGATGAATAATTTGAGCCAAGTAACAATGATATGTCAATCCCATCAGCGGACGCTATCCACATCAATGAAATTAACCTTTGACCTCTATGTCATTAAGCCAAGCGACCTGGCGATCAATGTTTCATCAACAAATCTTCAATCATCAAGTGTACATCATGGAAATGCTTCTGATTCACAGGATGAAGTTAATCCTTTTGCTACTCCCAAAGATACTCCATTTGAAAACATATTTGCTCTGAATCTTCATCGAGAACCATCTTCCTCAGAGACATCGACTCACGCTACTTGGTCCCTCAACAAGCCACATGAACACCTCAGAAAATGGACTCACGATCATCCATTAGACAACATCATTGGAAATCATTCTCGTCCGGTATCCACAGAAACAACTTGCAACCGATGCCTTATGGTGCTTCTTCAACTCCGTACTCTCTAAGATCGAACCAAAAGATGTTAAATCCGCCATGAACGAAGGCAATTTGGTTCAATGCCATGCAAGAAGAAATTCATGAGTTTGATTGACTTGATGTATGGGAATTAGTGCTCCAGTTTTTTATGATCATTGCTCTAAAATGGATGTTCAAAGTAAAACTTGATGAGCATGGTGATGTTTTAAAGAACAAGGCTCGATTGGTTGCTAAAGGATACCGTCAGGAGGAGGGTATTGACTTTGAAGAATCTTTTGCTCCTTTGCTCGTATCGAGGCAATCGGAATATTCTTGCTAATCTTGCTAGTAAGAACATGGTAGTCTATCAGATGGATGTAAAGACGGCATTTCACGAGCGGAGATCTTAAAGAAGTTGTCTACATCAGCCAACTTGAAGGCTTTGTGAATCAGGCATCCTACTCACGTTTATTGTTTGAAGAAGGCTCTTTACGGTTTAAAGCAAGCTCCAAGGGCATGGTATGATACACTGTCAAGGTTTCTTCTATCAACGGATTCACAAAGGAGGCAGATTGATCAACATTCTTCACCAGGAAGTCAGGCAAACATTTAATTCACGTTCAAATTTATGTTGATGATATCATCTTTGCCTCGGCTGACCCCAATGAGTGTGACCGTTTTCAAATGAAATGGGTTCTAAATTTCAAATGTCAATGATGGGACAAATGTCATTTTTCTTAGGATTACAAATTTCTTAAAGTCCCGAAGGCATTTTCATAAATCAATATAAATATGCAAATGAGATTTTAAAGGAATTTGAATTTGATTCAAGTGACCCTGTTGACACTACCATGATTGAGCGTACTAAACTAGATGAGGACCACTCGGGGATCATGGTAGACCAAACGAAATATCGTAGTATGATTGGATCCATGATGTACCTCACAGCTAGCAGACCAGACATCTTGTTATTTGTTATGTGTGCGGATACCGGCTAAGCCTAAAAAAAGCACCTTGAAGCGGTTAAGCGGGTCTTTGGGGTATCTCTAAGGAACCATCAATATGGGACTTTGGTGAAGGACACCGGTATGTCACTAACGACCTATGCGGATCTGTCGCGAGGATGTCAAGATACATGTCGAAGTACATCAGGAGGTGCTCAGTTTTTGGGTGATAAGCTTGTGAGTTGGTCTTCAAAGAAGCAAATGAGTACTTCTATTTCCTCTAGAGAGGCTGAATACATAGCCATGTCATCTTGTTGTGCTCAAATCCTTTGGATGAGATCCCAATTTTCTGACTATGGCTTTGATTCAACAAAATCCTCTGTACGTGATAATAAATGCTATTGCTCTCATGCAACAACGTTACAACACTCAAGTGCAAAGCACATTGACATCGACATCATTTCATTAGGAGCAAGCGGAGGCGGTGTGGTGGAACTCTATATTTTGTGAATACCGGTTAGCAGACATCTTCACCAAAGCTCTTCCGAGAGAGCGTTTTGAGTTTATTCTTCCTCGACTTGGCTTGAAAAGCCTTCAACCAGAAACACTCAAGCGTCTTGAGGGGAAGAAGACGAGGAGTAAAGGTCTTTCCTTCATCTATATCTTTGTATATATTTATCCAAAAACCAAATACAAAAATATAAAACCAAGAAAAAGAAAATAGAAAATTATAAAACTTTCAAAAAATCCATAAAAATTTGAAAAACTTGAAATATCTCAAAAATATTGTTTCTCTTCATGTTTTTACCTCAATTCGATTATATCTACGATCTTTGTGTTGTCATTCAAAGAATGACACGGGACTTTAGATGTTGCTCGAATGTTTAAAAAAAAATAATAAAAAAATAAAAAAAAAATTTAGGAGAAATTAAACAAATGGTTTATTGTCATTTCAGGCAGTAACCCGCTTTTCAAAGAAAGAACAGAGCCATGCTTTATCTTGTTTTTCAAATCTCATGCTCTGATTCTATACTTGGACTCTATTTTTGATAATCATCTGGACTTAAAAAGTTTGTCAAAATATCTATCTCTCAATCAACAACTTATGTCATTGATTGAGGGGGAGAATGATTTCAATTAAAATTAAAAAGTTATTTGTCATTCAATTGTTTTCAAAAGATAATCATGCATTTTTATTCAATGGAGTTTAAAGTCTCAAAATCCGATTATTATCAGTTAAAACGCTTTCATAATCAAGTCACAATTCTCCTTAAAAGCTTTCAAAATCAATTTAAATCTACAGAGATCACAAATCTCAAATGATTCGATAATTGTGATCGGGGGAGAATTTATGATTTAAATTGAATTAATCTGATAATTCGGTAAATGGTTTTATAAGGATATACAAGCTCTCCATCCCACATGTGCCAAACGATTTCAAATTTTTATGCACATGTTGAGGAGGAGCATCTATCTTAAACCCAAAAGAGTTGAAACATGATCAATGTGCAGGTTCCCTCTTGTATGTGCAAAACTCTTTCAAACCTCAAGGCACATATTGAGGGAGAGCAAGCTTATGAAAACCTCATCCTTCCCTAATATGCTTTATCGTGTTTTGATCAGTGATGTTGATATCTATTAGAAAATGGTAATCAAAGAAGTTAGTTCTTTCTCTTGCCTCCGTGTGTTTTCATACATGTGGGGATCTAAGTTCTAAAATATCAAAAACAATTCAGGGTACAAAATGATAATCATATCATATACTGTTGATTTTCAAATGGTTTTCAATTGGTTCCTATGGCAGATGAACAATTCCAAAAAGACCGACCAACTTTTCATTATGTATGGTGATATAAGGACGATAAGGTCAGGAATGTGTTCCCATGATCTGCCAGAACTGGAGGGATCTACCCAGGGACAATCCACTAGATAGTGTAGAAGTCCTTAGGTATATTGGAAAAAGGAGAAAAATGAGAATATGGGAAGAGTGCAGGGAGGCTGAGCTGAATCTGGAATAAACCCAACAAGGTGCTATTATAAGTCTCGGTAAGCAGCGAAGGGGTTGAAGAATGAAAAATTGAATGAGAAAAGGGTGAAAACAAATAGCCCTCAATTATTCAACCTTTGGAATCTGGGGTTCAATTCATATGCTATTGGTGGTTACCAAGGTAACATCGGTATTGAAGACAAGACGTCATGAACCCAGTGACGCACTGCACTTCAACTTCCCAAACCACTCAAGTTCCTCTTAAAAGGACTTGTTTCATTCTCACGGGGAACCAACATTATCTATCGACTTTCTCTTAGAGATTGTTGATATTGAAGAAGGAGACCCTCTCCCCAGTCTCTGATATAGGATCCGAATATGCACAAATTGAGTCTAGAGCCACGAGATCGTCAATAAATCTCATTAGGACACTTTTAATGAAGACTCTCTGTTTCACACAATGTGGAAAGGGAGATTATGTCTTGAGTCCTACGCATTATCCTTGTGGTATTGCCAGAACATCTGAGTGATATGCATACATATTCGCAATGAAGATGGAAAGCCTTCTGGAGCCAACATCAAACAAGATCGGTAGGTGGCATGTGAGATCTATCAATAGATCAAGCATGTGACAAGCTGGACGAAACAATGGAAGATTCAATCTTTTGAATCAATCACAGTTCGAGTTATGGATTGACGGATACCTTTGAAAAACCGGTCGTTGTGCTCAAAAACTCTTTTATTTAGCACATCGACCGTGTATGAATATTTCAAATCAAAAGGTGTTTATGATTGATAATTGATTTTCATTAAAACCTTCGTTGTATTGCAAAACAATTTCTATTGAGCAATACATGATTGTTTTTCAAATCTCTTTTCCTCAATCGGTGAATCTCGTTTACGGTTCACTCACTCCGTGTTGTCTTCTTTGAGGCGTTCGGTTTGAAACAGCTAGGCATTTGCGAAACCCGTCAGGAAATTCTTCAGTTATACGATCACCGGCAGTACTTGCTTGATCAGCGAGGAAGTGGGCGTGTACCTCAATTCATCGAAAGTGATCAAAGACACTTTCGTGGCGCTATTATTGCTTGTTTTATGCGGTACACCCGGCGTTTGCGGTGATCAGAATGAAGCGGTCAATCCATAGCCGCATGCTCACACAACACATTCATATCTAAAGAAATCATGATTAGTGCATCAATGAATCTGATATTATCACTCAATATACCTTTCTGTTGCCAATATCATGAATCAACGAAGCTTCGCTACTACGATAAGAAAAATCATGATCGAGAATGTGAGCATGTCGGTCCGAAAGTCACAACATCACCTAATACCAACACCACAATGGAAACGTCTGAGATTTAATGTGGCTGATGATCTCAAAGCGGCTCAAAACTCAGTATCATGTGGATCATTAAAGACCTCCACTCGAATATCCAAACATGCAATAATGAAGAATCAAAGACTACTAGCTGAGAACAAAGAACATGGTCAAGAATGCAAGAACAATTTTAATGTAATATCTGTTTGTATTCAATGTAATTTCAGTATATGTTTGAGGTGACCTCCCTTAAGGGGAGATTGTTAGGATTTAGAAAATCCTGGTATTAAAGTGTCGGTCACCTCAAGTATATTTAATCGTTAGAAAGCTCGTAGTCGTAGTTATTTTATGTTAAGTAGTAGTTAGTTAAGTAACACCGTGGAGGACGGACGGGTCTTTACCCACTGTATGACTAATCCACAGCCCGTTGTGCGGCGTTTTATTGTAAGACTATAAATACTCTCTACATCCCAAGGTAGAGAGGTGGAGCTCATAATAAGAATTTTCTTTCTCTCACTAAAGTTCCCAAACCTCTAACTTTCTCTCTCTAAAACTCATGTATTATACGCCTAAGTATGTTTGTGTTATGATGTGTATGTGAAATCCAATATGTTACAAATTCTTTCTTCATAACTTGGTTGTAGCATTCTTTTGACATGATGTTGACTAGGGAAGTAGTGTCAATAAATGGGTGGAAGTCGATGAACCCGATTTTGCATGAGATCTTAAGATAATATGGGATTCTATGATGAATGCGTGTTCCTACCTCATGAAATTTAGGTTGGTCTAGTTAGAAAAGTCTTTCCAGAGTTATCTTGCCAATGGGTCATCTCGACATCACTAGGGAGGTCTTCAGCACTTAATCCTAAGTTTTTAAGTGTCTTACATAATATTTGTTTTAACAATTTTTTAAGTGAATAAATCTGGTGTTAATCATGGTCAAAAACAGTCTAATTGGTAATATTTTGTATCTTGGTTTTTTTTATGGGTTTTTCTGGAAAAAGTTTGAAGTTTTGCGAGTTTGCATACTTTCCTTTAAAGATTTGCGAGTTTGCATAGATTTCGTTGAAGATTTGCGAGTTTGCAAAGTTTTCGTTGAAGATTTGCGAGTTTGCATTTTTCTGACTTGAAGATTGGCGAGTTTGCCAGTGTAATCTTTCAAGTTTGCGAGTTTGCAACTTTCTGATTAAATATTAGCGAGTTACAACTTTCTTTTTGAAGATTAGCGACATTCTACTTTTCTGCACTTGAAGATTAGCGAGTTTCTAATTTTCTGCACTTGAATACTTGCGAGTTTGCTAATTTAAACTCAGACCCATATCAATACCTCATATCTATAATCCTCATTGGTCCAAAAGATTTAAAAACGAAAAAGAAAAAATGAGATAAGCAGATAACCAGATATGAAAACCAAAAACTTAGAAGCACAAGAAATCGATGGCAGTCAACAACAATGATCTCATCACAAATCTTTACCTAGACTCATCAAATACAACAAAAGCTACTACAAATCCAACCACTAACATAATCGCATCAACATCTCACTGCTTGTACAATATCCCATCTCCAAACAACATCTCACAAATCTCATCTCAGTACCACAACGACTCTAAATGGACAATAATAATTAAGATCTCAGTCTTGTTCAAACTTGTATATCAATCTTTAAAGATTCAAGTTTTTGAACTTAACTCATCATCGATCTTTGTGAAGTTTAACTTCGATTTATATCCGAAAGGTTTAAAGATTAGACAATAACATAAGGTTATTATCCTCCTTTCTTTCGTTCAAAACAAAACATAAAAACATAAGAAGCACCTTACTCGTGACCTCTCATATGAGATCTTGAAGTCTTATTCGAAGTGACTGCAAGAGATTCTCGTGGGTTGTGTTTCGGCTGAGTTATTTTTGGGAGTGTTCTTATGTTTTTGTGATTCATGATAGGAGATGGTATGACAGAAAAGAGATGATGATCGGTGATGTGGTTTTATTTTTTGTGGCTGCTGCGTTTTGGAGTGAAGAAGATTTGGAGGCAGTTGAGATGGTAAGTAGGGTTCAAAAATGAATAAAGTTAGGGTTGTGGTGTTTTATATCCCATATATTAAAGGTTAGTGGATTTTGGATTGGACTGGTACTCAATTTGTGTATGGGGCCGTGTATATGAATGGACTTGCTGGGCCGAAAATTTGATTAATATAATGATTGGATGCAAGATCTTCAACTGGACTGCCATATCTTGCACTTCGAATATTTGGTTTGAAAAGGATTTTAGCAAATTTTCTAGGGTGACATTTTTTTTACAAGATCGGGAATAAACCATTATCAAAGTTCATTAAAACCGTCAAAAAGGCTAGTTTTGGGGATGTAACCGCAAGATGTGATTACGGCTAGAATTCATTATCATTTATTTGAGGTTGAAGTGGGATATCACGGGTGCGTGTACTTAGTATCTTGAAGATATCGGGGTTGATTGGATGCATGATTCTTCGAGATCCTTGTTCGAGCTTTTAAATGTTACAAATGACAAAGACTTGATTTGTCTAGTTATACCTGATGTAAGGAGTTACGTTGTTGTGCTCACAGCGTATAGCTATCACTTTAAAGGAGTTACGTTGTAGTGCTCAAGTGTCACAACAAGTTGCGGATAATTCGAGAGAAGTTCATATACAATTAAGGATGGATGGATGGGTATATGATTCTACCTTTATTGAAATTCTCGTATTGGTTCTTAGTCGAGACATTAGTGCAAGCTTAAGTTACAAGTTCGGGTTCTTTTACTTCAGTCTCAAGTTCGTCATATTGGGTTTTCTCCATCAGTAGTCACTACAAAGAGTCGTCTAAATGATAATGAGGTCGGTAAAGACTTAGTTGAGAGGAGTATCAAAGAGTAGAGATGTTTTATCAGCAAATGATTCTCACGGGATATTTCATGCTTCACAAAGATTTATGGTACTTCACACTTATTCGATTACTTGGACATACGGGGTTACCTTTTCGTTTCCATCGTAAACATAGTGTGTATGCTTCCGTCCAGAAGACATCATGGGGAAGATAGTGGATGTGCTTTGTACTTTTTTTGACTTCTTTGCGAAAACACTCTTTTTCCATAAGTATCCAATCGGGGGAAGAAATGTGTACATGAGGGCGCTGCGGTTCTCGTGGTCGAGCTTTAAATTTTATGAGTGCCGGAGATATGTCCGTAGAGATGATCAGTGGTATTGTTTTGTGTCTTCGGTGTTATCGTTTCAATTTTCCCAGGTTGTTTTGTGTGAAATAGCCTACTTGTGTAAGAAAGTCTTGTTGATTTCTTGCATGTTACCCCCGAACGGAGTTTCCGCATTGAGCACAATTGTGATTAAGTGACTAGTCAGATTTGCTTTGTGTGGTTTACAGTGTTATTTATAAATTCCGCTGCATACTTAAAACTTCAAAAGTTAGAAGACATGTGCTACATTAAAGTTTGAATCTGAAGACGGTTGTCGGTTGGGGGAAGTGATTCGAGAACTGCCAAAAAAGTGTATGGAGAAGTTTGCTAAAGACATGCGATGCAATTGGGGAAGTTAATCCAACTCATACAAATTACATCATTTTCCTACAAGTGAAGAAAATGTTCTTAAGCCGAGGTACAAGATGAAGACAAAGAGCATCAGCTACTTGAGACATCCTCAGCATTGAAGAGCATATGAAGACCTTTCTTTATTTGTATTTGTACTTGTAGGAAATGTTGTAAGTAATCCCATATGTTGCCACATTGGGGGAAGATTGTTAGGAATCATCTAACAAAATGTGAGAACATATTCGGTATTACAATAGTTTTATTGTAAGGCACAAACACATTGACTGAAACTGTCATTTATGTAAAGTCATGTGTTTGGTGTCCTATATAAGCCCTCCTAGACTTCACTAGGAGGGTGATGCTTGGTGTGTAATCTTATCCTTTTTCATTATTCAATAATACACAAAGTTATCCCTTCTCTCTCTACTTTCTCTCTCTAACCATGTATGTCATTTACTATCATCATCCCCGACCTCCCGAATCACATAATCAACTAATATAAACGATCCAACAATACTTTTCCTCAAAATTGACGAAAACATCAAAATCTCTCCCTGAGTCAACCTCTCCAGGATCCGGGGGGTCGCTAAGAAATTTTTCTAAAGCCTCACCAAAATTTCCTACGGGGTCAATTGCACACACCTTCTCCGGGGTAGACAAATGTTCATTAGGTTCGAAAGTAGCAATATCTCCATTAGCTTCAAGAGTCAACTTTCCAGCAAAGACATCCACCTTAGTATCAGTAGTGGCAAGCATAGGTCTTCCTAAAATGATTGGTATACGGTTGTCTTCCGGAATGTCAAGAATCACAAAATCTACTGGGAAAAGGAATTTCTTAATCTTTACCGACACATTTTCAACAATTCCCAATGGCGATTGCATAGATCGATCAACCATTTTAATTTTCATCTTGGCCGGCTTTAAGTTACCAATTCCCATACGCAAAAACATCAAACGAGGCATTATGCTAATACTTGCTCCAAGATCAGCCAGGGCATTACACATGTTTAGACTCCCGATATAGCAAGGGAGAGTGAAGCATCTGGATCTTTTTCCTTTTGCGTTAGCTCGTTCCTCAAACCGTGAGCATCTCGTTGAGGTGAATTGTCTCATCAATACTTAACTCCTGCGCTATATCATGATGATTAGTATTAACAAAGTTATTGGTAGGAGGGTTTACGGAAAAGTTTGGTCAGTGGCTGTCTCTCCATGCTGATTCGTAAACAACTTTTTCGAAAGGTCAAAGGTTCTTCGAGGATAGTTTCTACAGTATGGACAACTTCCTCCTCCTTAGCTGCTAAATAATCAGAGATAGCTACTGAACATGAACTAACACTCTTCTCCAATCTTTTAATCCTATCATCGTGCATTTTGAGAGAAGAGATTGTATTATCCACGAATGTCCTCATCAATTTTTCAATCCTATCATCTCGTTCTCTTAATTACATGATGTGGTCAAGAATTTTTCTTTCAAGATCCCTCCCGGTTTTGGTCCCAAACACGCTCTTAACCTTTTCAACCCTGCATGCTTCAGCTTCTCTTTCCAACCTTCGTTTTTTGAAAATTTCCCCGTAATTGTATTCTTGCTTTGTTATCGTCTTCATTACCTTATGATCGAAATTGTCTCTTGGTTCGTACCCTGTATTCATGTGCCACTTGTAGCAATGTTCAGAAATCCACTGAATAAATTTGGGGCGTCGAGGAGTCATGCTAGGAATAGGTCTTGGTGAGTCGAGAAGTTCTCGTGTTCGCGCATTAATCCCACGATAGAAGGCGATATACGATCTGATGCTTGTTTAAATCATGAGTAGGGCATCGATAGAGAAGCTTGTTAAATCTTTCCCATGCTTGGTAAAGCATTTCTTCTCAACACGAACGAGTTGATAGATTTTCCCAAGAAGCTAGGCCATTTTGAAGGGCGCAAAATTGCGGGGCGAATTCTTTTAAGTTTATCCCACGCTCCTTTACAATCGTGAGGGAGTTTGTTAACCATCTTTTCGCTATCCCAGAAAAAGTCATAGAAAAATCCTTGCATGTGACTGAATAGCTCGGAGTACCTCTGATGTTGAAAAGAGAGGACAAGTGGAGAACTTCTTCAACGTGATTACGGCGTCCTCATCTTCGTTCCATAAAACTCAAGTTCATGTAACTCTCGAATAATATGATCTGGAATAAAGTATTTTTCAGTGTGAGAATCTTGAGTGAAGCTCCGTTAGCGTTCTCATTGGTCGCTAAATCTGCTCCATAGTTAGGTCATCGATATCATTGATGACCTCGGCCTGCGTCCGCCGTGCGATTAGTAAAATGAGAAGATGTTGTGAATAGGAACCGGAGAATAGACTTTCCTTCTTCAAAATTGCTTCTCCGGTTCATCGAATGGGGTAGCCAGAAAAGGCCTCGAGCTGCGAGTCTTGTATCCTAACATAATCAGAAAGAAAATTATAAACAGACTTAATATGAAATCCTAAAATAGCTCGCCGGCAGCGGCGCCAAAAACTTGATCGGTTTTACTGACCAGGTCCTAAATTTATAGTGTCTCGCTATAACCTATAGGATTTCACAAACACATCAAACCATAATCATAAGAGGCGTATACAATGTTTAGAGAGAGAAAGTTCTAGAGAGAGAAAGGGAAGAGAGTTGGGAACTATGTGAAACAAAAGAAAAATGGTATTGAAGCTCCAACCCTCTACCTTGGGAGGTAGAGGGTATTTATAGTGTCTTACAAAATACGCCACCTACGGGCTGTGGATCGGGCATACAATGGGTAAAGACCCGTCCATCCTCCATGGTGTTACTTAACTAAATACTAACTAACATTAAATAACTACGACTACGAGCTTTCTAACGATTACATAAACTTGAGGTGACCGACTCTTTAAAAGACTGGATTTTCTAAATCCTAACAATCTCCCCTTAAGGGAGGTCACCTCAAATTACATTGAATACAAAAAAATATTACATTAAGATTGTTCTTGGATTCTTGTTAAAGATCTTTGCTATGTAGTCCGTAGTCTTTGATTCTTCATGTTTTGCATGTTTGGCTAATCCAAATGGAGGTCTTTAACTGATCCACATGATGATAAGTTTTGAGCCAGCTTTGAGATCATCAGCTTCCAAAAATCTCTGACTCTTCCTTTGCAGTGTTGACATTATGTGATGTTGTGACATAGGACCGACATGCTCACATTCTGGATCATGATTTCTTCTCATCGAGTTCGGAAGCTTTAGTTGATTCATGATATTTGTAGCGGCGTGAGAAGCATGGAGTGAAAATATCAGAGTCGTTGATGCATTTATCATGATTTCTTTAGAGATGAATGTGTTGTGTGAGCATGCGGCTATGGATTGACCTCTTAATTACGATGTTACAAACGTCGGTGTGTGCACACAATAGTTAGCAATATAGCGCCGAAAAGTGTCTTTGATCACTTTCATCGAATTGAGGTACACAGCCCACGGTTCCCCGTTGTTTAGTACAAGTACTGCCTGTGATAAGGTATAATTCCAAAGAATCTCCTTGACAGGGTTTCGTAGCTGCTCTTGATGTTCTCAAACTGAAACGTCTCAAAGAAGACAACACGGAGTGAGTGAACCAGCGAATTGAGATTCAGCGATTGATGAAAGAGATTTGAAAAACAATAAATTGTGCTCAAAATAAAGTGTTTTTGCACTACAAGATGTTTTAAGGAAAATCAATAATCAATCATAAACACCTTTTATTTTTGAAATATTAATACACAGTCGATGTGCTAGATAAAAGAGTTTTAAGCACAACGACGGTTTTTCAAAGGTATCCGTCAATTCATTACCGAACGAGTTGATTCATAATTTTGAATCGCCCCATTGTTTATGTTCGGTTGTCACATGGTTGATCTATTGGATAGATCTCACATGCCACCTACCAAGAGCTTGTTTGATGTTGGCTCTAGAAGGCTTTCCATCTTCATTGTAAGTATGTTGGCATATCCTTTCGGATGTTACGGCAATACCACAAGGATAATGCGTAGGACTCATGAGATATGTTCTCACTTTCCACATTGTGTGAAAAGCAGTCTTCATTGATTGTGTCCTAATGAGATTTATTAGATGATCTCGTGGCTCTGACTCAATAGTGCAATTTGGTTCCTATGCGGAGACTAGGGAGAGGTCTCCTTCTTCAATATCAACCATCTCTAAGAGAAAGTCGATAGATAATGTAGGTTCCCGTGAGAATGAAACAAGTCCTTTTAAGAGGAACTTGAGTAGTTTGGGAAGATGTAGTACAGTCGCGTCCTTTGGGTCCATGACGTCTTGTCTTCAACCGGTGTTACCTAGGTAACACCCATAGCATATGAATTGAACCCGGTTTACGCCTAAGGTTGAAATAATGGAGGGCTATTTATTTTCACCCTTTTCATTTTTCTTTTTCATTCTTCAACCCCTTGATTACACGAGACTTCATTACTAGAACCTTGTTGAGTTTATTCCAGTTGCTGCTCTATCTCAGTCTACACTCTTCCCATTTCTCACTTTTCTCCTTTTTTCATCATACCTAAGGACTCTACACTATCTAGTGGATTGTCCTTAGGTAGATCCCTCCGGCTCTGGCGGGATTGTGAGAACGAATACCTAACCTAACCATCCTTATATCACCATACATAAAGTAAATTTGGTTGGTCTTTTTGGTATTGTTCATCTGCCATTGGAACCAATTGAAAACCATTTGAAAATCAATCCGGATACTTGTGATATATTATCAAAGCATTTTGTACCTGAATTGTTTTGATATTAGAAACGGCTCCCCTCAACATGTGCAACGTATGTTTGAAATCATTTTGGCACATGGAGGAAAGAGGAAGAATTCACTTCTTTGTTCAATATTTTCTAAAAGTATCGACATCACCTTCCGATCAAAATTGTGTTTCAAATACAGTTGAAGATATTTTTAGGAAAGGATGTGGTTTTCAAAGATTTGCTCCCCTCAATATGTGAATCGATATTGAAAGTGTTTTGCACATATTAGGAAAACACATTAGAGACAAATCAATCACGATTCAATCCTCATTGGTTTGATATAGATGCTCCCCTTAACATGTGCATGGAAAATTTGAAATCATTTGGCACATGTAGGGAGGAGAGCTTGTTAATCACGTATAAAACCATTTATCAATTATCGTTTAAATCCAATTTAAATCACAAATTCTCCCCCGGTCACACTTTTCAAATCCTTTGAGATTTGTGATCTCAATGATTTAAATAAATTTTGAAAACTTTTGAGGAGAATAGTGACTTGCTTTTGAAAAACATTATAGCGATAAGGATCACATATGAGACTTTAAACTCCAATGATTAGACATGCTTGAGTATCTTTTGAAAATATGACATTAGCCTTGGTCGAACCGTTGTATGACAAATAACTTTTTGATTTAATTGAAATCATTCTCCCCTCAATCAATGACATAGGTTGTTGATTGAGAGATAGAGATTTTGACAAATGACAAGTCCTGATGATTTTCAAAAAAATTGAGTCCGAGTTATTTTACAAAGCTATTTAGTTTTCATTAGATAACAAATATTTTTCAGAAGAATCATTAGAAGGAAAAATATTTGGAAAGAAACATTTGTCTTATTGACGACAAACATTTGTTTTTAGAATCAGAGCATGAGATTTGAAAATTTAAGATTAAGCATGGCTCTGTTCTTTCTTTTAAAAACAGGTTACTGTCTGAAATAATAATAAACCACCATTTTTCTCTAACCTTTTTTTTAAACAATTTATGTACATTCGTAGAACATCTAAAGACCCCGTGATACTCTTTGAATGTCAACACAAAGTCCGTAGATGTTATCGAATTAAGAAAAATATGACAAAATGACAATATTTTTTGGAATTTTTCGAGTTTTTCTAATTTTTATGGATTTTTGAAATTTTATATTTTTCTATTTCTTTTTGTGGGTTTTATATTTTTGTATTTTGCTTTTAGAAAAGATATGTACAATAGATAGATAGAGACAAACTCAGTTACTCCTCATCTTCCACCTGAAGACGTTTGAGAGTTTCAGCTGAGACTTTTAGACCAAGTCGTGGAAGGATAAACTCAAAACGTTCTCTAGGAAGAGCTTTGGTGAAGATACGCTAAGCTGATATTCAGTTCTCATAAAATAAGTTCCACCACACGTTCTCCACTTGCTCCTGATGAAATGATGTCGAATGTCGATATGCTTTGCTCTTGAATGTTGAACATTGTTGAATGAGAGAGCAATGGCACTGTTATCACAATCTTGAGGATTTTGTTGAATTCAAAGCCATAGTCAGATAATGGGATCTCATCCATAGGATTTGAGCACAACAAGATGACATGGCTATGTATTCAGCCTCTGTAGAGGATATCGAGGTACTCATTTGTTTCTTTGAAGACCAACTCACAAGCTTATCACCCAAAAACGAGCACCTCGGCGTGCTTCGGCGTGTATCTTGACACCTACATGGTCAAGCATCTGCATAGAACATTAGTGACATACGGTGTCCTTACCAAAGTCCCATGTTGATGGTTCCTTGGAATACCGAAAGACCCGTTTAACGCTTCAAGGTGCTTTTGGTAGGCTTAGCACGGTATCTAGCACACATGCATACAGCGAACAGATATGCGGTCTCTTGGCGGTGAGGTACATCGGGGATCCAATCATACTACGATATTTAGTTGGTCAACCATGATCCTGAGTGGTCCTCATCGGTTTAGTTCGCTCCACCATTGGAGTGTCAACGGGGTCACAAGAATCAAATCCAAATTTCTTTAAAATTTCATTAGCATATTTAGATTGATTGATAAAAATGCCTCCGGGACTTTGCGAAATTCGTAATCCCAAGAAAAATGACATTTGCCCCATCATTGACATTTGAAATTTGGAGCCTATCTCATTTGAAAAACGGTCACATTCATTAGGGTCAGTCGAGGCAAAAATAATATCGTCAACATAGATTTGAACGTGAATTAAGTGTTTTCCTGACTTTCTGGTGAACAATGTCGGATCAACTGCTCCTTTGCTGAATCCATTAGATAGAAAAAACCTTGATAACGCATCATACCATGCCCTTGGAGCTTGCTTCAAACCATAAAGAGCATTTTTTAAGTGATAGACATGAGTAGGATGCTCTGGATTAACAAAACCTTCAGGTTGGCTGACGTATACGACTTCTTTAAGATCTCCGTTAAGAAAGGCCGTCTTTACATCCATCTGATAAACTACCATGTTCTTACTTGGCGTTGGCGGGAAGATTGATTGCCTCGATACGTGCAAGCTGGAGCAAATGATTCTTCAAAGTCAATACCCTCTTCTTGACGGTATCCTTTTGCAACTAATCGAGCCTTGTTCATTAACACATCACCATGCTCATCAAGTTTTACTTTGAAGATCCACTTTAGAGCAATGATCATAGCACAGTCAGGAGCAGGTGCTAATTCCCATACATCTAGTCGATCGAACTCATGAATTTCTTCTTGCATGGCATGGAACCAGCTTTCTTCATTCATGGCAGTTTTAACGTCATTTGGTTCGACCTTGGATAGTACGGAGTTGAAAAAGCACCATAAGGCATCAGTTGCAAGTTGTTTACGAGTGGATACTGGACGAGAGGGGTTTCCAATGATGTTGTCTAATGGATGGTCATGTGTCCATTTTCTAAGGTGTTCGTGTGGTTGTTGTTGAGGAACAGAGGTAGCAGAGTCGTTTTCCTGATGAAGATGGTTCTGATGATGGTTCAGGAGCAAATATGTTCTCAAAGGGAGCATCTTCGGGAGTAGCAAAAGGGTTTTCTTCATCTGTGACTACAGCAACATTTCCAGTATGTACACTTGTAGATTGAAGAGTTGATGATGATGAAGAATGATCTGCAGAAGGCGCTTCGTGAGATAAATGCATAGAGATGGATGGATTATCTGTGTTGGCGAGATTAGGAGCGACCTCTGTTGAAGCATTAGAGTGGATGTTGTCTGAGATTCAAAGTATTCATCAAACATTGGATTAAACAATTTCTTCACATCTTCTTCTGAAGGTGGTACATACGGAATTCTGCTGGATGAGGATTTTGTACTAGAGAGAGGAACTAATGGGACTACTTAATGAAGGTTGTGATGGGTCGAACTTGATTGTCTGGATCCATTTGCCCAGACACTCATCGCGTGGCGTGAATAGTTTCCATGATATCTCGAGTTCTTTTGTTGTAGATTCGGTAACCCTTCTTGTTTGATGCATAAACCACAAAAACTCCAATGTCCACCTTGGCTCTTAATTTACCTAAATCTTGACCATCATTAGTTGGATAGCACAAAGCACCAAATACACGAAGGTAGGAGAGATCAGGTTTTCATTTATGAACAAGTTCGTATGGAGTTTTTGCATGAGTGGTGTGTATGAGAGAACGATTTTGGGTGTAGCAAGTAGTGGCAATGGCTTCAGCCCAAAGAAACATTGGAAACTTTGAATAAATTAGCATAGTTCTTGCGCTTCCAGCAAGGGTCGATTTAGTCTTTCAACTACACCATTCTGTTTGGCGTCGCGTGGAACACTTCTTTGATGATTGATTCCAATGCTTTCATAAAATTGACTTAGGTCATTGTTAACAAACTCAGTGCCATTGTGTGTTCGAATAATTCTAACAGTCTTGTTAAGTCGAACCTGAAGCTGCTTGATAAGTTTGATGATGACATCTGAAGATTCATCCTTTGTCCTCAAAAACTTTACCCAAGTAAATCGATAGTAGTCATCAACAATGACTAAAATGTATTTCTTCCCATTTATCGTTTGCACTCTCATTGGTCCTCACAAATCCATATGAAGGGTATGAAGAACTTCCGTAACTGAGTTTGAAGGTTTGGGTTTGTTAGCATATTTTTTGCTTTTTCCCAATTGGCATGCTGAACAAAGATGATCTTTTTCATACTTTAATCTGGGTAAGCCTCTTACAAGGTCCTTTCTGGAAAGATCATTAATGGTGCCGAAGTTCAAGTGATTGAGACGACGATGCCATAACCATGACTTTGTTTTCGAAGCCTTTGACAACAAGCAGATTGGAGAAGACTTCATTATGTCTTCGATAGAGATGGTGTATAGGTTTGAACCCCGTGTTCCTCTTAAAAGTTCCACACCATCAAGTTCTCTAACGAAACAAGTATGTTTTCTTAAAGCCACCTCTAGATTGGAATCACATAATTGACCAACAGAAAATAGGTTATGACCAAGCCCTTCAACATAATATACCCTGGAGATTACACTATCACCAATAACATAGTCTCCATAACCTATAATTGCACCAAAATGGTCGTTCCCGAATCTAACAGTCCCGATGAATTTACTCACGAAGTTCATGATCCGCGAGAGATCTCCAATCATATGCTTGGAACAACCTGAGTCCAGGTACCACAGAATGATTTGAACGATCTGCAGTTGAACACAGACAAGAATGGATAACTGGATAATTGGGAACCCCATGCAATAATGGGTTCCATTTGGTTAGACAAAGAGATTGGAACAACCACATCAGAAACAAAGTCAATAAAATCATTAGTGGTAGATGTCGGGCTAGTAGAAACAGTAGATCTATTCAAAGTATGTTCACTTCTTAAAGGTATAGTTTTACCATTGGGCATCCATTTCCTAATGGGCATTGACTTAGATAATTTATGGCACAACTCATTAAGATTAAATTTGCGGCCAGTAGGTATCCACTAATAGCCTACAATACTAAATTTTCTTCCTGTGGGTTTCCAATGTTTTTTAACCTTCTTCCGCCTTTGCTTTCTTGCCTTCTTAACTTGATTGTTGGCATTAACAATTTTAACTGGATATTTAACAGCATTAATCAAATCATTCATACCAAATGTATGATTAGTAACAGAAACCATGCAATCATCATTACATGTTTTCCCAAAAGTAGTAGAATTCGCATTAATTACAGCATGCTTAGCGCTAAGACTAGAATCAACACTATTCGTTTTATTCAACATATTTTCATTCTTCCTAAGGTGATCTTCTACTTACTTCCACTGAACATTCCTAGCTTGCAAGGTCCTATCATTCTTTGTATTGCCTTGAGGCTTTGACCTGCTCACTTTGGTGTCACTTTTTACTCCTGTAGAGGGAATGGGAATATTAGTTGGTTTAGCTACTTTTAGTATTTCGGGCTTAGAAGCTGGGATCTGAACTACTTGAAGGCACATTAAATCTCACATGCTTGACACTAGGCATAGAGCAAGGCATCACAACTTTATCTTTCTTACAAAAGGATTTAGGGCATGTTGCTTTTAAGCATTCTAGAAGTTCCTGAGATTGTTTGGCATATAAGCATGCATACTTAACTTCACTATCAAGTGGTGTGTTTATGCAATCCTCTTCGACAATCTCACGGAGACATTCTAGACTATCCTTAAGGTATGAAAAATATTCATGAAACCCAAATTCGTTATTTCTAAGATGAGGAGGAATGTATTTAACAGTCACAGTATATTTACAATCTGAGGATGACTTTGATGTAACATTCTCATTAAAGATAAGTGGCATTTTCCTTTTATCGACTCTTGATTCTCAATTTCCATTTATAACGAAGTTATTTTTTCATTATTTTTGTCACGAGTGACTTTCATTGAATCGTATAACTCTTTGAAGTGTTGTTTGACCTTTTCATTTTCTTCTAGAAAACTCTCATTTTCTTGTTGTAACACGTTAATGATGTTTTGAAGATGAAAGTTTTGAGAAAATTGAGAATCTAAAGGAAGAGGCATTTGAGAGCCAATCACATTGTACTTTTCGCTCTTTAATTGTGAAAATTTGGGCTTTCAACTTTCTGATCGTGTTACAGTGAGCTTGAATCTGTTCGTCACGTTTGTTTATTTCAAAAACTGCATCAAACTCTGGAACATTTGAAGATGTCATGATGTTTGAGGTTTTGACATTTTCTTTGAGATGTTGATATTTTAGTTGCAAATCAAAATGTTCAAATTCTAGCTTAGAAAAATGTTTTACCAAATTATCGTGATCATCCTGGTCAATTTTCTCATTTAGTTTTGAGTTTTTGTTTTCAAGCTCAATGACACGATCATGGGAAACTTTCAAAAGCAGAGATAATTCATGAAATTGAGAAGCAGTAATAGAATGCTTAGTAACAGTATAAAACACATCATGAGCCACACATCTCAATACTAAGTTCTCACTTAAGATATGCAGATTCTTCCTTTCAATTTCATTATATTTGAGTTCCTGTTCATAATCATTGACCTCAACTATCATTGTATCAAATTCCTTTTCCATTTCTTTAATATCTGAGTCTATCCCTTTTTGAAGACTCTCAAATTGACCTTTTAATTGTTTAAAGAAAGGTATGACCTCAGTTAAATGACATTCTTTAGTTTGCTCAAAACCCCTCTCCCTTTCAGTTATCCCTGTAGGTGTGATTCTTTTCTTACATGTCTTTTCAAAATCAACGAATAGTTGATAAACAACATATAGGCTGATTATGGTCTTGCTCTTAGTGGGAATAGATCTAGGAACTAAATGCATTGGTGTGTTCGTAGGATACACAGTCGCTGGAGGCATTTTCCTAAGGGGAGTGTTTGCTTTAACAAGTGCATTAGCTTTTTGCATATCCATGTCCTTTTTCCAAAAAACTTGTTCTGGGGTTAATTTAGTTTGATGCTTAAACATGTTCAGGGAAATCCAATTTTCTTTGGTGTAATCATGGGGTTTGAACGTTATGTTTTGGTTTTTACACTCAGGATCTTTTAGCTTCTTATCCATTCTCTCCCTAGAGGCATGTTTTAATTTTCTATCCTCTTCCATGCTTCCAATACATGATGGTGTTTTCCTAGGTTTGAGGATCTCATTACCATCATAAATAATCGTATGGAAAGCTTTAGCCTTTTTGCAATACTCGGGATTCGGTTCCTCTACTAGGGGAATACTATGCTTATCGCTTAAGACTCTGTGCTTAGTGATCATGTGAGCAGTCTGAATGGTATTCCCTTGTACGCACAACTTATTCTCAAGCTTGTTCTTAAAGGTTTTTAGGTTGGAAAAATCAGTTAAAAGTTTTGATTCCTTAGCATTAAATTCCTGTTTAAGCATCTTAACATTTTCTTGAAGTTCTCGCTTTTGCTTAACAGTTTTGCTTAGTTTGTCTTTTAAGGAATCTAGCTCTTGTTTTAATATTTCTTCCCTAAACTTACTTTTTCTAAAAATTGTACGCATTTGGTCGTCCATTTCCTGCTCACGGGCAGTTAACTCAAACTTAGCACGTTGTTCATAAATGGCAACTTGTTCTTTATAGGCATTCAGTTCAGAGATAACAAAATCATCAGGGGCACATGCAGTATATTCATCAAAAACATAGTCATCATTGACTGCTGAAGATGCATCACTTGGTACAATCTCACTTTCACTTTGTATCACATATTTATTATATGGAACAACATTACTGTTACCCACATTATCAATATCTGATTCATTAGTTTCATGTGATTGCACTTTGTTATGCATCTCTTGCTCATCAACTTCATCGTATAATTTTAATACCTCTGAGATGATTGAATCTTTGGATAGACCAGCCTGCTGTGGTGATGAAACCTTTGGAGAGACCATTGGTGAAATGCTAGCCATGAAGATTGTTTGGGCAGTAGGTTCATCATCGACATCAGAGTCAAATGCATCACAGTCAGCAACTTAAAAGGCATTTTGATGATTGTGACCTATTTCCTGAATTGGCTGCTCATCCACATCAGCATCATAGGTTGTGGCATTTCCCTCAGCAAGAAAAAACAACTCTTCTTCATCCAAAACTGCTCCATTGTCCTGAGCTTGCACCAGCAGCATCTTGTCCCTGAAGTACTCTGTATTTTGAGGGTGTATTGGAGATGTGCAGTTCCTTGCAATGTGTCCATCACCACCACAGTTGTAGCACTTGATTGGCTTTCCTTGTCCTTGATTTGCATTCCTTCCACGGTTCTGATTAGTCACATACTGTAACACCCCCAAATTTGGTTTAGCGGAAGCATACGTGTTATGGGGAATGTTACGAAATCGGAGATCACAACACAAGTAATAAAAAACGGAATACATACTCCGTTTTAATTTCATAAAAGTAGTTTTAAAGATATTTTCTTACAAACATTGTTCAAATAAAATGGGCACTTCCCATAAGTTTAGTGGTCCCAAGTTAAAACATCATCATGTGTAAAAACACTTCTTTAGACATTACTACGACCCTTTACCACCTCTTGCCTTGCATCCATGATCACATTTAAACACCTGAGAAAATATGCAAAAAAGGTCAGCTAAAAGCTGGTGAGTTCATAGGTTTAAATTAAAACAGTAAGTTTGGACCATAATCAAAGTCATATAATCATTACAACGAATATAATGATATATGGATGAATGTCTATTACGTTAGCACTAAGTCCATGCAACCGATACTACGACAGTTTCTGTATGCTAAAAGATATCATACAATATATAGCCCATTGCAGTGTTTTGTCCCTCAACACTCGATCCCGACATGGTATACGTTTCACCTTGGCCTAAGCATGGTCAACCGAACGGAGGAGTCACCCTCAATAGATCTATTTATAACATTCGCTTCCAGGGGAGGGCTGACGGTTCATGAAAAGGGGAATTTCTAGGGACATAAGGGCTTAGGCTAAACCACGTAATAGTAATCATGCAATAGTTCAAGTCCATAAAAAGGTTTTGCATATTTTCTCACCCCAAAATGTATAAAACAATTTATCAAGTAAAAAGAGGGGCTATGAGACTCACCTTAGCAAATGTGCAATCCAAAAGTGGGATTCAGTGAATATTGTGAAGGCGCGAACCACCGCGACCTAGATAAGGAGGGCAAAGTTTTAGTTCATTGTTTTAAGTATTACTTACTTAAAATAGTTAGGATTGTTTTATAATTGTATTAAAACTAAACTTTAGTTTGTAAAAATAATTGAAAGGTTTTTCTAGTAAGTATATGAATGTATATATACTTTTCATGTTGACATTATAATGGTGTTGTCAAAAATATAATTGGTTTATTTCCTAATTGAGTGTAGAAAATAGTTATGTTAAACTTGAAGACCCTCAAATTTATTCAATGATAAAGTGATATGGTAGTCTTGATTTATTTATCAAAATTTGTGTGTAACATACATCATCTTCGACTAATAGATTCCTTGACATAGATATGTTTATCCGGACACGTTAAACGTTAAACCTTGACATAAAATTTATTATGTAGACCATGTTGGTAAACATTTGTTCTTGGCATTATTACATTTTCCTTCGTTTCTTTGACGATGCATATGAGTATATGTCTAAGTTAGAAGACTTGAATATGTAGTAAATGAGTTTATATTTATAATGGATTTCCGGTTTACGTTACAAGTTTTATTTTGCGGTCTTGATTAAATTACCCAAACGAACACCTTAAACCACGATGAGCGTGGCTGTAGAAGAAAAATAATACATTGGGCCGGGTTTGAAATGGAAACTTTCTTGGAAGGCATGGCGCGGCCCAATGTCATACAGAGAGTAGAGTTTGCAAATTTTGGTTTTATCATACTTTACTTCCAAATCTTAATATTAATGTATTTGTTTTTGAAGTAGGAATTTGACATAACTGGCCTTGACTCGAAACACAACTCGACCCGAGCATGCCTATTTCGTGAGGTCTAGACCTCTCGGCTGGAAAAGCAACCATGCAAGTCTCGCACAAGGGTGATCCTTTAGTCACAATGTATTAGTTACACAATCACACTAGTCTAAGCATGACCCCTATATTGTGGTATTACCGCAACATCATCACTTGTCGAACATACTAGAGATGAAGAAAACTCAACAGGTAGTGGTGAGCTTTGTGATAAAACCTTTTAGTATTATGGAAAGAATTTTAACTCGAGGCATGAAGGGTGTTGAAATGACGCTGTTATGCACACTAAGGATTTAGATGTCGAGCTAAATGACAGTACTCTTGGAGCCTTATCCGAGTACTACTCGGACTGGTTAGGTCTTGATACCTTTGTACCCAAATGACCCTTGTTGAAGGTAAGGTTCTTGTGGTTAACGACAAGGATTACCCTCATCAGAATCCCCTTTACCAGGCGACAAATACTAGAGTTGCATGACACAAGCAGGAAAAAAAAAGACGAAAACCTTACCAATATTCAAGACTTATGTTTCTAATGTTAGCCTACTTGTTTTTATCATTTGAAGGCAAATTTAAAACCAAAACTGAACATCACAGCATCTCTATATGCCGATTACTAAACAAGATTGTCACAACTACTAATAGTTTTCCAGGTTCAACGCTAAGTGTTACTAGTAAATTTTTATATGACTTAACTCTTCCCATTTCCTTGGTTTCGTGCACTCGACAGGAAACTCAACCAACATACACCAATGACATTTTTAATTTCAACATAATAACAAATAAGGAATAAGATTAACATGACCAAGTATATAATGAATTTTTGATACAATGTACCAAACTTAACATTACATTAACAACATCAAAACATAATAACAAGGAAAATTTATAACCTCAACTCGAGAGACGAAAGTGTGAAGGACGAAGGTTGCTTCGAGAATTTCGAACCAAATGGAAATTGAATTAGCTCAAATGCACTCCCAATTGCAAAACCCCCAAATCAATTGTTGAAAATCCTAAGTTTCACAAACCCTAATTTTTGGTAAAAATGGTGAAGAGAAACTGATTTGAGGCGTTTCATACCTCCACTAGAAATAGAGGAAGTGTTTTAGAAAGCCTTGACCCTTCTTTCTCCTCTTGGAGTCTTGGTATGAAGCCGAATTGATCTAAACTCCTACAACCTAGGGAGTTTTGAGCTTTGACTCTAGATGGATTGATGTTGATATGTGCTTCTCCTTTGTGGTTTTTGTCTTAAAGCTTTTTGTACCCATTCGAATGACAGTGAACGCCCCCAAGAGAAAGGTTTGTGAGACAAAAAGATTCATGGTTTTAGATGAGGGAGGTTATGAGATAAAGGAAAGGAGTGTGTTTGATTTCCTCTTTGAAATATTCGACCTAGATGAGACACAGGCTTAGAGGAAGAAGATGAAGGCTAGGTGTCTTTCTTTTTCAGCTTTTCTTTTCTTCCTTTAGTGTTTTGTCGTGAGGGGAGAAGACAGAGAGATTTATATCTCTAATTTATATAAAAGAAGGTTTTTATTCATATCTTAAGTTTATGTATAATATACATTTTGTGTTAATGTACTTGTAGATATTTAAGAGTCACTATTTAAGTGAAAGTATATTAAGTATTTTGTTTCCCGCGATATTAAAGCCGTGACTGAAGTATTAAAGTTCGATAATTTTTACAATGTAATATCTGGTGAACACGTTTTCTGAGTTATTATTGTCTTGGTAATATTTTTCCATCCCGTGGATTTATGTTTCATTTTATTTGCCCTTATCACAGTGTGGGTACGCGTGCGGTGTCGGTCACTGGGGAAAACAAGATACCCTCTTATTTTAAAACTTTAAATCATAAGGAAATTATTTCACAGTATTTTCATGATGAAATGAATGCAAAAGAAATGCAATAGGCTAATGTATGCGAGTTATCTACTCAAATGACCAAGCAAAGCTTATGTATGCTTAATGACTAGACTTAGTAATAATAAATTACTATTTATTATTTAAATATGAGTGAAAATTTACCATGTGTCACATCCTCCCCGCCTTAGAAGAAAAACCGTCCTCAGTTTTCAGTTAGAGTTACTTGCTGAAGTTGAGAAAATATGTGGGTATTTACGCTTGAATTGATCTTCACGTTCCCACGTGTATTCTGGACCTATTTGAGAGTTCCAACGGACCTTAACGATGGGGATGCGGCTTTGCTTAATCCGTTTGATTTCTCTATCCATAATTTCAACGGGTTCCTCGACGAAATTCAATCTTTCATCAACTTAGATATCTTCCAAGGGAATAACAAGAGTTTCGTCAGAAAGACATTTCTTCAAGTTGCATACGTGGAACACGTTGTGCACAGAGTTGAGTTCTTGTGGTAATTCGAGTAGGTAGGCTACCGGCCCGATTCTTGCGAGAATTTTGAAAGGTACAATGTAACGAGGATTTAACTTTCCACGTTATCCGAAACGGATTACGCCTTTTCATGGCGAGACTTTTAGCATGACTTTATCTCCCACTTGGAACTCAAGTGGTTTCCTTCTTTTGTCCGCGTAGCTCTTTTGACGATCACGAGCTGCTTGCAGTCGATTTTTGATTAGCACAATTTTCTCAGTAGTTTCTTGAACTAGCTCTGGACCAGTAAGTTGACTTTCTCCGAATTCGGCCCAACACACGGGTGATCTACACTTTCGCCCATAGAGTGCTTCATATGGTGCAGCCTTGATGCTTGTATGATAGCTGTTGTTGTAAGAACACTCGGCTAATGGCAAATGCTTATCCCAGCCATTTCCAAAGTCTATCACACATGCTCTTAGCATATCCTCCAGAGTTTGAATGGTCCTTTCGCTTTTCCCATCATTCTGAGGATGGTAAGCGGTACTCATGTCAAGGTTAGATCCTAAAGCATCTTGAACTGACTTCCAGAAGTTTGAGGTGAAACGACTATCTCTATCCGAGATGATGAAGATTGGGACTCCATGGCGTGCGATGATTTCCTTCAGGTACAATCGTGCAAGTTTGTCCATTCCGTTGCTTTCTTTCATTGGTAGAAAATGTGCTGACTTGGTGAGACGATCAACTATTACCTAAATAGTGTCGTAGCCATTAGAGGGCTTAGGTAGCTTGGTGATAAAGTCCATTGTTATACGTTCCCATTTTCATTCGGGAATGTCAGGTTGTACTAGTAGACCTGAGGGTCTCTGGTGTTCGGCTTTGACTTTTGAACAGGTTAAACACTGGCTGACATACGTTGCAATGTCGGCTTTCATGTTTGGCCACCAGTACAATTTCTTCAGATCGAGATACATCTTGTCGGATCCTGGGTGTATGGATTATTTAGATTTGTGGGATTCATGTATAATGACATCGCAAATTCCTCCGTAACCTGGAATCCAACTTCGATCCTTAAAACACAAGGTTCCATCCGACCTTTTTACGAACCCATTTTCACTTTCTGGAATTCCGTAAAGGTTCTCATTCGAACGATTTTCTTCTTTGAGTGCTTCCGATTGAGCCTCAATAATTTTGGATGGAAGAGGAGAACTGATTGTCAAACCCAAAGATCTGACTCTAAGGGGCTTTGGTCGCTCTTTTCTACTGAGAGCATCAACAACTACATTCGCTTTACCCGGATGGTAACGAATCTCGCAGTCGTAGTCGCTGAGCAATTCCAACCATCGGCGTTGTCTCATGTTCAATTCTTTTTGATCCAAAATGTGTTGTGGGCTTTTGTGATCGATGTATACGACACACTTCGTGCCATACATATAATGTCTCCAAATCCTGAGTGCGAACACAACAGATCCTAATTCCAGGTTGTGTGTTGTGTAATTCTTCTCATGAGTTTTCAACTGGCGAGAGGCGTATGCTATCACCTTCTATCTTTGCATTAACACCGCTCCTAGCCCCTTATGTGAAGCATCGCAATAAATGAAAAAGTCTTCACTACCCTCCGATAGGGCCAAGATAGGTGCACTACACAACTTTTCCTTAAGGAGTTGAAAAGCTTCTTCTTCTTTTTCTCCCCAGTCAAACTTGACGTTTTTCTGAGTTAGTTTGGTTAAAGATTTGGCGATCTTTGAGAAACCTTCAATAAATCTTTTGTAGTACCCAGCGAGTCCTAAGAATTGGCGAATATCAGTAGGAGTTGTGGGTGTCGCCCAATCCTTTATTGACTCGATCTTAGCGGGATCTACATGAATACCCTGGCTGTCAATTACATGACCCAGAAATTGCACAGTCGATATCCAAAATTCACACTTCAAGAACTTAGCATACAGTTCCTCCTTCTTCAGCATTCCAAGTTTAATCTAAGGTGTTCCTCGTGTTCCTTCACACTCTTGGAATAAATTAGGACGTCGTCGATGAAAACGATCACAAATTTGTCCAGGTAGGGTTTACACACTCGGTTCATGAGGTCCATGAACACAGCTGGTGCATTGGTTAACCCAAAAGGCATGACTTGGAACTCGTAATGTCCATAACGAGTTTTGAAGGAGGTTTTGGGAATATCTTCTTCCCGAACTCTTAGTTGATGGTATCCGGACCTTAAGTCAATTTTTGAATAAACACTCGAACCTTGAAGTTGATCGAATAAGTCATCGATCCTCGGGAGTGGGTAACGGTTCTTAATGGTCAGTTTATTCAACTCACGATAGTCGATGCACATTCTGAAAGTTCCGTCCTTCTTCTTGACGAACAGGACTGGTGCTCCCCAAGGTGATGAAGTCGGTCTAATGAATCCTTTTTCCGCAAGTTCCGACAACTGGTTTGATAACTCCTGAAGTTCCGTTGGAGCTAATCCATAAGGTGCTCTTGCCACTGGTGTGGCACCAGGCACTAAATCGATTTGAAATTCAACCTGTCGGGCTGGCGGAAGTCCCGGCAAGTCTTCAGGAAAAACCTCGGGAAACTCTCTCACTATTGGCACGTCCTCCAGGCGTTTTCCTTCCGTTTCTTTTTCGTCTTTTCCGGTGACTTGTGCTAGGAAGATGTGACATCCTTCCTCGATACACCTCAATACCTTGGTACAGGAAATGACATGTAGTCTTGACGCGCTCCTTCAATTACTTTTGTCTCCTTCTACAATTAGGACTTCATCTCCATAGGGTATTCGGACGAGCTTCTCGTCACAAATGATGGCAGCATGGTATTTTGATAACCAATCCATCCCGATGATGACGTCAAAACTACCCAATTCTACTGGTATCAAGTCGATATTGAATGGGTGGTTTAACAGATTCAGGGTACAACCTCTTATGATGGTATCTACCCTTTCTACGTTACCGTTAGCTAGTTCCACATTGTATGCATTGCCTAATGCAGTTGGGGCAATATCGAGTAGTGGAATAAATGCATTAGAAACAAAACTCCTATCATCTCCCGTATCAAAAAATATGGATGCATAACGGTTATTTATAAGGAACGTACCCGTCACGACATTCAGGTCTTCCTGAGCTTCCACTTTGGTCACAGCATAGACCCTTCCACGAGCTCCTTCGCCATTTCCCTGGTTACTCTGCTGTCCAACATTTCCCTGAATCTTGCCATTTCCACGGCTTCCATGATTTCCTCAGTTTCCTTGATTTCCCCCATTGCCTTGGTTTCTGGTCTTTCGGCATTCATTCTTATAATGCCCTTTCTCACCACAACCAAAGCAACTTATAGCAACTTTTGGGTCCTGAGCTGGTGCTGTTTGAACCGTCATCAATGACTTGGACCTGCAGTTTCTGGTCAAGTGTCCGATTTTACCACGATTCGGCCAGTTACACTGACACAGATGCATTCCTTGTGATGCAGTGTGCATCGGTTACACAGTGGTGAAGTCCCTGCGTACGGTTTCTTTTCTCCAATTCTAGCTGCATAAGCTCTAGCAACATTTTGTCTTTTGTTCTGGTTGTTGTTGTGGTTTCCACTGTTGTTGCCATGATACCCAGTGTTGTTGTAGCTTCGAGAGTGGTCATCCCATTTCCTCTTATTGTCAACCACCTTGTCCAAGGCATCCTCAATAACTTGGTCTATGAGTTTGTTGGCTACTTCGATGGTTTTGTGAAGGTCAACAACCTTAGAGGTGGTGACATTTTCCTGGATGGATGGAGGCAGTCCTCCGATGTACCTCTCCAACAATCGGGTCTCAGTTTGGACCATTTCAGGGTACATCAAGGCTAGTTCTTGAAAGCGCTGATTAGAAGCATCCATGTTTGTGCCTTGAACTTTGAGGTTCCAAAACTTATGCTCCAGCTTCTTGATCTCATTACGAGGGCAGTAATTTTGAAGCACCATTTCCTTAAAGCTATCCCATGGCATGACATAGGCAACATCGATACTTGCAGATTTCAAGAAATTGTTCCACCAGGTCAAGGCAGCATCCGTGAAAGTTAACGATGCATACTTAACCTTGGCCTCTTCTTCACAGCTATAGATCCGGAACACAGTCTCGAGTTTCTCGATCCACCTGGTCAAACCGACAGCTCCTTCGGTTCCACTAAAGCCTCCAGTCGTAGTCTTACGAAAATCCTGATAAGTACAAATGCGGCTGTGGGTGGCTAGTCTCGAAGTTCCAGCTTCAGTAGACGAGTGGTTTGCTGCTGCTAGAGCTGCATTCACTCGTTCATTGACCAGTTGGTCTATCATAGCTTGGTTCATGGTAGGTTGAATTGGAGTAGCCCTAGCAGGAGTAGTAGCTTCGGCTGTTTGATCGTGTGTGACCCTTGTTGGAATAGCGGTGTTTGTAGCTCGGCTGAGAGTAACCCTCACTGGAATAGGAGCATTGGAACCTCCACCATGGTTGGTTCGGTTTGATCTTCTTTTTGGCGGCATTTCTTCAGTAAGAAAGGCGATGAGATATAGAACCTTTCAAGGTAAGTGCCAGGTAATAGTGTAAACATCACAGATAGAGCACATGAATAGATGATGAAGAAAGGAAAATTGGATAGGAAAATAAGCTTGACATAGATAGAATTTCGGCTACAGGGTTCCTAAAGTACAAGCTGAGATACAAGATGGAATACAACCGAAATACGACTGAAATATAACTGAAATACAACTGAAATACATGAGTCATAACAAACACTAACTATCATAATCCAGTTTAGTGTAATACATCATACAATAAGGTCTAAGGATGTCCGCGCTCAGCACGCAATCGCTCAATGCTAGCAACCAGCTCTGGCTGCGTAGCCTCTAGACTCGCGATGCGCCTCATTTGGGAGGCTAACATGGACTCCAAACCTGTAGTCCTCTGACACTCTGCTCTGGCAGTATCCCTAGCAATCGACTGAATGCGCTCTAGATCCTCAAGTCGGCCATGCATCTGGGCCTGACCTTTGTCCAACGCCCGTGATCTGTTGTCCAACTCTCTAACAACATCAACCTGAGCCTCAAATCTGTAACCCAACCGGATCCTCTCATGCCTCTCTAGCTCCATACTCTCAAACAACACATCTGTGGTACGGACTAGACCCTCAACACACTGCTCGTAAGCCTGCAAGCGTGCTGGATCAACTCTCTCCAACTGGTTTGTATGGACCCCTAGTAAGGTCTCCTGAGAATCCAACTGAATAAATACTCTCTCAGTGAGAGTCAGCTCCTCATTATCTGGAGACCCTGATAGGTCTGGCACAGGCTGTGCCTCACTCGGTGCGGCTACCTCAATAGTCTCAAGCTGTCTAGTAGTGTGAGCAAGGCACTCCATGTCTGAGGCAGATGGTATGAATGAAGGTGATAATGGACTGTAGCTCGGGCTCGCGACATGTGGTACAGAACTGATCAAACAATCAATATCCCTCCATGCAACCACATCACTCTCCTCCTGGCTGCGAAGAAAAGCAGCTCTCTGTCCTAATCTAGCTAGTACATCAATGTCCATGTCCTCGCTCAACCTCTGAGCCATCATGGAACTCTGTCCTATCTCCTGAATACTCTGAACAATCTCGAGTCTCAGTGTATCCATATATACAGCTGTACTAACATGTCCAGGAATGCTCTCAATCGGCATAGAATCTGGTAGCTCATCCTCCGAATCGTCTTCAGGATCTTCTTTCGGGTCTTCCTCTGAGTATGAATCACTGGCTCTCCTAAGCCTCTGGTGAGGTGGTGACTCGGTTGATGATGATGACAGTGACACTGGAGTAGTGGAAGGACCCATGTAGGCAGTGCGGGTCATCTGAGAAGCTGATGCATGTATGAATGAATATCGCTCACGATATCCAGGCACTCTCACGATCATGCAGGCTTTGCGCCTGCGTCTCAGTAGGGCTGAGGGAGCAGTAGTGAGAGTAGGTATAGATGAAGCAGGTGCAGTGGCTGGCTGAGCAGATAGTGCAGCCTGAACGTATGGATCAGTGGCCATGTGTGCAAGCTGGTGAATGGTAGGTGAATGTGCAACAAGTAGTATCTTCTCTTGAACATCGTGATGGAAGTCAGGTGAAGGGATGGTCTGTGACAAGACGGTGCATATGTGTAAGTATGTGAAAATAAAAATACTTATGATGAATATGAAATAGTGCACTAGTAAATAGGAAATAAAACATGCAATCCTACTTAAATGAGCTCTAAGTAAAATGGCAAGTAAGGCAAGCGGCAATTGACGGTCGTAGTATGATGTTTTTGTAAAAAGTAGTTATAGTTTAGGGTTTATATGTACCTAGTTATCTATAACTTAGGCTCTGATGCCAATCTGTAACACCCCCAAATTTAGTTTAGCGGAAGCATATGCGTTATGGGGAATGTTACGAAATCGGAGATCACAACACAAGTAATAAAGAACGGAATACATACTCCGTTTTAATTTCATAAAAGTAGTTTTAAAGATATTTTCTTAAAAACATTGTTCAAATAAAATGGGCACTTCCCATAAGTTTAGTGGTCCCAAGTTAAAACATCATCATGTGTAAAAACACTTCTTTAGACATTACTACGACCCTTTACCACCTCTTGCCTTGCATCCATGATCACATTTAAACACCTGAGAAAATATGCAAAAAAGGTCAGCTAAAAGCTGGTGAGTTCATAGGTTTAAATTAAAACAGTAAGTTTGGACCATAATCAAAGTCATATAATCATTACAAGAAATATAATGATATATGGATGAATGTCTATTACGTTAGCACTAAGTCCATGCAACCGATACTACGACAGTTTCTGTATGCTAAAAGATATCATACAATATATAGGCCCATTGCGAGTGTTTTGTCCCTCAACACTCGATCCCGACATGGTATACGTTTCGCCTTGGCCTAAGCATGGCCAACCGAACGGAGGAGTCACCTTCAATAGATCTATTTATAACATTCGCGCTTCCCAGCAGGGAACTGACGGTTCATGAAAAGGGGCATTTCTAGGGGCATAAGGGCTTAGGCTAAACCACGTAATAGTAATCATGCAATAGTTCAGGACCATAAAAAGGTTTTGCATATTTTCTTACCCCAAAATATATAAAACAATTTATCAAGTAAAAAGAGGGGCTATGAGACTCACCTTAGCAAATGTGCAATCCAAAAGTGGGATTCAGTGAATATTGTGAAGCGGCACCGACACACGACCTAGATAAGGAGGGCAATGTTTTAGTTTATTGTTTTAAGTATTACTTACTTAAAATAGTTCAATTGTTTTTATAATTGTATTAAAACTAAACTTTAGTTTGTAAAAATAATTGAAAGGTTTTTCTAGTAAGTATATGAATGTATATATACTTTTCATGTTGACACTATAATGGTGTTGTCAAAAATATAGTTGGTTTATTTCCTAATTGAGTTTAGAAAATACTTATGTTAAACTTGAAGACCCTCAAATTTATTAAATGATAAAGTGATATAGTAGTCTTGATTTATTTATCAAAATTTGTGTGTAACATACATCATCTTCGACTAATAGATTCCTTGACATAGATATGTTTATCCGGACACGTTAAACGTTAAACCTTGACGTAAAATTTATTATGTAGACCATGTTGGTAAACATTTGTTCTTGGCATTATTACATTTACCTTCGTTTCTTTGACATGCATATGAGTATATGTCTAAGTTAGAAGACTTGAATATGTAGTAAATGAGTTTATATCTATAATGGATTTCCAGTTTACGTTACAAGTTTTATTTTGCGGTCTTGATTAAATTACCCAAACAAACACCTTGAACCACGATGGGCTGTGGCCCAGTAGAAAAAATAATACATTGGGCCCGGGTTTGAAATGGAAACTTTCTTGGAAGGCACTTCTGGGCTGCGGCCAATGCCATGCAGAGAATGGAGTTTGCAAATTTGGGTTTTATCATACTTTACTTCCAAATATTAATACTAATGTATTTGTTTTTGAAGTAGGAATTTGACATAACTGGCCTTGACTCGAAACACAACTCGACCTGAGCATGCCTATTTCGTGAGGTCTAGACCTCTCGGCTGGAAAAGCAACCATGCAAGTCTCACACAATGGTGATCCTTTTTAGTTAGAATGTATTAGTTACATAATCACACTAGTCTAAGCATGACCCCTATGTTGTGGTATTACCGCAACATCATCACTTGTCGAACATACTAGAGATGAAGAAAACTCAACAGTAGTGGTAAACTTTATGATAAAACTATTTAGTATTTTGGCAAGAATTATAACTCGAGGCATGAAGGGTGTTGAAATGACGCTGTTATGCACACTAAGGATTTAGATGTCGAGCTAAATGACCAAACTCTTGGTGCCTCATTCGAGTACTACTCAGAATGGTTAGGTTTTGATACCCTTGTACCCAAATGACTCTTGTCGAAGGTAAGGTTCTTGTGGTTAACGACAAGGATTACCCTCGTCGAAATCCCCTTTACTAGGCGACAAGTACTAGAGTTGCATGACACAAGCAGGAAAAAAAAGACGACAACCTTACCAATATTCAAGACTTGTGTTTCTAATGTTAGCCTACTTGTTTTTATCATTTGAAGGCAAATTTAAAACCAAAACTGAACATCACAGCATCTCTATATGCCAAATACTAAACAAGATTGTCATAACTACTGATAGTTTTCCAGGTTCAACACTAAGTGTTACTAGTAAATTTTTATATGACTTAACTCTTCCCATTTACTTGGTTTCGTGCACTCGACAGGAAACTCAACCAACATACACTAATGACATTTTTAATTTCAACATAATAACAAAGAAGGAATAAGATTAACATGACCAAGTATATAATGAATTTTTGATACAGTGTACCAATCTTAACATTACATTAACAACATCAAAACATAATAACAAGGAAAATTTATAACCTCAACTCAAGAGACGAAAGTGTGAAGGATGAAGGTTGCTTTGAGAGTTTTCGAACCAAATGGAACTTGAATTAGCTCAAATGCACTCCCAATTGAAAAACCCCCAAATCAATTGTTGAAAACCCTAAGTTTCACAAACCCTAGTTTTTGGTAAAAAATGGTGAAAAGAAACTGATTTGAGGCGTTTCATACCTCCACTAGAAATAGAGGAAGTGTTTTAGAAAGCCTTGACCCTTCTTTCTCCTCTTGGTGTCTCGGTGTGAAGCCGAATTGATCTAAACTCCTACAACCTAGGGAGTTTTGAGCTTTGACTCTAGATGGATTGATGTTGATCTGTGCTTCTCCTTTATGGTTTTTGTCTTGAAGCTTTTTGTACCCATTCGAATGACAGTCAACGCCCCCAAGAGAAAGGTTTGTGAGACAAAAAGATTCATGGTTTTAGATGAGGGAGGTTATGAGATAAAGGAAAGGAGTGTGTTTGATTTCCTCTTTGAAATATTCGACCTAGATGAGACACAGATCTAGAGGAAGAAGATGAAGGCTAGGTGTCTTTCTTTTTCTGCTTTTCTTTTCTTCCTTTGGTGTTTTATCGTGAGGGGAGAAGACACAAAGATTTATATCTCTAATTTTTATAAAATAAGGTTTTTATTTATCTCTTAAGTTTATGTATAATATACATTTTGTGTTAATGTACTTGTAGATATTTAAGAGTCATTATTTAAGTGAAAGTATATTAAGTATTTTGTTTCCCGTGATATTAAAGCCGTGACTGAAGTATTAAAGTTCGACAATTTTTACAATGTAATATCTGGTGAACACGTTTTCTGAGTTATTATTGTCTTGGTAATATTTTCCATCCCGGGGATTTATGTTTCATTTTATTTTCCCTTATCACAGTGTCGGTACGCGTGCGGTGTCGGTCACTGGGAAAACAAGATGCCCTCTTGTTTTAAAACTTTAAATCATAAGTAAATTATTTCACAGTATTTTCATGATGAAATGAATGCAAAAGAAATGCAATAGGCTACTGTATGCGAGTTATCTACTCAAATGACCAGGCAAAGCTTATGCATGCTTAATGACTATACTTAGTAATAATAAATTACTATTTATTATTTAAATATGAGTGAACATTTACCGTGTGTCACACATACCCTCCACCTACTCCACCCTTTCCTTGTTCATACTGTCTTCCTTGCACTGGTTGCACCATGATCTTACCATCTCTGACAATAACATGATTGTGTAGATTGGATGCAGTTCTGATGTCATTGTTAGTGTGTGGAGTGAGGTTCAGATTTTGCTTAACCATAAGAGCCAACTGATTGATGAAATATTCCATGGTTGCTTCAGCATCAGGTTGCTTAAATCTTGGATCAGGAATGAGTTTGTGATTATCATTACCAGTAGGTATGACTTGGGATGCTTTGGTGGTTATTCCAACATTGGTGTAAAAGGTTGTTGAATCATTTGACGAACTTGCATTACGAGAGTTTGAATTGAATTTATCCAAGATCATTGTCTCTCATTCTAAAGCAAGTACGCATACAATTGCTCATAGTTGGTGTTCCTTAAACCTTTTGTTAACTTGACAAAAGTGAAAAATTTGTGCCATTCGGGATTCATGTTGTTTACAAACTTTGAATTTAGCTGAATATTTGGCATAGTCATTTTAATATTCCTCATGTCATTCACAAGCTTGTGGAACCTCACGTAATATTCAGTGACACTTTCTCCTGGTTTCATCTTAAAGTGCTCAAAGTCATCATACAGTTGAGATTCTCTGTCTTCTATGGTTAATTCAGAACTAGAGAGAAGCATCTTGACATTGTCCCAAACTGCTTTGGCTTCAGTGTTGTGATTGATTAACTTGTAGATGTCCTTTGGTAGACCCTGAAGTACAATGTTAGAAGCCCTGATGTCAGCATCGTATGTCTTTTTCTCCTTATCACTAAGCTCATCATACGTCTTAGGTCTGTCCAATCCTAAGGTCACTGTACCATCCGCAGCAGTTTCAAGTGTGTCTCTTGTAGTCTCAATCTGATAAGGTCCTTCATCAATTGATTTGAGAATGTTAACCCCATTTTCCTTTCCCAAACAGTACAACCTAATTCGTTGAGCCCATGAGTCATAATTAGTTCTGTCAAGCATAGGTGGACGAGTATCTGATCCAGCTGCTTGAACGTCCTCAGCTACAGTAGAAACGATAGTAGGTACGTTGTTAGACATGATTCCAGATTCTACGGGATTTTACTATTCTTTGATTAAATCAGAAAATTGATTCTTTCACGGGATTTTACAAAATCAATAGAACAACCGTAAAACGTAGCACGAATAAGTGACAAGTATCAATAGAAAAGTAGTAAACTTGACAAGTCGCACCCTAACCAACTCGCTTAAGGATCAACTCGCTTAGTGGACAAGTCGCATAAACGGACAACTCGCTTAACAGCCAAGTCGCATAAACCAACTCGCTTAATAGACAAGTCGCTTAAAACCCAAGTCGCATAAAGATACAACTCGCTTAATAGACAAGTAACTTAAAAACTCAAGTCACTTTAAGAGTCAACTCACTTAATAGCCAAGTCGCATAGACCAACTCGCTTCCAAGAAAACTCTCTTAAGTGTTAAATCGCAGAAATAGATAACTCGCTTAATAGCCAAGTTGCATAAACCAACTCGCTTCCAATAACAAAGCAACTCGCTTCCAAGAAACGCAATACCGTGGCTCAACTCGCTTCGTACAATATTCAAAAACAACCACCTTATCAATCAAAAACAACCCAACCACGATGATTCAAGCCTTCCAATTCAAAACCTAAACACATATGATGATCCTAAACACAAAAGTACAATCAAAATTAAAACTTTAACACTAGAAATTGACCAAATGATTCAAACTCTTCTAAACACTTATAACCCCAAAAACCTTATGAAATCTACCAAAACAAAGAGCATGAAGGATGAGTGATCAAACCATGGCTCTTGATACCAATTGTAACTTATAGTATTTCACAAACACATCAAACCATAATCATAAGAGGCGTATATAATGTTTAGAGAGAGAAAGTTCTAGAGAGAGAAAGGGAAGAGAGTTGGGAACTATGTGAAACAAAAGAAAAATGGTATTGAAGCTCCAACCCTCTACCTTGGGAGGTAGAGGGTATTTATAGTGTCTTACAAAATACGCAGCCTACGGGCTGTGGATCGGGCATACAGTGGGTAAAGACCCGTTCGTCCTCCATGGTGTTACTTAACTAAATACTAACTAACATTAAATAACTACGACTACGAGCTTTCTAACGATTACATATACTTGAGGTGACCGACTCTTTAAACGATTGGATTTTCTAAATCCTAACACTCGCAATACCTATGGTCTACCCTAGTGCACTAACGGGCAGTATACCCGGTCGCGTGTAGTGTAGTAAACGGTAAAGCCGAGGTCGTCCCAAGAGCTATGTGTGTTGGATTATTACTAAGTCTAATGTCATAGAATAATAATGGTTTTGATAGGGATTTAATTAATTAAACTACTAATGCAGAATAAAGTAAATGAAAGCAGATAAAAGGTAAAGAGAAATCAATAGGGAGAAGTGGTGCTAAACTAGTTAATCATCCTAGCTAGTTATGTCTACGTCTACATACTTCCAATTACTTCAGGTGGGGTCAAATTCAAGAGGACAACATTTGGTCAATTCGCCCTAACCTATCAGCAAAGATGCCACCACAGGAGAAATCAGGCGCACCGTCATAAGTCCTGTTGTTCCTGGTCCCCTAAGCCAAGTCATTAAGTACCGCTACATGCTAGATTCATAATAGTGAGTGCCCGACCGTTAGGAACTTACACCCCCCAATTCTTAAGTTCATCCAAACGATAGGTGATCAGTTGGTCAAATCGCACAAGTAGAAAGGGTCGTCAGTTGGTCATATCTTACCCTTCTCGTCTTAGTCCGCTCACCTAGGGTCAGTTGGTCATATCTCCTAGGCAATTGGCCTCTACCGCCATTCAAAACTACCGAACCAAGGGTGGCTACCAATGAACTATGCATGCATACACTTAGAAATAATTGTACGGAAGTAAAGGTAAACGTAAACAAAACAATTAAGGAATCATAACTAGGCTAGCACCAAAAGGTGCTTAGCCGCTCATATTAATCATGCAAATCAAGTCAATATTCAAAGGTACGAAATACATGAATTGAAAGTAAAAGAAATATAAAACGCTAATGCTTATCGTAATGGAGTGACTTCTCCCTTGGAAACAGCTTTGTATGCTCCTCTAGACCTGCCTTGAGCTTTTTCCCACGTTCTCAGAGTGTTGTGTGTAGAATGGGATGATTATAAATGCTGGAATTCGTGGGGTATTTATAGGCCAGATCTGGGTTACGGCGTAACCAATATAGGAGTTACGCCGTAACCTTCTATTTCTTCGTAAAACGCACTAGATCTGCTGGTTACGGCGTAACCTAATGATTGGTTACGCTGTATTCTTCATTAAACTCGGTTACGTCGTATGTGAGCAAGTGGTTACGGCGTAGGTATCAGCGGCGCGAAACCTCTTTTGACCTAATGTAGTTACGTCGTAACCTCTGGAAGGAGTTACGCCGTAATCTTCTGATAAGTTGGCATACTGAGTCACGCAATAGTTACGGCGTAATGTGAGAGATGAGTTACGCCGTAACTTCTTCAAAATAGCATACTGTGATAAATCTTTAGATATGTTTCTATTTCCGCGTCTCTTTAGCTCCAATGCTCGTAATTTACCTGAAAGTGGAAAACAAGCGTAAATCCATATAAATGATATAAATAACGAGCATTATCGGGGGAAATTGACACTTAATATTCAGGACTATTTGATGTTATCAGATGCCTTTTTACACACAGGTAGAGATATGGTTACTTTATGGTGCAATTCAGTTCCAAAGAAGGTCAACATTTTTGCATGGCGAGTTATGTTGGATCGATTGCCTACTCGGTATAATCTATCGCGTATAGGATTGGAAATTGAGTGTATCTTGTGTCTCACATGTGGAGTTGGTATGGAAACCATGTCGCATACATTGTTCGCTTGCTGCTTTGCAAAAGAGGTTTGGTCTCATATTTATAGATGGTGTAACGTATCCATGTTTAGTGGTGAGTCATTTTCTGAATGGTGGGAATGGTGTGATTCGAATCCAACTAGAAAGAACCTCAGATATAAAATGCACGTAATTGGTCTAGCTACATGTTGGATGATATGGCGGTACAGAAATTCTGTGTTATTCGATGCCGGAAGGATGCGTAAAAGAGATTTAGTAGATAATATTATGTTGTTGTCATTTTCTTGGCTAACCCATCGGATCCAAAAATATAAGGTTTCGTGGGTCGATTGGCTTAAATATCCTTTGTAATTTTTTTAGTTTAGTTTTTAGCTAGACTCTCGTATGAAATGCTGTTAAAAAAAATAGTTGCAGCTTATAGTTGGTTGAGTTGTAGCATATAAGAGCTGGATCTTAAGATTGTGAAATAACATATAGAGGCATCAAAATAAAGATATTAATAAGATTTTAAAAGCATCAGTGTAATTAACCATTTCAAAAGGTTTTTATAGTTTTCAGAAGCAACTTCAACTAAGAGCTTTTGAATTTCATAAGCCTTTTTTATTTTGTTGCCAAGCGAAATTTTTATGTTAAAAACTTTTTTTAAAAGCTTAAAATCTCATAAGCTTCAAAAAACCATCCGCCAAATTAGTCCTTATGTAGATCATTGAGCAAATTAAGTAATTAACTAAACTATGTCGGTTCATTAGTGAAGAAGTTGGGCTTAACAATGTTAATCGCCCATAACATCAAACTTCGAGAAGTTGGGCTTAACCAGGTTGATCCATTTGTATTTTCTAGGGGTGTTCACAAATCTTTTATATAATAAAACAAAACTCTTAGCGGGAATTTTTTATTTCAAAAAAATCAAACCATACCTTATTTGGTAATAATTTTTAAATTTTTAAATTTTTTTTTTGAATTATAAAAAATAATTAAATCTAATTATTTCTTAATTTGGCTAAAAATCATTAAAAACGTTTTTTATAGTCACATGTATAAATAAAATTGAAATACATATGGTTCTGAATGATCTTTTTCATAATTCTAAGCAAAAAGTGTAAATTAAAAAAAAAAAAAAAAAAAAAAAAACTCGGTGACTCCCTCTCATCACCCACCTTCATTCACCATTCATCACTTCCAGAATATATCTACCATTACCTCCATAAACCAGATCCCCAAATTCAAACCCAAATTGTTTTATAAATAGTAATTGCTCTAATTCAAGCATTTGTTTAATTTACTACAACCTCCAATCTACTATCCATTCGTCACCACAAGACACAAATCGCATGAATGATACTTTCTCCTTTGATTGATTAGTCCAGGGCTCCAAACATGAGCTTCAAGAGACATCCCAACAAATTAGACGATGATAATTTTTAGATGAGAGTTTTTATGTTGAATGGGTCTTAGGTGCTGCAAAGAAAAAAGAAGGATTATATCCAAGAAGTTCAAGTGTTTATATGTAATGTTTGATTGCTTTCAATAATAACCTTTTGGAGCATGTTTACTAAATGGAGTTTGCTATATACATATTATTTTCCCAATATCTTATCCTTCAAGTGGCCCATGATTATTAAATGTGTATGTTGATTATGGAATGCATTTTTTTTATCTCAAGATGGCGTATTGGGGGGGGGGGGGAATGGGCAGAAAACAATAGGGTAACCATGTTCCTTTTTAACATGATATATGTTGAGGTAGCAAAATGAAAGGGGTCAAGTTCAGATATGTAAATTGTTAAAGAACATACGGAATGGTTAAAATAGGATTTCACTAGGCTTTTTGGAAAAAAATTTGCTTTAACTGTTTGCAAAAAATATAACCACTTATATTTGTGTTGTTGAACAGGGAGCAATTAACCCGTTTCAAAAATACCATTTTGCCCCATAACTGATGTACCATATGACGCGATAACTCGCCCATTTTTCATCTCTATCTTTTAGTTGACCTGTTACCCAACCAGCCGTGTTGCCACCTCTAATGGATTTGTGGTGTTTTCCATATGCATTGAAGGAGACTTTATGATTTTCTTGCAGAAATATTTTTGCGCCAATTCTATGATGCCCACACATGTTCAGGCAACATCAAGCCTTTTGGTAGAGGAGGCAGGGTAAGCGTTTACTCCCATGTTTATACTTATTGTTAGACTAACATCTACAGGTTTTGACTTATGTTTATTGTTTTTGTAGAAGCATACCAACATTTTCTACTTGGCTATTTCAATATTAATTCTGATGTTGCTCCCTATCTTCTATGCCACAGTATATTTGTACCTAAGGTGCCACATACATCAGTTCAGTCTCATTTTCTACTTCTTATAAAACTTCTTATTGAAGTATATAACAATTGGTTCTGATGTTGCAGGGAAATTAGAAAGGGCACACAGATACTAAGACGCATATCAAAACCGAGTCTAAAGAAAAAGGCATCATAGTTGGTAAGTTTTGTCTTTTCCCCACATTGAGTAGCAGAAGTGAAAATCTACAAGACATAACTGAGCTATGAGACTTGAAATTTGTATGCACCATCGTAGAATCACAGTACTTCAAAAACGAAACAATCTTACTAAGTCGATTATTTCAATAGGAGTAACGGTTAGCGCTAACTAACACTGTTGAGAAATTTTTATGACTCGAGGCTCAAGTTAATTATGGGAGTTTTTTTCCCACAAAACTCGGTTTCCATAGCAATCTTAGTTCAAAAGTGGGTCCTGCAAAATTTAGCTTATACTGAATGAAATCAGTAGAGTGAACACATGCACCAACAAAACGTCCAATGCAAGGACAGGGCTACTTCCAGTAGCGATATCCTGGTAATATGGAATAGATGATGTTGTGAGGGCTTTGGCCACCAGGATTCCAACAGTGGCTTGCATCCCAAGGATTGCAACACCCATACCCAAAAGGTTTACAGTTATCCCATTCTTCAAGCTCTTTACAACATTTGATGTTCTAATACAGGTAATAACACGTACTTTTGTGAACCCCTTTTCTGATTTCTTATGTAAATTGTGAATTTTTACCTCATACTAATTAAATGCTTTAACTTTGAAGACATTGAAACAGGAGACCATAAGCTACGTCGTAGCAACATATGAAGCTGATCCCCAACTTGCCTATCTTTGTCTCAAAGGAAAATCTGATGCAATTCTGACTTCCGATACTGACCTCATTGATTACGGATGCTTGAAGGTTTTTGGATTTGACTTTAATTTGTTTTTCATACTGTTTTTTATTTAATTACATTTGCATTTTATTTTAATAAGTTTCTGTACTTTAAAAACTTTTTTAGAAATTAGTGGACTAAAATTTTATTTTAATAAGTTTCTGTACTTTAAAAACTTTTTTAGAAATTAGTGGACTAAAATGTAATTCATTAAAAATACAGACTTCTTAATACATAACCAATTTTAATTGTATTACAATTGTAATTATAATTTAATAAGGACTTGACTGAAGCATTATATAAACTCAATTGATTAACCAGGTTTTTCATTCCAGCGAATTTTTAATCAAACTTTTCTGCAGACTATTCAACAAAAATCAACAAATCAGCAGGTTTTTTCTTTTCATCTGTGGTAAAACATATAAAACGTTTATATGTAACAAAGATCTTATTCATCAGGATTTCTTTTTGCATCCTTGTTAAAACAGATTTAAATTTATTCATAATCTTTTTCATCTGCTGTTAGTAAAGAACAACATCTAATCTACTTTTGTTTGTAGGAATGACAATGAAAATTACACCTCTTCAAGAAAACACCCCCGACAAAGGTAAAGTGAATATCAAAGTTAAGATTGTGGCACTTTGGAATCAGTATTATAACTACAGTCCATCAAAAGTAGCAGGCATTGACATGATCCTTATGGATGAGCATGTACTTTAATTAAATTTAACAGTTTGAAACTACTTTTTACTGTTTACTAAATATTATATGTGTATTGCTTTATAATAATATTTGTTATGTTTTAATCATAGGGAACCAAGATTCATGCTACAATAAACAGTTCTGTAGCCAATGATTTTGATACTCATTTGAAAGAAAAAAATTATCACATAATATCAAATTTTAATGTTAAAAGGAATGTTGATTCTACCAAATTATCAAAACATGAGTTCAAATTCCACTTTTATAAGAAAACAAATGTGCGTAATTGCTCTGAATTCAATTGCAATGATGATGTACTGAAATTGATATCGTTTAAAGACTTCTTGGATGCAAAGATTGATCAAACTTATTCATTTGGTAAGTTATTTTATTAAATGTTCATTTAAACATATACAAATAGCCAATATTTTCCTACATTATATGCTAATATTCGCTTTTGTATTATAATGCAGATGTTATTGGGCGTTTGATACAAAATAAATACATCGCCGTTTTGAATCCAAATAATGCACCTAAGCACATACTTGAATTTCAACTACAAGATGTAACGTAAGTATCGATTAGTATAATGAATATAGATTAATATAATATGTATTAAGTATATGTATATATTCTTTATCTATACAGTGGAGCAACAATTCCATGTATCTTATGGAATGACCTTGCGAAAAAACTCCAGCAATATATCAAGAATCATGAAAGCTCAGAAGAACCAATCATTGTTCTTATCAAAATGGCACGACAAAGTATATGGAATCGTAAGTATCTTTTTGTTAAAAAATTTGATAACCTTGGATATATATTAAAGTGTTTAAAAATTGAATATACAATTTTATATACAGGTGTAACACAAGTTTCTAACTGTTTTGTTGGGTCCAAGTTGCTTATTAATGAAGATAATCCACATATAAAAGCTTTCAGAGACATGTAAGAATATAACAAACCAGAACTTTCTATATGTTTTGTATTTTTGTAGTTAACAATATTTATACTTATCTATTCTCTTTAATAGGTTTGAATCTACAAATCTTTCATTAAATGAAAAGTCTAAAGTTGAGTTATCATCAAACACTATAGTAAGGAAACCAGAAGATTACTATTCACAATTCCCGTTAAAGACAATTAATGAACTTTATGATTTATCAGAGGTACATTATCTGTCATAAAGTTTATGCCTCACAAATTATATCAACTTTAGCTAATGCATAACTGATTTTTGGACAGCCAACCGGGTGTGCTGTGATTGGAAAAGTGTTGAAAATTGTGAATGACCAAGGTTGGTATTACATGCTTTGTAGCAATTGTAATAGTGTTATCAAATAATCAGAAAGTAAACAAACTGAGAGAGACTACACCTGTGACAATTGTCAAAAGAAAGCAGATCTTTTTCCAAGGTATGAATACTAATATAGAGATATATAATTTATTTATAAACTGTCATCTATACCTAATTTAAATGAATTATTTATTCCATTAATTATTCAGAATCAAAATCCATATTCGTGTTCAAGATGAAATTGGATCTGCTTTATTTTGCCAATCTTATATCTAAGATTGATAAGGTAATGATACATATACTTTTTCTTTTACATTAGTTAATCCTTTATTTTGCCAATCTTTTATATTTTATATGTTAAATGAAAATTTTTTTTGGTGTCCTTTATATTTTAATTCATTTACATTTCAAATTTTTGTGACAGGATGAAGAGAACACATCATACCCAACTGATATGGAAAGTATAGTAACCAGACAATTTGTGTTTAAATTGCAAGTTTCAGCATATAATGTGAACAACGACTATCATATATTTACGGTAAACAAGTTAACTGATGATAAAGTCGTTATGAACTTAATAGGTTCCAAACAAACAGAAGAAGAGGTATTTTATGATCCTATCTCATTATATTGCATAAAACATAAAAATATAATGACAATGATTATATATTCTGAATTTTTATTATTGATTCTAAGGAAAATGAAACGACAGAAGTAGGGACTAAAAGAAAGAACATTGAATTTCATAATTCTGAGATGGAAAAGAAACCAAAAGTTGAGCATCAAGACAATAAAGATGATAATAAAACAGATGACAAAGACGTTATGAAATCAACACTATCCAATCATACAGAAGAACATGTATTTGATTATCGTATCTCCTTATATAGCATTTAGTGTTAATATTATATAACAATGATAATATATTTATAAATTTAATATTTTCCAGGCATGCAAAACATCAGTAGCAGAAAAAGAGAGCAATAACGTGGAAACTTGATGACATAGACAACAACTAATGAGATAGACAAAAGAAACAAAATGTCATTTCTAGAACTCTTTTATTGTTTAATTTTAGAGATATTTTATTTTTTAGGGTTGGTTTTCCAATATCATGTGCTGAATTTATTTGTTCATGATTTATAATTTTAATAGAGATGGTTTATTTTTTTAATGGTTGCGACTCCCTGTTTTTGGTTTATTAATGTTATTCACCAAATAATATTCCCCTCTATTGTTGTTCAACCTGGTGTCAAGTAGCAGAGTATGGTATATGAGTTCTCTATCGAGTAAGTTACTTTTGGTTTAATGTTCTGTTGCTCATTAGTTTAATGTGGTGTCGTTCTAATCGCAGAGACAAAAGACTAAAAAGGAGGTGTATGATGAGATTACATCCAAAAACAATTTTTTCAAGGTGATGATCATATAACCACTTTATGTTACTTTTGGAACATTCTGTATATCTTTAGTGTACATGATGTTCTTAATGTCTTTCAATTGGTATATAAGTAGACATTTATCATTCATATGATGTGCCGATATGCACATGTTATATGGATAGTTATAAAAAGGATAACACAATAATAAGCAAATAGTAAATTGAATAACCAACTTGCGGTTGCTGCCTTACTTAGAGAAAGAACCAGAAATTAGGTATAAACTGATAGGATCAGTTTATGTTTACTACTTTGTATTTATGCGAATACCAGCATCAGGGGCTATCAGGTTCAAGTTAAAAGGTACTAGAGTATTGAGGTTTTATAATAATGTTCCATGCAGTTAAGTAGACTAGACATAGCAAAGAATGATTAAATTGAGACGATATTGACCTGATGCATATTCTTTTATTTGTTGAATAACCAGCAACTGAAATATTAGGAGAGGGAAGAATTAGAGTTGATCTAGCATGCACAAATCATCTATGCGAAAAGCTTTTAGTCAGGCAAGTTATTGTATTTGCATCTTTATGACGCAAATATTTGAAGTATAATGTACTTTGACTGCTTGGTTATGTTTTTTGGATTAATCAATTAAGCGTGTAAGTATTTAGATGGTTGACTATCTAAAATAAGATTGCATGAGTTTAAGTCATAAAAATCCATTGCTTAACTGTGCCCTATAAGATCAATCTTGATATAGTTTGCTTAATTTAGGTTGCAGATCAGTGAATCGATTGCAAACTGCTTTCAAAAAGCACCTATAACATACTATGAACAACAAATTTCGAAGTATATATGTTGAACATGATAAAAGATCTCGAAGACATAGGCCATACTTTGACTAATGAGTAGCCACAGTGACAACTCTTATTAGGATCATGCAAAATATTGCATTCTACTTTACTGGTGATTTTGGATTGGGTGGATAAAGGGATTTTAGTGTATCGTGAGTTCATTTGTAGAGACGATATTGACCTGATGCATATTCTTTTATTTGTTGAATAACCAGCAGCTGAAATATTAGGAGAGGGAAGAATTACAGTTGATCTAGCATGCACAAATCATCTATGCGAAAAGCTTTTAGTTAGGCAAGTTATTGTATTTGCATCTTTATGCCGTCAATATTTGAAGTATAATGTACTTTGACTGCTTGGTTATGTTTTTTGGATTAATCAATTAAGCGTGTAAGTATTTAGATGGTTGACTATCTAAAATAAGATTGTTTGAGTTTAAGTCATAAAACTCCATTGCTTAACTTTACCCTATAAGATCAATCTTCACAGAGTTTGCTTAATTTAGGTTGCAGATCAGTGAATCGATTACAAACTACTTTCAAAAAGCACCTATAGCATACTATGATAGGTTACATACTTCCTGACAACACAACAACTATAGGTGACTTGCTACATTTACACATTAACCCTTCTTTCCATATCATCAACGTTTTGTTACAATCATAGCTGAAAAAAATAACCTAATCGCAATTATGAAACAATTTAGTTATATTTAGTGGTGGCTTCACTTTGCACATTCAACAATTCAATATTAGCCGTTAAGTGCCACTTGAGCTATATGAGTGGTACCAATATTCAGGATTTTATCCCTTTTCAAAGGTACCACGAAGAGCATATCTTTGAAGGTACATAAACTATAAGAGAGTTGAGTTCACCATCGATAAATATGGACATATAACAAGATGTTCAACCGGTCGTCATTTATTTGACTTTTTGGCTTATACATTAAATTGATGAAAGCAAAATACGCTTCTGTGATTGAGTTCTATCTATTAAAGGAAACATGAGCTACATTTTGAGAGGGCCATGTAAATATTTCATACAAACATGAGTTAAAATTACTATAATGCTCATAAAGGCTTCACCGGGTGATTATTACTACAAGTTTTGGTGGTCGTGTTTTATGTCTGGTGGTAGTGCTAAAAGATGATTATATGTCCAATTCTTTTACTGGGTATTTGAAACAGTATCCTTAGCATTTTTTCTTTTGCATATGCCATAGTAACCATATGTGGAACTATTAATTTGTTGCTTGATTTTCATGCAACTCTAATTATTTATAGAGGGTGCTTAGTGTCACACCCCCAAATTACCTTTTTTGCAGCGGAATGGAATTCCTGGGGATTGACTGTCATAGCATCACAATCACAGTTATATTGAACGACCTAAAGTGTCGTTTTAGAAACACATCGTTTGATATTTAAATAAAACATTCAGAGTTACAAGATAGGTCCCAAAAGTTGATAAAGTTTGCGGAAAATAAGTTTATTACAAGTCCAAACGATGTTTTGAAAATGCCATAATATACAATGAGACGCGTCGACGCCGCGACTCTATGAGGGTTCCTTATTCGTGCCATGATGCGAATGTCTTAATTACCTGAAAATACATTGCTAAAACGATCAACAATAATGTTGGTGAGAAATCATAGGTTTATGAAAAATGATTTATACGACTACACAAGTATAGACCACGTATGACAATCATGCCACACAAAAATGTTACAATTGCTATAAGTCCATGACACCGAAACTAGACTGATCATGATGTTCGCCCCAACAGAGTGTTTGCCAAACAACTCAAATAATGATATTAAATGAAATGCATTCGTTTAACCAGTTGGAATCCACCGACCCGGATGGAGGAGTCACCCTCGATAGATCTATCCACTCACCCTCGCTTCTATGAAATTAACGGTTCATGTTATATAATGGGGACATTCAATTGGCATGAGGTAAATTAAGCAATGTAATGAATTTTATATACTTGGTATCGTAATAAAAATGATGTGCAATGTATTCTCCCCCGTAGGTTTGAAAACAAGTATAAACGTATACAACGGGGCTATGAAAACTCACTTGATGAATTGATGCGATGACAAAAGTGTGTACACCGAAATGTAGCGTGAATCTCAAAACTTGACCTATTATGAATGATATGATACGTAATAAGTTATGATGTAATGTTATGCATGCAATTCGGATGATATTTATACCACTTATGAATTTTTGAAAATAGTACTTTTCGTCGAAAAATAATCTTTTAACGTCTTGACCATTTCTAAATTACTCCACATGTATTTACATTTAAATGATATCCGACGATAATCGTTTAGTGAGTTATTATGAAATTATAACTTTTCGTCGTAAAATAATGTTGTTGAAATTTTCATGAAAGTGACTAAACTGCCTCTAAAAGCTAGTCGTAAAATGATGCACGTCGAGTGTTAGGAAACGAACTCAACGGTTTTGGGAAGCTTGTATCATTATCTCAAAGTTTTAGTACATGAGTTTCCATCCTAGAGGTCTCGAACATAAAGAAAAATATAGGTTAAGTATGGTACTTGTGTCCCAAAATATAGTTTAAGTGTGGTTTTCGGCAAATTTTAAGTAACCGTATTTAATTCATTACAACTCCGCTTGACAAACGGTCGGACATTTTGAAAAATATACTTGGCGAACTTACTTTTACTAGAAGGCATCATTTTATAAAAATTTCTACAATTTAGTTCTCCAAATTTTGTTCTCCAATTTTTGTTCTCCAAAACTTTTAGTTCTCCAAATATTTGTTCTCCAAAACTTGTTCTCCAAAACTTGTTCTCCAAATTTTGTTCTCCAAACTTTTTGTTCTTCAAATGTTTTGTATCAAAGTAACTTATATATTTTTGATAAATCGATACATTTTAAAACGCCTAAGTCTCATTTTTGACTCGTACAAATTAGACGTAACATGCTGAAATTTCCAGAATTTATAGTTTCCGTCGCCTAACTTGAAAAATTCATAACTTCTTCGTTATAGCTCCGTTTTAATCCGTTCAAGCGACCACGTTTTTGTTTTAAAGTGTATTTTCTAAATATCTAGGCCAAAAATTTTTACCTACTGTCGAATTTTCCAGATTTCAAAAATAAGGACAGACCCTTTAGAAAACTTGTCGAAATGAGTTTTTCTCGCGCCAAACCTATTCTAACCCATTCAAAACAACTCCGAAGCTATTCTAATCCTACCATACACCTTCTTAGGGTGTCATGGGTTCCTAGACATCACCAAAAGTGATATATAACAAGGATTAATTATAGGATGACATAAATATATATATATATATATAACTCTTAAAAACATGTAAAAGTGGTATAAACATCCATGAGACTTGCATGTTTTGCTCAAATATGATGAAATGAATGTAAAATAAATATGAAATATGATCATGAATATGGAATGCTTACTAGTTAACTTGATGAGGTTATAAGAACAAAGGATTTTTCCTAATCACCCAAAGGTTTTATTGCACAACCTTAATCAAGAGTGATACTAGAGTGTATAAAACTTTTCTTGTAAAATTTTTGATAATCCCTTCTTGGTTCCTTGTGGTTGGCCGGTTTTGCAAGAGGAGAGAAAGAGATATTTGGTTTTGATCTTTTACTTGAATAATGAAGTGTATGTGTTGTGTTTGTAGTATAATACATTAAACTTAGAGTAGATATTTAGTATCTACACATGACTCACCCCCCTTGTGTCGACAAGGGGGTGTTAGTCATTACTTAATACCTTTTTTTTTATATATAATGTATAAGTATAATTAAGTGTGAGTTAATTGAAGACATGTGGTAAATTGTATACACATTTGAGTATTTAGGGTAGCGTTAGATAAAAATAAATTTTAACGGGTCAAGATAAAATATATTGAGGTCATAAAAATTATAAAAATACATTTCTTGAAAAATTTGAGTGAAATAATAATTATCGTGTAGTATTTAAGAAAACCGTCGTAATTATATAAATATAACAATTTAGACACAAAATAAATTTAAAACACTGGGTAAACTCATAATATTATTTTTATAAACTTAATATGAGTATAAAAATATATTGGGATAATTTTTGGAAGTAATGGATCAATTGTTCAAAATAATTAATTACGCGATAACGTTTATTTAATATGAAATTATACGTTTAATGTAAAATGCACAACCATGCATGAACTAATATGATGATAATGATGCTAATGATATGTAGACTAAACCTAGTCTATATGGAATGTCCTTGATGATCGTTCATGAATTCACAGCTAAACCATTAAGGTTACGCGAATTTGATACTCGTAAACCTAATTTACGATAAACGATAAATGATGAAGAATGAGTAATGTTTTGAAAAATTACCTGAAAATACGAGTTGTCACATTCGCCCATCCAAAAAGGAATTCAGTCCCTGAATTCAATCCTTGTTGGGTCCTACAGTGTTGTCGGTGAAAAGATGAGGATATTTGAGGCGCATCTGGTCTTCCCGTTCCCAAGTAAACTCAGGACCTCTTCGAGAATTCCAATGAACGTTCACGATAGGAATACGACTTTGTTTCAACTGCTTGACCTCGCGGTCCATGATTTCTACAGGTTCCTCCACGAAATTGAGTTTATCGTCGAGTTGAATTTCTTCCAATGGAATAACGAGTGATTCGTCCGAAAGACATTTCTTCAGGTTTGAAACGTGAAACGTGTTGTGTACGTCACCAAGTTCTAACGGAAGATCAAGTCAATGTACCTCGGGTTCAACTTCCCGTGTTTTCCAAATCGTACCACGCCTTTACAAGGCGATACTTTCAGCATCACTTTGTCGCCAATTTGAAATTCTAATGGTTTGCGCCTAACATCTGCGTAACTTTTCTGTCGGCTTCGGGCAGTTCTGAGTCTATCTCGGATTTGGACTATCTTTTCTGTTGTTTCCCGTACCATTTCTGGACCAGTGAGTTGTGCGTCTCCAACCACGGCCCAACAAACAGGTGATCGGCACTTTCGACCATAGAGTGCTTCAAATGGTGCCGCTTTTATACTGGTGTGATAACTATTGTTGTACGAGAATTCGATCAATGGCAAATGATTAGCTCAACCATTTCCAAAATCAATCACACATGCCCTCAGCATATCTTCTAATGTTTGAATTGTCCTTTCACTTTGACCATCGGTTTGTGGATGATATGTTGTGCTCATCTCTAATTTGGTTCCAAATGAATCTTGTAATGATTTCCAGAAGTTTGAAGTGAATCGACTATCTCTGTCAGAAATGATGGAAATTGGTGCTCCATGCCTTGAGACTATTTCCTTGACATATAGTCTAGTGAGTTGTTCCATGGAATAAGTCTCTCTAATTGGTATGAAATGGGCTGATTTGGTAAGACGATCAACGATTACCCATATAGCGTCGTAACCTCCCGATGTCTTAGGAAGTTTCGTGACGAAGTCCATCGTAATGCGTTCCCATTTCCATTGGGGAATTTCTGGTTGTTGGAGTAACCCTGAAGGTTTCTGATATTCGACTTTTACCTTAGAGCAGGTAAGGCATCTGCTAACGTACGTGGCAATTTCCGCTTTCTTGTTCGGCCACCAATAAAGTTTCTTGAGATCCTGATACATCTTATCAGATCCTGGGTGAATAGAATATTTTGACTTATGCGACTCATGCATAATCAATTCTCGTATCCCGCCATAAAATGGTACCCACATTCTATCCTTGAAGCATAATACTCCATCTGCTCTCTTTACAAAGCCATTTGCATTTTCGGGCATACCATAAAGCTTTTCACTTGGTCGGTTTACCTCCTTGAGTGCCTCGATTATTGCCTCGAGTATTTTTGATGGTAAAGGTGAACTGATCGTCATTCCTAATGATCGAACTCTTAAAGGTTTGGGTCTTTCTTTCCGGCTAAGAGCATCAGCCACAACATTGGCTTTTCTCGGATGATACTTGATTTCACAATCATAATCGCTGAGTAATTCCAACCAACGATGTGGCCTCATGTTAAGTTCCTTCTGATCAAGAAAATATTGTAAACTCTTGTGGTCTGTAAACACTGTGCACTTTGTACCGTAAAGGTAGTGTCTCCAAATCTTGAGTGCAAAAACTACGGCCCCCAACTCAAGATCATGAGTGGTGTAATTCTTCTCATGAACCTTAAGTTGTCGAGAAGCATACGCTATCACCTTCTCGTTTTGCATTAATATGGCTCCAAGCCCTTTATGTGAAGCATCGCAGTATACAACGAAGTTCTCAATTCCTTCGGGTAATGCCAAAATTGGCGCACTGCAAAGCTTTTGCTTCAACAACTGAAAAGCAGCTTCTTGTTTCTTTCCCCATTCGTACTTCTTGTTTTTCTGTGTCAATTTGGTCAAAGCTTTAGCAATCTTTGAAAAACCTTCGATGAATCTTCGGTAATACCCGGCAAGTCCTAGAAATTATCGGATTTCTGTAGGATTTGTTGGAGTAGCCCAATCTTTTACGGCTTCAATCTTTGCAGGATCAACTTGTAGTCCTTGACTATCAATGACATGACCAAGAAATTGTATTTTGCGATTCCAAAAATCACACTTCGAAAATTTGGCATACAACTTCTCATTCTTAAGTAGTCCTAAAATCGTTCTTAAATGCCCTTCGTGCTCTTCTTTGCTCTTTGAGTAAATCAGTATGTCGTCGATGAATACTATAACAAACTTGTCCAAATACGGTTTGCATACCCTATTCATGAGATCCATGAATACTGCAGGTGCATTAGTTAATCCGAACGGCATTACTTGAAACTCATAATGTCCATAACGTGTTCTAAACGCTGTTTTCGGAATATCCTCCTCCCGCACTCTAAGTTGATGATAACCTGACCTTAGGTCAATCTTTGAGTAGATACTAGAGCCTTGCAATTGATCGAACAAGTCTTCGATTCTGGGGAGTGGGTAACGATTCTTCACCGTTAACTTGTTCATCTCTCTATAATCTATACACATTCTGAAGGATCCATCTTTCTTCTTCACCAACAAGACCGGTGCTTCCCAAGGCGAGGAACTTGGCCTAATGAATCCTTTGTCTAAAAGTTCTTGCAACTGATTAGACAACTCTTGCATCTCTGATGGTGCTAATCGGTAAGGTACTCGCGCAATTGGTGCAGCTCCGAGCACTAAGTCAATATGAAATTCTACTTGACGTGCCGGTGGGAGTCATGGTAAGTCTTCAGGAAAGACTTCAGGAAATTCTCGAGCAATCGGTACATCCTCAAGTCACTTCTCCTCCGACTTCTTCTCGGTTATATGTGCTAAGAAAGCAAAACAACCTTTCTTTATGTACTTCTCCGTCTTGATGCATGATATAATACTGAGTCTAGTTCCACTTCGTTCCCCACGAATGATCAAAGTTTCGCCGTTATAAGGAAGATGAACAACTTTTTCATCACAAATGATTCTTGCACAATGTTTGGATAACGAGTCCATACCGATGATGACGTCGAAACTACCTAGTTCTACAGGCATAAGGTCTATATTGAAGGGATGATTTAGAAAATTGAGTGTACAACCACGGACAATGGTGTCGGTGCTAATTAAGTTACCATTAGCTAATTCAATGTTGTATGATGTGTCTAATGTGGTTGGTTTGATATTGAGTAAAGGTGCAAATATAGTAGACACAAAACTCTTATCGGCTCCCGAATAAAATAAAACTGATGCATAACGAGTATTGATAAGGAACATACCCGTGACGACATTCGGGTCCTCCCTAGCTTCTCCACCTCCCATGACATAGGCTCTTTCTTGTGCCATTCCACCTTGATTCCTGTTTCCTTGGTTCCTTCCCTTCGGACACTCAGTCTTGTAGTATCCCCTTTCTCCGCAACCAAAACATGTCACTGGTGGTTTCTGATTTTCCCGTAGTGGCATCTTGCATTCCCTATTTTGATGTCTCACTTTCTTACAATTCCCGCATGGATCAGGACAACGTCCCGGCTTGTGATGACTCGAACACATCTCACACTTAGGCAAAATCCCCGTGTACCCCTTTTTCTCCTTTGGGCCTGCAACATAGGCCTTTGCAACCTCTTGTCTCTTAGGTGGTTGTTGAGTGACATTTCCACCTCTGTTGTTGTCCCACTTTCGTTTGTTGTTATTATTGCTGTTATAGTTGGTGTAATTGTTTCGGTTATTGTTGAAATTGGAGCGGTTGTTGGTATTGTTGTTGTTTCGGTTGATGTTGGCGATGTTGCTTCTCTTTACTACTTGCCATAAGCTTTTGAGTCACTCGAATGGATTCCTCAATCATTTGCGGATCAAAAGAAATCACGTCTCCTTGAATAACCTGGGGAAGTCCCCCAATGAAAGCCTCCAGTAGCTTCTCATTATCCGAAACCATAGATGGGCATAACGCGGCCAATTCTTGGAACCTTCAAATGTAAGTATCAATATCATACCCAATAGTTACCAGTTCATAGAATTCGGTCTCCAACTTCTTCACCTCGGTACGCGGACAATACTTCCTCGTTAGCAACCTTTTGAATTGCTCCCATGTGAGCTTGTACGCATTTTCCATTCCCATTGGCTGAGCATACGAATTCCACCACGACATTGCCCCATCAAGTAGTGTACTCGTAGCAAACTTAACCTTGCTATCCTCCGGGCAATTACATAGCAGAAACACGGATTCCATTTTCTCGAACCATCTAACCATGGCAGTTGCCCCTTCATTACCCTTGAACTTAGTGGGATCTCCACTTTTAAAATCCTTATACGTACAACTTCTAACCCCGGATCCTCCTGCAATGCCTGCAGCGGCATGTCTAGCTGCCTCGGCGCAGCAGTACCTCAGCAGCCGCCACCGATGCTCTTTCAGTCCTTAATGCATTGGCTATGCTATCGTTCACATATTTCTGCATAGCAGCTTGTGTCAATTCAAGTGTGTCTTTCTTTGGCGCCATTTCTCTTCAAAACCATAAGATGAAACAATTATGAGAACTCGTAAGTAGAAACAAACATTACACATATATATCCACAACCACAACATGCATAATATAAATGAAATCACAACGGAACAACCACGAAATATCACAAATATAATCACAACACACGTGGATAATATACATGAAAATTTCGGCCTTCATGGACCGATATCATAGATAGTAAAACCATTCCTACATAGTAGAGTCAATACTTGATATTTTGTTTGTACAACAACCAAAAGACAACAAGTTCTTTAAACTTTGTCACACACCTTGTGACTAGGATAATAGTAAGTAAAAAACTATACATGATAAAAGTCTACACTAGGCACCTCCTGGTGCTCCGCCAGCTCTATCCTGTAGATCTCGAATCTGTGTAGCCAAACTAGCAACCAAACCCCTCAACTCGCTAATCGACCTATGCGGTAACCATGCTCTCACGAGCTAATGCCAACTCCCGAGCCTGAAGTTCGTCTGTGCCATCTCGCTCGTCATATAACTCGCATCTCCGCCTCAACTCAACAATATGGCCCCGGTTCTCTAACTGTCTAGACTCTAAACCCTGGTGAGCCATATCAATCGAAATCCTACCTATCACGAGGCCTTCAACCTCCTCCTCAATGGTCTCCACTCGGTCCAATGAGCCAGTTCCTCCAAGCGTCCTAACATCCTATCTATCTGAATCTGTTGGCTATCTATACGCCCCTAATGTCTCGTGGAAGGCTGTCTAGCGCAGCACCCTTTGAGCTCTCACCTATCTCGAACCTAGCTGGTGGTTCGGGCTCTGTAGAGGTGATGCAGGGATGTCAAAACGTGCACGCTTTTTGAGCGGCAAGTCCAATGTAGGTATAGGATCCCTAAGGTAGTATGATGAAGATGATGATGATAATAGTGGTGATGGTGGGTGAATCGGGCTATGTGTAGGGCTAACAGGTGGTGTATGTGCGACTTCGCCCTCCTCAAAGGGTTCGGTCTCGGTGTCAGTCACTATAAGTGGTAGATCTGAAGTAGAGCCAATAGAAGATAAAACTACAGTGTGTGATAAGGCATCGTTCATGTTGGTGTCGGATGAGACATCCTCCATGTTCGTGTCGGATGATATAGGGATAGTGTCGGAATCTGAAGACACCTCTGTGACAACCGATGTAAAATAAAAGTAAATAACTCGAATAAAATGTATATGAATCCGCATGTAAAGTGAACATGCACTTATGATGAAATGATGAGATGCTATGATGATGTAGTTATAGTCTAGGGTTAAATATGCAACCTAGTTCTCAGAATGAAGCTCGATACCAATCTGTCACACCCCCAAATTACATGTTTTGCAGCGGAATGGAATTCACGGGATTGACTGTCATAGCATCACAATCACAGTTATATTGAACGACCTAAAGTGTCGTTTTAGAAACACATCGTTTGATATTTAAATAAAACATTCAAAGTTACAAGATAGGTCCCAAAAGTTGATAAAGTTTGCGGAAAATAAGTTTATTACACGTCCAAACGATGTTTTGAAAATGCCATAATATACAATGAGACGCGTCGACGCCGCGACTCTATGAGGGTTCCTTATTCGTGCCATGATGCGAATGTCTTAATTACCTGAAAATACATTGCTAAAACGGTCAACAATAATGTTAGTGAGAAATCATAGGTTTATGAAAAATGATTTATACGACTACACAAGTATAGACCACGTATGACAATCATGCCACACAAAAATGTTACAATTGCTATAAGTCCATGACACCGAAACTAGACTGATCATGATGTTCGCGCCAACAGAGTGTTTGCCAAACAACTCAAATAATGATATTAAATGAAATGCATCCGTTTAACCAGTTGGAATCCACCAACCGGATGGAGGAGTCACCCTCGATAGATCTATCCACTCACCCTCGCTTCTATGAAATTAACGGTTCATGTTATATAATGGGGACATTCAATTGGCATGAGGTAACTTAAGCAATGTAATGAATTTGATATACTTGGTATCGTAATAAAAATGATGTGCAATGTATTCTCCCCTGTAGGTTTGAAAATAAGTATAAACGTATACAACGGGGCTATGAAAACTCACTTTATGAATTGATGCGATGACAAAAGTGTGTACACCGAAATGTAGCGTGAATCTCAAAACTTGACCTATTATGAATGATATGATACGTAATAAGTTATGATGTAATGTTATGCATGCAATTCGGATGATATTTATACCACTTATTAATTTTTGAAAATAATACTTTTCGTCGAAAAATAATCTTTTAACGTCTTGACCATTTCTAAATTACTCCACATGTATTTACGTTGAAATGATATCCGACGATAATCATTTAGTGAGTTATTATGAAATTATAACTTTTCGTCGTAAAATAATGTTGTTGAAATTTTTATGAAAGTGACTAAACGGCCTCTAAAAGCTAGTCGTAAAATGGTGCACGTCAAGTGTTAGGAAACGAACTCAACGGTTTTGGGAAGCTTGTATCATTATCTCAAAGTTTTAGTACATGAGTTTCCATCCTAGAGGTCTCGAACATAAAGAAAAATATAGGTTAAGTATGGTACTTGTGTCCCAAAATATAGTTTAAGTGTGGTTTTCGTCAAATTTTAAGTAACCGTATTTAATTCATTACAACTCCGCTTGACAAACGGTCGGACATTTTGAAAAATATACTTGGCGAACTTACTTTTACTAGAAGGCATCATTTTATAAAAAGTTCTACAATTTAGTTCTCCAAATTTTGTTCTCCAAAACTTTTAGTTCTCCAAATATTTGTTCTCCAAAACTTGTTCTCCAAAACTTGTTCTCCAAATTTTGTTCTCCAAACTTTTTGTTCTCCAAATGTTTTGTATCAAAGTAACTTATATATTTTTGATAAATCGATACATTTTAAAACGCCTAAGTCTCATTTTTGACTCGTACAAATTAGACCTAACATGCTGAAATTTCCAGAATTTATAGTTTCCGTCGCCTAACTTGAAAAATTCATAACTTCTTCGTTATAGCTCCGTTTTAATCCGTTCAAGCGACCACGTTTTTGTTTTAAAGTGTATTTTCTAAATATCTAGGCCAAAAATTTTTACCTACTGTCGAATTTTCCCGATTTCAAAAATAAGGACAGACCCTTTAGAAAACTTGTCGAAATGAGTTTTTCTCTCGCCAAACCTATTCTAACCCATTCAAAACAACTCCGAAGCTATTTTAATCCTACCATACACCTTCTTAGGGTGTCATGGGTTCCTAGACATCACCAAAAGTGATATATAACAAGGATTAATTATAGGATGACATAAATATATATATATATATATATATATATATATAACTCTTAAAAACATGTAAAAGTGGTATAAACATCCATGAGACTTGCATGTTTTGCTCAAATATGATGAAATGAATGTAAAATAAATATGAAATATGATCATGAATATGGAATGCTTACTAGTTAACTTGATGAGGTTATAAGAACAAAGGATTTTTCCTAATCACCCAAAGGTTTTATTGCACAACCTTAATCAAGAGTGATACTAGAGTGTATAAATCTTGTCTTGTAAAATTTTTTATGATCCCTTCTTGGTTCCTTGTGGTTGGCCGGTTTTGCAAGAGGAGAGAAAGAGATATTTGGTTTTGATCTTTTACTTGAATAATGAAGTGTATGTGTTGTGTTTGTAGTATAATACATTAAACTTAGAGTAGATATTTAGTATCTACACATGACTCACCCCCCTTGTGTCGACAAGGGGGTGTTAGTCATTACTTAATACCTTTTTTTTTTATAATGTATAAGTATAATTAAGTGTGAGTTAATTGAAGACATGTGGTAAATTGTATACACATTTGAGTATTTAGGGTAGCGTTAGATAAAAATAAATTTTAACGGGTCAAGATAAAATATATTGATGTCATAAAAATCATAAAAATACATTTCTTGAAAAATTTGAGTGAAATAATAATTATCGTGTAGTATTTAAGAAAACCGTCGTAATTATATAAATATAACAATTTAGACACAAAATAAATTTAAAACACTGGGTAAACTCATAATATTATTTTTATAAACTTAATATGAGTATAAAAATATATTGGGATAATTTTTGGAAGTAATGGATCAATTGTTCAAAATAATTAATTACGCGATAACGTTTATTTAATATGAAATTATACGTTTAATGTAAAATGCACAACCATGCATGAACTAATATGATGATAATGATGCTAATGATATGTAGACTAAACCTAGTCTATATGGAATGTCCTTGATGATCGTTCATGAATTCACAGCTAAACCATTAAGGTTACGCGAATTTGATACTCGTAAACCTAATTTACGATAAACGATAAATGATGAAGAATGAGTAATGTTTTGAAAAATGACCTGAAAATACGAGTTGTCACACTTAGCATCGTCTTTCGAAAGGATCGCGTCATTTAATTCGCTTCGAGTGCAGCAATAACAAATGTCTCAAGGTGAAAAGAAAGACGAGCATTCCATGACACCAAGAAATTTGTTTAGTTTATAATAACAAATGTATCAATGTTACTTTATCTCATATTTTAATTTATTTGATGGTGTGCAAACTCAAATCAATTATTGTATGGTTTGATAAGTTTAGTGTATATATACATGCTATATTGTACACTTATTTATTCTATTAAATAAGTACATAAAAAAAATAATAATAAAAAAATAAAATAAATAAAATAAACAACTATATCAATTAAAATACTCATTATATAATAACCTAACTAAACTTGATTTATGTCTTAATTTTAGTTCCACACAATTCTTGGATTTTCTTGATGCATGAACATAAAAAACGTGGACGCATGCAGCGTTTTCATGTTTATCTACTTTTATATATTGTATATTCTATGGGATCCTGAATTTCCAACCATGGGTCTGTTTTTTATAACTTTATATTAAGAAATGTAATTGTAGCATTGTTTGCACAACATAGGATGCGTATAAATGCACTAATAAAAGATAAAAGTTTTATAGAATACATCTTTTTACCTCTTGATATATCTTGTGAACAAAATTTAAAAATTTAATCAATAATAATACATAATTAAAACTTTAGAAAAAAAAACCCGTACGTGCACGAGTACTAATCATATGTAGCAAGAGAAAATTTAAGTAGTTCTGGTGCTCGTGTCCATTCATATGTCACTGTTAACAACGTTTATAAATGATTATATATAAAACAGTTTGATGAAGTTGATAGCCAGTGAAATAATTTAAAGATGTTGATTGCTACCAAACAAGTTATCTATCTAATTCTGAATCTATGTATTGCGTAATAAGCTAATTTTAAACTACAATAAGCTGAAACATCTAAAGGGTAATATAAATAAGATACAAATCCAAAATAAATGCTATTTAAAATCAGATTAAGCAAAAAAAAAACAAAAAATGTACCAATAGTATGTTGTTGCAACAACAGCTATGGGGCTGATTTGAGATAACTTTAAAGCTAGCAAATAAGCTCTACAAAGAGAACACATAACAAGTTCAAACCAAACCGCCAACTTCAAGCCCCTAGCAGCCCAAGTAAAAGATTTTTTTGAATTTTTTTCCTTTTGGGAAAAGTTAGACCAGCTATTGAAAATGCTATTTTTAATTTTTACAAATTTTTATAACAATTAGAAATTGACAAAAATTGCTTGAGAAAACTGAAAGTTAACACTTTGATGATTATTTGACAGATTCGGAAATGAAGCTAAAAACACATTAACTGATTTGAAAACTAAAACTATGGTTGAGATAACATTGAAACAGGTTTCTAATCTTACTTGCATCAAATTCAACTTGAAAATTAAACCAAAACTCCAAAAACAAGTATAATCCAAACACCCCTTTACATGAACAAATTGCAATAAAACCTTTAAAACTAGAGGGAACTTTGACTGAAAATGAATTAGAATGACAGAATTAACATTAAACTAAACTATTTGTCACAATTCTCAATTTTTGGTCATTTTGCAAACTTTAAAAAAATTTACTATTCATCTCGGGAATTTACTATTCATCGGTTACTATTCATCATTTTACTATTCATCGTTTTTGAAGTCGATTTGATATTTTGAGAAGTTATTTCAAAATTTTACTATTCACAAAACACTATTCATTCTCGGAGAAAAATTTATATTCATGATTTTTATTCATTATTTTTCGTAAACTAGGTTTACGAGTATCAAATTCGCGTAACCGTAAGGGTTTAGCTGCGTATGCATGAAACATAATTGAGAATACTTCATATAGACTAGAGTTAGTCTACATATCATCAGTAACATCATTTTCATATTAGTTGATGCATGGGTTTGCATTATATTTTTCTAATAAATAAACGCTATCGCACGATCATTTATTTTGAATAATTGATCCGACACTCCCAAAAATTATCCTGATACATTTTTATACTCATTTTAAGACTATAAAAATTATATTATTATTTTACCCGATGTTTTGAATTTATTTTGGTATATAAATTGTTATATATATATATATATTTACGACGGTTTTCGTAAATTCTAATCGACAATTATTTATTCACTCAATACTTGCGAGAAATGTATTTTTATAATTTTTATGACTTCGATATATTTTATTTTGTTCCATTAAAATCGATTTCTAGCACACTTAATAATTAATTTTATGTACCAAATACACACTATACTTAACTTTAAATGTATTTAACTAACAAAAACACATCAAACCTTTTCCCAAACCACCCTTTCCGAACTCTCCCCCCCCCCCCCCCCCCCCCCCCCCCCCCCCCCCCCCCCCCCCATTTCATCCTTTATAAAAAAATATCTTGTCCAAAAATGGACACATACTCATGTATTTGACTAAATATTAGTAGTATACAAGATATTTACCAATTAAAACACATAGAAACACATAGCAAAAGGTGAAAGTTGCAAGAAAACCCTCTCATCTCCTTGTTGAGGTTCAGCCAAGCAAGAACAAAGGGAAGAAACCATAATTTTTTTAAGATCAAATGATAATTAAACCTCATCATACTACTAGTAAGTGTTCTAAATATTTGTACTACTCTTTCATAATCTTACTTGAGCTATTTTATCATCTTAGTACAAAAACATGCAAGTATTCTATGATTCATACCACTTTTACTTGTTTTTATTACTTATTATTAGTATAAACTATCCTATAATTATTCCCATGAAACTTATCATTGTTGATGAAGTTTAGGAACCCATGACACCCTAAGAAGGTGTATGGTAGGTTTATATTAGATTTGGTGTTGATTTGAAATGGTTGGAACAAGTATTACACTAGAAAAATCATTTTCGACAACTATAATTAAGGGCTGTTCATTTTTGTAAAATCTGGAAATTTCGACAGGTCATGGATTATTTTAGGCTAGATATTCAGAAAATAGACTTTAAAACGAAACCGTGGTCGCTTGAACGGGTTAAAACGGATTTACAACGAAGAAGTTACGCTATTTTCAAGTTTAACGACGAAAACTAATTTTCTGAAAAATACAAGCTGTCAAGGGTTATTTAAGGGGCAAAAATGAGTTTTAAGCATTACCTAAATGAGTCGGTTTATCAAAAATATATTAGTATACATTAACACGAAACTAAGGATATAGAAAACGTAGAAAACGGACTTATAACGACTAAGTTATACGCATTTTAATTATGGCTATCGTAACTATTTTACACAAGTAATAACACTTATATATTTTCTATTAGGCCAAAATGGTTAGCAAGTGACCGTGTTTGGAGCTATTTTTCATATCGATATAATGTTTTTGAGAAAACGATGTCTACAAGTAAAAGTGAGTTCGCCTATTCTATTTTCCAAAATGTTCAACCGTTCGTTAAACAAAGGTATAACGAATAATATACAGTCACTCAAAATTAGCCATTTTCATGAGTTGTCAAATTATATTGTTTACGACGAAAAACTATAATTTCTTGATTTATTATTTAACGACTATCGTGGGATTTTGTTTCAACATATATAAGCATAAAGTATTTTATAACTTGACAAGACGTTATAAACTTATTTTTCGATGATAAACTTCATTTTCAAAATGTACAAGTGGTATGGATATCATATGAGTTCGCATGCACAATATTATTTCATGACTTATATTAGAGCATATCATTCGTATTAGGTTGCGGATAGAGATTGCACCTCATTTCAGTGTATCCACTTTTGTCATCATAATTAGAGAAAATTAGTGAAATAGATATACGATGCATATCATTTTATGGACCACGCTTTTTTGCGTTACGGAAATGGACTTGTTGCCTAGCGACTTTCTTGTAGCCAACCATATGGTGCCACGTGTCCGACAAAGGTACGACAGAAGTACATATTTTGAACATATTTGTCATGTATTGTAAGGTATTGTTTTTTGGGCAACCAAAATGTATTTTCGGGCAACTATATATTATTGGGCAACTTGTATTTATACACGAGGATAATATGGTCAATTTACAATGGCTGTATTATAAAAGTAATATTAATAAATCAGACACGTACTCACACACCATCACGCGCGCACACACACACAATCAAACATCTTCTACTACAATTTAACAGCTTCTACAATTAAACATCTTCTTCTAGATCACGCGTACACACTCACAAACCACAACTTATTCACAGAACCCTCTAACCCCCTAATTAATTTTACTGTATAATTACGTATGACAAAATTAAAGTTGTACAATTGTAAAATCGCAGTTCGTTCTACATTGAAGTTGCTGCCAGATATTAAACTATGTTTGTCAAAGAATGAAAACCGGGAAAGGTTGTTCAGGCAAACAGTATTTGGTCCATGGTTGGATATAAAGTCGTGCGAGAATGACTGCCTTATGATGCATTATGTTTTGCAACACCAAGTATATGTTTCTAACATATCCTCTGATTCCCCTCCACTAACATTCCAAATAGGGGAGCATTCGTTAAGCTTTGGTCGGAAAGAATTTTGTCTGATAACAGGGTTTCGATTTGGCAAAGTTTCAAAAGCGAAAAAACGATCTAGCGCTTTCCGTGATCGTGTATTTCCTGAAAAAAGAGTAATGGTATAACAAATGTACATGCCATTGATCTTTTGGAACTTGTTAATGATTCAAAAAGGATGGAAAAAGGTGGTTATCGCTTTCTGATGAGGATGCTGTTAGGGTGTGTCTGTTGGTAGCTGCAGAGCTGGTGTTTATGGGAAAAGAAGACATGAATTGCATCCATAATCACTTATTGTCCTTGGTTGATGATTTTGAAGCCTGGAATGTATTTCCTTGGGGTGAATATATGTGGCATAAATTTTATCAAAGGAATGTCAATATTGTTCATATTCACAGAAAAGATCATCTGTTAAAATTGAAAAAAAAACCCAAAGTTCATTGCCACATACAATCTATACGGGTTCGCTTGGGCTTTCAAGGTTTGAATTCTCTGTAGTTTGTACTAATGTATGTATGTCTTTGTTTGATAACACGTTTGTTTTAGAAAACATGTTATTAAAAGCTTTTGATTCTATTTTGTTCAATCGAAAATTACCTATAAATAATGATGTTTTTAATTGTTATGCAATGCTTGTCTTTGCTGTGTATACACGTAATATAATTGTTACCCGTAATTTAGATAACAGCAATGTTATAACACTTTTTAGTTTGCGATTTTTTTGTAATTGTCATCATAAACGTATTGTTTCATCGTAAACAGACTACATTTACTTTGTCAAAACTTTAAACAAATTAAAAATGATAACTGCATAGCTAGACATTTTTAACGATGATGGGTGTGCCTATTACAAATTTGGATTTTGGAGAGTTTTCCTAGAAGCTCACATTGGTGGGTGAAAGACAACAAGGTGATTCCACGTGGTCTTGCTTGGTCAGAACTTGCAAAGTTTTGGAACGCAGACTGTTGTAATCTCTTTGGACCGGTAGGCATCACACAGTCTTATGATGCAGACTATACTAACTTGTAACTCTTTTTTGTTCTTAGGACTCAACTCCCATTGTTGAAATTTCTGCAACACAAGCTGAAATAAAGCAACCGTGGTGTATTTACAGTGCCCAATATATAGATGGTTTGTCTGCGTTGCATACCGTGACGGTTGTGAGAAGACTGCACAACACTCTAATCAATTTTTGGACGCTTTCAATTTACACACTGTCATGGAAAGTCAACTACATGGATTACACAAAACGCATTGCAACTCAACATTGAGCAACAATCTTCTTTAAATGGTGCACAAACGGGGACCACTCTTTCAACAGGGCTGTAATTGTGAGTTAGTGGATTTGGATCAAAAACTTTTGATGATAGAAAATGGCATTCATTCGGTCAGAAACACACCGGTCGTACTTGATGTGTTTACGAATGTCAAAATCAGAGTTTCAAAAGTACAAAGAACTTTTGGGTCTTAAAAATGATGCGGCCTTCGTTCCTGAAAAATCTAAAAGTTGTGCCAATACAAATGACTCTGACGTTAATCCTGATGATCCGAAGGTTTGTATTTACTTTTAAGGTTGCCTCCAATGTACTACTCAACTTCAACCACTTGCACCAAACGATGAAAAAAAAACACCCGGTGACCTCATTGTTGTATGTTATCTTTCATTTAGACTTTACATATCAAGTATAACATATGTCCATACTTATGTATATATAATTAAAATTCATCAGGAACCGGATTGTGGTATCGATTGGTCGTCGTACATAAACGACGATAAAGTTTCGTGTGATATAATTCTGTAAATGCAATGGATTGTGATAATGAACAGCAAGATGTGGTTCAGAAACAATTGCCTGGGGAACCTGAACCCGTTAAATATATTGTTGGTGTGCAGACAGAAGAAGGAACACCAACCAACAAAGCTCTTGAGGTATCTACATTATCAGGAAAACAACGCCGATAAATAAAAGATTTTAGTGTGTTGTTTTAACATACTATATTTTCAAATCGCAGTTCAAAGACAATAACCTGTCAAATGACACACCTATGTTGGGACGTGTTTCCTCCGGAGATAATTTCAACAAAGGCCTCGATAAAACATTGTTTGTTCCGTCTTTAGATTTAATGGATTTTGATGAGCAAGAATTGAATGTGGTTGAGGAAAACTCGTTTGTTGGCCTCCGATCCGGTAACAATGATGTCGTTGTTTTTACCCAAGAAGAAACACCAACAAAGAAAGACCCTGAAGCCCCTAAATCTCAGGTTAAATCCAAAAAATTGTCATTTGCAAATGTGGTAGGTCCTAATGACAAACCTCCATTAGAAGAACTTTTCTCCCATAATAATACAAACAAAAGAAAGAGAGTAAAATTGAACGACAACCTCAAGTAAAAATACAGCATTGTAAAACATTATCGAAGATGGTGATTCTCAACTCGCCAACCTGGCCTATCAAAAACATCACTACTCCTTGCCGCGTCTTACAAGATCGCAAGGTGTCATTAACGAGGATTTTATCCCGGCTGCCGGTTCCGATGTAAAGCACCATATTAAATTCTATCGGAAATGAATATTTTATGTTTGTCTGCTTATTTTTCAAGTTTGTTTTAAGGAAAATTCAGGAAACCCCAAAAAGCGTCGCGTTAGTCACTTGTATTCCGAATTGAACCGTTTGTAGAGGTATCTTATGTTTGTTAATCCATTAACATCATTATCATATGGTTAATGTTATTAAAAATATAATTTTTTTAGGAACTTTTACGACACCCCGAAATGCAACAAGGAGAAGGTTATTGTGCCTGATTACCTTCGCACATATTTCAAGGTTAAAAAACCATTACTTTATACGTTCCCTTGGGGCTCCGGTGCCGTTGTTGTTTACAGGGTTTTTTGGGTAGCCTTGGCATGTGTTGAGGATTGCACCCACGGGTGGCTTACTGACTTAGTGAGTAAACCTGATTTTTATCTTGTCTCCTACACATGTTTATTATTTCGTTTTGTTACATTGGAACCGAATGTTAACAGTTTTGATTTGCTTTATATGTCCTGACACTTGGATGTATGGCTTGATTTGATGTGGTTGTTTAGACTAGCCGATGCAGATTGGGCTTTGGCAGGTGTAATTTCTGTCAAATCCTAGATGGCAAACTACCTACCACTTATTCAGATGGCACAAAATACCCTGTCGCTTGGCGAGACGTTGAAAAGGTCAGTTTGGCGACCTCTTACCGTACATATAGCACTACTGTTATAAACAGCTTATAATATTCTTCAATTGGTTTGTATATCAGGTGTATTTTCCTGTGAATGAAACTGGAAACCACTGGGTACTCGGTGTGCTCCATATCCGCACTGGAGTTTTTTACGTTTATGACTCTCTTGGGTCAGTCGGAAGAGGTTCACAATGGTGGCGAGATTTGAAGAGAGATTTACAAACACAACTTCAACTTTACCTAACAAATGTTGGGTTCTGCATAGTAAGGGCATATCACCCGGGGATTATAAAATCACATACAAGTTTCCAAAAGTCCCACAACAATCAGACTTGTATGGCGATTGCGGAGTATGGGTGTGCATTATATTGTACAGATTGCTCCGTAACCAGCCTCTCGAAGTAGACGACCCTCTTCAAACAGCGTTAGCTTACCGTGAACGGATGTTTGAATACTTCTGGAAGCACAAGGTTGAATACAAAAATTGTCAGCGGTCTCTCAAGGTACCATCTATAATGTCCTTTTGACCCATAATTATTGTCACATGTTGACTTGTGCATGATTTTTCTTTCAACTTTTACTATACTTATTTTTACTTGTGTTACATATTACTGGATTATTATATTTTGTATTTTTTTATAAGCTCAACTGCATTTCTTTTTTTTATACCAGTGCACATACACAAAAAGGCGTATGGTTTGTAAACCAATTATATATTGGTTATGTATACGTTATTAATATTTGGTATACACCTTAATTAAATATTATTTGGTTGTCCTAAAGTACATCATGCTACATGTCCTTTAATGCCTTTGTTCCCAATCTCTTTCTTCAATACAAATCTTTCTAATTTTCTTTAACAAAATATTTCTTTCTTCTTTTGGTCACTTCACATCTTTATCTCAATCTTTCTGCTTTTCTTTAACAAAATGTCTGACAATATCCCACTGGATGTTCAACTAGATATCATCCGTAGGCTACCTCCTAAGTCTATACTCCAGCTATGTACTGTTTGCAAGTTATGGAAGGCTAGTATAGATTGTGGAAGCTTCATCTTTAATTAAGGTGTTCGTCGTAATGATGCGTGTTTTTTTACGCTAACATTCGATCTAGGTTTAGATGAAAAGCTAATCGCTACGCCACTTCGTACAGATTTAAGGCTTTCATCTTTGATTGTAGTTGGCAATTCAAATGGTCTTTCGTGTTTTGTTTATGGTTCTAATCTAATGTCTGTTATTTGGAATCCGGAAATCAAAAAATCACTTGCAATATTTGTCCCGTTTTACACGCATCAAATTGAATCTCAAAAGATTTGTTTTGGTTTTGGCGTCCGTCCTGACACTCTTGACCCGACGATCGTGAAGGTCTCCTATCCTGTTTTCCAAAGTGGTTTCTGGTATGTGTCTTTCTTTTCTTTGAACTCTTCACGGTGGACACGCCTTGAAAATTTTCACCCCCTCGTGAAACAATCAAATTGAAACGTAAAACTCAGGCAGTTGTGGGTCGTTTTATCGATTGGACTAGGAGTGAAAAGTTAACTAATGAGGATGATGTTACCTACAAGATTTATATGTTGATTTCTTTTGATTTGGTAACCAGCGAATTCAAAGTTATCGACATACCGCATATTTTCAAAAATGAACTCCCAGTCCCATTCTATGTTACGGATCTTGGAACTTCTCTGGTCATTTCGGGTATGATCATTGGTGAAGGTATGCCATTGTTTTGTGGATGGTTGTTGGACGTGAATGGTTGTTCCATAAGATCATTCAGAAGCCTATTCGCCATCCCTAGCCTAGTTTCGGTTCATTTGCTTGGCTTTACAAAGAATCATGCTCCAATAGTGGAAGCCTACAGCGGCAATCATTTGCATCACTCTGTATTTGTGTACAACCAAGAACTTGAATTATTCGTCACCATGAGAATGTTAGGAGATGCTGGAACTTTCTACATCGCCCCATACAAAGAATCTCTTATTTTGTTAAATCACACAGATCGTGCTGTGTATAGTATTTTTTTTCTTTCTTTTTTTTTGTAACTTAACATTCTATTCATATTCCTTTAAAAGATTATCAGTTTACTTGGTTAATGATATATGAAGGGCATTTTCAACAGGTACGTCGGCCTGAAGTTATCGATCATGATTAATGTGAATGTGGCTTTGTGGTTTTAGTACGCTGTCTATGGGGAGGAAGCATGGAGTGCTTATCTTTTTCATAGTCGCTGAAAGTTATAAATCACGTGGTTGTATAACTATGTAACCATTAAACTTATAATTATGTAGTACGCTTAATATGTTGTAGGTTGTGTGTATGAAACGTTGTAAGACAACTTATTTACTATTTCTGCTTATGTAATCTTGGCAACCAGCAGTTGTTTACAAAAAACAATTAGGCAACTAACTGTTGTACGTAGGGCAACTTCATTTCCCTAGCAATGGATTTTATAAACGAAGTAGTCCTTTTAGTCTTACAATTCGTATTCTACAATCTACTAATACCTACAAGCTAGTGACATAAACACTCCACACTAATACCTACACACTTGACAAAAACATATTTAACACTCCACACTAGTACAATTTATCTAGTAGTTGTCAGTTTAATACGACTGTGGCATCATTTCGTTGATTTCTTCTATCACTTGCAGTAGTTAACATATCTAGCAGTTCTTATTTTACTACTAGCAGTTGTAACAATAAAACCAACTCGGTTTGACTACCTACCAGTTGTAAAACTAACAACCAGTTGTAAGTATACAAGCAATTCGTTTTATGTTTTGAGATTCCTAATCTAAGTAATCGAGCATAAAAGCGGTGCAGCTTTTTTTTTACGTTTACAAATATCGCATATAGCTCAAAATAATCATCTCAAATGAATTTAACTGTACACATCATTTCGTTGAGGTCTTCTATCAGTGGCACTAGTAAAATTAACAAGTACATGATACTATACTACTAGCAGCTATACTAGCAGATTTTCTATCCTTTTTGGTATTTGGATAACGCTTATCCACAATTATAAACACTTTGAATTTAACTACTCGACCTTTTAATTCGCAAATACCATTTTTTTTGTACCTTAGGGACTCTTTGAATATCTTATTAAACCACACACACAAACCTGATTTTTGCGTCCAAAATATGCAACTTTCCATTAAAAACGGATACATTATTAAAGTTTACATACGCGCTATTCCTTCTATCTTTTCAACAAGCACATATGCCACTTCACTTATTCTATTTGTCGTCAGCTTCTGAAACAACATGTTACAAGATAGAGTTGGTGTTAGAGGGTAATCTGCATCATCCAGCATGTACAGATAACTTGTTGGCGTAGTAACCACATGAACTCCACATTGTTCGTACAATCTCCAACACGTGACCAGTTTTTCTTTCCATTCAATGTCCTCTATATCGGGCTCAAACATGCACCTCATCCCATACCACTTATCAACTCCTAGGCAACCTACGTCCCAGCCTGTTTGAAAGCCAATTTTAACGCACTGCCAAACAGTTTCCAAATCTTCTCTGTTTATAATATGTAGCAACCGACCCAAGTCGTTAAATGTAGTTTCGAGCCCGTCAGACCTCTTGATGGTAATTACAGTGCCACCATTTGTCAAGTAAACGTTACGTGCACGATATGTTATTGTCGGCTGAAGTGCACCCAGTCTTTGTCCCGCCGTATCAAGCACATTCAAACTGTTTAACCTTTCAATCCTTTGTTTTCGATCAATCCTCTGCCTCTTTGACTGATCCTGCTCTAAATCATCAATAACTCTTTTGGAACTTCCTTCATCTCTCTCACCTGTACCTTTGTTCATAGGAGTTAACTTATCAGGCCTCATTCTACACTATTCAAACATTTCTTTCACTTTATCATAAGTTAGCCTCCGCAAGACATTTAGTTTATGCCCTCCCATCCTCTCCAAGTACTCACACATGAAGATTTTATGTTCTTTCTTCGTTGGTGGCTTTCGGATCCTTTCTTATGCTCTTTTTTTAATGTAGAATTTTTGCCTTTCTAACACTATTTGATCAAGAGCTTCTTTTGCCTGTTCACATGTTAGGATTTCAATTTCTTTGTTCTGCATCCTAAATGCTAGTATCTCATCGGCTTCAGCTGTTGACCTAATATAATGCCAATGTTCCAATGCAGCTTCCTGTCTAGCTACAACATCCGCCTTTCTTTTCCTTGTAACCCTTGCTCTGTCTTTTGCATTGGGAGAACCTACCGGGGTTTTTTCAGCTGTGGCTTTTTCAGTTACATTGTCTGCAGCAATCTTATCAGCTAATTCTGCATCGGTTTCAGCTATAGCACCAGCAAAAACATATGCGCAAGCAGCCTTACCTTTGTTCAAAATTGTTGTTGGTGCATCATTACCTTGTTCATTGACAGCGTTTGTTTGAGTGACATTTGTTTGAGTTGTAATGGAAGTGGTTGCACCATTTGTTGCGGAGGTGGTTGCGCGGTGGTTGCGGTGGTTGCTGCGACACTAGCGGTTTCAGTTAACCATTTCCACCGCATCCGCATCTCTTTCACCGTTATGTTTTCTGTTGTCACATCAGTCATATGCCCAACAAGATCTTTTGCAGCATCATTCGAATGGCAATTCACGCTTCTAGTCACATGAGTACCATTAGTAACAGATTGAGGTTCACTATTTTGACCGGAGGAGACCCTCATTTCCACTTGACGTGAAATATTTATTAATCACACATCTGCATTAATATCGCCATGTTCAATCGTTGATTTTTCTTTCTCGCCGCAACGTCATAAACGGATATACAAGCATCAGTTACTCTGACAAAATCTTTGGTTTTGTTGAACAAGCAACAAATTATCTGCGGCAGCATACAGGATCCCGTTGTACGTCCGCTAGACTGTTTAGCATTGATAGCAAAAACATCCTCCCAACTACGAAGGCAATGGTGTAATTACGGACTAGTCAAGCCAAGTGATAACCATGTATGTACACATCAACATAATAAAGAAGAGTAATGACATTAATACCTTATTTAGGAACCAAAATAGGCAACGACATCTTAGTCTTTTTAGTTCGAACTCACGTTCTCCTGCATTAGCATCCGAAGCATCCACATCCATCCTGATCTTTCTGTACGATTACGGACTAGTCAACGCAAGTGACAACCACGCATTTACATATGAACATACTTAAGAATTGTAAGGACACGCATACCTTCGTTTTGAATCAAAAGAGACGCTTACATCTTCAACAGTTTTACTACTTTCAAATGTCTCCTCCAGTCCAGTCGTAGCATCCCCATTCATCACGCTCGTGTTGTACAAGTACTGACTAGTCACAGAGACCGACAAAACATCTTTTACATACGAACATACTTAGCAGAGTTGATGACACGCATACCTTTGTTCTGACTCAAATGAGGCACCGACGTCGTGAACAGTTGTATTAGTTTCGACGGTCTTCTCCACTACATCCGGCGTTGGTTTGCTCCAAACCGTCAAGCTACCTCACACAAGCTAGCCACTTGTGAATGGCTAACCGTAAGAAGCTTAAAACTGCTTAAAACACAAATACAATGAAGTCCTGGAGAATATAATGAATTCGTCGTTAAGTCCCCGGGACTCAATGGTGTGTAAACACTAGATCGATGATAGAATGATCACTAAGGATAGTGATCGAGTAAAGGTTTTGATGAATTATTACACTTGATTGATTGGAATGTATTTGGACATAATTGGAAAACACAACAATCGATAAAAAAGCGTAAAACGCACATTTAAAAACTACATTATCGTAAAAATAAAAAGTGAGATCTAAAAAATAAAAGACCTAAAAATATGAAAATGACATTTTTACAAACCTAATGATAAGAGAAAATTTTTAGAAAAGAAAATTATTTTTAAAACTATTTATCTAATTATTATTAATTAAAAACTAATTTAACTAATTAATATTAGCCTAAAATACAAGAAAATAGGAAATAAAGCTAGAAAAATAAAATTATGACTTGGAAAAATCTAAAATATCAAAAGAGAATTTTAAAAACTAATTTTGTATTTTTCTGAATATTTTTGTATTTTTTATGAGTTAAAAACTATTTAAAACTACTTAAATTACTTAAAAATACAAATTTAACTAAGAAAAATCTGGAAAAATATTTTTTTGGCTTTTTATATTTATCTTATCCTAAGAAAAATGAAAAATTATTTTTTTGAACCTTTTCTGAATTAATTGTATTAAATGCTAATTAAAAAGTGCTAAAAAGTAATTAAAATGCAGAAAAATAGCAAACAGGCTTGGAAAAATCTGAAAAATTCAAGAAAAGTCTAAAATAATATAGAGAATCTAGGAAAAATGGAAAAACATGTACTTGTGTGCAAGAATTTGAAACTGCTATGCAAAGTGCTTTAGAATAAGCACTTGAAATAAGCCACAAGCCACAATTAAGCACCAAACTGATACAGAAGCTATAAACTGCTAAAAGTAACCAACTGCAACAATTATTACACAAGCTTTAACCTCTGATTTGCCAACTTAACAGATTTGAGGATTTGAGCTTATGAGCTAAAAAAGACTAGGGGTCTACTTTTTAAGCTCAGGGCTACAATAAGCTAAAAATGGAAACAAAAAGTGGGAACCTTAAGAGGACATGGCTAACTATGTCTAAACCAAAGATGAGCCAAAGATGAGCTCAATTGAACCCTGTGCAAGGGCTGCACAAACCCTGTGCAAACTCAGTGTATGCTGAGTCAATGCACAGGGCATTTGTGCCCATTTTGAACAACCATTTTGAAGCTTATGAAAATTCACAAAAATACACAAAAATGATAATAAGAAAGTGGACCAGTAGAAGTTATAGAATCCAGAGTTTGACATGATTTGGCCCAAAACTGATTCCATGAAAATTCATCTCGAGATGGGCCAAACTGATTTTTGCAAATTGACTTTTGAATAAAGAAATGGAAAGTTGACTAATTTGAGATTTGCAACCAATTCAAGGACTGAATATGATGTTTAATGGCGAAATGAAACTAGTGCAAGCTATCCCTATGTATTTTAAACATAAAATAAGATTTTGATCTTGCAAAATCCCAACAGATTTGCTAGTGAGACAGATCTATATTGAAATTGACTTATGTGGTTTTGCACAAAATGAAGACAGATTTGAGTATATTGGGGATACACAAGCATAAACCAACATACATCACCCACTGCACTAACTTCAAATACAGTTTAAAGAGCAAATCCAAACACACCTTTAAAACTGATATGCAATTAACAACAAGCTAAAAACTTAACTGGCTAAAAATTAATGATCAAACTAAGTCCATATATCCTAAATACAGCTCAATTAACAAATAAAAAACAACCTAGACCACAAGAACAGATTTTTGCAATTAAACTTGGAATTAACTTACAAATGTCCTTAGCCACAATGGCTTGAAATAGCACCCAATGAACCTCTAACCTATTTTGATGAACCCATTAACTCAGAATCAACCCAAAGCTAGCACTGCTTCACCCATTAACCATATCTGCATCATTTTTGCCCCATTTTGACTTTTGTTGACCAATATCCAAAATTGATTGAAACTTAAACTTAAGCATAAAAGCTATGAAGCTCATATAAGCTTATTGGAGAAGCAAGCTATTTGAAGCTTTTGTATGAGAATTTGAAATGGAAAATTTCAACAGTAAGCTTGAAACTTGAATTCTTAATATAAACTTGAATTTATAATTGGAAATAGTTTATAATGATACAATACTCTTAGTTTGATACAAAGAAACAAAACATTACAGATTTTACACTAAATTAAAAGCTTTAAATTAAAAACGACATTGATGATAAATAAAAACTACTAGACCCCCCATTTCTCTTGCTTCCCTTAGCTTCTTTTTATAATCCAAACTTCTCTCTCTCTTACGAGCTCCCAGCAATTTTCTTGACCTTTGGATGTCTTAGAGTGATCATGGCCGTTTGATTGGTTTTGGTAATTTGAGATTATCAACTGGGAGGTTGAGTGAGGGGATAAGAGGTGCATTAAATGCATCTTGGAAGGTAGTTGAAGGTGGGGGACATGGAAATGTAAAGGTGAGGAGGGGGATGGGAGTTAGATTGTTGCGAGAAGCGGTTGAGAAGAAGGAAAAAAATGGCGCGTTTGTTTGTTTGACTGGATATTAATAATGCCTGGGGGTCCAAAATGCATAGGGTCACAATGGTTTGGCAGGGGGTCACAAGGGTTATGACATGGGTCAAGGGCTTGTAAAGGTTTAATAAACAAGGACTTGATGTGCAATTTCTGAAATTCAAGGACCTAGGTCGCCATTTTCACAAAGTTGTTCCAAGGGACAAAAGTGACAAGTTTCAATAGTACAAGGACCAAACTTGACATTTTCAATTTTCCAGGGCCATTTTTGCCAATTTTGAAACTTGGAGGACCAAACTTGTAATTTCTAAAAACTTTTGATATTTTTCACCAAAGGACTAATTTTGACAAGTTATGATTTTAAAAGGACCTTTGGTGACTTTTCTTTTGAAATTAAAGCTCGGGGACTATTTCGACAATTTTTGAAACTTGGGGACTGAAACGCCAATTATGCAAACTTAGCTCATTTTTCATCTGATTTTAAACATTTTGCATCTCAAACATATAAAATGCAATTTTGAGATATTTTCAGTATTTTGATGCATTTATGAGCATTTTTAAACGTTTTGCAGTTCAGATTGACCCAAAAATGATGAGTATTTACACACTCATCAGGCGCCTCCGCTGAACCATCCACATCCTTCACGGCCGTTCTGTGCAATTATAGACTATTCAAGGCAAGCGACAACCACGCATTTACATATGAACATACTTAAGAAGTGTAAGGACACGCATACCTTCGGTTTGAATCAAAAGACACGCTTACATCTTCAATAGTTTTACAACTTTCAAATGTCTCCTCTAGTCCAGTCGCAGCCTCCCCTGAAGCATCCTTATTCATCACGCTCATGCTGTACAAGTACTGACTAGTCACAGCAACCGACAATAAAGCTTTTACATACGAACATACTTAGCAGAGTTGATGACACGCATACCTTTGTTCGGTGTAAAATGAGGCACTGACGGCGTGATCAGTCTTATTAGTTTCCACGGTCTTCTCCACTACATTTGGCGCCTCCCATGAACCATCCACATCCTTCACGGCCGTTCGTGCAATTCTCGACTAGTCAAGGCAAGCGACAACTATGTATTTACATATGAACATGCTTAAGAAATGTAATGACACGCATACCTTTGTTGTGGCTCAAATGAGGCACCAACATCTTGATCACTTGTATTAATTTCGACGGACTTCTCAACTGCAACAACAGCCTCCCCTGAACCATCTTCATTCTTTTTAGTATGCCTCCCCTGCTTGGTAGTATCCTCCGCATGATCACAACTTGCTTCTTCTTGAGATGACTCAACTACCTGATGTTTTCAAACCTTCACCAAACGTTTTATTTTTGTGGTACCTGCCTTTTTCTTCTCCAACCGCTTAAACTTCCTATTCAAATATTTTAAATCTGCATGTTGTGCTGAAGTTTTCTTTGTTAATTCACATACCTATTTACATAGCTGATCACACTTTTCCACCGGTTTATTTAATATCGGACCGTTGTCCGTCTTCCAATTGTGTCAACTCCTCGACCGAGGTGAATCTTCGAGGTGTGCAGACCTCATCTCTTGCCTACCATGAACAGAAAGATCCCCCATATTTTCCGCTTGGGTGGGTTCATCAGCAGAACTTGTTCCACTGGAAATTGATTCATCTGAAGTTTCATTGGTTTGGGATGTAGAAGGGAAACGTCCAGGTGTGTTTTGGGATTCAGAGGGACTTCCTGATCCTTCCCCAAATTCTGAGGCAGCAGCACCATGTGTGGGAACAATGGTGTTAGTGTCCCATCAAAATTATTGCCCTGTCTTCTCATGTGACTCATAAGTTTTTGAGTGTGACAACGGACAGGCCAAGTTTTTGTATGTTTGGGTGGTGTCTCAAAGCGGTTGTCGAATAGCGGTTGTAAAACCTTGGATAAATATAATATTTTGCATGCGTATCCAACAAGTTCTTGACTAAACCATCAAATATCATTTTGGATAAATTGAATTTCTTATTAAGAGCTACACAAATCACAAAAGATGCTATGTTTATACTAAACTCATTCCGTGAAGTAGTCTTTGGACTTAGACATTGCAATATGGTATGGATCAAGAATTTCCATTGTGGGAGAAACATTGGTTTAAAAATTTTAATTTTGGTCCTAATTCACCTCCATACCCCAAAAGCGGTAGTGTTTCAAAAATGGTATCATTATCCAAACACACAACACCGTCAGCATCATCTAGGAGAAGATCTCTCCTAATTGATGCCTCAGTAATAATTATTTGCATGCCATGTACGCTATCATGGATTTGTACTTCCTCACCAATAGTTTTAGTCTTTGCAAGAGACCAAAACTGCTTCATAAAACAAACGTAGATGTGTTTGGTAGTGAGTGCATACCTAAGCGGGTGTGCATTCAGGAAATCAATAATTTGTTCAAACCCTGTAGCCTCCTTTGGTTTTTTCAAAAACGCAATCATGTTGTGACTTCTAGCAAAAAACTCCGGCGCCATTCTTGTTTATCTCGAACTTGATTGCAACTGAATGTTAGGGGTTTCCGAATTACGCTCTTTGTGGGTCTAAACTATGTCATGACCAAGCAGTTGTAACACTTGTAGCAGTTGTTACAATTTCTTTGCGTATTTATCCCCAATTGTGTTGTTCTAATTATCGCTCTCTCTCTTTTTATTTTTTTTAATGATATAATAATGATTATTATTTTAATATATAATACATAAATAAGCATGTAACTCAACACGTCATCTTCTTTCTATTATCGAGACACAAAATGTCAGACTACACACATTATTAGAAGAGTTATCTCTCTTTCCACGCATCGACAACTTGGTAAGAAGCCCAAACAAGTACACACCCACATTATGACTTTTTTAACTAAATACTTTTTTTTGGGTACATGTAAATCGGTCTTTACTTTAGCAGTAAGTTTATTTTTTATATTTTGTTTATTATTTTGTTTTTTTAATTTTTTTGTTGTAACATGACTTACTATATCGCACACAATTGAACAACTACGCAACAGAATACATACTAGTAACAGTCCACAAATATATACAACTAACATAAAAGGGATCAAATCCATAGGTTAACAGAACATAGACAGAGTATAAAAGATGAGTTAAGTGACTCAAAAATATAACAACGATCCCCTATCAAACAAAAGCCACCAACTCCAATCTAAGCAATACATAGCACATCAAATCTCCATTGACTCCAACTTTTGGATGAAACCATTCAGGTCTTTAACACGGTCATGTTTCTTAAACAAAAAAAGAAGTAGTTTGGAATTCTCAGCCAGATCCTCATTTTGCATCCTTAGGAGGTGATTAATAGTTGCCAACGAACAATCCAAACCGCATAGAAGCTCGACTTCCGCTAGCATTAGCTGTCTACGGTTGACACGGGCCCTAATTTCAACAGCTTTCCTCCTTTGATATGCTTCTTCACGTAAAGCAACATCCAATTCATCCCTATAGTACGCGATCGTAATCTCTTTTAGTAATTCATCACATATAACCATGGCAGTAGTCATTGTTAGACACTTAGACTAAACAATTTTGGGACACTTGTTATGTTTGTTTTTCAAAGACTCTCACTAATAGAGATAAAAAAAAATAAGTCTTTTAGTTACATATATAATCAGCAAAAGGAACTGTTAGCATCATACATTATCGAGACACAAAAAATTCTGACAAACAAGTTATGACATTTGTCTATTTCCCATGGACAAGTGGATCACAACCCCAAATAGGTACCCACCCACAATCTGTTTTTCACAATAAAAATAGTTTAATTTTTAAACTATTTTTATGACGAGTTTGCTATCTCTTAGCTAGAAAATGGTACTTTGAGCAACTAAAATAGTGTACATATGGCAACTGCTACAGTACATATAGTACAGTGTGATGTATGCAAAATGGCTAGTGGTTGAATGTTTTTTATTTGCATTCAGTCAAATAAAAATTAGTAACAGGTGTACTCAAGTGGTGACTAGTTGAATTTATTAAATATACTGAGGTTTTGTCTCATACGCAAACAGTTTTATTGGGCAACAAGTTACAACGCAACAATTTTTTTTGGGCAACTAGTTCCAGTTTAATTGGTCAACTAGTTACAAACGTTGGGCAATTTTTTTAGTTAGCTGGCCAACTATTTGTAGCACACAGGACAAATAATATTTTACATTCGACGTGTACAATTCTTTCTACAATGGCCAACTGTAATATTGTAGTGCACTTAATGTTTGTACCCTGTGCATATGTAAGTGTTTACTTTAATAATTTTAACGGCGTAAATATTCAAAGTAAATGCTGCCTTGGTTAATAAAATGATAAATTCAAAGTGGTTATAACTGAGTCAATATAATTGCGTAGTTGTTATTACCTTCGAATACATTTATTCTATGGTGGAACAAAACTATTTTATAGACCATCACTTATTCTAAAATCATCAACATGTTGACTTTGACGTAAACACATAACGGCTTCAGGTTATCAGATGTGTAGAGTTACATTGATTTGAGTTTATTATTTCGAACTTTATGTGACATTCCTAAACGTTATAAAAATACGACACTAATTTTATACTCGATTACTTAAATAAAATATCTGAAATTATAAAATGAAATGTTTGTATACATACAACTGCTAGTTATTTTTACTACCGCTAGTTATTTTAAATAATAAAACTGAGTTGGTTGTATACTTACAACTGCTGGTTTTATTAACTACTGCTAGTGATAGAAGACAAGAACGAAATGATGACACGTTTTTAAGAGTAAATTTTCTACTTTACACCAACTTTTGTACTTTACTACAACTGCAGAACTGCTAGTAGGTCATGCACCAACTTTTGTACTTTACTACAACTGCAGAACTGCTAGTAGGTCATGTTTTTTGTAAAAGTAGAGCCACTTGTTTAGTGGGCCACAGTTTTAGTTAATTGGCCATTCTGTTTCGTTTCTCATGCAACCTTTTTATGTTGTAATAATGATGTTATTGGGCAGTTTCTTTTGGACTTTAAGGTCACCCTCTAATTTGCAATATGCAATATGGGCATCTAAATGCCATATTTGGGCAATATGTCATGTACTATCGGGCAACCATAATTCTTAACCATTTCACTATAAATTCTAGACTTAACAGCATAAATCTAACATCTTAGTTACGCTTAGAAGCACTATCTCATGGTTGGCACCAGAAACTCAATTGCAACTGCTAGTTTTTCATTCATATTTTTTAAACCCACCAAACATTCATAACAGTGCAACCAAACATCTAATTATCCAACCTAAAAACAAAAGATGAAAAATCGAAAACAAGTAAAACAACGAAAAACCCCAAAAAAAAATTTAAATAAAAAATAAAAAATAATAATAAAAAAACACACACATGAAAAACAAACCACCATCATCGTGAACTGCTCCACCCACCCCATTTCAAACCTAGTTGTTAGAACCACAGCTCTCTTCCCTGTTTTCCTTCATTTCCTTCCTGGCTTTGAGTTGTTGAAACAAAATTTCAAGCCGGCTAATCCTGATTTCCAGATCATAAGGGGCTTCAAACCCATGTTGTTGGTCCCCCTGGTTTTGCTGCACTACCACATTTGTCTGCTCCACCGATTTTCTTGTGATCCACCACCTGAATTTGAACCACCTCTGCATCCTGTTGATCATCCTCCTCATCTCCAGCCTCCTCCTCATCTTCATCTCCGTCGTCCTCCTCCAGATCATTCATTCCATAAACCTCATCCCAGTAAAAGTCTTTTGTATGGAGCTAGTTCAAAATAATTTTCCTCATCCTCGTATCTACCTCCTTATAGGACCCAAATTCCGAAATGGGTTCCTCCCGAAAGCATCAATAACCGCGTCAAACAACAAATAGTTGTTTAACACAAACGCGTACTCTCTCGCATCATTTTCAAAGTAACCATTTGCAGCCATTGATGTGGTAATTTTTGTAAGGGAATACGTGTTATGTGTGTTCTGTTTTTTGGTATACAATCGATGCTATAAAGAGGTTGTAGATGTAAATGGACGGTTTTTTTTATTTTAATTTTTTGTAGTTTATTTTTTGGGTTAAGGGTTACCCAAAGTATTGTAGGTAGATGGATGGTTTCCAAGACTTTGGGCGGGAAAACGGACTAAAGCCGCCAAAAAAAAGTAAGACAGGAATAAAGCTTCATCCAAAAGCTTGCAAATACTTGATGAAAGAACTAGTTGTACGCATGATTTGTGGCCAAAATAAACTAAAAAGTAAACATTATTATTGGATTGGTGATTATGGTTTGAATTGATAATAAACCGAACACGAGGGTAAACAATCGGGTTCATTAATTTTGAGTCGAGGGAATAATTGTTTGCCCGTTGTTCGATAATAAATAGTACCTCTTTAGATGCGACTAGATATTCACTCGACTTGGAGCAACTTAAAGTTTAAAAAAAAGTATAACAATTGTCGAATTACTACTTTTAAAAACAATTCTTGTTAGATTTTGTTAATGACGGAATAAGTAGTTTATAAGTGTTCGTGCCATAATTTTTGGATACAAAAAGGAACAAGCGAGGCCTAATGGACTATTCGACACATGGCACCGATGAATTCGTTTTGGTATATCGTCAGTACACACTTTTAGATGTAATCTGGGCAACTAAATTTGTATTTTGGCTACTAAGTTAGTACTTTAGGCAACCTTTACATATTTAAAGAATATATTGTACAATGGGTCCTTAGCATTTATTGGTACTTTGGCCCACACTTTTAGATGTACTCTGGGCAACAACTTTTAGTGTCATGTGGGAACTTAATTTGTACCTCAGGCCAACCTTCTAGACGCAATCTGGGCAACTATAGGACATACTTGGTCAATATGTCTTGTACGTTGGGCAACATTAAATCATATGCATATCATCTTAGGAGCATTTCCAATGCCATAACGCTCCTTCAACTCTTCCCAAAGTTCTTTGACAGTGTTACGTAGAGGTACAACCGATCTAAGGGGCTACCTGGCGACACACTATTAGTGTTTTTATAGCTTTTCACCAAATATAACCATACCCTAGTTTCCATGTGCTTATTTACTTGACTCAACATATAACAGCAGAAAAGTTTTATCAAAACAAAATAACATCATTAAAAAAATGAACTCTGTTGCGAAATGCAAGGTGTTTATGCGGTATGAAGATCTTGTGTGTGGTGTTTTACTCCCAGTTGAAATTAATTTTTCGAGTCTTGTACGGTACATCAAGAAAAAGTTCAAAGTTAATGATGTAAACGGGATAACTCTAACATACAAAAACGCCTCAACCACAACGAACATACTTGACGACGATGACTTGGATTTTTTCAAAAGTATGGTTGATGGGTCGCAGTCAGAGGTGCAAACCATATGCATCAACCAAGTTAAAGAACCCATTGTGGTAACCCAGTCTTCTTGTTCCCCACACTTACATGTGGATCTTAATGATACGTTGTTACCTGAGCAAGATGCGAATACATGGCAACGAAACAACTTAACTCATATACGCCCACACCCCAACCACCACCTATTGATAGCAGACTTGAAAGTAAAGATAGAGGTGTTATGAAAGTGAATGATAGATTTGATGATAAGGCAGAGTGCATATATGAGGTATCTTTGAAGTGCCTAAAAGAAGGGTATGAATTCCATGTTCATAAATCGTGCACTATTAGGTACGCAGTAAAATGCGTACCAAAAGTGTGATTGGCACATAAAGCTCGTCGTAGGATTCCAAACTGTATCCATTTAGAATCACCGCAATTAATGACTGTCATACATGTTCCAAAATCCAGTTCAATCCAAATCATCGAAATGCTACAAAGAAAAACCCTGTCTAAATTAATACGTCCGAAAATCACAGATGTTACACGCGTTTATAAGCCAAAGGACATTATCCATGATCTGAATATGGAGTTGAATATAGATGTTTCATACACAAATGCTTGGAGGGGGAAACAATTGGCAGTGGAATCAACCCTGTCCAAAGGCATCGTTTGCGCAGTTACCATACTACTGTCACAACCTAAAGCTCGCAAACGAGGGGACTGTTACACACATTGAGACAGACGATCAAGGACGTTTTAAGAACCTTTTTATATCTTTCGGTGCTGCGGTAAGCTAATTGCCTTGAATGTTTTAAATAATTCTTGTCTAATATATGATATGTTTTTCATACAAGTGTGTTGGTGAATAGGCATGGTTTTTAGTTTAGCATGTGGTTGTTTAGTAGTATATCTGCAACATGAACCCAAAATGGAATATAAAAAACTATACATACATAAAACCCGAAAATAGTTACATACAACTACTTTTTACTTGTCTTATAAAAGTTGAGCATCCTAGCAAAGTATCTAACAATTTATGTCAGATAAGCACAAAAACATTCAAAATTGGATCTACTCATGCGATACTATTGTTTGTTTCACAAACACACCTGTCAGAGAAACATAAAACAAATTATTTGTCATTAATTTACTTACCAATGCATTACAATAGTATACAAAGTTCACTTAAATACATGGTTTATGATGATTTTACCTTGATATACAATGTGTTTGTTATCAAGTATGTAATCGCATTTATATTTTACAGATTAAGAGTTTCCTATGCTATATGCGACCCCTGATCATAATCGACGCGCCACATCTTAAAGGGCCCTACGTAGGGACAAACCTGGTAGCCGCGGGAATGGACGGAAACAATCAAATTATACCGATTTCCACCGGTGTTTCTCAAGGTGAGAGTGGTGAATCATGGACATGGTTTTTGACAAACCTGAAAGAATCCATAGGGGAAGTTGCTAATTTGGCAATTATATCTGACAGACATCATGTAATAGCCCTAGGATGTAAAAATGTTTTTCCAAATGCCTTTCACGGGTATTGTTGTCGCCATTTGATGTTGAATACACGTATGCAAAGCGATAGCCTAAAGTGTTTATACTGGAAGACGTGTAAAGCTTACACAACGGAGGAATTTCCACACCTAATGTGTGAGATTCTTGCAGCACGACCGATAGCTCACGTAAAACTAGTTGCGCAGGTATTGAAAATGGTCGAGGGCACATTGCCCCGCAAACAGTACAACTACCGACCTCAAACAAGGTGGAATCGATCAATGCTTTAACAAAGGATGTGCGCAAGATCACAATAACGATGTTGATGGAATGGTTTAGAGGTCTTCTTCAAAAGTGGTATTACAAACGGTGAGAAAAACATGCAGGTAGAGCATATTTTGTTATTATTAGATAGTTTATTGAGCAATAATTAAGTAGTCGTATTCAGTAATGTGTTAATATGTGTAAATGCTAGAAGCACCGGATGACGAACTTACTGACCGGGCACCGCCAAAGTGAAAGACGAATGGAAAAAGTGAAAACGGAAGGTTTTGGGAATACTAAAGGACAAAGTGTATGAAGTACATGACACAAAAACAAAGATGTTGTTGATTTGGTAAACGGTGAATGCAGTTGTCGCAAATGGCAGCTTTTAGGCTTGCCTTGCGGACATGTTTGTGCTGTAGGTAGATTTGCGTGCACCAGTGTTAAGAAATTGGCAAAAGCTTGGTTTTATAATACAACTATTAAAGCGACGTACCAAGACATCATCTACCCAATAAAAGATATGACGCGTGGGACCTGAAGTGAACTTAGAGGTTGTGTTGCCCCCTGTTATCGGTAAGCGTAATTCAGGCAGCCTAAAAATAAAGACCGAATACCATCTCAAGGTGAGGCGCCTAAGAGCAACTATTGTGGAAGGTGTGGCACAAAAGGGCACAACCGCCTAACATGTAGAGTACCTTTGGTGAAAAGAAAAGTAAGTATTTGTTCAGCTTTACAAAAACTTTAAGGTTATGTTGTTAACTGGCAACTAACCTGTATTGGCACACTTGTACAGAGACTGGTTGGCTACAAATGAAAGATTAAGCCAGGTACAACAGGTGCAAAAAAAAGGCTCGTAAGATGGGTGAATCATCTCAGTTAACTAGCAACAGCCAAAGAGAGGCAAACGGAGACCCTAATCATGGGGTTATTAATGCGGCGAATCACATCAACTCAAGTCAAACCGCTAAACAACCAAGCTCGTCCGCTCCACACATCAGTCTTCTACCCAATTTCCCTACTCCAAACAGCTTTTTAAAGTAAGCGAGAACATGGTTTTTAATAATGCATTCACTGCCTAAGTCCTACTATAGTGTGTTTTGTGTAAGGTAAATCTTTGTGTGTATTTGGCTTTGTAATAACGGATGGATCTTAAACTATTACTTATTTGTGTCATGCGGTTGCTAGCTAATAGGGGTCGTGCATCTGTGTGGTATGAACATGTTCATTGAGTATAAAAACACAGTCTATAAACGTATCAAAACCATCATTCAGGCATCCAGGACCTCCATCATAATCGCTTTCCCGTTCTGTATGGCCCGCCTGTAAGTGGTTATAGAAACCCTTTTCCCACTTCTTGACACACCCTCTTGATCAACAACCGGTTCTTTTCCTTGGCAGTCCCATGACCTGGCTTACTTTCATGTACATCCTCATAAAAGAGTATCTCTTTTCCCTTCTCGGCAGCATTTCCAGCTCGGAGTTCCACACCTTCCTCTTGCAACCATTTTTCAGTTCGTTGTGCACTACATCCTTTTTCTCGATCTCGAACTCAGACGCTTTTCCTTATAGACACACGGGTTGTTAGCTTCCTTCTTTTGAACGGTGTTGCACTACCGCATCGCATGCCAGCATCCTCTTCTTGCCAAACCATGTTTTTTAAATAAAATTGTGACAAAGGCTGTTGCTTGTGCAGAACGTAGAGGGCCATTGATCCAGTCTCATCCGCAATGTCATACATTCGCCGAACGTCATTGTCTGTGTGCAACAAAGTTAAACCATCTTCGAGTGACTTGTTTGGTGCACCACAAAATAAAGCCCATTCCCCCAATATCGAAAACATGATCAAGCACTCTTGTAAAGGCACCTGGAGCTAAAACACCGACATCGCAAGGCGACCACCTACATAGCGGAGTGGTTGAAATTGAAACTTCCCGTTGTGGTGAACTTTAAATATGACTTCTTTGGTTTCCGCCATGTCCTATAAAACATAAATACTAATAACAATTAGAAGCAACAACTAGACTTAAAGGGGTATACTGACCATACCTATAAAACATAAACCCTAATAACAAATTCAATAACTTTGAATTAAATAATAATTTAATAATAAAATATAAAATATAAAGTCAGCATATTATTTATATTCATATATAAATATATCAACCAATATGAATGAATAAGGTAACAAAGTACATCTTGGATAGTACAACAAACCGACTTTTTTCTAAAATAAGATGAAAAGGACACCGATTTTTTGTTGTAATCTTCAATGAAAGTGACCTAGGGTATAAAGCAGGAATGTTGGGATGTTGATGGTCGGGACCATAAGGATAAGTGATGTGTGGGGTAAAAAGTATAAGTGTTTGTCATGGTAGGTCCCTCTACTTTTACAACAAAGATAAGTCAGATATATGTCTTTATAAAGTTTTGTTTGGGTAAAAAACGATATAGTTATAAAAGCCTAAAAGGTACTTTTTGCAACTTTTATAAACTCCCCACCACCTAATTTTTCGGTCAACATTTTCCTACATTTCCACAAACTTGTTAATTAAAAACCTGTTTATCATGAGTTCCAGAACTTCAGCTACAACCCGACTAATTGGTGGCAAAGTTGAATAATTTTGCAAATGCAGTCTTCGCTCTACCAGTCAAGACGTCAACAACAAGGGCAAACCCTGGGAAGCGTTTCGTAAAATGCTTTATTTGTGATGTATATCAGTTTTTGAATGATGATCTGCCTAGTGAATACTATAAAGATCTGGTGTATGAGTTCTTTGAAAAGGAGAAAAGATCGAAGAAGTCGGTGGATATTGAACACTTGGTTGATACTCTTGCTTTGGACAAGTCAATCTTGGACAACGAGTTGACTGATGCAAAGTCAAAGTTGAAGCTGTATGATAGGTGGTTTTTCATTATGTTAGGATCTTTGTCGGTTACTTGTGTTGGACTTGGTATGTTAATAGGCAAGTAATGTAATGGAATATATATAAACGTTTAATTATATATGTAATTTACTTTTGGAGAAGTTGCCAGTTTTTATGTACAGTGTTAAATTGTAAAGCCCACCGGAACAACAAAATATATACGGTACAAATTACCTTTACATAATGTAAGCAACAACATAGATCACATAAAATGGATACCCCTAGAGTAACAGATTCATGTTTAGATCTTTTGAATACATAATCAAGATTATACAGTGTTGCATTTCATAAAGTAGAAACAATCTTAAACTAGTTTCCTGAATTTTGTGATATGTTATAGTTTTTTCTGTAAGTATATAAAGGGTTTAATTGAATATGATAACGACTGTTGCGAATAGCACAAATTCATGATAATGTTGTAACCGCTGCTTTCTCGTTGGTTGCCGCCGCTTTTATAAAGGTAGTCATGGTGATGCAATATAATGCAAAACATATGACACGTATATTAGGCCGTGAGAATGAATACTTAAAACTGATATTGCACGTTAGTACCGCTAGTAATCAAGACCAAGTAACATAAACATGTTGTTAGTAAATAGTGGGTAAATGCACACACTTGATAAACAATATGAAAAAAATGTATAATCAAGCTGTAAAACTGTCAAATACATTTTTTTGGTGCCTTTCTTTAAAGTCAAAGTGGGTAAACACATAGACGTTGCCTTACAAAAAAGCCTAGACTAGACTATCTTTTTTTACTTTAAAGTAATGTTAACACAAGTGCCTGTAAACGTTAACAACACCATTAGCATACTGCATAACAATACCTACACTCCAACCTTCCGTTCCTTAAATACCAAGTTGGTTTGAATCCCGAATATCCTCGACGCCGATCTCTTGTTAGAGCCTTCAAATGCATCAACATCTTGATCTTCCGTAAACCCGTTCTTGGTGTTTCAAAGCATAACCTCCTTGCATACGGTTTCCTCGAAACCTTATGTCCATACCTGGGCTTGACACAACTCCCTACTTGACGTGGAACGGAAGAAGATCCTGCATCCAACAAAACCTGATGTGGAAGAGAATTTGTCGGTACACTCGTTAAAGTGCCATCATCGTATTCGATAACCCGTTGCACCCGTTTATATGGTGGGGAAGTAGACCACCCAACATCCATTGCTACACAACCCACAAATCCCCCATAGTACCATTCATCGTCACTGAACTCAATGGCATCATCAACACTTTCGCTATGCAAAAAATCCATGAAAAGATTCTTTCCTTGGAATTCAATTCCTTTACGTCTAGGTTGGGAAGGAGGGGTTCTTAAGGGAGGTGAACGCCCTTCTTCCTCCTCCCATGCAAGAATATCAGAGTAAGACTTAGATGTAGCAAGTTGCACAAGTTTATCATGTATCGCAAGCTTTGCATGCGTTTCCTTATCAAGAAGATTAAAAGTTAGGTTAGGATAATAGAAACATGCTAAGTTAGCAGGTTTATGTGCAACGTACAAGCCGATTAATCCATATTCCTCAGCAAGTTCATACATCCTTTTAACATCATTATCACATTCAACAATTGTCAAACCAGTTGAAAGAACAAATCTTGGCATGCAAAAATACAAAGCCCTTATCTCACACTCAAGCTTGTAGGCCAACAAGTCAAGCATTTGATTAAAGTTCATCCTTGTGGAGTTACTAAACCTTAGCGAAAGGGTTCAGCCAAACTCATAACTTAAATTGGGCAACCGAATGAAGGTACCATCATAGTGAATCTCAAAAACAGGATCTGAGAAGCTACGTAATAAAGGTATATAAATGTACATAAATAAGAATAGCAAGTATGGTAAAAAATATAGTCAAGGCAAGTGAGAACCACGCGGTAACATATAAACATTTTTAGGAAGGGTGATGGTATTCATACCTTAGTTTGAGATCAAATAAGGCAACTGAAGGCTTAGAAGCATTTTTTGATGAAAGAGATTGTTTGGAGATAGGTATCCTGACTAGTGTACAAATGTGATCTTGATGAACATTTGCTATATATTAGCAAAGGTAGTATTATTTTACTATTAACAATGTACTTATATATTATATGAGACTTATGATCCATTGATTTTGATATGGAAATAGTAATGGGGTAAATGTTTTTTTTTTGTTAAACGTTTTTATGTCTAGCGTGTTTGTGTAATAATGTGGGTGTTAATGTGTGAATGAATATGTCAATGGATGAGGCATGGTATATGTTTGATTATAAAATGTATTTGATACAATATCGTATATTGAAAACCGATAAAGCATGATAAAACAACGAAAGTGCTGTTGGAGATAAGTTAAAAACTGTTGACACAAAGGATAAAATCTAACTCTATACAAAAACCGAATCATCTTCTCGCGATAAGCTAGCGCGACGTCAGCAGGATCATCAACTTGCGACCATTGACAATGTTCCAATCGACATAAAAATATACAAACCCACACACCACAATCACCAAAAATACACCCTTAACTACATGTAATCTTATAGTCGTTCGGACGTATTCCAGTCTTATCAAAAAACATTTGCTTACTTTAGAACAACTGGTAGTTTGGCCTGTACAATAACTGAGATTGTTAAAATACATACAGGGTTGATCTTGTTGATATTGTATACTCGAAATAAGTAAGTTATACATAAACTACTAGCTTGTTTGTTCAAGAAGGATTAAAAATAATACGTAGTATATATAGTGTTGTTAATCAAGATTTGTCCAAAAGTATTATATGTTTGTTATGCGTTTGATAATGTATAAATTAGACCATTTGACAATTGCTTCGCAATTAATTTTATAATACATTTCATTTCATTACATTAAGCGATAAAAAAAGAGAGTAACGAAGCAACAACATTGATGATGAGTCCAAAACAAAATAAGATGACAATGATGTAACTTGAGAGAGAGCACATAACAAGCTAGGAGTATAGGTTTAATATTTTTTACGCATCATGGCCGAATGGAGCTTTTCTTGAGAACTTGCACTGCCTCATTGATGAGCCTCATCACGGCGTCATGTTTTTCTCTAGCTCCTCATCCCGGATTTCACACAAAGCATTTCCATACAAGCACCGCAATAGTGGACCCAACCAAACACTCCAAACGCTTGATCTGCTCACCCCACACTTTGCGCATCGACCAAGTTAGCTCCATCACCATTGCATGCATGTCACTAATGAACTTTAAGTCACGTCCATTGTCACGCACAAAGACAGTGTTAGCCATGTCGTAAATATAGTTATCCATTTTTGTTGTAGTAAATGCCTTTATGTGGGTAGTGTGTGTCACTTCACAAAAGTAGTATGAAAATAAATTAGATGGTGTCCGTTTATATAAGCAAAATGGGGTGTGTGGGGTGACATGGATTTTATTTTCTATTAAAGTCAATATAAGTAAATGTGGATAGTCAAGCTGGTCAATAGTTTGCCTTGTCAAGTAATTAGAAATGCACATTAAGCCAATGAATTAATGAAGCTTCAGTAGTACTCATACGCTCCCCCCCAAAGATAACAATTTTGGGCAACTAAACCATTTGGGGCAACTAAACTAGTTAGCTTGTTTGTTTACTTGCAATTCAAACAAATGTTTTAGTCTGGTATGCCACGTGGTCCATAACATTATGATGTGTATGGCTTAGGAAAAATATTATTTACCCTTGTTGTTAACATACAAATGGTATTATTAGGTGTACATTTACTTTATATTTTTCTGTAACAATATACAATTATAATATAACTAACAATTTATGTCATGAAGTCCAAGTATGTGTGCGATTGCCTATGGTTTCTTCAGATATTGCATGGATATTTTGAAATAACCCAAATCGGGATGCACAAAAGTAGGACAAACTTTAATAATGAGGAAAAGACGTCTTTGAAATGATTGTGCCCTTGCCAAAGTGTCATGTACTTGAACCTGCTTTATGTCCATTAATTATAAAGTTTACGTATTCCCATAAAAGGTGGAATTAAACATGTGTCTAACAAGTTACTAGAGCGAATATGAGCTTCTGTAATCCTTCAAATCTATGCATCATCACATTATGTTAACAACGACTTTGCAGCGGTAGCCTTGGTCAAAGGATGGGAGTGTCGATGATATGGCCATCGCTTTGGTTTCGCTATCCACTTGCCGGTCATGGTAAATACCGCTAGTGCGATTGTGCTGAATATGGAAAAACAGGGCTTTTGTGAAACATTTTGCTTGTACCGTACTTATTCCCCATTAAATTCGCCGATCAATTAATTGATGTTTTAAACACTCCCAATTGATTAGCGATGAACAAAAAACCCTAACCGCTCCCAACTATAATTTTCACAAATCCACATCACATTTCACTTTCAACATACAATGGCAACTGAATATTCCACAACCCACAACTTAGTCGCATACCTAGTCAAGAACGACCATTCCGAAGGTTTTCATGAGATGATTGATTTCATCAAACATAGTCCCATACACTATGCATTAACTGTAGAACCCGTCACTGTTAAAGCTTATATACGTGCAGTTTTGGAGGAATGCTAAATTCAAGAAAGAGGTGGAAAAGAGGTTGTTAGGGCTTTGTTGATGAAACGGAGATTGATAACAGAGGAGGTGATTAGAGGTGTTTTGAAGCCAGGGATTACGGAAGGAGTTGTTAATCTTTCGATCTTTGAAATATTTGAAGGTTTAGAAAGAATGGGTTATGAGAGAAAAGGGGATCGTATAAAGTTTCCCAAAGGTATGTTTTCTCCACTTATGGAAGTTTTAATCCATACCTTGCTCAAGTGTGTAAGCAATAAAACAACTGAATTTGATGAGTTTCCCTCAAAGATTGCAAGTTGTCATCTGCTTATCTCAAGAAAGGGTTTTTAACCGTCTCGAATGATTTTGAGGGTTTTCAAAAGAACATTAAAGAACAGAGCAAATACTACCTCTATCCTAGGTTTGTTCAATTGATAGCAGAAAGTCAAATAACATAACCCATTCCCCATAAGAAAAAGTATGACGTTTTACATATGGTTCCTAGGGTGTTTGCCCATATGAGGAAAAAGAGTCCAAATTTCACAGAACCATAACACCTTTGTTTCCTCACATGCTAAATGCCACAACTTATAAGGAGGAAAATCCACAACCAATCTATCCAGATGAACCCCACTGCTGCACCCCAAAACCAATTCCAAACCCTTACCTTCAACATGAACTGGCGTAATTTAGTTTGCTAAAAGGAGGAAGAAGGGCACTCGGCTACGAGGTTGGTAGTGAAGGAGTGGTATGACATTCTGAGAATTATGCTTGAGGTGGCAGGAGGTGACATGAGTGGAAGGGGTAGAGAAAGGACATGAGGGTGTAACAGGTGTGGGGAGGTGACATGAGCAGGAAGAGGAAATGAAGGACATGAGGGTGTAACTCTTTTTTTGGCGGCGTGACTCTTAGACGGAAGTAAGTGAAACCTAAGTAATACCCAACCAATGGAAACTTCTAATGTGGAGAGCTCAACCGAGCTCAACCTGGTGAAGGAATCAGAGAACTGGCTAACTTGGGGTCCATGGATCACGGAGGCTTCGGTCGGATGCCATGGTACTCATCTATGATTCACCTCGGGCGGGTCCACCGCGGTCGGGTGATGAGGATGGAAGCGTGGCCCGAACATGAATTGACGGGTAATGATACTTTTGTGCATAATCAATGAATTTGATCTGCTGTACACCTCTGGACCAGCTTAACACATATCAAAGTTGTGAGGATAGAATGGAACTTTTAAAGGAATTGTGGATAAATGTAGCACCATGGAGTCTAAAATATGCTGTCTTGAGGAATTGACAACCTCTAGAACGGAACTATTAAAGGTTCAAGCACATCTGAATGTTTTGGAGAAATAGGAGACTGGGGATTCTTGCATATAGAAGAGTCAAAGGATGGGAAGAAGGCTAAGCTCCTGAGGATCCAGAGTTTGGAGGATGCATCCAAACAGAGGGAGGAGTAAAGCATAGATTCAGAGGAGGATGTGAATTTCGATTTGGTTTTGGACTTGGATAGTCGTGCTAATCGGGATGGTTATCACAGTGGCTAGCGATAAAATGATGCTTTGAAAGCTACTTGTGCGAGAAAAGAGAAGGAAGTAGTCTGTGACAACCACGCCTATGTATTCTTTGCATCATTGCTTCTAAAGAAGAAGCCATTTCTTTGGAACCACCTCTAAAGGTAATTATAACAATTGTTTCTTCAGATATTCCCATTGCTATCACAACCACTGCTACTACAATCACAACCAAAGTCAAAAGAAGCCCGAAAAGGAGGTTGGCATTCAAGTACGCTAAACCTAAAAGCAATCTTTACTATCCCCTGAACCTATCGTTTGCACCATTCCTGCTACAATTAAACCTTATGCACCCTAAACCCTTGGGAAGTTTGAACATTGGTAGACCATGAAGTGATTATTGGTCAACCACATATTGGAAAGGGTAAAGGAATTGCGAAACAGATTTTGAAGTTTAAAAAGTAGAGATGAGCAGGAGGCTTATGATCAGAGCGTGAAGAGTTACATACGGAACTAAATCTTTGTGTAATTAATAGGGAAAGGAAAAAGCAAGAAGATATAAAAGCTTCTCGACTGATTGAAACATTGAAAATGAAGAACAAGTATTCCAAGGTTAGGAGGGAGAGTGATACAAAGAAGAGCAACTAGAGCAAGACATTTTGAAGATGCAACAATGATTTTTACCTTTGGCCTAATTTCCACTTTCTAGAGCCAAATATTCCACTGCTGGACATGAAACATAAAGAAAAGAAGTTTTAAAGAAGGAACAGATTCAGATTGCTCATGATGCTGAAGTTGCAAGAAAGAATCATGAAGATGAAGTTGCTGAAAAAAAAAGCAAGAAGAATTGGAGATTGCAAGCTTTATGGAGGCTAAATTTTGGATAGGATGGAAGAGCCAATTTCAACATTCAACCTACAAGACTTAGAGAAAAGACTCTGAGTTCACTATGTACCAAGGATGAAGAGATTGATTTCTTGATTACAAATGATCCAGTTATCAAGAGAAAGCAATTGACCTAGTAGGTGATAAGACTTTAACTGAATATCAAAGAAGCGCACGGTTAAAGGACTTTATTGAGATGAAGAACAATCAAACTTCAAGATGTTGTTGCTTCAATCAAGAAGGCGAGAAGAAGAAACCAAGAAAACCAACAAAGACACGGTGATTTCAATGATGAAAGAGTATTGCTGCAATGTTGGTGGATGGAAAGATATCGATTTAAAGGATTCACGATGAGAAAGTTGAAGTGTCTACTCTAAGTCAAAAGACAAGATCAAGATTTCATTCAATGGACTCACGAGAAGAAGCAAGAAGGTATCCTAATCTGAAGAGAAAGGCCAAAGGCGGTGAATCTGAGACATCAAAGACAAGTTCTTTTACGAAGAACAAGATGTTCAAATTGAGAAGTTCTTTGAAGAGCAATTGGTAGGATGATTTGATTAAAGAAGAAGATTTTTACTCTAGAACCACTTCAAGTTAGACATCCTATCATTGATTGGGAAGTATTTATTGCCAGCAATTTTGCTCCAAAATGGAAGATTACAAGGTGGTGAAACTTCATTATTCATTCCGGTTTGAAGATCTCATAAAGCTTTTTGGTAGAGATGACCTTGACACATTATGGAGGTTAGTTCAAGAAAGGTTTAATGTTGAAAGATCTCAAAGATATAGAAAGGAGATCTCAGGTTGTAAGGTTAATCTTAGAAGGCTCATGAACCGGATACAAGTATTGATTTAAAATTCTCATGTTCGTGTCGATACTAAATGGTATTATTATGATTCATGTAAAGTTCATCATGTTTCTACAACAAATGGAGTAGATGCATTCATGCTTGCGACAAAGAATATTCTTTCAGAGGAAACTCTTACTTGTGATGCTATGTACAACCAAACGAGTTAATAAAGATAGTGAGAAAGTCGGAGCATTATTACTCGACTTCAAGATCAATGTTCAAGAGCTATTCAAGCATTGAGAAGAAGATGAAGTGTTTTAAAGAATTCCCCAAATCCTTCTGAAGATGAAGATTGAAGAAACTAGTGATTTGCAGGAGAAATCCTTAAGTTTAGGGGAGGATTGTTAGGAATGAAGATACTTGATTACCAACTGATATGCTTGTGGTTATAATAGCGATGTTTTACACTACTTGATGTGTAACACATTACCATTTACCAAATTACAATATTACCCACTTTGCTATTAGATAATTGTTAGAAATAGCGGTATTGATAAGTATAGAAAAGATCTTTTTATATTCTATATTGTTAGGTTTATAACCTATCTTATAAAGGACTCCTTGTGCTATAAAAGGAGATCCTAGGTCATTGTTTTACATCACATTATCATTCATATTAAGCTTCAATTGTAAACCTGAAGTGATAAACAAGATCCACAAGTATTATTATTTCTTAATAATATTGGAAGCTTTGTGTTCAAAGGTCAATTTGGGTGTTTGGATGCATCCCTCCAGTTGAAGCCAGTGTAATGTAAAATAGAAGCTGGATGTTTTTAGCAGGAGATATCAAGTTTCACGGGAGGATTGTTGGAGTTTTTAGTTATAGTTATGAGGATAGGTATTTGTAAGACCTTGCTGGCATAGTATAAGATTGGAACTCTTTGCTAGTATGTTTGAACAAAGGGTATTACTATTACGTAGGTCGGTTTTAAGTTGTAATATTCTACAAGCTGGTGATGGTTGTTAGGATCATCTATAGAATCTTTATTTGGAGTTTGACAAATACTAGAGTTATTGAAAACTGATGCTTATGTTTTAGTAGATTGTATTGATAAAAGATAAAACAAAAAAATAAAAATAAAAAATAGCGAGGAAACATATAAGAGATTAAACATTGGTGATAATGTGTTGAAAACAAGCAGTTTAAATATGATAAATGTGCAATATTTAAAATCTTTGTATATGTAAAAACAACACATAGTGAGATAAAGACACCATTTTTTTAAAGGGATATGTAATTAAGTGCCTAAATTTGAAAGTGGAAGTTGATCTTGCCGATCCTTGAAGACCAAGTAATACAAAAGATTCTGAGATGCATATGCAGTCTTGATTTTAAATAAGCGATACTGAGGCTGGGTTAGCATTATATGTGAAAACATATACATTTTCTTTATCAAAACGGACCAAAAGACCAAAACTAACCTCTAAAGCCATAAATATTTTTGTTTTGTGTTTTATGTATGCTTGTAATAGATATTGCAAAATGGATAAAGAAAAAAACAACGTAAAGCGAGCTTACGAGAATGAAAGGAGCCGCGAAGATTCACGGGTCTAATGATAATTTTATTTGGAGCATCGAGGCAAGAAGACAAATTTTAAGACCAAAGCGAAGATTGCAATTAATTGAATGTTAATTAAAAGAAAAAATGGATCGGATAAAAGGGAGGCTTTAAATGGAGATTAAATCAACATTATACCAAAATACTCTTGGTCTAATTAGAACAGGTACATGTTTCTTAAGCAAAAGGTCTTGGTTCTAATCCCACTCTTGTCACATTATTTGGTTTTTTTTTTAGTAGAGAGTTCAAATATGCATCCCAACTATTCACGAGGCCCAAACAGATCAAGCCCAAGGCGCTCTCTTACATATCAAGCCCGCAGAAATTGTTTGCATTTCCCCAGACCAATGAATGTCAAAGTAACTTAGCTGAAGCTACCATTAACTCTCGGTCCGTGAAACAAGTTAATATGATGTAGAAGAAATATAAAATAAAAAAAAAATTTTGGCTGTTCTTTCAAAGCGCGCATGATATTTTATTGCTCCTCCATTTTGAAGGGCCAATTTCGTAAGCAATATGAGGCATTATTCGGAAGGATCGAGAATGTGATGGAGCCAATCATTTGGCATTTGTTATAGCATGATGGTCCATTCCAGGATAGAGGGAGTGTCACATTTTTTTTACTTGCAATTTGTTTTTCACACACTCTTTTCATTTAGTAGCATTTATATTTTAGGCTTTATCTTTCAAGCTTTGTATTATTTAGCCTTTCGGCTTTTAGCTTATTTTGAGTGTTTATTTGTATCAAATGTCTTGACTTATTAATAAGAAAGTTATGTTTATGGTTTACTTAAGTGCTTATTGCTTTTTCTCACTTCTTTCTTTATTTTCTTTTCTTTCTTACTTATATTAAGTTATATTAGCTTATTAGCTTATTACTTATAAAACATTTAAGTTGTTCCCTAACTTTTGGGTTAGAACTTTCTATAAGCATCCATTAAGCTCTTTTATTTATTCTTCTTCTATAAAACTTTCTTTAATACTTTTCATAAAAATAGTTTTGTTTTTATTTATTTTAAAAAGTTTACATTTTTATAAGTTTTAGCTTATTATGTCTTACTATCTCTTCTCTTGCTTACATCATCAGGCTGGAGTTAATAAAGATCGTGAGAGCATTAAGCCAGACTATTTTATAAAATAAGCCTTGACATCTCTTAAGTTTGGGAAACGCACCTTTTATTTTCTTTTTAGCTTTTTTGATAGCTTATTAATTAGCTTTATTAGTTTTATCAAGTTTTTCATAAAAAGGTTGCAACTTTTTAAGTTTTTATTGAACAATAGAAGCTATTTAATAGGCATTCGTTAGATCATAGCTAAATATAAAGTTAGTTTAATCTTGGATAGAACAAACATCGGGTGGAACTTAGAATCTAATAGTTTTAGTTATAAAGTTTAAAATCTTTTTTTAATTTTTAGATCACTTTTAGTTTATTTACATTTAGTAGTAGTGCTTATTATTGCTAACCTCTAATAAAGTTCTTGTTTTTTCTTTGATTTAACGCATTCGAAAAATCTACCCTTCAGAAGTGGAGCTTTAGGGTCTTTAAGCATTTTTAATACATAAAGTTTGAAACTTTAGTAATTTTTAAGCTTGTTGGTAAATAAAGTTTTGACTTTACTTTTACTAATTAGTGGATAAGATTAATAAAGTTGTAAACTTTTGTGTTAATTTGTGCTTATTTGTCCCAGATTGTTTATTCTAAGTTTTATCATCGGGTTTTACTTTACTTTTTGAATCTTTAGTAGTTGTTAAATTTAGTGCAAAAGTTATGTTTATTTTTATTAAATTAATTTCTATGTGTTGGTTGCTATGCTTAGTGAGTAGACTTTTTATATACTTGTTGAGTCGATTATTCCGTGAATTAAGTGTGGTTTTATAAAAGTTAGAAAATATATTGGTTAGTTATTTTAGGATTCACGTAGATTGAAATTTGGTTGTTAAGCCAGGCAAAAGCTAGAAGAAATAATTAGGTTTTAATCTATATATTGAAATCTCTTTATGAAAAATTGTTGTGAAAAATAATTATTATGTAAAGATATTGAATTCATCAATAAAAAAAGGACCTATGAAATAATAAACTACACTTAATGATCTTGATAATTTTCTTAACAAGTATATCTTTTCATCATATATTTCTTATTAAACACTTAGCATATTTTAGTTAGATTTACTTTTAGTTTATTTATCTTTTATAGTTGCTTTAGTTTATTTACTTGCTACTAGTTTTATTATTGTCTTTACTTTAACCATTATCATTTTAATTAGACAAAAACCCATAAACTTATATGTTTTTAGTTTAATTTGCATAATTATTATTTGTGTGTTTAGCTTTCTTGTTTTGACATGCTTAATTGTTTCTTTCTTATTAAGTTCCAAAACCCAAAATATTTATATCCTATTCAAATCCTTTCATTGTACAAACAGATGATTTTTCCATTACACCTCGTTGGAGAGCGACCGGGGAGTTCCGTACTTAGGTAAATTCTATGTACTAAGCGACAAAATCAAAAATGGTAGCGAGTGGAGGTGTGTTAGCGATTTTTAGTTTTAGGAGTTTGAAGTTTGGTGTTTGAAGCCCTCCTAAGTTGGAGTTCCTAAACTTTTATAAATACTTTTCATAAATTATAAAATACAAAATAGATAATCATAAACACTTTTCCTAAAGTGTTTAAAAAACAAAAAATATTTTCCTTTTCAAAATTTGTTTTCCTTTTATGTTTGATTTCATAAAAACCCAAAAATAATCGTCTTTATCCTCTAAACCATCAATTCTTTATCTCTTTACCCTCTTGAACCGTTTAATTCTATCTTCTTTCTCTTCTAATCCGATAATTCTAACTCTTCTTCTTCTAAAAGTATAATTCTTATGGCATCTCTTAAATGTGCCTTTCGATGTGGAGTCCTCGTGGCCCATCGTTATAGAATAAAGCGAATCCGACATTGCTTTCATTGTTAAAATCCGATGGAAGAGAATCAATATGATGTTTGAGTTGTATTGCGGCCAGATGCGGTAATAATTGTGAAATGGATTTTGTAATGTATGCCGAGAATTTTATTAATCAAATCGGATCTCGCCCGTCTTATAAGCGATTAGAACAAAGGATACTCTCTTCAATACTGATGATGATATAATAGCATGGTGGGAAAATTTTGATTAGAAGAACCTTGATTCCTACTCCTTCTCGGTGGGGAAATGGAATATGTTTTACGAGTCCGAGATGACTCCGTTCTAGAATCAGGGCCTATCATGGAAATGGTGGAAATTAAGTGAATTCTTATCCGGATAGTTCTATTTTATCAGCTCTTGTGCATATGGTGCGGAGACTTTCAGATATGGTGGGAATTGTCGGTTGTATGATGGAGTCCGAGGAACGAAATTATCATCACAATCCTTACAATGAGACAACCAATTTCCCTAACCAACCTCGTACCATGAGCGGAAAGCATACTCTTTTTTGAGTAAATGGTAGTCCTCACCAAGGTTTTCAATGTCAAGCTCAATTTAACAATTAGACCTTTGGTTATGAACCTTACCCTTATTTGTCACAACAATGTCTTTATATGTATTGTGAGGTCCATACGTTAATTCATTTTCGGATGCAGATGATTATTTCGAGCAAGTTTCTTAGAACAATTATGACTATTCTTATGACCCTTCCACAATACCAAGAAGTTCAACCTGGCAACCTTAATGTCTAATCAAAATTTAGGAAGCAATGATTGATCTTAAGAATCTTCTTGATAAAATTACCCACGGAAAGAGTTACTCATCAAAAGACTTATGGTGAATTACTCATTTGAAGAGCAAAAATGCTAAGTTATTTCTTAGGAGATCTACATGTTTACAACTATTGTTACGATTCGGTCGATGTGAATATCGCCTCAGAGTGGCAATCCACTCCCGTTTACAGGCCTTTCATTTCGACCCTTCCCTTCTCTCACGCCCGGTTGAAGTGGCGTCGTTTGGAAGGGTAGTGATCATATTCTAGGGACATGCGTTGAACAGTTGACTCTCATAATGGGGATGAGCATCTTGAGTATCATTAAAGAAATGGAAGAGTCTAATGTTAAGATCCTCCCAATCCCAAAGTGAGTCAGCGAAGTTGTGATGATATTTGGCATTAGCCTTCTGATGTTCAAATGATCGCGTGAGATGTTCTAAGCTTCAATAATGGTCTTATGGAGCATGATTTTGTGGCGGTTACATACAGGCGTCAGCATAGAAGGTAAATGATTTTTGAGCGGAGATGTAGAGATTGAGCGGAGTGATATTCCAAGGTCGAGGATGAAGCATTAAATGAAACATTGTTGAATGTTAATCTTCATTTAAAGTTAAGCTTACTTGATAAATCAAAGTTAAGCCTCTATCTTACGTTAAAGATATAGCGATTTTCTTACCGAATTTGAAACTTTCGATTTGATGAAGAGATTAGTAGCAATCCAGCTATTGATGATGTTTATCCTGGAATTCTTGGCGATTCTACTTTGATGTTGATGTAGGCAAAGTTATGAGCGAGATTTTAGAATCTAATAAGATGACGATGTTGGTTTTGCTTTTGATGACTTAATACCGGGTATTGAGATGTTAATGCATGATCGAGGGGATATGTTGTTTATGATGATGATTCTAATTCCTCTGCCGGGGAGCGACTCTCACTTATCCCATTGAGCCACTGCATTATGAAGATAGGTACCGGCGGATACCATTGATGAGCTTCCGCGATAAAAACATTTTCGAGATAAGGATCTTCGATGGATGCCCGTTGTTGAAAGCCCGCATCCTTATATGCCTTATCATGAGCTCACGACTTCTTTGGAGTATTCTTTATCTATCATGTCCCTTTCGATCCACCCGCTTAACCCTTAGGATGATGGATGGTTACTTGATAAACCTTATGTGAGTTGGGGATGTTATCCCATTTGTGCTAGTACGATATTTTCTTTCCTCAAAACCCACCCATTCTCTTTCCCTCAGGAATTGAGGATACAAAAGCTCTTTGATCGGGTATCCCTTCTAAGCTTGTTTCCCAAGGACAAATGGATTGGGGGCCAGTGGGGCTAGATACTTTCGTGAACAAAAATAGTAAGCCGTAGGAGGCTTTACATACTTATCCTTTTATCTTATTTATGTTTTAATCCGCCTCTTCCATTTCTAAATTGTTTTAAGGTATTTATTTATTTGTTTTATATCAGGATTTTCCGATGCAAGACTCTAGGTACTCGAAGTTTGTCTTTTCAACTCCCGGGTTTCCAGATCGGCGCTCTTACGCTCAAATCCGATATCCAAAATCTTTTCGATTATCATCTATTACGCGTATTACCTAACCAATGGCTTTAGATTTCGTTTGAGAACCGATTACCTTTCAATCTTGTTAGAGGACAATGTTTTACGTTTTGATCACAGGGTGGGTAATGTTTGATTAGATTTTTGCCTTTTACCATTGTACTCTACGCCTTACAGTTTTCCTTAGAAAATGAAAAAATTGTTACCTGGTAGAAAATTTAAAATTTTTGAAGCTTTTTGTTAAGTCTTTTGATT